>OZ019955.1:2902921-3579225 GCA_963970385.1 Theonella swinhoei | reverse complement strand
GAGAGAGAGAGAGAGAGAGAGAGAGAGAGAGAGAGAGAGAGAGAGACCAGACTCAGTGGCTGAACGGTTATGGTCAAAAGCTGTGGACTGGGAGGTCAGTGGATTGATATTCGCAACGGGCATTCTTTCTCTGACCGGACCTTCACCCAGGGTCTTAAAATAATTGGGAAGAAGCCTCATGCCTTTGTGTTCTGCGCCTTGGTGCCTTTAAAATAGGTATTAGCCCTATGCCCAAGTAGGCAATCACAACTGCATGTGGCCTCGATGTGTTCAATAATGACATCATTGCTACCACCTAAGAGGTGAATGGCCACCATTGCACTACGTGCGCCTGGGTGTGGTCAACCCAGTAGGCACAGGTGGCATCCCTCCCGCCCATCATGGGTTGGTTTGAGAACACACGAGAGAGAGAGAGAGAGAGAGAGAGAGAGAGAGAGAGAGAGAGAGAGAGAGAGAGAGAGAGAGAGAGAGATGATTTTTGTAATGTAATATTTAGTGTATTACTTTGCATGGGCCGGAAGATTTGGCATATACACTTCTATTGTAGTGTATACGAACAGTAGCATACTATATGTCAAGTGAATGCAATAGTATACCAAAATGTTATAGATGGAGGATTTTCTTGTCGAGGTGGTGCTCTCCAGACCAAATCAACATTATTCTTATTCACATTATTAGTGTGCGTTGCTCCACCCTATACATAATACATATTCCACCATAGTAATATATACAAGCAAAATATCTTTAACACCTGCTCAGTGTATTTTCATAGCCAGTGATGCTAATATACTGGCATAGCTAATATATTGGCAAATCTCTACAATATTTTACTTACATTGGAACCATTACATGGTCTTGTTTGCCAAAGTTGATCATTGAACTCATTTACAAACTCCCCACTGAAGTTTGCACTGGGGTCAAATTGTGATGTTAATTCACGAGATTGGATGAAGAAACCATGAAATGGAATAGCAGGATTTGAAGTAGATACAAAGGCTGCAAAAATTTCATGTACTACAGGTTTCTTCACAATAGCTATAGCTTCTCACTTCTGTGTAAGAATCCACAATAGTACTCGAGCTCTGTAGAGCCACTCGAATTGGGAATACCAAAGATTTCCGTCACTTCCATAAAGAAAGGACAGGGCCGAAGGCAGCTGGACCATGCCAGCCGGGGAAGAAGAGAGCGTACTGCACGCCTCTGCGGGAGCACCGTTTGGAAATGCAGACACATGCTTTACGAAGTAAATAAAAACAAATAGTAATATACTTCGGATCTGGAGACTCATCTTGAAAATTTAGCGTCACTGCTTGAAGTATACCTCATGCTTAAAGAGCCAAATTATGACACGTTGTTATATATACACGCAGAATTACAAAGACGTTACATAATTATTGCCCACGCGCGCATAATCCTTTCACTTATAAAAGTGCGCGATTTTTCGCGAAATATATAGAAGTGCAATTCATTGTCGACACGTCGGCATACTCCCCTCGCAATTTAGTGGCAATCGGAGCTTTAGATTGTATCACATGCACTTTTAGTACTTTAAAAAAAAGCAAAAAGGAGCCTATATAGCAGCAGTGTGATAAACCTGAGGACACCAAACAAAGCTATAGAACGTTAGGCGGTGGCGGAGATTTTCAAATGGAGGGGCGCGGTCCACGGGACTCACGCTCACGGCGACTGCGTAATTAGGCGGACGTGAAGGGGAGCTCTAAGGCGCTCCGTGTCATCTTTGCAATAACTCAAGCGCAAAGGTTACCAGCAGCAAAAAAACACTGCATCTTTCATATAACAGTCTCCAGGTGTAGGGAATATAGATACAAAAAGACAGTGATTATATACACATGTTATTTAGCAAACCAATATGTATAATAGATATGTTTATGTTGTAACAGTCCATACAGCACACATGTTCTCTTGAATTTCAGGCATCAACTTTGAACCCATACTCCACCAGTTTTGTGTGAGCTGACTAAAGAAGCCCACTGAGGGTCAGCAATGTCTGGCAACTTATAACGAGAGACATCTAACAGAGTCATTTTGCTTGTGTCATCAAAATTGAATGCTTTCAGATGTGGTAGAAAGGACTTGTAGAAAAGACGCCGCCATATCCCTCGACAGATCTTTTCTGACCAAGTCTCAATCTGTTTCTCGACCAGCTGAAGTAAAATATCAATGAAGGCTTAGTATAATAACATATAAACAAGGGCACATCCAGCAAAAATGCTGACTAGTTTCTGTAGAGTAGGAGTCCTGTTCTGTAAGCATTGGTCACGCCTGAATAAATTGGCCCTTAAGAGCTTGCACGCTAATTGTCACTTGAAAGGGCACAGTGCAATCATGCATGCTGCAATCTCAGCACAGCTCATTGGTAACGAGAGGAAGTAGAAAGCAAACTTGACTA
Source organism: Theonella swinhoei (assembly GCA_963970385.1). Lineage (NCBI taxonomy): Eukaryota > Metazoa > Porifera > Demospongiae > Tetractinellida > Theonellidae > Theonella > Theonella swinhoei. The sequence goes on along the minus strand of OZ019955.1, from coordinate 3,576,815 downwards.
GTTTCTGAAACTCCCCCTGGACACACTATTGATAAATAACATCTGAATGCACTTACCAGTATATACTTTGGTAGACCATTAAGTCCCACAAAATGAAGAATTGTATCCTTTACATAGGTCATGATATCTTTGTAGAGGTCCTCTACCTTACCTGACGTTAACTCTTCTGGTTTCAATTCTACTACAACACATGTGTCATCTGCATAGAATAACTTATATATCAAAGCTGTAGTAAACTTCGTTAGGTTTGGGGTTATGGATCCACAAATGGATGCACATACAGTCCTATGTCTCCTTGTTAAGTCAGCTTCAAAATATTTAGTTTACCTCCAAGCAACCCTTTGTCTATTGCCTTGTATATTAGGAAATTTAATAGGGATTCAGACTCAGGATACAACAACACAGTGCACCAACCACTGAGTTGCAACTGCCAGACATCCCCAGAATATCGTTACCCGGAAACAGTTGTGTCCAAGCCACATTCCACTTATACATGTATAATATAGGCAACAAACAAGTCTTACTATTTTCACTATCTTCAACCTCGTCCTGTAGACGAATCAAGGATACTTTTGTTATCTTGTCACTCATACTCTGCATAGATAAAATAAAGTGAGGAGACATAGGATATAGAAACTGTGGATGGTATAGGCACAGATGATGCACCAAATGGACTGCCTATTATTAGAATGTCATGTGACTTCTCTGTATAGGTTGGGCTAAGGCTGAGAATCTCCACAGTTATGTAGGTAAAATGCACTGATTCTAGGACAGTTGGACATGTAAAGGGTAAGTAATGCATGTAGGTAATGTATATACACCTACAGCAATTGAACTTTCAATTTCTGGGACTTGAATCCACACGCCTTTGATTCTGATGATGTCATCTTGCCTTCCAACGATCTGGTAGTCCCCATCAATATCACGGTACACCCAGTCACGAGTGTAGTACAGCCCTAAGAGGTAATGAAGCAGTTTGTGTAAGTTTAGCTTCATTTACAATACCTGCAGTGCTCAATACATGTGTACCTGGATGCTTAGGAAAATATCGGAAGTAATGCTCGTTGAAGCTTTTGTTTCCCACAATGCTTCTCCCCATTCCTGGAATTGGATTTTTCAGGCAAAGTAGTCCTTGTACTCCTTTGTCTTCAAGAATAGTCCCCTGTTAGAAAGAGATACTTTACAGTTTAAAGCACACAAGAGCTCAGGAAAAGGACCTTCAAACCTTTTGGTCAGTAATAACAGGCTCCACTCCAAAGAATGGTGTCATACAGATACCAGGTTTCAACTTGCCATCCATTGGACCAGGCTGTGGACTCATCACAATCCCTCCCAACTCTGTATCATAACAAATAATGTGTGCATGTTAATTTAACTGTTACCGTACCTTGAGATCATTTTCTTACTGCCTGATGAGTTCATATTATGAGTTATCACATAACTTGTAGAAGGTAGTTACCATGTGTGCAATGATGTATACACACACAGGATGTTTGTTTTGATAGGCTCATTATGCCATATGCTCATGCCTGATCAGGCGCATAATTTATAACTCGGTAATCCTATATAACTCATGGAAGATTTATCATGTGTGCAAATGATGTATATACACACATGGGTAGAGTGATGTTAGACCTTATGTAAATTTTCAATCTTGAGCAATATTGGTATTTACTGCTTCATAAATTGTGTGTAGTATTTACCTGTCTGCCAGTATGTGTCCACTAATACACACTTTCCTTTGCCAATTTCTTTGTAGAACCACTTCCAGGCAGCAGTTGGTAGGGGCTCTCCAACTACAAAGTATAATGTAAAGCCTCAAACCAGTGAGCTGCATTCGTGCAATAATATTATATCATATTACCTGATGCAATAGTCTTGAGAGAAGAGAGGTCATAGTTATCGGCATAATTGCGATCTGCCTTCATCAGCTTTCTGATTGCCGAAGGAGAGGTGTAAAAATGGTTCACTTTCAATCTCTGCACCATCTCCCAATAACGACCTGTAAGCAAATACAAGAATACTAGACCTGTACGTGTACCCTTTAGAAGAGATATATGTTCATAACTATACTATAAGTTCTGTGCCTTACCAGGGTCAGGAAAGGTAGCTGTTCCCTCAAACAAGACAGTGGTAGCACCATTACAGAGGGGGCCATATACCACGTAGGTGTGGCCAGTGATCCAGCCAAGGACTGACATGCATGCAAACACCTCTCCTTCTTTGTAGTCAAACACATACTGAATCAAAGGCAACAGAGAAAATGAGTTATTAAAATGCCTTAAACACTTGTTAAAGTGATGAGATATGTATGTACTGAGTTCTGATTGAAGTATATACACAGCTGTGGCATAGGCAGAAATGCTTAATGGTAGGGCATGTCACAGCAAACTTTGTGCGGGTGCTCAAAGTGCGCCCCTAGGGAGTTGTATGAGATGGATTCTGACGCAATCTAAGGGATAAAATAGTTATTACACAACTGATGTTGACAAGCTGGTAAAATATGTTGTGCATGTTTTGACCTAATTCTGGGGCAACTGGGGGGAGAGGGATTCCCATTCCTCCCCCCCTCCCTGTATGCAACCCGGACATGCTGCACATTGCGCAGTGTGTGCGAAAAGATGTTTGGCAGCTAGGGCACAGGCCCCACCATAGCTAAGCACTGTACACAGATTAATTGACATTTTATGTCAATGCACACATATGTACTTCTCCTTTATGCTAAGTTTGAATTCACCTGTTTATCTGGTTTGTGATGCTTTGGTTGCTTTGCATTGTATATGTGATTCGAGCCCAGCCAGCTGAGCTGCCTTGGTAGCTCAGTTGGTAAGAGCATCGCCTAGCAAGCTGACAGTCGTGGGTTTGAGTCCCACCCGAGGCAGCTAATTTTTCTTGAAAAATAACTGTCTTGGGCAAGTTCTGACAGTCGTGGGTTTGAGTCCCACCCAAGGCAGCTAATTTTTTCTTTGAAAAATAACTGTCTTGGGCAAGTGGTGGTGTGTTTGCTTGTCTTTCTGTTGTGTTGTGTTGCCTTGCCTTTCTTTCTAAGTCACATATAAGTCTTTGTATGCTGACCTTGTGTGTCATTGCAGCATAGAGCAGGTATCCTGCCTGAGTGTGTATGATGCCAGTTGGAACACCTGTTGTTCCAGACGTGTACATTATGAAGAGAGGATCTTCACTGTCCATTGCCACTGCTTCACAAGAGCTTGAAACACCCTCCATAGCCTGGATAGCGATAAAATATCGACATAATTTTCTCCTTCAAAACCAGATTAACTAATCATAATATATACAAGTGTAAAACATTTACACTAAAATGTCGAAGGATGTAGGGATTGAAGTGCCAAAAAGTATGGAAACAAGGTCAAAGTGCAGCATGCATGCAGACAAAGGCAGTAAAAATCAGACATGCGTAACCCCTATTAGATATAGGGATATGGGGTTATATGCCTGTTACGATTGTTGCATGCTATTATTCTCTGCCTTTGCCTACATGCATGCTGAACGTTGACCTTGTTTCTGTTTCTATGCTTTTGTCAATCCCTACGTCCTTCATTATTTTAGTGTAAATGTTTTTACACTTGTTTCACTGGTTTTAGTGTGTAGCAACATGTATAAACCTACTGAGTTTCGTGCAGAGTTCTACCTCCCTTGCATACCTATAAGCAGGTTAGCTAGCAATTGTCAGTGACTCCTACATCCTGTCTCGTACAAATATTGCCTACTGAGTGGGTCCAGTTGCCTGCAACAGTTAGTCATTCAAAGAAACCGACAGACTACAACAAAACTAACTTCACATGTTTGGCACGTGAGCAAACAAGAAAATGGCGTCTAAAACTAACACCTGTAAGGTTGCAGACCTGGAGTTTGACGGCTTTAGGAAAAGGTATGAAGATTTGTTAATCAAGGCTCATGTACGCTCCCGTATAAATGGTTTTTGTGAAAGAATAGAGTGATTACTAACGCCAGTTTCGCAGTAGGCATTTGAACTGAATTAGAAGAAGAATCGGCAGTTTTTAGGAGTTGTTTGCAATTGCTCTCTATCTTCTACTAGAGAAGCTAATAACTGTGTGTTCGTCGGTCGGTTTGTGTTTTCAGGCCACAATACTCTCCAATCGCTTCACGTACAGCCCTATCTTCATTATAGGTGAGCTGCAGGCTAAAGATTTCATATTTCTTCCCTTCTTAGCCCTGCAGCTCTGTATGTGCAACTCATTGGCATGAACTGTAAATGTCAAAGAGTTAGTGTCACTTGCTCTGCCTACCAAAGTTATAAATTCATAGTGTATAATATTATGATGAAACATGTACACAGAGAAATAAACAAGCATTTGCCAGAGGTATGAATAATATGTTTTGACAGCCAGTGCCATTAGAGTATGTCGTGGTCTATGAACAGCTATGCATGTTTACATAATCTCACAAGCCATTCTGTCTGTATACAATACTTGACCCTGCAATCTCATATCCTGTTATACAAACAATAGTGGGTGGCTGACGTATCCTGTGTACTCTTTGAGGCTACATATACAACCCACTTGGTGGATATCACTGTAAAGGATGTGGGGGTAGGGTCCCAATATAATTATACACATATGAATAGGAGGAATGGTAGGGTTATGAATATTATAACTACCTTCTCCAGATGAATATTCTTCCCTAGGTCAACACCTGAGTCATTGTTATCTTTCCCTGTAGACACTACCACATGTTTCACTGTGTGTGTATCAAGATGTGCGAGTGCTTCATCAACATTCTTCTTTAATTCCAGTACTTTGTCCCCAATCACAGACTGTGTAGCTGTAATCACAACCTTTGCTTCAGCTGTAGAGAGGAATATCCTTTGATGTAACACATGCTACACCTTGTAGGCTGCATGATACTACAATATATCATTATGTAGCAGAATTGAGGGGGGAAAACTCACAGGAAGGGGGGAATCCCTAATAGAACAGAAGTTCACTACACTTCTTAGAATACTAGGGAAGTGGTTATCCTTGTGGGTGAGTATATAAGCTTTCTGGACAGGCTTCAAGCAGGGCAGGAAATAAGGAGAGTCTTCCATACATGTGATTCAGAGAGCACACACACAAATATGTATGCATGATTACAAGCACATGAGATTCAATGATATCTACCCATTGTATACGTATGTACAATTATATTAGGAAATCCAGGCTGGAGCAGGGCCTATGTATATAAGTTCTCACATGCTTTAATTCTTGTTTCCAGGTCTCTTGCACTCAACACCGAAAAGAAGACGCTAAGAAAAGATAAATAAAAGGTTATCGTAATATTATACTTATACAAAATGTAAGTGAATAGGATAACACGAGGTATATACATGTACTTACATACCAGTGCACAGCTCCTATTCTTGCACAGGCCAGAATAGCAGCAACAGCTATTGGAGAAGTTGGCATGTAGATAGCAACTCTGTCACCTTTTTTCACCCCACACTGTGTTTTCAGCACATTGGCTACCTTGCACGTCATCTCCAACAGTTGGCTGTATTTAGAAAAGGATATTTTCATAGTGACATTCTCGACTGACTAGTTTGTGAGATGAGTTTCTAAGTCCAAATCAGTCACATGCAAAAAACAAGATAGAGCACAATGTGGTTGAAATATTGGCAGAATATGACAGATATAGTACTGGACTTGGAAACTAAAAAAGATGTATAAGACGAGAGCATAGCCACAAAGGTATCAGTAACTTGATAGACAGTTTGTGTAGGGATGGTGCAGATATTAGGAGACTGAACATTAGCTGTAATAATTACTCGATTCCTCTTTAGATACATATACCTGGAAAGTGCACAGCTAGAGCAACACAAAATTAATGGCTATAAATTACTTCCTTCTTCCACATCCCTACAGTTTTGAACTACTTGTGGCCATACATCGTAATGAAAATGCTGTATGCTTGTACTACTACTAGGTGAATGCTCACCATCAGAGTGAACCAAAAATATTTTATGTTTATGTGTAGCAGAAGGGTAACCTGTGGGTCCCTAAAGTTTATATACATTGTATGGGGGCGGTCAGTCGGTCAGACTAATGTGTGTGTGTGTGTGTGTGTGTGTGTGTGTGTGTTCCCTCAAGCAAAACGACTAGGTGAGCTTGCTCCACTTGCAATACAGCTGAACAAATAGGAAATTATTGTAGTGAACATTATATATAGCAGTGTGAGTGATTACCCATAACTGATGTTCTCATGTGTTCCAGTGTCTTGTCCTTTCTCTCTGTTTTTCTCCCAGATCAAGGCTGTTCTTTGGGGATCCTTTTTAGCATGTCGGTCAAGGCAATTTGCTGAAAAGGATCATAATCAGGTTATGAAATGCTCAATACATGCTCGTATGCTTCGTTGCAATGCTTTAAAGAGTATTATATTTATGCTATGATATATGTTCCTTTTGTTCAAACATCTGTTGTACACATAAGCTTACTGGTAACATTCAGTTGTCCTCCAGTGAACCACCTCACTACTCCTTCTTCCTTAGAACACTCATTGACTGCTGTGAAAGTCTTCGTCCACTCCAAAAACAGCCTAGCCTGTTTTCCCCAAAATTGATCAGGCTTTTCGATACTTTCCTTGTACATCAATGTGTAATCAACTACAAAACATAAACAGGTGTTTAAAGTAGGCATGCACTTTCTTTTTCAGTGTTTGCATATACATGTAAGTATGCAGCATGCATACATAGGTATGCAATCAAGCGTGTCCCCTAGTCTAGCAAGCTAGCCCCTTTTTTCTTGCTGACTTTGTTTGGGAGGAAAAAGGGTCTAGCACAGGTCACTTTTAATTGCCTACGTCATAGCTAAATCTGACCAATGGGCACATGCTTTCCAAATCTCTAAAGCAATTATAGCATAGGAGGCATCATGAATCTAGTTAACTGTACTGGCACACTAAGTGCCATCATGAACTAGTTAACTGTACTCTACACTACACAAGCACCATGCTATGAATATTATTACAGCCCTTGTTCTGGTTTTGTATTCACTTACATTCCTACCAATTGTGGCTTCCCTGGTACAGATAGTAAATTAATTGCATGAAAAGGGTGACCTGTGCTAGACCCTTGTTTCCTCCAAACCAAAGTCAGCAAAAAAACCAGAGAAAAAAGGGGCTAGCTCTGCTAGACTAGCCTGTCCCCAGGCTTTATACAATTACAGAGAAGAATACTTGAGGAAACGCCTCATTAGTACATGGTTTCGTTTTTAGTTACACTGAAAACACCAAGAATTACCAGGTGTGCTTCCTTGAGAGAGAGGTGAGGAGAGAGATCTGGGTGGCTTTACAGGACGAGGAAACTGTGATAGCAACAAATTTTTAAGTTAGAGCAGTGCATGTGCACATGAGTATAGGCTCATTGCTGTGCAATATCTAACAGTAGTTGTTACTTGAGCATAAACACAGTAGATAAATTTAGAAGCAAAACATTTCAGCTCTTCAGTTGCACATACACAACTAGCACAGAAAACGATCAGGCTAGAGATGATGCAATTTCTCCCGCTAATTGTGTGTGTGCAAATAAAGAAAGGGAAATGTTTTGCTTCTGTATTTATCTGCTGTGCTTATGCTCAAAAAACAAGTATTGTTTTTTTTACAACATACCCTGTAAATGTACTTTTCGTCAACAATGAGCTCAATAAACCCCCTCTCTTTCAAAGCTTCCCTTCTTTTGTTGATGAGTGGTGGTGTGAGGTGGGACATTGCAGATTTAGGTATGAACCACGTGATGCAGATGCACCCTCGCTGAGATTCTTTGAAGCGGAAGATCATCTGTTGCAGAAGGAACTCTTTGGCAAGGAATGCTTCATCTTTAGCGAGATCAGCAAGGGTATACTGGTTGTATTTTTCCTCAATTTTTGCAGCAAGAGTGGTACACCCACGTGGATAAGTAAGGCTGGAGCCTCGGAGCATCATGTAATCACGAACAAGTGTCTGCCTTTTAAATGTGTCAGCTTCAGCAGAGTACTGTTCAACGTAACCATGAACTTCATCTTCAGGTATGCACTTTTTCAAGAGAGTGCTGAGTACACGATAGTTGAGAATATCCCAAGCCTTGATTCGGGTCATCAGTGTGAATATCTCGGGAACCTTGTGTTTTTCAATCACTTCAAGCATGTGTTTCTCAAAGAGAGGAATATTATCTTCGATGTCGACACAAAAGGAAGTCAGTCGAAGGTGGATTTCACTAACTGGTACATTTTGAGACACAAGAGCTTTCTGTGCCATGACCAGAAGATCGTTGAACTTCTCTTCCAGGTCTCGAAGCCTTTTCTTGACTCCAAGGTCAGGTTGGTCTCGATCTGAAAAGGGTAAACACATACATGAATGTACTACACTGCAAAACAGGCTATTGATGGTCATCTCAGTTGCATTATAAGTGGGTGGTATGGTAGAGGGACTTTTGTTTATCTCATCTCATAGTTGAATATATCTATACAAGCTTGTATGCATACATGCTATCGATGGCAGGGGTGGAGACAGCCACTCAAAAGTGGCTCAGAAGCGAAGCTAGCGTTTCATAATGCGCATGCGCAGAGGTACGTAAACATACAGCTTGATCACTTTAGAAGATTGCTAATTGCATGACTGAGTGGACTTGATCCCACTTGCACAATAACTAGGAGAATGCAAAATATTTGTGGGGCGAGCAAAACAAATGGAAGAGGCAAGGACGGCTACGTTTGCTCGTTGCCAATGATAATACATATCTGTGTTCCAAAAGTGGGGGGGCTCAGCCCCCTCACTATGAAAAGTGGAGGTGCCTGAGCCCCCCTTGCCCCCCCCCCTGTATCTCCGCCCCTGGATGGGATGCAAGTGAAGGAATGTAAGGTATGTAATATTGCACCATCTACCATTACCAACTCTCTCTAAGTAGTAGAGAGACCATTTGTTTATCTGGCAGTGACTACGTATATATATCATTCATATGTTAAGATGAGGTGTGAAGGATGCAATGATTTTCAGCTAAAACTAACAATTACTATACGCCCCTTTTCTACTACCAATTTTAGGGTTACCATGTAGTGGATGCCAGTAAGATGACCATACTTTACAGTGAATTTAGGGTTATATAGGTGGTAGTATATGGTAGTATATATACTACCACCTCACACCGCCACTCATCAACAAAAAAAGGGAAGCTTTGAAAGAGAGGGGGTATATATACTACTATATACTATCGTACTGTAACCCTAAATCAGTAAGCCTTACAATTTCACGAGTACTAATGTCTTATGATTGTGGCTGCTAATACAAGTAGTAGAGAACAAAGGCTTCCAGAAATCATATAAAGGGAACACTACATCAATAACATTCCTTGCACTTATTTGGATCACTTTACATACATGTAGGAAGTACAAAATACACATGGATACAAACACTTAGTGAGAAAAACACTTTCATGTTGAATTCATTGTTTCTATACAGCTATATACAATCATTTAATTATTATGGTCTATTTGGGTAAGTACAAGATTTTAGAGAATGCTTTATCACACATGTACAACCATGTACAATACCTTATATCCTGGAGTAGTATACTATCCATAAATATGTCCTAGCATACTGCATGGCTAGTTGTATCATATCTTATGTGTATTATATGAACACATATGCCACAGGAGCTATGACAACATGACAAAAGCGGCATTCTCTAGACAATGTTTGCACAGCACACTAGTCAGCAATACATGTATATGGGATGTCCTCAACATTTATTCTGGCTATACAGGTAAACACAATTACCTCCATTGCGAGCATCTATTACAATCTCACTGTATCCATGTGCTCCAATCTGAGTCTCTTGCATTGGAAAAGCTGTACATTACACAGAACACACCAATGCATACAGTTAACTATATATGTACAAGAGCCACCACATTCATGACAGATTGATAAGATATGAACTTACTAAAACAGTTCAATGATAAAGAATCATCTACAGTGGGGAAAGAAGGGAGAGAGGTTAATCAAATAATGCACTTTTTTATAGTGTATATATATATATATACCTCTTGGCTTTCCTGGTGGGGAGCTGACCAAGTAATCCCTCACACTTTCTGAGAGCTTAGGGTCATTCAGATTGTCGAGGCACTTGATCAATTCTCCCCAGATGGCTTTCTCCTTTTCCTGGTCACTCCATGCTATGAATGCACGGTATATCTTCTTTGAATGATCACTGTTGCTTGTTTCGACCCCCTCCCTCCTTGTCTCATCCAGATGAAGGCACTCAACCACTTCACGAACACTGTTCTGGACTTTGTCACTGATTACAAGGAGGTCCGTATCACGGCACACAAAATCGTAAAACTCTTCTACGCCTTGACTCATGTTTGGTAGGTCTAGGTCTTCAAGACTTCATTACCAAACTGAAGTAGACCTGTACAAGTAGAGAACGGAAATTGGTGACTCGCAATCACTATAATTCACGCACAAGTTCACGCAGCCCCTATTTTGCGTATATAGCTAATAGCTAGGCCTCCTCCCCTGTTAGCCTCGTACACCCAGGCTCTTTCCGCCAGGGTACGAGGCTAGCTCTCACTGTTGAACACCAACAGACGCTTATGTGACAACTCAAAATGCAAGTCAAGAGAAACAGTAACACTTACGTCTTGTCCACGCCAAACGGGAAACCGTTCTAGATGACCGCTCCCAAAACACTTCGATTTCGCCGCACAGACCCAGGAGCTGTCCCTTGGCCTTGTATGCGCATGCGTACTACGTGTTGCATGTTGCGTGTGTGTGTGTGTGTGTGTGTGTGTGTGTGTGTGTGTGTGTGTGTGTGTGTGTGTGTGTGTGTGTGTGTGTGTGTGTGTGTGTGTGTGTGTGTGTGTGTGTGCGCGCGTGCGTGCGTGCGTGCGTGCGTGTGTGTGTGTGTGTGTGTGTGTGTGTGTGTGTCTGTCTGTCTGTCTGATGCACTATACAGTAAGCTCGTATGACCAAAACTAAACTTGACTATATTATAAACTTGACTACATGACTGATATGACATGACTTGACTCCATGACTAACTTGACTTGACTTGACTCCATGACTAATTTGACTTGATATGACTCCATGACTAACATGACTCCATGACTAACTTGACTTGACATGACTCCATGACTAACTTGACTTGACATGACTCCATGACTAACTTGACTTGTCTGACTCCATGACTAACTTGACTTGTCTGACTCCATGACTAGTTTAACTTGACTTGACTCCATGACTAATTTGACTTGACATAACTCCATGACTAACTTGACTCCATGATTAACTTTACCCCATGATTAACTTGACTTGACTCCATGACCAATTTGTCTCCTTGATCAACATGAGTTAATCTACCCCAAACAAATATAACTTGACTTGACTTGACTAGATCCATAACTTGACTTGACCGCATAGTTACTTGGCTTGACTCCTTAAAACTTGTCTAAAGTATATTAATGAAGAAGTGTTGAAACAGAGAGGCCACGTTTAGTGAGCTGGCAGCCTCTCTGGACAAGATTTCGATGTCTGTGGCTGACTACATTATTGAGCTCCGCATGATTCGAGGATGAGGAGGAGTGAATATGGCAGAGTGGATGCAGTATATTGGGTGGGTGAGTTCAGGTCAGTGCTGTATGCTTACGAGTGTCTTCATCTAATTCTTGGGTTTCAGCTGATAAAATGGAACCTAATCCTTAGTGTGGAGAGAGAAGTGATCAGGAGAGTGGAACTGATCCATTTACTATTTCTGATCCATGTTATGGAATAAGCCAATAAGGACTGATGTAATTCCAAAGATCAAACTACAATGATGAAATAATTTCTTATGAATTTCTATACGTACCATTTGCTGAATTGAAATCCAAATTGTGATAAAGAAAGCTCTATCTCTGTGGTGGCTGCTCTTGTCACCCTTGGGAGATGTGGTGGGGGTTGGGAAGAGGTGATGGAGGGAGGATGGGTGTACCTTTGCGCTATAGTGGTGAGGCAGAGCTGAGCTAGTGGATGCACGTGGGCAAGTAGAGAAAGTCCACCTAGTCATTGAGAAGACATATGCAAATGGACAGACTGACTGTACTGTAGTTCTTGTGGGACTTGGGGGTGCCCGTGCGAACATCGTGTGTTGGTTATCCTAGCACATGAGCAAAGCCTAAGCTGGTTGCCTATAAATCATGTTCATGCAGGGATGTTATCTACAGAGAATAGAACTTCTTCGCACTACCGCCTTGCTCTTGACTGAGTGATGTAAACACCACCTCTTAATCTCAGACACTCCTTGTCTGAAGTCACTCACCCTCAAATACCTGAAGAAGAAGGACTCAAGATATCCCTCAGCTCTACAGCTCATTAATAAGCTATCTGAGCTGAAACAAGCCTCCTCAGTACACAGAAAGTATGTATCAGGCACAGACCACTTGTGGAAATGGAAAAGGAGATGAAATTGATACTCAGAGGAAACAAGTACAAGAGCTCCAGCAAAAGAACATAGACAAGGAATTTTTCAACATACACTAGCTAGAAACCTTTTTATATATTATGCCAAACGTTTCGACCACTTAGTGTGGTCCTCTTCAGTGGAAGTACAAAAAACAAGAATACAGCAGTGAATTTAAGTAGTGACAACCCAGGAATGTGGAAATGCCTGTTGAAACTAAGGAAGTGAATAAAACATACAAAAGCCTATTAAGGTGAAAATAATGCAATATCAGTACAATACAAAGGACTACATAAAGAGACATCTGTAAATCTGTGGGAGGGACCCCAAATCCCAGTTGAGAGTGTTGTGGTACATGTAGGTGGTTTGTATGTTATTTGTCAGTTGTCTGTGTGTAGCCCTATTGGAATGTAGTGCGTGCAATATGAGTTTTCATGTACTAACTCATGACGAAGTGTACAATGTGGTTGATACACGACATGAACGTTGACGTCAGAGAAAATCCTCTCACATATAGGCAACCACAATTGCATTCTGACATAATTGTCACTGCTCTGAAGAGGATGTGGGAGCAAGTAACTTAGAGGCCCATTTGATGAAGGTTTTGGGGTAGTTATTTGTTTTCAATGATCTATATACTCTTTCTCTTGCTCTCTATGGATGTCTTGAGTGGAAGATGAAAGAGCCACAGCCGCTCTAGTAAACAGTGTCTTAACCACTGCAGCCTTGTGCATGGGGGGTGAGGTGATATAAAATCAAGGTAACAGTCAAAATGTGTATATAGGCCTCCTGTATACATAAGTTAAAACAGATCTGTCATCACAACGCTCTATCATCACACCAAGAAAGGGCAAACATCTCTCTTTACCCTCAACCTCACATGTAAACTGGATCGATGGTTTATGGTGGAGAACTTCAAGTACTGAGTTGTCACTACTTAAATTCACTGCTGCCACTGAAGAGGGCCACACTAAGTGGTTGAAACGTTTGGCATAATATATAAAGTTGGTAGCAGAAATAGGAACATTCAATGCAAATTTACAGAACTCAGCGCAGCCCCCCAGCCTAAGGGGGGTTTGGGGGGTACCCCCATCTAGGTACTTTTGCCTCTCGGTGCCTTGGTTTGTGACGGGGCCATTACAGGCTGGCTAGGGCATGGCTAGTCTATATATGCCATCTACCACTAACTGATACAGCAAAAATTACTAGGCATTTTAACGAGATTTATGCGCATGCGCGAACAGTCGATACCAGGCCGCCACCGCGACCGCGACGGCCTGGGTACGAGGCTAATTTACATGGAACTGTCGAGTGTATATAGTCGGTAGACTCTCTATGTAGGGATGGCGCCGACACGACACGCCCATTTTCCATATATAATGGCTCAGAACTCCCAAACGCGGCAGTTACAAGCCCTTTTAGATACATACACGTACTTTACGAGTGCTTCTGTACCCACTAAGACCCTCAAAGTACGTAAAATACACAGCTACAGTACGTTCATTTCACGTTTCATAGAAGGTGGGGCTCAAGCGCGCGCGCAGGTCCGCGGGAGTAGAAGCGGGTGGGGCTCGTGGGAACACAAGCAAGTTTCGGATCACTCCACAGAAATGGACACTGTAGGTATCCAAGACATTAAACGTTGAAGGATATAGGGATGGAAGTGCCAAAAAGTGTAGAAAAACAAGGAAGCATAGCATGCAACATGCGTACTGAATGAACTTTTAAAACATGTAGGTACTGTACACACAGGTACTGTAGAAAGGCTAAGTAGTCGTACCCATTTTCGACGAATGTATAAATCACGTGATACGTTACATGCGGGTAGCCTCGTTCCCAGGCCCTATATACGAGAAGAGGGGCCTGGTACACACTGCTTGCGCATGCGCCGGGATCCATGGTAATCCTCAGAAAAATGTGGGGTACTTGTACACCGGATTTCAGGTCCGTTGTCCCAAATGGTACCGCGCATGCGCATCAAACCGCCAGTGTTATTCCTCTTGCAGTTGGAACGCTTTTGTATTCAGTAGTGAATTCCTCTTAGGAAGTTGAGTAGCCCTTTTACTGTATACTCTGACTGATACACTATGCTAACTGCCTATATAGATGAGAGCAAATACGGTCAGCCTAATGCGCGTGTGCAGCCGTCACTGGAACAGACCTGAAATCCGGTGTACGTTATCGTAGTGTATTACCATGGAGACCTGGCGCATGCGCAAGCAGTGTGTACCGGGCCCTTTCTTCTCGTATATAGGGCCTGGGAACGAGGCTAATATGTGGGCTGCAGTCTAAGGCTGGTCTTTTCGCCGCGCTGATGTATTGCTGTTTGTCGACTTGCTGTTCGTCACCTTCTCTTTTTCGCCCGGCGGTATAATCACTCTCAGGTACGTCAGTTTACTGCATGTTTGGTGTCCACTGCAATTATCAAATACAGAGTCTCGAGTCCCGCCGGTTCGCGTGCCCTGAAAGCCCTTCGCTACTGCTCCAATTCGCAATAGATACACCGGCCATGTTTACACTGCAACTAATGTCCTTTTTACGAAGGTGGTCTCCCAGTTGATGACACTGCTCCGTTTCAGTACAATCATTTTCAGGTACATTAGTGCGGGTCGTATATTTACATATATTATAATATTCACTGCAACTTACATAGTCCTCTGCCAGTCTGAGTGGTCTGAAGACGCTCTGCTGCTGCCGATCGAATCCGAGTTTAAGAGCTAAGTTCATTGATTGTGTTTGCTTTGTTGTGTACACATAATGCCTTTTTCGCATTAATAGAAATAATACTACCAACAACGCAAAGTAAATATGCATAATGCTGACATGATTTTTAAAGCAAGGTCCAAGTTGACCAAAGCCTTTAAGAAGCTACGTGAATCTGTATGGCAAAACAAATCCCCAGGGTTTTGTGGATGACTATGCGTAGATTAGCAGCTGGGAGACTGCAAGCCTGTAAAGAGCATGCTGGATTTTGCTCAATAGTGTTACTTGTATTAAGTCTCTCCAAATTACTCAAAGGGAGGACTTTGGTAAAGGGTATAATAGGTATGGGAATGTCTCTCTTTATGTACTGGTAAGCTGAGTCATATCAGCTGAGTAATATATATAAAAATGGCTCTGAGTTTATAATAAGGATGGCCAGTGTGTTAGAGAGGTTTTCAGGTTGGTTGTCCAATTTCGAGTTTAAAATATCATGCATGCGCACACCGACTGGCCTACGAACGAGACATGCAGCTAATAGCAAGTGTGCCACTCTTTACAACGTTCATATTTGAAGGAGTCTATAGGTCAAATATGAACGTAACGAGTGGTGCACTTACTATTTGCAGCTACATGTCTCGTTTGTAGGCCAGTCGGTGTGCACATGCGTGATATTTTAAACTTGGAATCGGACAACCAACCTGAAAACCTCTCTATAGCTGAAGACCTCCACCACTCCACATTGAAGACAAAAGGTGCACGTGCACAGAGAAAGAAATGGGAGTGCTCTAGTCAGTCTAAATCCAATTACTGACACAGAGGTTGATGCCTTGAAGGCAGCCTTTGATAGCCAGTCTGGCATGGATAGTGTTGTCCTAATAATGCTATTTTTAAGTAATTGAATTTTCCTCTGTGAGTCTTCAGGGCGCCCATTGGATTGTTCCAGTAGTAGTGGTCGTTGCCAAAGTCAACTAACATAAGGCAGCTGCTACATGTACTTCACTGTGTTGAGGCAGTTTCTACATGTTGTTCAGTTTCATGGGAAGAACAGAGTGCCACCAGGAAGTCCCAATGTCAGTCTAACACCTCCTGACGTGTACACAGTGAAATATATTACAGCAGATGGTGCATATTACTTCATACTACAATGTGCAGGTGTCACATGTAGCTATCACATCCACTAGGGATAATGCAGCTACAGGTCAAAAAAAAACAATCACACTTTTAACCACCCTCTACATGTACATTCTGGCTGCAATACAGTAAGTTGTTGTTAGACTGTAGAGTCTGCACTTAATGAAATAGTTGTGGTGAACCTTATGCACTAAGCTTTGTGTAGCTGTGACAACTCTCCATTAAAAATGTGTATTCCAATTAGATCCTTTCCCTTTTCTCCCCTAGACTTCCTTCATCCTCTACCTTCCCAGATCTTGCATCAAGCCTGGTCAACCCCATTTTACCTTTTCCACCTATTGTACACTGCATACTTCCTTCTCATAAAGAACTACTTGCATCATTCCTCATGTATTCCAGCTAATCTCATCAATAATTCCTCCATGTCTCATTTCCTATATTCTGACCATGTATATTTGTAATGGTGATGCATCATTGTATATTTTTATTATGGCCTTTGCATCATCCACACTTCATTTGTCAAGTCCTACTACTGATTACACTGTCTATATTTCTCATGTACAATAATAGTTCCTCACTATAAGTAGCAGTATGTTGTATCTTGTTCTCAGTCCTGAATGACTTACGTAACAATAACATAGTAACAAGTAGAATCTGCAAATAGGAATACTAGGGATGGTAAAGAACTCCGAAGCAGAAATGGACACTGCTAGGTACCCAAGAAAAACAAGTGAAACAAGTATAAAAAATTTTCATTAAAATGTCGAAGGATGTAGGGATGGTCGTGCCAAAAAGTAAAGAAACAAGATTGATTCTCAATCCAGTGGAAAACGTGATTAGAAAAAAACAATGTCATAAGGACCTACAGGAAAATTTTCACTATGTCCTTCCACAAATTCTAAATTAGAAACGGAAGCAAATTTTTTCTGTGCGACTTGTATTCGGTCTTTGTCAGGATCTACTCCAGTAACTTTTCCCTCTGGCCCGACTCGTTCTGCTAAAATATTAGCAGATATCCTGTGCCACAGCCGAGATCTAGAACGTGATTGCCCTTCATAGGACGCAGTTTAACATAGTAACAAGTAGAATCTGCAGGTAGGAATACTAGGGATGGTAGAGAACTCCACAAAGAAGCAGAAATGGACACTGCTAGGTACCCAAGAAAAACAAGTGAAATAAGTATGAAAAAATTGCATGTAGCCCTTGCAGCCATACAAATCAAAGGCACCAACATGAGTGCTATCACAGCAGGAACACCACAATATAGAACGTAGGAATTAGGGTGTGCGTAACATGCATCCTGATAACTCTCATATTTATTTTAGTATAAAAAAACATTAAAATGGTGAAGGATGTAGGGATGGTAATGCCAAAAAGTAAAGAAACAAGATTGTAATAACCCTACATAGTGGCACAGTGAACAACTGTTTATGATATGACCATACACAACTTATGTATGCAGGAAAGGCCATGTGAAAATTATGCATGCAGACTAAAAAAACATATATAGTTTGGAGTTCAGAGTTCACGCTACCACAAAGATGAATTTTAATTCGTGTATGCAGACAAGGGATAATTGCATGCAACAATAACAACATGCGTAACCCCTCCCTACATTTTATTTCGTGGGTTTACGCATGTTGTTATTGTTGCATGCAGTTATCCCTTGTCTTGTTGCATGCAATTATCCCTTGTCTGCATACACGAATTATAATTCATTTTTGTGGTAGCGTGAACTCTGAACTCCAAACTATCATAGAGTCGGTCGTAGGGATGGCGCAGACAGGCCCATTAGCCCCATACAAAGTAACGGCTGAGAACTCTCCTACATCTGTAAATACTATATAGGGTTACGCATGTTATGATTGTTGCATGCTATCATCCCCTGCCTTTGTCTGCATGCATGCTGAACTTTGACCTTGTTTCTATAGTTTTTAGCACTTCCATCCCTGCATCCTTCAACATTTTAGTGAAAATGTTTTTACACTTGTTTCACTGGTTTTTACTGTGTGTAGCAACACGTAGAAACCTACTGGCTTTCGTGCAGAGTTCTACCTATAGTATTTACAGATGTAGGGATATGGGGTTACACATGTTATGATTGTTGCATGCTATCATCCCCTGCCTTTGTCTGCAACTGTGTGTGTGTGTGTGTGTGTGTGTGTGTGTGTGTGTGTGTGTGTGTGTGTGTGTGTGTGTGTGTGTGTGTGTGTGTGTGTGTGTGTGTGTGTGTGTGTGTGTGTGTGTGTGTGTGTGTGTGTGTGTGTGTGTGTGTGTGTGTGTGTGTGTGTGTGTGTGTGTGTGTGTGTGTGTGTGTGTGTGTGTGTGTGTGTGTGTGTGTGTGTGTGTGTGTGTGTGTGTGTATGTTGTGTGCACATAATTTCACATGTGCCTTTTGGTAAAACACGCTGAGGATTTGTACTTAGTGCTTTGCTGAATGAGCCCCACACTGTAAAAATGTCATGGTTAATTTAGCCCTGATATGGATCTAAGTTGCATGGCTGGCTTCTGTGATTCCCTCAATGTCATTGTGTCTATTATTAATTACATCCTTTTCAAAACTTGGTGGTCAAGATCATTGGAAGATAGTGGTCAAGACCTAATGGGGTCTATCAGTTATTACATTCGTTCCAATTTTGTAAGGATGTAATTAGAATTACAGAAACCTTACAGAAGATGCGACTGAGATAACAATATCAGGGGTAAATTAACCTTTACATTTTACAGTGCACTTTATGAAGTCAACTATTGTTCTATCTCTTCTGTTTCTGTATGTTTGCCCTACATATATTATGGAAGCACTGTGTGCAAATATAAAGTGAACTTAATACCCACAATGTACTGCATTTACTGCCATAATTATGGTGTATACTCTGAAGGAAATAATAAAAATTGCATGTAGCCCAGCATGTAGCCCATGCCAGCAGCCATACAAATCAAAGGAGTGCTATCACAGCAGGAACACCACAATATAGAACGCAGGAATTAGGGTGTGTGTAACATGCATCCTAACAACTCTCATATTTATTTTTTAAAGTATAAAAAACATTTCATTAAAATGTTGAAGGATGTAGGGATGATCGTGCCAAAAAGTAAAGGAACAAGATTGTAATGACCCAAGTGGCACAGTGAACAACTGATTATGATATGACCATACACAACTTATGTATGCAGGAAATGCCATGTGAAAATTATGCATGCAGACTAACAAAACATATACAAGTGTAAAAACATTTTCACTAAGATGTTGAAGGATGCAGGGATGGAAGTGCTAAAAACTATAAAAACAAGGTCAAAGTTCAGCATGCATGCAGACAAAGACAGGGGATGATAGCATTCAACAATCATAACATGCGTAACCCCATATAGTATTTACAGATGTAGGGATATGGGGTTACACATGTTATGATTGTTGCATGCTATCATCCCCTGCCTTTGTCTGCATGCATGCTGAACTTTGACCTTGTTTTTATAGTTTTTAGCACTTCCATCCCTACATCCTTCAACATTTTAGTGAAAATGTTTTTACACTTGTTTCACTGGTTTTTACTGTGTGTAGCAACACATAGAAACCTACTGGCTTTCGTGCAGAGTTCTACCTCCCCAGCAGACAAAGGCAGGGGATGATAGCATGCAACAATCATAACATGCGTAACCCCATATATATAGTATTTACAGGTGTAGGGATATGGGGTTACGCATGTTATGATTGTTGCATGCTATCATCCCCTGCCTTTGTCTGCATTCATGCTGAACTTTGACCTTGTTTCTATACTTTTTGGCACTTCCATCCCTACATCCTTCAACATTTTAGTGAAAATGTTTTTACACTTGTAACACTATAGAAATGGCTTCTGAAAAATAAGCTGAATCTTAACTATATCAAAGTTATAAGTGTTATCTCCAACCTCCTTCTTGAAGGCCTCAATTGAATTGGGATCAACTGATTCTCGATCACTCTTGACTGAGGCAAATTGCCATTCAATGTATGATTCTGCACTTGGAAATGAAAATGAATGTGGTTTTACCGATTTTGATGCTAAAATAAATCCACATTTGTTGGCAATACTTTCATAGACTTCACTCTCACAATTATATGCTTCAACAGGCACTAAAATCTCTGATATAATCTCTCCACTACAAACAATTCCAAATTGACCTCCTGCTTTCATATTCTGAAATACATTCTGAATGGCTGACTCCTTATTCTCAATCCAGTGGAAAACGTGATTAGAAAAGACAATGTCATAAGGACCTACAGGAAAATTTTCACTATGTCCTTCCACAAATTCTAAATTAGAAACGGAAGCAAACTTTTTCTGTGCGACTTGTATTCGGTCTTTGTC
Source organism: Theonella swinhoei (assembly GCA_963970385.1). Taxonomy (NCBI): domain Eukaryota; kingdom Metazoa; phylum Porifera; class Demospongiae; order Tetractinellida; family Theonellidae; genus Theonella; species Theonella swinhoei. The sequence continues at coordinate 3,556,208 of OZ019955.1, read as the reverse complement.
AGGATCTACTCCAGTAACTTTTCCCTCTGGCCCGACTCGTTCTGCTAAAATATTAGCAAGGTATCCTGTGCCACAGCCGAGATCTAGAACGTGATTGCCCTTCATAGGACGCAGTTTATCCATGAGTTCAAGACCATCTTTTGCCTGTTGTGATATCTGCACTTTATCGTACTGCTCCGCTGCTTCAACCATTTTAGATTCACACTCACATATTTACGTAGATCTATATAGACTGCATGGGCTATAGCGGGAGGGGGCTGAGTAATGTTCAACATCCTATCTACCACCCGATCCTTACACGTAATGCACCGCATTAATGTTCATTCTAAGATTGTCATAACCGCCTCGTGAAGCACGTGCCTGCACAGTTCGCGCGGGAGCGTGTCAGATATCTTATAGCTACCCAGAGCATACCTACCCACTACCGTGGTACTAATGTCTGTGTAGCGCGGCTCTCTGGCGCAACTTAATCTTAGCTTCGGGGGAATAGCAATAGACACAGTACAGCAACACACAGAGTAGAGGGAAGGGATACACAAAGGAACGGTGCCAGCATTATATGTAATGATCACATTATTAACATCTGAACATGGTGTATGTGTAATGGTGATGTTGCTACAACTAGTTAGGTGCAGACAGTTAGGTGCCGGTTAGGTGATGTACACGTATTGAACAGACATCTGGCTATTCATGACTTGTCACATCTGGAAAGTTTCATTTCTCTGAGGCTCAAAGACAGACACTCAGGACCTATTACTACGAGCGAGGCATTACTTCCGTGTCTCCAAAGAACTTAGCAACTATTAATATTGACCAGATTGCTGCCGAGATTGATGCAACTGAGTTTCATTCTTGAAATCCAATACGTTCTGATGGAGTATTTTGGTATTCTGTTATGTTCAGAATTGGATTAATGCTGAAGGAAGAAGGAACAAAAGGAAGCACACACACACACACACACACACACACACACACACACACACACACACACACACACACACACACACACACACACACACACACACACACACAATTTTTTTCTTTCCAGTGACATTATCACAGCTTGGGGTAGAGGCCTATGGAGTGATTTTGAATGAATCCACAACTGAGTGTAAAGTTATATGCAGTTCACATACAACAGAGGACTTTGTTGCAGCTGAGGAGGATAGAGGAGAGGGTGTGGATCACAATTTCTTCAGATACATGTGTGGTAAATGTTTTAGTAATTGTATATGTAAAGTTCCCTATATATGAACACTCTTAACATACAGGAGCTGGCTACATACAGAAAAGTGGAAGGAAGAGAAAACAAGAATGCACTTATGATGAAATTCTTGGTGAGATCTGGATGGATTGGAGCAAGAAATACAGTGAGTACTATGCGTTTTTAAATGCTTACTGACACTCTTGCCTTCTTATTTATACACATGCAGGAGCTGCATGTGGTGAAGGTAGAATTCCTTATTCAGATCTTACTCGTATGAAATGCACCGTGATGGGGCTACCACATGGCCTAGTATTCAAACAACCTGCTAACTATACCGCTCCTGAGCTGCGACAGATTCAAACAAACAAGGAAAACATTCATTTTCTACCCATTGAACCACAGGACAGTGTTGTTGGTGAGGAGATACAATGTCATGCCACTTTTGCGGACGTGGAAGTTTGAACTGATGTGTTATACATGTTTCCATTATATAATATATACATTTTGCAATGGTTATTATTGTCATGACATCATTTATGACATTGTATGTATGATGAGTATTATGATTTAGTCAACATCACTTGAGATTTACTACATAGACAGCTCTAGATCTGAGCTAGAGGCAGAGTCACTGCTCATGCTCTCTGTCTCATCTGCGCTAGCTTCAGTATTGATATCTTCATCAGGAGAAAGTATGCAGTTCTACTAATCGACGTTGAACAGCAGGAGAGATTACTGTTGTTGGGTCAGCACAAGCTGAATATGTGTGATCACTGCTGATCCAGAACATAGACTGTAGATTACACACTTCTTCAATAGTGTGTTGCCTTACATCACCACTGTCTCGTCCTAGCTCTAAATATTGGGTGAGCAACTTTTTAATCTTCGGGTTGCATGACTGAATAAGCTTACTAACTCTTTTCGATTGTTTCTGTCCACCTAGTTGAAAGAACACACAGTATATAGATTCATGTAGGTAAGTATGTAAGTAGAGAGCCATTCAATGGAAGCACAAACAACACAACAATATGCAATCTGTGTTTGTCTCTGATGCTTATTTGTATTAGGATTGAAATGTTGCCAAGGTAGTGCTGTTAGGCAGTGTTGTGCATTTCAATGCTACATGCAGTGACAATACATGACTGTAACAATCTAATGTACATTGGGAAATGTCTATAGCCTACCAGCGTGATTTGCTAGAGTACAGTGTGTTTGTTTTGCAATAATGACATTTAAGATGAGGTACACTTAATTTTTATTGAATTGCTCACTCTACTGGGAGGAGAGGAAGACTCTATTAAGAGACTGCCCTAAAGTAAACAAAGTTTTTAAGTGAAAAAGATATTCCTTCTAGAAACTCACATCACTTCCCTTCAATATACTGTGGCTAAGTTCATAAAGACTGCTTTTGAAACCAGATCAATGATAGCTAACATTTAACTTTCCAACTTATTTGTCTTGTCAATTTTTTTGTTTTGTTTTTTCTTTCTGACTACTGGGCTTCTGGCCGTAACTTGTCATTAAAGTTATTATTTAATGAAAATCACGTGCATCATCTCTCTCTTAGGTTTGAGGGTGATTGTATGTACATTACCACCTGTAATGAAATTTAATACAATCTCAAGCCACATGTTGCTACATACTTGTGCTTTTAACAGTACTACTTTGTTGCTATAATATTATTGGCTCACTGGTCGTGTTGTGTCTAACTGTGCACTTTCTATGCAGGCATTTAGCGCTGAGTGAAAACAGATGCTCCCTGTCCACTCTCAGCGACTCAGTAGGGAATACACTCCTCCTGGGTCCGGCTTTGTTCCCGCGCAGTAGCAGTTCCATGATATTTGTCCGTTCATAACCTGAAAAGCAATACTTGAAGATTTTCCCGCTTTGTGGAGATGCAATGACCAATGACTGTCCAGCAGTCATTTGGACAGCTCCAGCACCAAACTTACTTTGGAGGAAGTAGCTTGAAAGGGGAACAACATGGTTTGTTGGGGGCTGGTCCACAGTAGTGCAGACCTCAGTGTTTTTCTGGCAGTAGTCAAGGCCTGCTCTATGTTGGCCTTTACACACTCTTTGGGCAGCCTGTGCAGGGTTTGCACAAATCTCCACAAATCGTCCACCCACTCCAAAACCACGTAGATCACATGGCCTGATGACTTGTTCATAAAATAGAAACCACTTCAACTGGAGATTGTCGTTTGATGGTTCCTCAGCCAGCGAAGCTGATCCAGCAAACCAAGTGTGTTTCCTGAGTGTAGCCTCCTTTTTATTGCCCGACTCCACTTCCACCTGCACCAAGAGGTGGTGGTTGTTGGTGACAATCTGTACGCCAGACCTCTTGTTAGTGCTTGTGTCCAGTGGAGGGGTGCGTTTTGTGTCTGTAACCGCAATATCAATGACAATAGACTCCCCATGACACAAACTGGGAGCTACCCACTGTTTAATGGCTGAGTACACCTTCTGGTGGTTTCTGCTTGGAGCCTGTTCAGGAGGTTCAAGGAGGTCTTCGAGAGTGTACTCGGGCACCTCTCCTTCTTCAATCCCAAAAATTACCAAGTCATACTGGAAGAACAACTCGCTTGCAGACACTTGTAAAGCTGAGGGTAGTTGAAGGGTGAAAGCTGAAGTTTCTTTCTCCCAGAACTGATACTTAGAGGAAAGCACAGAGAAGGACATGACTTTACTGGTCTTTAGTCTTCTCTGTTCCAGCTCTTCTCTGATAGACCAGCTGTAGCAGTTCTGCAATCAACCTGAAGTTGCAGGACACACAAACAGTAAGGGGAACAGTACTCACATTCTTTTACACTCTCCAATAACGCTAGATATGGACAAAGCTCCCCAACAACCATGGGGTATACAACTAGCAACCTGGCAACGGTGACACTCAAAGAGTAAGTGGAACAGTATTCATACTCTTTTACACACTCCAATAGTGCTAGACGACATGGACAAAGCTCCCCCAAAACAATTACACTTACATACGCACTAGGCATGCAGGCCGGGCAACTGGAAAACGTTGAAAACGGGAACGGAACGACCACATTGTGCGCATGCGCATTCCATTCCATGGTTCCCGCTTTCAGCGCTTTCCTGTTGGCCATGCGGGTCTAGGTCGAATATACATTCAGACATTACTATATGGTGAAATGCTAGGTATTTTTTGGCGAGCAGAAGCTACCCAACTACAGCACTATCTCGTTCATGTAACATGTCAGTTTGAATTGGTAGGTTCAACAACCAATCCATGCATGTAAATAACATACTGTGAGACTCTACACTAGAGAGATATGTACAATTCCGTTTATGTCACTAAAATTTTAGTAACTTTAAAGTGGAGACTGTCATTATTGAGGTATTTTCTTCCCTGCTTTGGCTTATAGAGATTCTTATGGGAAATAAACTCTGCAAATCCCCAGCCTTCAGGTGATCTCTCCGTGTCTGTTACTTTTGAAAATATAGTTTCATAGTCTTTCTCATTGTATGAGTTCTCTTCGACAACATTTACTGCGTAATTTTTCCCTCCTCCACTCTGGTCTAGAAGTTCAATAGTGATTGCACCTTTGAAAGGCCACTCTAACTGAGTGTCAAATTCTCCTCTCATCATATACACTGCAATGCCAATGTGGGTTCCTGTACTGCTGGAAAAACCGTTTGCATCAATGCCAAGGCACATTTTGTAGCCTCCAATGTGTGTATAAAATGGCGGGCTATACCACTCCAGATTCTTACTTTTGTGCCATTCAAAATTAGGAAAAGTGATATTCCTGGATAGCAAAAGCGTATTAGAAACATGTGTATTGAGCTGTTGTGTGTACTTGGCTAAAGATCGAAGGTGAAATTGCTGGTTCTCATCCATATGTTCGTTTAGTTTGCAACGTTTAACTCGTGACTTACATCCCACGTAACCAAACTCACACTCCACCTCCTGCAGTGGACAGTCTTCACTGAGATGTCTTTTGAGTAGGTATCGCTGGATGGTATCACTGGAGCACTCATTGGGACATTGGAGTGGGAACTTATTACATTTAGTCCAGTGGTCGTGAGTGATACTGTCATATTTTCCCATACACTGGCAGTGTGGGCAGGAGAAAGGTCGTTTCAAACAGTCATTGGACATGTGCGACTGCAATACATTTCTCTGAACATGGTCACCACATCCATACGGACACAGAATCTCCACATACCCACACTTACCCCCGTCATCTACACAATCTATGCTAAGATGGCTCTTGAGGTCACGGACTTCTCCAATCCACGTACATCCAGAATCCTGTTTGCTGCAGTAAACTTTCATGGCAAGAATTGTTCGTAGAAAATACTTGTCTTTCACAAACTTAAGAGGGTATTGTTTACACAGTGGGCAGCGTTTCTTTGTGCGCTTTAGTTTTTGGGCTGCGAATAACGAGAGATGATTTCCACAGCACAATGTCTGGCATGGGTCTAATAACACCTCTAGGGTCACTGGGCAATAGACGTCTGGCGACGGGTCCTTCACAAAATTGTAATTTTGCTCCAGAGAGGACGAAGCTACAGGCGCTTCACTGTCGCCGCTTGTCGTGGAGCTCTCCGAACTCGAGTCACTGAAGGAGTCGCTGTCTGTCTCACGTTCTGAAGAATCAGTATCACTGTCAAATAGCTCTCTAGAACTACCGTCGTAAGGTAAATCGGATTCAGTGGCAGATGTATCCATAACTCACACACGGCTTGCAACTGCAAAGTGGGCGTATCTGATTCCTGCAGCTGGATTGTGGATACGCGCGCGCGCCACGCGCCACCGCGCATGCGCCGCCTACATTAGTACATGTACTCGTACTCTTGCTAATTAACATTTTTGTTATGATACACAAACACGCACCAACAGGACTCTTGGTTGTCAGCAACACACACCAGAGTGGCATCATGACCACATACTAGATCTAGACCATCTGTATGTCTAGCAGTCCAGAGTACCCACCAGAATAACTAACTAGGGAAATAGGGAACTCTAGCTGAGCAAGAACGGGATAAGAGCCTGCTATATTACCTCCGCATGTACTCATAGTGTGGGCATTAGCATAATGGGTCCAACACATGTACATCAGAAATAAGAGACTGATAAAAGCACTGCATTATTAAAAGTTAATGGTACAGTGCAAAATTATACAATGTACATCTAATGCTTTTTCTTGTTCTTGCGTCGTGAGAGAAGTGAATTCTTGGACTCTCCCATTGGCTTGATTGTGGCTGGCTCATCCTTGAACCTCATAGTAGCCAGAGCATGAGACATCTCCTCCTGAACAATGACATAATGGGACATCATGTGTATATACCATCAATGGATTAGCCGAATTGGCATTACACCCACACACACTGTTGGATGATACACAATGCATATTTCATGACATGTACTCATGAAAATCAGTGTCAAACTTCTAAAAATATGCTGACATCTTGGTTCCATACTACAGCCTTCATCAGTGCATACCTCAGAAACACGAGCACTGTGCTCATGTTTTCTGTTGTGAATGCTTTGATGACGCTGCAGTATAACAAGTAGTCAGCTGAGAATCATACTAGATTAGTTTCCCTTGAACACTTTGGTACAACTGAAATAGTGTTAGCTGGACTACCACTGACTACAACAGGGAAGACCTAGCTCCTTACCTGAACGTCTATCCAGACCTCCTGATCTTCCTTCAGGACTGAACAGGATGCAAGAGGTGTCTCGGGAACCTTCTGATAACCCTGCAACATTACCAGACAAGACACACACACATGTAAAATACATGCATGCACATACACGTACATGCTAATCATTTTAAGGTTGTCAAATTATGAATATGCTGCAACTTGAAGCTGTTTGTAGTGTCTTGGAATGTTACACTGTTGCAGTGTGTGCAGTATATACATACATGTATGTAGAACATTGTCCATACATACATGTACATGTCTGTGTATGTTGTGTGTAGCTATTGTTTGGTTTGTTGAGGTCAGGGTTTACTTTTCTTTCTAATACCTCTTGGCTAGTGTGTTTTCCATGCAGGCACAAGAAACCAATGTACATGTACACATGTATAGCCCCTCACATAAATCCAAGGATGTCTGAGGACATCATCAATCTTGAACCTCTCATCAGGATTGGTCTTCAACAGCCCACGAATCAGGTCCTTAGCTAGAGAAGCAGAGAAGAGAGAGCAAATAGTCAATATAGTATATGTGTACATACACATACATATTGTACATACAGTTCAGTGTTGCCTGCTCCACTCACAAAAATTGGAAGGTACCAGATACAATGTACTACATATGTATACATGGCATTGTACATGTATATAACAGTTTAGCTTGTACCGTTCTACAGAATGGTAAATGGAAATGTTATATTGCCGTACATGTAAATAGAGTAGAATAGCTATATACATGTAAGTACTAGTGTAGAGGGTAACATCTGCAAGCCTCCAGCTGACAGGCAAATACACAATCAAATGTACCATACATGTACATATATGTACACTAGAGGTACTGTAGACTTGTAAGCAGAAGGAGGGGAGACACGTACAAGGTACACATGTAGAGGTTGTTATTACACAAGTCACACATTGCATTTCCATGCAATGGATATATATGTAAACAGTATATGTATTGCACTTGTCTTTCAATACATGCAATACATGCTTCACCTTCTGATGACACATTAGTCCACTCAGGATCAGGGAATGTGTACTGGCCTTGTCTTATCCTCTTCTTCATGCCTGGAGAGATGGGAGCACCACCTGTACTGTAGAATGGTGGAAATCCGCACAGCCTGGAGGTAGAAGTAAGTGGTTTCATACATGTACACTGTAATAAATGCATATGCAATGTCTATCTACATGTATACATGTATACAATAGCGAGTGTACAGTACACTAGTTGCACATGTACAATTAAATTTTTTGACTACACCAAAGGCATCAGAGACTCTCCCATTTCTCAACAAATTACATAATTTGGTAAGATTGCTGGCACTCTTCCAGTCTACTGATATCCAGTGATAAGCATGAATCAAAAGTTTGCTTATGTCCCATAAAGTAAGTATAGAGTCTATTATCCAGTTATACAGTTACAGTTCAGGTGGGTTGACACTAGACAATGCCTACCCCTTCCACTTAGCCACTAGTTTTTACAAAGAAGAAAGCAACTAAAAACAATAAACATGTAGTTACTTCAGGGCTCAGGTGCATGCTTTAGGTTCATGGATAAATGCCACAGTACTGTATATACATGTACATACTAGTTGAATGCAAAGCATTGTTGGCGAGCGGGAGAGTGCACACACAAAATTAGAAGCACATGTAACATTACAGTATGTACAGTGCCGGTGGGTCACATATAGAAATATCGCCCATTGAGCTCACTAGGAGGGCTTGCTACGCTCCACCAAATATATATTCCGTACATACTTTGTTTTCATGTACTTACAAGATGTAGGAAATAACTCCTATAGACCACATGTCACATGACATATCATAGTGCTCTGGTCCCAGAACCTCTGGAGCTGTAGGGAAAAGGAATGTTCATTTCTATGTGATATCAATGGCAGGTACCAGCTCAAGTACAAATGAACATGTGTGTGTGTGTGTGTGTGTGTGTGTGTGTGTGTGTGTGTGTGTGTGTGTGTGTGTGTGTGTGTGTGTGTGCATGCGTGCGTGAATGGTAGAAAAGGTAAACCAGTTACGTACGCTACATCTCTGTATTCAACGCGCCAAGGTTCTGCACTTTAGTGCATTCATTCATACATGAGTGGCCCTTGATGACATACATGTAGGCAGGGAAAAAGATGGGGTAGAATTTCCCACTTCAAACATTAGCTAGTATATAATGGACATGGAGTATTTCCATGTACACTAGAGATAGTCATCTGTGCATGTGAATATGATTGAGCTATTCATGTATACATCATAACATGTACATGTGTAACGTAGGGCAGATCAAGTTACATTGTACAACACATTTACTTCCACAGCTACTACGTACAGTACACACACGTGTATTCTCACCAACGTAGTACGGTGTATAGCAAGGTGTGCTGAGGCTTAGACCCTTAACCTCTTTAGCAAAGCCAAAGTCAGTGAGTTTGATTTTGGCCGTACCAGAGGGATCTGTAAACAGCAGGTTTTCAGGCTGTGAAACACAAAAACATAATATTATACACATATATACATTAGCCAAATATAGATGCATATATGTACATGTACACATAATCATGCATGAATGCTACATGTGACTGGATCTGTGAAAACCGAGTACTAAGCACAAAACGTATAGAGATACACTGTACATGTACATGTACATGTGAAAAACACATTCAAAATCATTCAAGTGATTCTTGGACACAGATATTGAAACTGCTATATCCACATGCAATTCTGGTTGGCAGCAATAAACACTCGAAATGTGTGTATACAAATAAACACAACAGGCATAGTATCTCAAGAATGTCAAATCTTCACAGGATAAAAGTACATGTATTTAATATGTGTGTGAAGTGCAGCAAATCTGGTCACATATAAACTGCTGTTATCTCCTCCCACTCCCTGCGAAGTCCTGTATGAACCCCTTGATAACTGTTGGTTTGTGTTGTGTTGTTGTCTTGCCTTGTCTCATATTAGCATGCGCAATGTGTATAACATTTGTTGGTGGGAGAAGCAACATGTGGACAAGTTGCAGAGTATGCGGCATCACTGGACATGAGTGAGTAAGGGAATAATGGACTTGTGTGGCAGCATATACATGTACATTGTACATCTCAGCTTTCGAGGCTTTTAAGAGGGAAAGGGCAAATGTAATTGGTGCCTTGAGTGTGCATACATGTACATGTACAATGTATGTTGGTGTACGTACAATCTTGTAAAGGAATATCAAAGCCTACAATAGGTTATACATTTTCTACGCCATCAGGTTGTGTGTTTTACATGTATGTGTTATATGTGTTTTCTGGTTAGTGCTCCTTTCTTTGGTCTACATCTTTTTCTTTCATTTCTTCCCTCTTTCTTTTTCTTTGCATGTAGTGTACTATACATATGATTGTTTGTGTACATTGTACACATTGTACATGTACAACATGTATATTGGTTGCTTGTATGCTATTGTTTGTTTGTATATACATGTACATGTACATAAATGCAAGTCTACAGCCCCATACAGAGTCTATAGGTCACCTTTAAGTCTCTATGGGCTATGTTCATGTGGTGGAGATGAGCCACTGCCAGACTTATGGAGCGCACAATCTCTGCGGCACCTGAATTACATACACATAACCACATGTGATCACTAACCACTGCACTGAGAATGCAGACTGAGAGTACACCAATGTACGTACATGTACATGTACTAGAATACAGAATGTCACGGGTTTACATGTAAGTCCCACCACAGGAGCCAGCTCGAAAAAGACTGTCTTGGGTGAGTTGCATTTTTATTGCGTTGTATTGCTTTGAGAGTCTCGTGATTTGAACACTTCATGTACATTACACATGCATAATTCTCACTTGGTGAGTGTGTACATGTATACATGTAGGGTTCCATCACAAGATGAGGCAATACAGAAAGTACATGTACACAGCTAAACCCTATCATGTCATTTGTAACATTACAATGAATGTGCATGACAGCAACATCCCACATACAGCATACCTGTATATACAGTACACATACATGTACATACATAATGTATATTTACTCATGAATCCAGTAATGAATATACACAGTGTAGATGCTCCCTTTACCTCTTTCAGTGAAGTGTCCCTTTTTCTGAATCCTATCAAACAACTCTCCACCAGCCATGCTAGAGGTCAACAGATACATTCACATGTAAACAGACACCTTACAGCAATATATATACATGTACATTCCACAATATTGGATATACTTCACTGATCAAGACATTAACACATGGTATGATACTTAAGCTAGTCAGAGAAAGTACAGAGCAATGCCTTGTGAGGTTTGAAGCAGGCTATTCAGCTGGATGGGCCAGTTCTGTAGATGCATACATGTACTTTAACAATGCAATAAGCCTAATGATGGAAGCACTATTATACAAACATCAATGCCAAGTCATTTGATGGATCAAGAAAACCTGACGATCTGTATAGCTGGCACATATGTATCTACATGTATATACATGTACATGTACATGAATGTCGCGGGTTTGAGTGTCACCTGAGGCAGCTCATTTTTCTTTGAAAATAACTGTCTTGGGAGAGTTGCAATTGTGTTGTGCTGTATCCCTCTTCATGGTTCAAATACTTCATGTACATTGTAGATGTACATGTGATATGGCGTGTGTACGTGTGTACATGCAATATCATGTCACCAAAGTGAATTCCATGGCAGCAACTGTGCTAGCTAGGAAAGGATCTGACAGCTCAAGAAAATGACAACCTTGGGCATACTGTACATGTACATGTACATGTACAAGGGGGTTTCAAGAATTTACCATTCCATGACGACAAGAAGGCTGTGCTGTCCCCTGTAGACATTCTCATAGATGTCAATGAGGTTGACAATGTTCTCGTGAGCGGCCACACGCCAGTGTAAGTCAACTTCACGACGTGCCTTTGGTACATCACGCAATATCTTTGTGTACATGTGTAGGAGACATGGGAAATGCAAAGATGCATACACAATTAACGTGCATGTAATGTACTGTGGAAATACCTGTATATGAAGTGGAGTAGGAACAGGGGGGGGGGCACTTGCCCCCCAATAATTCAACAGGGGGTCCTGCCCCCCTCCCCAATAACATGGATATGAGGACAGCTTTAGCTACTACTTGTTCCGTATTAGAAATCCTGCATCAGTCAAGGGTGCCCCCCATATTTTAGGAGTGCCCACCCAATACAATTACCCAGCCACATGTACATATTTGAGTTAATCATATGCATTCCCGTAGACAGTAAGGGTTACTGGTCAATAGACAAATTGGTTGGGTTTGCCCCCCCTCCCCCCCCAAATATTTTTTTTATCTTCCTACTCCACTGACGTGCACTGTACCATGTATACGTATGTAAGAAACACATGATAATGTGTATATAAAGGATCGGGACTACATAACAGTACATGTACATTTCTTGGAAGTACATGTAAGCTAGTCTCATGCCCAGTCCCCGCCCTCAGAAAGGGAAAGGATCTGGTGACAATTGAGTGATTTCTTGGTCGTGCTGAGTCAGCAGTCTTTGATTTAGTTAAGCAAGAAGTCATAGAGGTCAGAATCATGAAACTGAATTCAATTAGCAGACACATATACAATGTAGGAAATCAACTGAAATATACACATACATGTACCATCCACAAAGCAACAGATACTTCATTCATACTGGAAGTCACTAGGTGAAAATTCTTCTGGAGGTAAATGTATAGGCTAAGCTGTACATACATGTATATGTATGCTGTGTCAGCATAAGAAGTAACACGCTACATGTAGTCAATCAATACATGTAAGGTACATTATCATACCCCACACAGCATTCCATCAGCTGTGCTATGAGGACATATTGCCATACAGCACACGCAGGGGTAAACCCTACATGTACAAGTAGGGTTGTACTCTAAATAATACTCACCACCCAGCCCTGCACGTTCACGCACATCATATCGTGCACACGATCACCTCAACACACAAGTGGAGGTATTTATGTACTTACATTGGAGGTAATCACTAACCTTGAGAGCCCTCTTCTCTCCAGTTCTCTTATTCACACACTCCAGAACCTTCCCGTTCACGCCTACGCCCAGCGAGCGAGAGCTAATGGTGTAGTCGTTGGTGATTGGGTGCTTCTTGGGCATAAGCGGCCTGGTCACGGCGAGGTGCTTCGAGAAGTTAGGCTCCTGTGATCCGTGGTAATTCGACATCTGGACAAGAACCAACTGGTTTCTAGCTCATCAAGATGTCTATATGTATGACGTCATTATTGATCATAGTACGTGCTATGACATAGTTGGTTACCTTCCCCCCGTCCAGTGAACTGTCCCGGATTTTTAGAATTTGTCCCGGGTTCGACGGACGTCAGGGACAATTTTATCACGCAATGCCACACCGTACCGTATAACGTAGTGAACGCGCACGCGGGCGATCAACCGCAGCGTATTCTCACACATTCCTCGCTGTCCGTTCTGCTAATGAAATGACAGAGAATAAAAGAGTGCTGACACTCCAGTCCATTACGACAGCAGGGCCGCAGTTGTGTACACGCTACAGCTATGCGGGGTACCAATTCTCCCAGTCGTTTTGGTACGACTTCGACTTGACTGCATTGGCCGAGACCTACAGTCCTGAATTTATTGAGAAGCTGTTTTTCAATGTTGCAGCCTTCTCTACGTTTCAGATTTGTAGTTTTCAACCAGATATTGTCGACTGGGGTGCATATGGTCGCTGGCATACACCTGAATTTGAGCGTGTGTGGACTTTAGCTCTACGCAAGTTGTCTGGGCAGTGGCGCTACGAAAACCGACTAACAAAATGGAAGCCTCCACTCTTTGTATCAACATCCGTTGCCGATGAAAAAGCAACTGTTACTACCATTCAGCCTGATGTGAAGACACCAAATGCACTTGTACTTTTTGGAGGAGGGAAAGATAGTATTGTGATGTTGGACATACTTCATAAGGCCAAAATTTCCTTCTCCTCCCTCACTTACTCTCACACACGTTATGGCAGCTCAACACTGCAGCATGACAGGAGTGCTCCAATACTGCAATTGCTTCCATCCTCTCCAATTCAGGGTAGCCACCACAAAATAAGCATTTTTGAAGATTTTATGAGTGCACCCACTCTGGAAAGTCTTGGAAAAGAAGTTGGTACCTGTTCCTTCATAGAATCAGAAATTCATCTGTCATTTTTTGCTTCGATTCCCACTGCACTATTCTATGGTTACACATCTATATTTGTGGGAAATGAGCGAAGTGCCAATGTGGGCAACTTGATGTGGGAGGAGGTTGAGGGAGAAGAGATCAACCATCAGTGGGGAAAATCAATAGAGAGCGAACTGCTTCTTCGGAAATATGTGCAAGATACACTTGTGAGTAATCTGAGTTATGTCAGTATATTACAGCCCATTCACGATGTCGTGATTTTCAATTTAGCCAAAACACGTCTCGATGCTATCTTTCATTCCCATTCATGCAATATTCTTCTATCGTGGTGCAAGCGCTGTCCCAAGTGCTGCTATGTTTGGCTTAGCTTCATGGCCTATCTACCCTGTGATTTAGTCAACACCATGTTTGCAGGCGATAATCTTTTCGACATACCCGAGAATCAAATTGATTTTTCACAAATGCTAGGACTAGGAAACAGAAAACCTTTCGAATGTATTGGAGAGATTGATGAGGCCAGGCTTGCGTTTTATTTATGTCACCTTAAAGGCTTACAAGGTTGTGCTATGGATACCTATGTTCAGAAAGTCCAACCTACTCTTAGTGAGGCGGATCTGGCCAGGATTGTAGACAAGTACACCACTGTATACACAGAGAATAGCTCCCACATACCAGAGGAAATTTGGTCCATCCTCTTACCGATTCTGAAACAAGCTGGTGCAGATGCAAGAAAGGATGTCGAAGACACACTTAATTGCAAAATAGCAACAATCTGAAGACTACCTTATTATAGTAAAAATATATAGTATGATTATCTATGCAATGTAAAATTATTATATTGCCTGCTGATTTATGGATGAGAAATTACTTTAAGCCACCTAACATGTAAGGTCAAGTGTTCTCCATAATACCATTGTCTTTTTGTTATATTAGTACACTTCCATATATGTCCTTAGTTTACTCAAGAAGGTAAGCTAATCAGATAAATTAAGTTAGTATACATTAGTGGACTCACAATGCTTATTATGCTCTCAACACATTCCTCTTACATCACATCCAGTAATATACTCAATGGGTACTACATGTATATATAGCCTATACTGGCTACTATGCCATGCCTAACACACTATAGATACTGTCCTACAGCCACTCTAATTGAAGTTTAGTTAGTTGCCCTCGTATTACATAAAATACTCTACAGGAGCTGTAAGTGGTAGCAACAATCAACAAATAAAAATGCGCATAATACAATCTTTTGTTGCTACTGAGAGCCAAATAGTTGCCCAGTCTACTCTTTACACCTGAGTTCATAAGCTGTTGTTATTGATATAGAAGCCACTCTCTAACTCCTGCACACTCATACATGCATACATTCTTGTAAGGCTTAGGCAGCCTTTGAGTTCCATATGTGGAAAGGATATTGCCAAAAGCATCTGCAGCTATATATCACATTAATGTTTAGTCTCCTACCTTGAACCTTTATTGTGCAATATAAAGAGACTTTGTGTATGTAAGCACAAGAGGGATATTTCTGGTTTCATTGGGCTATTAAATCTCATTAGGTGTGGCATATAATAATCATGCGCATGGATAGTGAAGTTCACCAACATAAGCAAGTGAAATGCCACTTTCTTCTCCTATTGTATAATATGAACATATCGACAACATATGCTAATTCATACGCAGGGGTTCAAAGTTCATTAGTTAATTGAAAGTCGGTCCAGCCATAGATAATATAGACACGTAACGGGTTACGTGTCTATATTATCTATGGTCCAGCAGGCTTCGGTGCTCGGTGCTCGTGGGATGATTCTGAATAAGAAATTGCTTTAATATCACAAAGCTGGCTTTTCTCTGAGTCACGAGACTGACGTTGGAAAAATAAAGGCGTATCTCGAAATGTATATATAGGAACACTCGTGTTATCTATATACGCTCGCGCATGCGCCTCACTGTAGCTAACGGGTATAAAGCGTACTGATCATGTCTTTATTCACACCCACGACTTCGGTATCTGTTGGGTTCTAAAATGGAGTCAAACGGTGGACCAGCAGTTGACTTTCACGCTTCAAGGAGTCCGCACTGGTCGTATATTTTACTAACAGCAATTATCATTGCCCTGTCTTCTGTCGTGGCGCTTCTCTTGCTACCTTTTTTTCTACAAAACTACACTCCACAGGTAATATATAGATTAATATAGATACTTGTGTCATTAGGGATTCTAATAAAGTATGCATTATGCACTACTGCGCGAGCGGTGCATAGATCTAGAGGAGATGTAGGTTAAAGTACATAAAACACTCACCATGTTCTAAGTGTATTCGTGCAAGCATTGGCTCATCTACGTAAAACATTATGTCTGTTTTTGTAATTCCTTTTCTTGGCTTATAAGGTGCTAATCTGTAAAGCATGTATACTTCTAAATAATTGTCTTTATGCTATTGAGAGGGTGAGGTGTTGTCAAAGAAGAGTTGCAGAGGAAAACCAAGTACTGTATGCTTTATTATGTGAAGTCCTATATATGGCCCAATGTTTTGGCTAGTTAGTAACAATGCTACAATCTCCTTATTACAACACAGCAACGTAGCTAGCTGGGCATATAGTCTGTTTTCCTTCTGAAGTGTGCATAGAGCTACATTATAATGTCACACTTTCTGCATGTACATGCAGAGGTAAATGTTGTTAAATATAGGTGCTCTGTACATGAGGTAAACTTAAGTCAAATAATGGATTAGACTCTATATGCAATCGTGAGTAGTTGTTAGTTGCTGTATACATATATCAATGTGGTTTTCATTCACATACAGAAAGTAGACCCCTTTTCTTGCTCTCCACAACTGTACACTGGCTCCCAATGTCTCCTTGAGCTTCAGAACTGGCAGAGCTGTCTACCACAGAGACAAAATGATACCAATTATGATGATACTATTGTCTACATTCCATCTGATTCAGACCAGGCACTAAGAGAAGAACAAGCACATTTCCTGTTTACAGGATTGCAGCTTCTGGGTGCCAGTGAAGAATGTGTGAGAGAGTTCAAGTCATTTTGGTGTCTGCTCCTCTTTGGTGTATGTGATAGCAATGGCCAGAAGAGGCTACCATCATTTGATATGTGCCAGCAACTGCAAACACACACCTGTGCTGATATAATAACTATTGCAACTGATGTACCTGATTTTTCTGTACTAGTCCAGAACTGCAACAATTTTAGACTCAGTAACCCACCATGTGGTAAGTCATTGAGTGACCTGAGATGGCCTGTACATCACTACATATATATGCCATTACAGAAACTGAAACTGATTGGAAAATGAAAACACAAACTAGTTTTAATGTGACCTGCAGTGATAACTTCTACTATGATGAGGAGTCGCTGGTATGCAGACCAAAGTGTGGAGAGTGGACTCATTTCGCACCAGAAATGGCCATAGCTATGGATATACTAACAATTGCTGGCGATGTGTTAAGCATAGTCATTTGCAGTGCTATTCTACTGCTCTCTGTTTTCCAATATAAAAGAATGTGAGACTGATTATTTAGTTAGTGGAGTATATACTTGAATCAATAATTAATGTTCAGCATCACATGCACACAATAAATGTTATCCATCAAATACTGCAGGTCTTATATATTGTCTGTGATCTATTCCTAATTACATTCTATTGACTAAGCTCTATACTATGATAATATTTATAACTGTATACTTTACTGTGACTTTATGACTCTCTTTACAGGTTCACATTTCCATCTGTGTTGATGCTCTACCCAACAGTACTTATTTTAGTCTTTGCATGTCTTGACCTCTCTACTTTTCCACTGATTGACTCACTTCTTTGTAGCTCAGTTGATCTCATAGAGAATATTACGTATGGAGAATCATCTACTCCCTTGTGCAAGTTGTCAGGTACTATCCTAATATTTTATTTAACTTTGATTCATCTGGATTATCCATTATAGGTGGTCTATTTCACTACACAGCACTAGTAATTTCATTATTCTGGCTATTTCAGACAGTAATATTCGTTTGGGTGGCTCTGTATCCTGTTCACTATCGATCAGTTAACTCTACTCGGAGCATGAAATACATCCACATGCTAGGGGTTGCTGTCTGCTTCACATTTCCTGTCATCCCTCTTGTGCCTGTGCAGTTTAAGAATGGAATTGGGATCAATGCTATTCTTCCCAAGAAATGTACACTATTGAGTGCTGATATTGTATTTTATGGCATTGTTCTCCCAATTGATGTCATTGTTATTCTTGGAATATCTTTGCTGGTGATCACACTGTGGTCCATTGCTGATGTGGTGAGCTTTTACACTTATCTAATATAAGTAAAATCTACACAATGTAATTATCCATTTGCTTTATTCTTTTCTTCATGATGTTTACACAGAAAAATCGTTTGCAGAAGAAGCCATCACTTGGAAGATCCAGAGTGAAATCATCTGTAGTGAAGCTGATACTTATGATTATTCACTACCTGCTTGTAGGATTCTACACTCTGACAGCAGCAAACATAACACTAAAGAATTTCCCTGCTCATGAGAAGATGTTATCTAATCATTTCTTGTGTGAAGCTCTCGGAGATAAAGACACACAATGTTCTAGAGAGGGATTTGGGCAATTGCAACAAGATTCCTTTATTCAAATATTTGTCTACAGCTGGTTCAACATATATCCTTCCATCTTTCTTATATTTATAATCAGTCGTAAAAGGAAAGTCTACACAACTAGTACTTCTGCAGCTTCTCATTAAGACATTGTGACAAATTATTGACATTACTTGAAAAACTGTTAATACACTCATTGTGTAATTTCCTGTTCTGTACCATTAATTGTATTCAAATTGTCTTCATTTTTAGCTCATATAGAGGCAGAGGCAGAGACAGCATGTCAAAAGTAGGGGGCGTTCATGAAGTGGGGGGTTATATGAATACATCCAGCAAGTAGGCTATTACTATTTAAACATTCTTCATGACAACCTCCAATTTTGGGGGGGCTCAGCACCCCTTTATCAAAAAGTGGGGGGGGCTCAAGCCCCCCCTGCCCCCCAGGTTCTCTGCCTCTGAGAGGGGATTATTAGTGAGAGGGAGAGTAGGCAGTTTTGAGGGACTGAATAATTAGATATGAGAATTCCACAGTGAAATTGCATGTGGAAAGAAGGAAAAATGATATGATTAAGTTTGAGCAGATGGTTGGTACACTTGAGAGTGCCTGTTACTTTGCAATTTGCAGTTAACTTCTCTTGTAACTGGAGCATTTGGACAGTTAAAAGTATCATGGATGACCTGAAAGAGACACTGCATAATTTCAAGTACCTCCAATGTTCCATCAAAGATGTAAACCAGCTTTCTGTAGTGATGTGTCATAGCTCTCATTCCATAGTTTGTAACATATTCTTGAAAATTTTCGGAAAGGTATCAATGTGAGTAATAATGCAATGTGGGTCCCATACTGGTACAACATATTCCAGGAGTAGTCTAATAAAAAGCAATGTTCATTAGAATACCAATAAAATCTCCTGTAAATTAATCCAGTTTGTTGTAGAGACCTTGTGGATTTTTTATCAATGTGCATTGACCATGACACGTTTTTCAGATAAGCAGACACCAAGATATTTAAAAGTTGATACTCTTTCTATAGATTGATCAGCAATGTTAAATTGACAATCAGGTGACGGGTGGTGTTTATGGGAGATGATCATATACTTACACTTTAATGCATTTATATAGTAGGTGATTTGTTAACAACCAGTTTTCAATTGCATGAATTTCATCCTGTAGAAGGATTCAGTTTTGATTCTGCAATACGGTAGAATATCGTCAGCATATTATATATTAACAGGTGTGTTTCATGATTCAGAGGTACTTGTGTTATCCAATTAATATAAATGAGGAAGAGGAGAGGTCACAACACTGACCCCTGGTGGACACCAGAGGTGACCCTTATCAGTGATGATCTCTCGCTTAATGACTATATATATATATATATATATATATATATATATATATATATATATTGTAACCTTTCATAAAGGTAATTGTAAAACCAGACAAGTAGTGAGGAAGGTACATTCAGTTCAGCCAATTTGGATAATAAGGGCATGTGAGGGACCATGTCAAAAAGTATAATATATCCTCACCCATTTCAAAGGCATGATGCCATTCATCAATCTATTCCTCAGATGTGGGAGGAACAGATGGTAAGGATTTACCTGTATGTATATACAGGTATTGTGTGGTTCCATCCAGGATTGGTCAATGACAGTAGTGCTATTGTAGCTTCTTTCCCTTATGACAACTCTGTCTGCTTTTCCACAACTACAACTACCTCTACTGATGTCACACTCCACCACTACACTGGACAGAGCAGCTTGCAGTGCTGACAGAAAGAGATATGTACACTCAACAGGCAGTGCAAACTGCTTCCATCCTTTGCTGATAACAGTAACAGTAGTTGTGTATGCTCAGATTTTTGCAGTACTTACGGCTCCACACATGCCTTTAGGAGGCCTTGGAGAGCTAGAGGGTTCACCCACCCTCTCTCCTCATAGCCCTTACCACATCTACTAAGGATCACTACTGACTACCACGCAGATGAAGCTTTGAGGGTAGCTGGATAGCTCTAACCATTTTTAAATGAATGTATGGGTCAGAAAAAATGGTATATCATTAAAAGTATAGTTTAACGTACAAGTGAAGTAGCTATAGGATTTGCAACAATGACTACATAATCTGTGGTTATAGTAGTATATAAGTCCTTATTCCATAACATGGATTAGGTTTCATTCAATTCTTCTGATCAGTCCTCACATCCATAACATGGATTTCATCAGCTGGAACCAAGCAATGGGATGAAGTCCATCAAAGCATATAGCACTGACCTGAACTCACCCATGATGGCAGTATCATCCACATCCTCATACTGCATCCACTCCTCATCATCCTCTGTCTCCACTAGAGTCATGCTGAGCTCAATATAGTCAGCCACAGACATCAACATCTTGTCCAGACTGACCACCAGCTCACTAAAACATGGCCTCTCTGAGGGAGAGAGTTTCCAGCACTTCTTCATTAACACATACCTGACATGGAGAGAGAACCAGCCACTATTAGACAACAAGTAAAGGAGCCAATTTTGATTGTGAATAGCTAGTGCTACAAGGTATAACATGTAGGCACTGTCATGCAAAAGTGGACCGGGTGTAGTTTTAGATCATTAGCCCGTTTGTGGGGCACTACTAATGATATTAAGCGCATTACTAATGATACCTTTATGACTGTACTGTGCCACGACAGTGAATTTAACGATTAACAATTTAACATCACCAATGAGATTCGTGGCCAGGTTTCTGCTACTGATTCATTGTATTCCCAGTAAATGGTACTGCTAGTCATTCTCTCTCTACCCTGAAATGCACTATATAGCTACAGTTTTGGTTTCATGTGACTCTGAGTAAAATACACACTTGCAATTGGTCAGATTTTGTTGACCAAAAGTGGAACCGATCCAGTTTTTGTCGACAAAATGGAATCCGGTCCAGGCAATGTTCTACTCGTCAGTGTTGTTTGAGCATTACTACCCTCATTGTTTTCAGTCTGTATATTCACACTGGCATAGACAGTGGTTATTTGCCTACTGCTGGAGGCTTTTGTATGCTTGTTGCAAAAATGGGGCACTTGTTTCAACCCTGATGCTGCAAGACTTCCTGATGGTTCTTAGAAACATTTAATATGAGAATCAATGATATACTTGTACCACATCCATTTTTGTCAGACAAAAGTCGAGTAATATGGACCAAAAGTGGAGTCAGTACAGTTTTCGCTCAGCCAAAAGTGGACCCAGTTAATTCAAGTCGAGTTTTGTAAGACAAAAGTCAGCCCAATAGTAAAGCTGGCTTGGCTTCATGCACAGATTGCCTTTTCATGATAAATGAGCTATGTAGAGCTGTCTATTCATAGTTCTTCTACAGCAAATGATTCAGATAAACTCCTGGCAGTGTTTTACTTATATTGTTTGAGCATTACCACCCTCGCTGTGTTAATTCTGGCAATACGGCAGTCACACTGGCATACACAGTGGCTATTCGCCTACCACTGCAGACTTTTGTATGCTCGGACCACTTTTTGCAAGGGCAGTCCATATTCCGCAGGCAAAAATTGGACCAGGGTGTCCACTTTTACCCCGGACCAATTATCGCGTGACAACACCCTTGAGACAGACAGACGCCCTGATTAAGGAGGTGTCCTAATTTCAGCAGTTAAAATAAAAATGTGCATGCTCACATTTCAGGGACACATGCGACGTTGTCAGGGGACTCCAGACGATGGCCCTCTCTCACCATCTTCAGTAGAGTAGGTGGGTCCAGGGCTGGGTAGGGGGTCTTGCCAGCTGTGAATATCTCCCAGCAAGTTACACCATATGACCACTGGACATAGGGTGCATGGGAGGGCATTGCAAAATATTATGAGAAAAAAATTGCCCTGCATGGTGTTATTCAGTATTCTTAGCCCTGCATAACATACCACATCACTTTGTTGTGAAAAGAGTCCGTCTTCAAGGCTCTCTGGAGGCATCCATTTGTAGGGAAACTTCACTGTCTTGCTGTCTTCCCTCACATAGCCTCTGGCATACATATCCTCAGCCAGACCAAAGTCCCCTACCTTCACATTCCCCTTGTGGTCTAACCTGCATCCATTTGTACATGAAGGAAGATAGGAATGGAGGCATAGCATAGGATAAATGGAAATACAAAAAAGGGTCTTTCCTATTGCCTCACATGCAGTTTCTTGCGGCCAGGTCTCTGTGTACAAACTTTTGTTGTGCCAAATACTCCATTCCTCTGGCAATCTGTAGACACATCCTCAGTAGCAGCTTACGAGCAGGAACAATCTATGAGACATGATGAGAGTGAATCCCTCCAATTAGGACTTCCTGAAATGAGCTATAGCTAGGCCAACTAGGATAAATGGCTCTCCCATATGCCCCCCCCCCCCCCCCCCCCCTAACAACACACTAATCAGGAAATCACACCAATCAGGACGTCCCAAGTTTCCACCCTCACCTGCTCCACCTCAGCCTCATCTTGGAGTAACAGTGTCTTCTGTTCCTTCTTCAGGTAACTCAGAGCACTACCATTGGCCATATATGGCATGACCACACCCACTCCCGTATTGAGGCAAACTCCAATCAGTGGCATAATGTGAGGATGGTTAAAGTCCTTCATCTTCACCACCTCCTGCAGCATCACCTGGACATCAGTAGCTGTGAACAGACCTGGGGAAGAGCAGTCAGTGCAGCTCTTGGTTATAGTGAGTGGCAGCTAACTGCTGTGTAGGCTCTCTTTGTAACAAGATCCTGAGTATACTGTGTGGGTAGTTTCAAGTCTGTCCAACTTACTAGATACTCCACTACCAGTACATAGGTATACACACTACTTACCTCTAAGTGTTTTCACTGCAACAATACGTGTCACTCCACCTCGTCTCCTTGTCAGGCGAGCCTTGTACACCTCACCAAACTCTCCTAGAAGAGAGAATGACATGATCCAACTTCTAATGATGGAAAGGTCAGTGTCTCCGATGTCCTACCATGTCCAATGCTGTTCAGGAGATGAATCTGACTGCTGGGAATGTGGAATTTCCGAGGCAATATATTCATTAACTCATTTTGAGCCATCTCCATTGTGTCTGGTACTGTAAAGGAAACAGATTATGCCATCAAAATTCAACATAATTATAGACTATCACATGGCCATGGACTGTGACATGACTATTACTGTGTATCATGTGAGCCAAACCTGTTCCATGTGCTTCTATTCTTGGCGTCTCCACCAACTTCAACACATAACTATCAAATATCAACACCACATCTCATCATTGATCATGTCCAATAACCATACAGGTATGTATGTACCAATATTACCTAGTCCTTAGCCTCCTCCTCCTTCTAATGATGATAATGGCCATCAGTAATATCACCATTGTTATGGCTAATCCAATGAGTAGTGATAAGCCCACACCTATACCTAAACCTACTGCAGCAGCAATCATACTACTTGAGGTAATTGTGGTGCTTGAGTAGGTCATTATATAGCGAAGGTTCTGGCCAACATAAACCTGTTAACAATATTAGGTAGGGCTAATCAAATATATAATTAAATGGTATGTGTATATACCTACCACAACTGCCAGAGCCTGTGATGGTCCACCAGGAGGTGGTGATGGTGGGGAGCACACATACTGTAAGTAGACAATGGGCCTACTGTTATATGTGAGGTAGACATGAGAATGGAATATACTCACTGTATTGACATCTTCTGAACTTCTCTCTACACAGACCTCACCTCCAACAGTGACTACTATCTCTTCACGCTCCACACTGTCCAGGTTGGTACCCTGTGCACAGGAAGATTGTCATCACATGAGACAGTACAGTGGTAGGAAGGCCATTGGCTAACTCTTATTGTAAGAAGACCACTCTCCCCTTCATCTATGGCACTTCCATCTTCAGCAAAGACTGGGTTGGGTTTAACATCCAGTGTCAACCTCTCATCAGTCAGATCAGGTTCAGGAGCAGCACCAACTTGAATAGTGTAACTGATATTTGGTGGTAGTCCATTGACTTCAAATGAAGGTATCACACATATCATCTCAGTTTTGGTGGCATTACATGGCTTTCCCTGGATGGAGTGAACATAACCTTCACATGACATCACATGACATCACATGACTCAGTATGTGCCGACCTCTGAGTTAGAGACTCGCGTATCATCAAAAATGAACACAGGCTGGGCCACTGCATCCAGGTTTGTTCCAGTCAAAGTCACCTTGATACCTCCTCTGATATGGAGGACAGAGAAGGCAGTGATGAGTGGAGTCATGGACCCACTGATAGTGACTTACGCTGGAATCACCCTCTGAGGACTGACTGCTGTATACACTGGGTCATCTCTGAACTTAAATTCCATTCCATTACTCACCACTGCATTGTCAATTACCACTTTCACTGGACCTGTTCTGTTGGCATTAACATCTCCGATGTCATCAAAACTACCAGATATGCACTGAATCTGTGAACCATCAGTACTGTAGAATGTATAATGATGTTATTGTTATAGTACAGTATGCCTTACTTGATGATGTCACAGGGAATGTTGATAAGCCAGACAGACAGGCTAGACCCCACATCCAGGTTGCTACCTCTGATAGTAACCAAGGTACCTCCAGTCGGAGGGCCTATATTTGGGGTCACGGAATATATAGATGGATCCTGCAGGGAGAGATCCAGCATCACATGACCATCATGTGATACCATAGCCACAGTCGTTATACCTTATAACTAAACTTGACAGTATCCTCTGACATAATCCTATCCACAAGGTAGGAAATTTTGGTGACAATTCCGTAAGATCCATTAGGAGTTGGGCCTGTTACACAGGTGAAGCTATATTTAGAAGAAATCATGTACTTATAAATAACATATAAATAGATCCTGCCATACTTCATACCTGACTCCTGGTTGATATGATTGGTCATTGACATCACATGACACATTGTTAATAGTAACTTCGACAATATCAGACCCATTGACCCCTAGATTAGACCCCATCACAGTTATAGTGGTACCTCCCTCCAGGGGGCCAGAATTTGGTGATATCTGGGGGTCATGGGAAGAGTAAAACTGACTCTGAAACATTTTTCAATGAAATAGATGTGAAATCTCTCTTATCTGGACGCCCTTAGTACAGAAGAGGTGAAGTGGTATGATTGTATTAGTATTTCCTTACTGCAGATATGATTAGGCCCCACCACACTGGGGTTCAAGGGAGCAGGGTAGGTTGGTACTGCCACAGACATGACACTGGTAGTTGTCATCAAGAGAGAGACATTGTGCACAGTTTATACCCAGTCTAGCACAGCTGTACAGTGTGACTGAGAGAGAGGAACGGAGGGGAGGAGGATACTATACAGTGGAACCTCCCATAACGGACCCTCCCACGAGCGGACCACCTCTCTATAACAGACACTGGCTATGGCACGGATTGAAAATACGATAGAACTAGTGTTAAGTCAACCTCCCACGAGCGGACACCTCTTGATTCCGGACAGCGGACAAGCCACGTGCTCCCACCTGATCAACTCTGTACAAAAGCGCCTCTTATAACGGACAAACAGGAAACTACACCCATCCTTCATGCGTATATACCGAACCGCGAACTCCCGATTATCCGAACAGGTGCTGACAAGTAAGTTCGCTTAATTAGAACAAGTTTTACGCAGCTTGGGCATCGTAGCATGGTTACGTGTCTATATTATGTCACGCCGTCGATGGTCCCCCGCCAAAATTGGTCCCCCCGGACCATCTACGGCAGCCGTGATTGGTCCCTCCCTGCCACGCATGGTCCCCCCACCTGAAACACTACATGCATTAGTATTCCTGGAGGGACATGGTCTCCGAGCAGTTCATCAGTGTGTTTTCTACGGCAAGCCATAACTTTACGTGCCTGACCAATGGTTTTTATATAGGCCAACTGCTTTCTCTCTGTTCCGCCCGTTGTGCGCAGTAGTAGCTATACCCTTACCGCGCATTGTGCGCGAAATACACTGTGTGTGCAGACTGCAAGATGGAGGGAATATGATACAGTGTTCCATAGTTTCACGATGTGTGTATTAAACAAATACACGTGTATGGGAAAATTCAGATTCTGTATGGCTTTGCATTACTTGTTCATGAATCTGAATCCTATTGTATGTTCAATAAATAGCTTTATTACTAGCTATTACATTATCTGCAGAACTTGCTTTCCGAACCTTACATGCTTACTCATAGGCGGCGGAACCACCGGGGCACAGGGGGCACGTGCCCCCCTAAAATTATCGGCGAGAGGAGCAAGCACTACTAGCGGTGTATCGTACGTCGTGCCAATGCGCATGCGTCAATATTACGCGCTGCTGCCGCTGCATGAGAAAAACGCTCATTCGTATACATGATGATCATGATGTATCGCTACCCTCGTTCCTCTCCCCGCAGGGAATATGACCTGCGTTGGTCAAATTAGGTTAGGATACTGGGTTGTCATGTGCTACATGTACCCAGAGAAGCTATGGTCTTGTGCCCCCCTAAAACCTACAAAGTTCCGCCGCCTCTGTTACTAGATATATATATCAGCGATACTACAGCTAAGTTCGAATATCAGCTACACTACGGCTGAGAGTGCAGTGAAAATACTGGCGCAGCTAAGGTAAGAAAGGGGGGCCGTCAGCGGCAAGGGGGGACCGTCTGCGGCGCCATACATGGTCCTAGGGGGACCATATTTTCTGCCGTGGATGGTCCGGAGGGACCAAGTTTTCTGCCGTGGACGGTCCGGGGGGACCGATTTTGGGGGGGACCAATTATCGTATGACAGGTATATTACGTCTATTAATGACCTAATGGATTGAACCTCCCACCAGAGGACAACCTCCGAAAAGAGGACAAAACCTGTGCTCCCAAAGTGTCCTTTATTCAGAGGTTCCACTGTAATTACTCACATCAGCAATTCTCATTCCATACCTCCAGTATTGAAAGGGTTGTCAATGGCTATACCGACAGTGGTCCATTCCACCTTCAGAATGGCATGAACCTCTGACTCATCACTATTGTAGTCATAGTTGAACTGCAGATATAGAGTGCATATTATTACTTTAGTCTCAGTGTGGTACCTAAATGTATGTACCATTCGCTGCCGGCACTCCACTTCACTTCCAAAAGGCTCTCCACCCAACAGTGCCTTAACTCTAAACAGCTCTATTCCCTCAGTGGTCGTCCCCACACATTGAAATTTTTTTTTGGCATATAATTTTCGGAAATTCTCCAGGTTTTCCGCTCTAATAATTAGAGATTTCCCCTGATACATGTAATAATTGGTGTGTAGAAGGTAATTGGAAGAGTTTTCAGGTGGGAGGAGTCTGGGACATGAGTCAGTCACAGGAGTCTGTCAAGGGTTAAATGAGAAATAACGCGTGTTGTAATTACGTCATGTTGGTGTATATCCCCATGGGGCTATACACCATCACTGACCTCTTCACTATTGCCATTACATGACTCAATGCTAGAGGCAATGCACTTGAAGGTGAAGGGACACCAGCTGCACTGACTGGCAGTTTCAATACAGGAAGTACAGCTGAGAAGGGGGAGGGAGGGAGAGGAAGGGAGAACTGAGACTAGGGGTGTGCATGAGTAGAGGAAGTGACAATAGTGTGCTGACAAGCCAGCCACCTACATGTCTGCCTCAGACCAGGTTCCCCAGTGCGGATCTAGGGGGGTTTCAGAGGTTTCCACTGAAACCCCCTTTTGCTGCGACTGTCCTCGCGAACACGCGCAGCTGACTTACTCGAGCGTGCGTTAGTGCGAGCCCGCGACAAATATTTACGGAAGCCTAGCGCCTATATACGCAGCGATTATCTATCTTCAAGGGATTTCCATCTCTCAACTCTTCACTTACTTTAGCGCATTCGCGCGCGGGCATATAATTAACTGGGTGTGGCTACACAACTCGCGCGACATGCTACCCCCTTTGCAAAATCCTAGATCCGCCACTGTTCCCTCCACTACAAGAAGCCTCTAGTACTAAATACCCACTGATCCCAGCCTCTCATACCATTTACATCATTGGATATGGCAGTTGTAATAGTGAGTGTCTTCCATAGTCCCCAGTAATACTCTCCTCATCCCCCAGGCTCTCCCCTCACATGCACATAATGACCTTTGCACCAGAGCAAACTTAAGATGGGTGCAAAGGTTATTATGTGTACATGAGGGGAGAGCCTGAGGATGAGGCTAAGTAATACCACCTAGCTATTGACTGACGGTAAAGGCTGAGAGTGTGTGTGTAGCTACACAATTCAACCCAATTCTCTATGAATACTGTACATATATAGCTACACCATACCTGGTGTGAACTGAGCAGTTGGCAAATCTGATTGGTTCACTGAATGTTGCAACATTATTCCCATTGTAGTGCAGGGAGACGTAGCTTAGCAATGCATCTGAACAATGACAATTCAAATGACAACTTTTCAGTAGTACACGTACAAAACATGTTGTAGTAAATCCACATACACTAAATGAAATATAACTGCCAAATGTTTCAACCACTTCAACTGTGGTCTTCTTCAGTGGCAAGTACAAAAAGAGGAATGCAGTCGCTATACACATGCAAAAGAGGAATGCAAGAATACTAGTATTCTTGCAGTATTCTTGCATTCCTTTGTTGCATGTGTATGATTAAATAGTGACTGCATTCCTCTTTTTTGTACTTGCCACTGAAGACAACCACAGATGAAGTGGTCGAAATGTTTGACAGTTATATATTTTCATCAATTTCTGTTAGTGTATGTGGATTTAACTACAATATGTCTTCTTCTAGCCAACCGAGAGTTTTGCAGTAAAAAGCATGTGTTGCTAGGGGATACTCATAGTGTCACCTTCCATGTGAGGGATAGCAGGGAGGTCAGTGGGAACAGGACATGTAAACATGTCCCGGGTTTTGGTTGCCAGTGATGTCATGGTCTCCATGACGATGGTGGTTCCAGTAGACTCCTGCTCTGAAGTGCTGTTAAGGAATTCGAAATTGCACTCATAATCAACGTCTGGCATGTTAGACGTGTTCAAGTCAATGTTGTCCTATAGGACAGAAAGAGAGGAAAGACATTGCTAAAGTGTTGTTGAAAGAGACAATTTTGTATGAAACAATCTTATCGGTATCAGAGTACTTCTAAATATATATAGCAACTGACCAAGCTAGTGATCATTATTCCCACAATTCTGAATAACACAAATTTTACACCATACAATCATCCTAGCCAGTATGACTGATGTACTCAATATGTCACACACAGTTAATGCACACACACACACACACACACACACGCACGCACGCACGCACGCACGCACACACACACGCACGCACGCACACACACACACACACACACACACACACACACAAGGTAACATGTCCTTACCTCTAATTCCATGATGTACAAGATTGTTGGGGCCACAGATGATATCACTGGGCAGGAATTCATACTGTCATACACCCATACTGATGACTCAGCATTGCAGTCTGCCTGCCGACTACATCTATAAGACAATAATAGTTGATGTAAGTCAATGGCCATGACAGTATGGGGTTGTGTGGTCTGACCTGTTGTCGAGGGTACACCATCCACATATAGGGTCTCCACTGTCCAGGCAGGAGTCACATGACTTGTAAGTATCACAGACATCCACCAAATGAGAGATGAGCTAGCAGATGAGAGGAAGGAAGGGAGGGAGGGAGAACAGAATACATGACTGTCAGACAGCATTTCCTTGAAGCAAATAGATGTAATCTGCTAGTTAGATTAATGAAAGGGATAACAGCCTCACAACAGATGTCTACAAACCGTCACATACCACTATATCTTGCCTCCTACACACACTGGCAATCTAATTGTTCACATGGAGCCGTGGAGTGATAGTTGGGTCTATGGTTGTGTGATTTAGGAAGCTATGTGGTTTGGATATGGTTGCATGCCAAAGTCAGTTGTAAACAATGTACCTTAATGGGAGTAAGGGCATAAAGGGTCAAACCATCACTAGTGACTGTCAGTTGTGTCACATTAGTCACACCCACTTCTGAGTCAGTAACGAGATCAAAGGTGTGAATAAGAGGAATAGATTCTCTGCTCTCTATGTAGAACTGTAGAGAAATGACATCATCATTACATCACACCACACTACAACAAATACTTGAGGACCTAGTATGTAACATTAACATAGTAAGTTATGGGTCTGCTCCATTAAGCATACATGTGGTTGTAGCCTTTACTATTAGGAGGAGGGTCAGGGGTAGCATCAATGGACAATGAGACTGCACTCCCTAGCCCCTCCCCCTCAACTCACATTGCTAACAAGAATAGTTAATGGGACCGACTGACTGGGAAAGTGACAACCCCCATGGTAAGACCTTCTGTTCTAACTTGAGTGAGGAATTTCAGTAGCTCCAAATTAGCTAGCAAAATTGTTGAGCATGTGTGTGTGTGTGTGTTCTGTGAGGACAGTGAGAGTACCCACCACCAACAGTCACCTCCACAGTGGAACAGAGGGCACTTGGCTACACTATACTACCACCCACATACTTGGTAGACACAACAAATTCTGTAGTATCACTGAACAATGTATGATACTTCCCCATTATGATCATCTGTAGTAAGTAAGCAGGGGGGTGAGACAGAGGGTAAGAACTATCTGACAACAGTCTGAGCAGACCTGCCAAGGCACACGCATTAGGCCACTATTCGTTAGTTTCTCATCCTGAAGTGAAATATAGCACCTGCACATTATTCCTTACTGCTCATGCGCACATCCTGAACCTTGAACTTTGGACGCCCGAAGTGCTGAATATTAATATTATGTCCGCCCGCCCGCATCCTGTTTTGGGAAAGCTCCTGATGGGAAACTAATTTTCAACGAATAGTGGCCTTAAGACACACGCATTTGCAGTACCGCTCCATATCACACGCACACTTGCTTCATCTCCAGCTCTACTCCAACATTTGTCCATTGCCACAATACAACTACCCATAGGGGCATGAACCCGCGATGTCCAAAAACAATTGTGATTGCGGAGCCACGCCTTCTTTTGGGTGGTGCTGTGAATGGGCGTGACAGTGGCTAAGCCTTTATCTACACCTGTGGTACATGGCGAAGAACATTCGCCTTTCTTTCAGCAATTAGAACCTGTACAGAAATGACACTGGATGGAAAGCTCTTTGTAGGCAGTTGGATAAGGCCACGACTTGTGGAATACTTGTTTCCCGTCCCCAAATATAACACTTGACCAAGAAGGTTGGCGAGTAGTTGTGGCAGTCTGTACGTGACACTTTCAATTAATAATAACATGCGGGCGGGGGATAGGAAACAATAATTTTATTAATATCATGCGGGCGGGGGGGGGGACAGGAAACAATAATTTTATTACAAGTAAAATATTATGTGGGCGGGGGGGACAGGAAACAAGTTTATTACAAGTAAAATAGCATGCGGGCGGGGGGACAGGAAACAATAACTTTATTAATACCATGCTTGGCGGGAGGACAGGAAACAATTTTATTACAAGTAAAATAGCATGCGGGCGGTGGACAGGAAACAATAATTTACCATGCGGGCGGGAGGACAGGAAACAATTTTATTACAAGTAAAATAGCATGCGGCAGTGGCGTAGCTACGGTAGGGCCTAGTAGGGCCTGTGCCCTACCAAACGTCCTTGAGCAATGAGCCGCCGCGCGCGTGGTAATGTTATTAAAGCGTTAAGTTTGAAACGCTCGTAGGAGCTGGGAGCTAACAGGACACAAAAGCGTTGTTTACTGCCTAGAATGCACCAAAAACGATCTCAGAAAGCCTAAAATTCAATTTTTTCTGGGGGAGCATGCCTCCAGACCCCTTGGGCCTAGCTCAGGCGCCCGCTTTCCGCGCCCGCACGTTTGCTATGACGTGCCCCACCATTAAGCATTTCCTGCCTACGCCATTGCATGCGGGTGGGGGACAGGAATTAATACCATGCGGGCGGGAGGACAGGAAACAATAATTTTATTACAAAGGATGTGGGCGGGGGACAGGAAACAGTTTTATTACAAGTCATGGCCTAAAAAGTGCACATCACGTACGCCTCCAGCATCATCAGCCCAGGCCTTGGCAGCTCTGTCTGAGGAATGCAGGGGTCGATCTGATTAGTGAAAATCTTGGCCTGTTAATAATGCCAAACTAGTAACCTCTAGATCTGTACTTCAGACACTTATGAGACAAGGAAGTAGTGAAACAGCACTAGACCTAGTGAAGTTGGTGGTGCTTAAAATGTCTGCTAAACACATGAAATAGTGGAATGCTACATTACCACTGAGAGAGACTATTGATGACAAAACAGGACTGCATTGCTTGAACACAACTTGTGTTCAAGACTTGTCCAAAATGTACTAATTACTTGAGTGTGTAGAGAATGCCATGGAGATGGGCGTATAGTAGGAGGCTATCTACCTTTGGGGAGCACTTTCCCAGTATATACGTAATATTGCTGAGCGCCTTTAGCGTGCGTGGCAAATAATTCCGCGCAGACACATGTACAGGATAGCAAAAATGATTCACGCTAGGAATGCAATAATTGCATTCCTAGCGATTTTAATATTAAAGTATTAATGCTTTGCATCTCAACTAGTAATAATGAATGCACTAAATGTGTTCCAGTGTAATACTTAGGAATTTCAGTAACCCACACCCTTCGAAAACACGCTGGAAGACCGACAATCGCTGATACCCTATGCCTATAGATTCGCTGCGCGAGGCTCCAAACTGCGTTAATACGTATATCTAGTACTCAATTAACAAGCACTTGAAAACATTTCTGCTCCGCTGCACGCTGCTTTGTGATGGGTTGAGTGGCGCATGTATTAGAGCCAATTATATACCAGTTCAGACAAGTCCATCATAGCAGATATGTGTGGGCGGAGTGCGGTGCAACCAAGCGCAGGCATTACCCCGCTATAATGCGAGAGCAAGTCGGTGGAAGAGATGTTTAGTTTGGTCGGAAGGGTTGACCTATGGCTAATTGACCTCTGGCCAATTTGGCTTACGACGAAGTTGCATAGACATTCTAAAATGTTGTTCCCCTGCATGTGCAGGCCCCATGGTTCCTACGCCTATGAGTGTCATTATGGAATATGGGAACAGACTAGTATAAGGGTTGGGTAGGAATTGAAAACATGTACTAAAGTGGTGCATTTACAAGTGACTGTATCTCAAGTACAGCCATAAATAACCCTGTATGATATGTAAGTGGCAATAATAGGGCAGGCATTGCAGGCATCTCACATTACACAACAGAAGCCGACAATGCTGAATGCACTAAGTGGGGGCAGTGGAGCCTCAGCTATAATAGGATGGAAAGTGGCATGGGAAGTAGCTACCATGCTAGATATACTCCTACTTATCACTAAAGGGCCATATATAATGTGGTTCCAAACACATAAATACTTCTTGTATTGAAATTTGAGAAGCAGTATAATACTATACCCTGACTCACCTGATAGAGCTTTCCATTGTCAGTTCCAGCAAATAGGAAGTGGTGGGTGTCGACAGTGGTGTGCAGTATGGAGATGAACTGCCCTGATGACAGGGGATGGGAGAAGACTGGGTTAGTTGTCAGTGGAGAGGCCACCTCTTGAGCAGGTAGTAAGCTTGATCGCAAGTTACATTCATTAATTTCCTATTGAGAGATAAGGGTAGATACAAGTCTCAAGAATTGATGATGATGATGGCTTACTGGGTTATTTAACTGATTGTTATCAAATTCGTCACATTCATCTCTTCCATCAACACGCAATAATCCTGTTAGTCCAATACCAGCACGACAACTCTCATACTTTTCAGTCATCAAATCATGTATCTCAGTGAGGTTGTACACACAAGCATGGTTCTCAGTTGGGCTGGAAACAGTCACCACAATACTAGTGGTTCCCAGAGGACTAGGAACAGATATGAAAGTTGCAGCAGTTGGTAGTCTGTTGGATCCACCACATTCAAGATGGATCTCAAAATATGATTCAAAAAAACCTGTTGTGTAGTTGTCATCATTGCAGAGTCTAACCAGCCTGACCTGATCCTCCATCTCTATCCTTAGTTGATTTATATAGTAGGAATATTCTTCGTGTTTGAAGACAGACAAAAACTTCCTCAGCACAAAAGGGCTTGATTCGCCTTGTCTTGCGTACCTATCAAAGCTACCTCCTCCAGTTCCAACTCCGACTAGGCGGCCACGAAGGAGCCTAGACGTCTGTACTTCATTCCTCAGTGCAGCAGTGAATACTGAATATCCATCAGGTCCCGTCACAAACAGGCCGAGTGCATTCAAAGATCCTTCCAATAAAGCAGTATTACCCTGCCACAGTCGGTTGGTGATATTGTTAATGCTCAACAACTCGCACCGTAAGCCAGAACACGACATGAAGCTGTTGTCATAGGTTCCACCTGGATCCCCAGCCAGCAGACGGTTTGCCTGTCCACCCTGTAGGGGTACAGTCTGCAGTACCTCCAAATTGAGGTCTAGTCTCCGTAGAGACGTGGTGGAGCCGACAATGACTGACCCAGACTGTGTGAGCAACAAGTTACGCAGTATTTCTCCATTATTAGGTGTGTAAGAGACCGCCTCTGTACGGAACGAGAGGATGGCTGCAGCAAGAAGGCAAAATGTCCCCGTCTTCATGGTCTACTACTGACAGTATTTCGCAGAGTATTAAATATGCTCTCCACGTCGCGCTCGATTATAGTGAGCATGCGTAGTTCGAAAATATCACACGCGCTTGTGAGTTCTAAAACTTCTGGATCTAAGTTGATGGCTTTTCTACAATATGCCATGAGACTAGCCTCCCTCAGGGCCACAGAGTTAGTCTGGGGGAGAAGATTACAACAGTATAGTTGATAATCGTTCACCACAGTGCCGCCAGAAGAGGTTGACACATGGAGAGGCTTATTAATATTCATTAAGTTTATAACGGACATAACTAGGTGCGAGCGGAGTGAGCCGACCTTGTCGCCCATTTGTCCGTGTACGTAAAATTAAAATCACGTATAACATTACGGTATGTACAATAGGTCCGCTCGCCGTACTATTACTGTGCGACAAACGGGACACACAGAGA
Source organism: Theonella swinhoei (assembly GCA_963970385.1). Lineage (NCBI taxonomy): Eukaryota > Metazoa > Porifera > Demospongiae > Tetractinellida > Theonellidae > Theonella > Theonella swinhoei. The sequence continues at coordinate 3,520,451 of OZ019955.1, read as the reverse complement.
CGTTAGTAACTTAGAGTACATCCTTTTACAGTACATACTTTTAATCGTTATACATAGAGTGACTCGTATCTAGCTATTTACATAGCAGCAAAGACGCGTGCGGTTGCTCGTTGTTGCCGATTTAATTAATTATTGGTGGAGGCGTGGCTCACAAATGGTGGGGCGGCCTTAATTAGCCCCCCCCCCCCCCCCCCCCCCGGCTCCGGCGGCCCTGCACCAGATGTATTCCGAATGAATGCAAGGTAAAATATGCCACCTTCATGGTCTAGTAGTATTTCGCAGAGTATTATGCTGACACGTATACTACGATCATGCGCAGTTAGATGATAACATCATAACCAACTCTCTCACTACTAGCTCTGGATATGGCTTTTCCCATGAGGATAGCCTCCTTCGGGGCTACAGAGTTGGTCTAGGAAGTACAAAAGTGCAGCTGGTAATCATTGGCTGAGAGCTTAGTGTATATGGCAGACTCTAACTATATCCTCAGCTGAGGTACTGTATACACTCCTGAATAGCTAGTCCATTAGGGTTAAGCAATGCCATTATTGGGCAGTACATTGTAGACTAGAGGCTTGCACATGTGTATACAGTGATGCTGTGGAGAGATGGCATAGTGGGCATATAGCATTATGGTGATGAATTTGTGCCTCTGGGGGGAGGGAGTAAAGATACACTCCAAGTATCCTGTCTGTCTGTGCATCACTTGAGGACCTTCATACATATGCACCAAACATCGGACACCTGTCACTAATATATCTCTAAAATATTAAATTGCTTATCTCTACTGTGATTTACGTTTCATTTTTTTATAACTTGAGACTTCTTGGTTCTCTGGTCATGGTTGACTTATGTTAATATATTATTCTTGCATACCAGATTTTGTTAAGTACCATTTGTTTGGACTTTGTTTGTTTTGGCTAGGTACACTGTGTTTTGGCTGACATGGGGCATTTGCCCACTTTATATTTAACCTCTTCGGACTTCAGACCTAACCAACCCACGCAACATCCTGTGGGAGAGGAAGTGGATACACTATGTATGAAGTGATGACATCACTCTGCTAAAAACAAAGGAATTGAGGGATGGAGCAGAGGAGAGAAAATGACACAAACCAACTTCTAATGACAGAAAGATCACTGCCTTCTATGTCCTACCATGTCCAGTGCTATTCAGGAGATGAATCTGACTGCTGGAAATGTGAAATTTCTGAGGCAATTTTTTCACTAACTCATTTTGAGCCATCTCCATTTTGTCTGGTACTGTAACAGAAACAGATTATGCCATCACAATTATCACTTTATATATATCATATGACTATCACATGACTGTCACATGACTGTTACTGTATATCATATGAACCAAACCTGTTCCATGTGCTTCTATTCTTGGCATCTCCAACTTTGTCACATAGCTAACTATCAAAAACCAACACTACATCTCATCATTGATCATGTCCAATAGCCATACATGTATATATGTACCACTATTACCTAGTCCTTGGCCTCCTCCTCCTTCTAATGATGATAATCACCACCAGTAATATGATCATTGTTATGAACAGTGATAAGCCCACACCTATACCTAAACCCACTGTCTCTACTACAATTCAACTAGTAGTAATCCTACAACCTGAATGGTTCAATCTGGATATTGGAATGGAAACCTGTTTCTTCATTGGACTCATTGGTGTTGCTACATTTGAATAAAATATTAATGCATTCATTGTTCCTTGAGATATTGTCAAGTTCAGGAATTTGATGAGATATACAAGGGGCAACTCCAGCCATGGCAAAAGGTAAGAGGAGAGAGATGTAGATAATGGAACATTGTAGACATCAATCACTTCCCAAAGCTAGACTGAGAGCAGACTGACAGAATATGCCACCCAAAGTTGTCCTTGTGAGTAGGTAAGCTGCAATTATGAGTTTTGTCGTAAAATGTAAATTACCGTGATATGGATGATGTCTCAAGGAGAAACTCAGGGTAGGCATGGTATATTTATTGAGAGTAAAGAAAGTATAAAGCTCAAACAAAATTGCCCACACAAACATGACAGTACAGTACACAAACATTGACCGTATACAAACACAATAATACACAAACATGACAAAATACAAACATGGGATTTGGGACAGAAAAATGTCCAGAAACATTACATTAACTGTTTATGGAATTGTACCTGGGTAGCTGTGGTGAGGTTAATTGGTCAGTACTGCTGTGATTGCTGTACTCAGAGTCAGGGTCTTGTAGAGTCGAACTGATTGTAGTACTTTTGCAGGGACAGTACTTGGAAGCAGCTAGATTCCCACTGCTGTATGTCCTGTCACGCGATAATTGGTCCGGGGTAAAAAGTGGACCCCCGGTCCAATTTTTGCCTGCGAAGTATGGACCGCCTTGGCGAAAAGTGGTCCGGGCATACAAAAGCCTGCAGCGGTAGGCGAATAGCCACTGTCTATGCCAGTGTGAACACCGACAAGGGCAGTACGCCAGAATTAACACAACGAGGGTGGTAATTCTCAAACAACACAAGTAGAACGCTGCCACGAGTTTATCTGCGTCGTTCGCTGTAGTAGAACTATGAATATAGCGCATTTATCGTGAAAAGGCAATGTGTGCGTGGAGCAAAGCCAGCTTTACTATTGTGCTGACTTTTGTTTCAGAAAACTCGACTCGAACCGGGTCCAATTTTGGCTGAGCGAAAACTGGACCGGTTCCACTTTTGGCTGAACGAAAACTGGACCGGGCCCACTTTTGGCTGAGAAAAAACTGGACCGGCTCCACTTTGTGTTTTTATAAGAACCATCAGGAAGCCTTGTAGCATCAGGGTTGAAACAAGAGCCCCATTTCTGCAACAAGCATACAAAAGCAGGGCCGGCGGAGACGGTGGGGCAGGTAGGGCATTTGCCCTACCACTTTTTGGTGGTCCATACAGGAAATGACGTGCTATGACTTTTATCCGAGATAGTGAAGTAGGCTAGCTGCGTCACAGTCCACCATACGCCGCAGCTGCGTAATGCCCGGTTCGTAAGGGAAGCGCCCATGCGCATGGACACGGAGGATCCTTGGGCGCTTACGGAACTAGCCAAGGCGGCGGTGGATTTGGGGGAATAACTCCCATCTAGGTACTTTTGCCTCTCGGTGCCTTGGTTTGTGACGGGGCCTGGCTAAGCAAATTACGCATGCGCGATTGCGGATCACGTTGGCGCGCATGCGCGCGTCCTTTATCCCGCACTGCAGTTGCCCTACCACCCTTTGTGGAGCTGCTCCGGCCCTGAAAAGCCTACACTGGTATGCGAATAGCCACTGCATGTGTATGCCAGTGTGAATATACTGACAGGGCATGTAACGAGGGTGGTAAGGCTCAAACAACACTGACAAGTAGATCGGTGCTAGGAGTTTATCATGCTATAGTAAAACTATGAACACATAGCTTAATATCATAATCTGAAAAAGCAATCTGTATGTGGAGCCCACTTTTGTTCAACAAAACTCCACTCAAACCAGGTCCACTTTTGGCTGAACAAAAACTAGACAGGTCCACTTTTGGCTGAGCGAAAACTGGACCGGGTCCACTTTTGGCAGAGCGAAAACTGGACGAGTGTGTATTTTACTCAGACGACAGTCAGCAAACCATAGCTGCAGCTATATATAGTGCTTCAAGCATTTCAAGGTAGAGGGAGAATGACTAGCAGTATACCATTTTTACTGGTAATGCAGCGAATCAGTAGCAGTAACGTGCACGTGGCCACGAACCTGGTTGGTGATGTGAATAGCAGAAAAGCTTAAACTCTCCGTCGTGGCACAGTACAATCATAAAGGTATCATTAGTAATGCTTTTTATACCCCCACAAACGGGCTAATGAACTAAAACTACACCCGGTCCACTTTTCGCTAGGGTGGACCGCTTTTTGCAACGAAAAGTAGACCTGGGGGCCAATTATGGCAACCAAAAGTGGACCGGGCGGTCCGCTTTTAGTTGCCATAATTGGACCCCCGGTCCACTTTTGGTCCGGTCCACTTTTTGCGTGACAGTCCCTATCCACACCAATCCATCACAAGTAATTAAGTTTTTGTATTTGCATTCAACTCTTAGCATCTGCTGCAGAAGTTGTTTGCAGTCAAATTTGAATAGTGGATTTGTAGAGAGAACAAATCCAAGTGGACATGATTGTTAGGATACTCATAGAGCTTTGGGAAATGCAAACTTACCAGACACACCAGGTACACACTTAGAGATTAGATCACCTGAAGGTGTATGGGTTTTGTTGCATGAAATAATGACATCTGAGGTGAACTTTAAGAAATGTATCCATGCATGCCCCTAGCTACATGTGATATAGGATATAACCAGCACAGATGGCTCTCACACTCTCCCTCCTCATATATAGCCCTCACCACATCTACTGATGGTCACTACTGACAGGAGTAACTACCACTCAGACGGAGCTTTTAATATGAGCTCTAACTGTTTTTAAAACTCATGTATGGGTCAAAAAATATTCATGGTATGTATAAAAAATCACTAAAAGTGTAGTTTAATTATGTACAGTTGAGGAGTTTATGAAGTAGGATTTGCAACGATGACTACATCATCATCTGTGGTTATGTAGTCATAGTAGTTACATCAGTCCTTATTCCATAACATGGATTAAGTTCCATTCCATTCTCCTGATCGGTCCTGACCCGATAACATTGATTAAGTTCCATTCCGTTATTTTCATCATCTAAATCCAAGCAATGAGATAAAGGCTATCACAACAGAGGGCACTGACCTGAACTCACCCTTCATGGCCATATCATCCACCTCCTCATACTGCATCCACTCCTCCTCATCCTCTGTCTCCACTAAAGTCATGTTGAGCTCAATATAGTTAGCCACAGACATCAACATCTTTTCCAGACTGACCACCAGCTCACTAAAACATGGCCTCTCTGAGGGAGAGAGTTTCCAGCACTTCTTCATTAATATATACCTGACATGGAGAGAGAACCAACCACTATTAGACAACAGTACAGTAGAACCTCGAACACCTCTGGGATCAATGAAATTTTCAGTGTTCATATATAATCGGTAGCTAGAGTTTGGCGAATTATGCTAGCAGCATAATTGTAACTTCCATGTATAAAGCATAATGCCAACATAATAGACAATATGCAATATACAATACAGAACTTCTTGTGTTGCTGTAGCTATATCCTCAAAGAGCCCTGTTCTGATCATCGAAAAAAGTGTTGTTGAGAGTACTGAGGTCTTCTGCTTTCTTTCCCCCAAGGCTTTAGGCTTCTCCATCTTAGCTTATTCACCCGGCTTCAGTACATCTACCTATCACTATATAGCAGGTGCAAGTGCTTCAGCTGACTCAGCAGTGTCCATTTTTGTGCATATGCAAGTCTGAGCATGCTCAGATGTCATAATGTGAGCATAATAAGCTATTTCCTGTGCATATTTGTAGTATAAACGAGAATTGGCAGCGTACGTAGCATAATGGAAGAAAACCAAGCATAATTTGCCAAACCCTAATAATCGGGAGTTTGTATAATCCTAGTTCGGATCACTGAGGTTCTACTGTAATAGAGTCAATATGAAAAGCTACGAGGTAAACAAGTAGGCACCCTTAGGACAGACATAGGTGGATGTCACGATTTCAACAGTTGGAATACATGTACATGCTCACATTTCAGGGACACATGCGAGGTTGTCAGGAGACTCCAGCCGATGGCCCTCTCTCACCATCTTCAGTAGAGTAGGTGGGTCCAGGGCTGGGTAGGGGGTCTTACCAGCTGTGAATATCTCCCAGCAAGTTACACCATATGACCACTGGACAAGGGGGTGGGTGGGTGTTGCAAAATATAACATAGAAAAAATTGTTTTGCTTATTGAGGTATCCTCATTTCAGTATTCTTAGCCCTATATAACATACCACATCACTGTGTTGTGAAAAGAGTCCATCTTCAAGGCTCTCTGGAGGCATCCACTTGTAGGGAACTTTCACTGTCTTGCTGTCTTCCCTCACATAGCCTCTGGCATACATATGCTCTGCAAGACCAAAGTCCCCTACCTTCACATTTCCCTTGTGGTCTAGCCTGCATTCATGTACATAGAGGAAGATAGAAATAGATATACAGCAAGTTAAATAGCCTCGTCCCCAGGCTCTTCCTACGTATGACCTTTGACCTGCCAGAAAAGAAGGGGAGAGCCTGGTCCAAAACGTCACGTGAATGATGTCAAGGGTAGAGAGAACTTTAAGTACGCGTGGGTGAAATCATAGATACTATACCTTACGGAACCGACCTCAAGCGGCATACCGCCTACGCGTTTAGGCCTATATAATTGAACCGGAGTAAAAGAGACGTCCTGGCCGTATCTGTGTTGCCAGCTACGACCAGTTGATGTCTCAAGAAGTGATGTGGTTCTATATTGGCCGTAAAGCACACACGCTGTATAGCCTGAAAATAGCAAGAGAAGCGTATATAATACACGCATACGGGCATACATGTACACGAGCAACAGTGTATATACGCTTACACAGGCATAGCAATAGCATCAGTGACAGCGGTTTAGGGCAACCGCGGAGGCCCTCTACATAGATCAAGAACGCAAGCAAGCGCAGAGAAGCAAGGTCCAGCTTAGCACGTGGGCGCTGATGGCTTTGCGGCAGGGCCAGCCTACGAACAATTAAGTTCTCTCTACCTTCTCTCTACCCTTGACGTCATTCACGTGACGTTTTGGACCAGGCTCTCCCCTCCGTTTCTTTTGGCGGGTCAAAGGTCATACGTAGAATTATATGCACGGAGGAGGAAGAGCCTGGGAACGAGGCTACAAGTTAAATGAAATGATTTTTCCTATTGCCTCACATGCAGTTCCTTGCTGCCAGGTCTCTGTGTACAAACTTTTGTTGTACCAAATACTCCATTCCTCTGGCAATCTGTAGACACATCCTCAGTAGCAGCTTACGAGCAAGAACAATCTATGAGATATGATGCCTCTAATTAGGACTTCCTAGGCCAGCTAGGATATATGAATGTCCCATATACCATATTTAATTTCAACCCCTGAAATCAGGAAAATACACTAATCATGACACTTTAATAATCAGGACACTTCCTTCTGTCCCAAGGTTCCATCCTCACCTGCTCCACATCAGCTTCATTTTGGAGTAACAATGTCTCCCGTTCCTTCTTCAGGTAACTCAAAGCACTACCATTGGCCATATATGGCATGACCACACCCACTCCTGCATCAAGGCAAACTCCAATCAGTGGCATAATATGAGGATGGTTAAAGTCCTTCATCTTCACCACCTCCTGCAGCATCACCTGGACATCAGTAGCTGTGAACAGACCTGGGGAACAGCAGTCAGTGCAGCTCTTGGTTTACATTGTAGCTTTCTACCCAGGCTCTCTTGTAACGTTAACAAGAGCCTGGGTAGGAGGCTACTGTGTGGGTAGTTTCAAGTCTGTCCAACCTATTAGATACTCCACTACCAGTACATAGGTATACAGTGGCGAAGAAAGGGGGGGTGCTTTGGGTGCTCGAGCAATCCCTTTAGGCCTGAGGCTATATAGGCCTACGTCAAGTTTACATCTTACCTGAAGATTCAGTGGACTTGGAGCATTTGTTTGCAGATTTAGCCGTTTATTTGCGGATTTAGCTTGATATTTACAAAACAATACATGTTTCGTAGTCGTGCACAAGCCACAGGAAGTTACATATTAAGGAGGTGTGGCTTCCAGCTGAAAATTCTGAACTGCTATATATATAGTGCTCGGCACCCCCTTCCTCTAAATCCTGTCTACACCACTGGTATACACACTACTTACCTCTAAGAGTTTTCACTGCAACAATACGTGTCACTCCACCTTGTCTCCTTGTCAGGCGAGCCATGTACACCTCACCAAACTCTCCTACAGAGATGGACCAGAGGAGAGAAAATGACGTGAACCAACTTCTGATACACAGGAAGATCACGGCCTTCGATGTCCTACCATGTCCAATGCTGTTCAGGAGATGAATCTGACTGCTGGGAATGTGGAATTTCTGAGGCAATATATTCATTAACTCATTTTGAGCCATCTCCATTGTGCCTGGTACTGTAAAGGAAACAGACTATGCCATCAAAATATTCAACATGATCATCATTTTAAATATATCACATGACTGTCACATGACTGTTACTGCATATCATATGAACCAAACCTGTTCCATGTGCTTCTATTCTTGACATCTCCACCAACTTCGCCACATAACTATCAAACACCAACACTACATCTCATTATTGATCATGTCCAATCACCATATAGGTATGCATATACCAATATTACCTAGTCCTTAGCCTCCTCCTCCTTCTAATGATGATAATGGCCACCAGCATTATTATTGATAATCCAATGAAGAGTGATAAGCCCACACCTATACCTGAACCCACTGCAGCAGCAATCATACTACTTGGGGTACTTGTGGTGCTTGATGGTCTTATATTATAGCGAAGGTTTTGGCCAACATAGACCTGTTAACAATAGGTAGGGTTAATTGAATAATTATTATATAACTAAAAGTGTATGTATACCTACCAAGACTGGGGCACCTGATGGTCCACCAGGAGGTTGTGATGGTGGGAAACACACATACTATACAGTAGAGAATGAGTCTACTGTGATATGTGAGGTAGACATGAGACTGGAATATACTTACTGTATTGAGATTTTCAGAACTTATCTCTACACAGACCTCACCTCCAACAGTGACTACTATCTCTTCACGCTCCACACTGTCCAGGTTGGTACCCTGTGTGCAGTAAGATTGTCATCACATGACACAGTACAGCGGTAGGAGGGACATCGACTAACTCTTATTGTAAGAAGTCCACTCTCTCCTTCATCTATGGCACTTCCATCTTCAGCAAAGACCGGGTTGGGTTTAACATCCAGTGTCAACCTCTCAATAGTCAGATCAGGTCCAGGAGCAGCACCAACTTGAATAGTGTAACTGATATTTGGGGGTAGTCCATCGACTTCAAATGGAGGTATCACACATATCATCTCCGTTTTGGTGACAGTACATGACCCTCCCTGGATGGAGTGGTACTAACTGAACACAACCTTCACATGACATCATATGACATCACATGACTCAGTATGTGCCTACCTCTGAGTTAGACACTTGTAATTCATCAAAAATAAACACAGGCTGGGCCACTGCATCCAGGTTTGTTCCAGTCAAAGTCACCTTGATACCTCCTCTGATATGGAGGACAGAGAAGGCAGTGATGAGTGGAGTCATGGACCCACTGATAGTGACTTACGCTGGAATCACCCTCTGAGGACTGATTGCTGTATACACTGGGTCATCTCTGAACTCAAACCCCATTCCAATACTCTCCATCCAATTGTCAATTACCACATTCACTGGACCTGCTCTGATAGCATTAACATCTCCCATGTCATCAAAACTACCAGATATGCACTGAATCTGTGACTCATCAGTACTGTAGAATGTATAATGATGTTAGTGTTATAGTTGGGAAAGCATGCAGGAGAGAGCCCACTTGGTTGTTTAGCTGGCATGGTTCTATAATTGGACCGACCCTCCTCCACATATAAACTATGTACTTCTTATGGGACCCACATGGGCCCGGGGGTGCCCACATGCTATGCGCAAAGATAACTTCTGCTTGGCCACAATGCTTAGCATATTTCACTAGTATAGTATGCCTTACTTGATGATGTCACAGGGAATGTTGACAAGCCAGACAGACAGGCTAGATCCCACATCCAGGTTGCTACCTCTGATAGTAACCAAGATACCTCCAGCCTTAGGGCCTGTGTTTGGGGTCACGGAATCAATGGATGGATCCTGCAAGGAGAGATCCAGCATCACATGACTATCATGTGATATAATAGCCACACTCTTTATACCTTATAACTAAACTTTACAGTATCCTCTGACATAATCCTATCCATTAGGTAGGAAATTTTGGTGACAATTCCGTAAGACCCACTAGTAGTTGGACCTGTCACACAGGTGAATCTAGGTTTAGTAGTAATGATGTCATTATAAATGCCCCATAAATAGATCCTGCCATACTTCATACCTGACTCCTGGTTGATATGATTGGACATTGACATCACATGACACATCATTAATAGTAACTTCCACAATATCGGACTGTGCGACTCCTAGATTAGACCCTCCCACAGTTATAGTGGTACCTCCCTCCAGGGAGCCGGAATTTGGTGATATCTGGGGGTCATGGGAAGAATTAAAGAGTAAGACTGACTTTGAAACATTTTACAAAGAAATGATGTGAAATCTCTCTAAAGTGGTACAATTGTATTAGTAATTCCTCACTGCAGATATGACTGGTAAGTCACAATTAATGGGATTATTGATGAAGGCCCCATCACACTGACGTTCAAGGGAGCAGGGTTGGTTGGCTCTGTCACAGACATGACACTGGTAGTTGTCATCAAGAGAGAGACATTGTGCACAGTTTGTACCCAGTCTACCACAGCTGTACAGTGTGACTGAGAGAGAGGAAGGGAGGAGAGGGAGGGAGGAAGGGAGTGAGATATTGAAAATTACTCACATCAGCCATTCTCATTCCATACCTCCAGTATGGGAAGGGTTGGCAATGGCTAGGATGACAATGGTCCATTCCACCTTCAGAATAGCATGAACCTCTGACTCATCACTATTTTAGTCATAGTTGAACTGCAGATAAAGAGTGTAGACTCTTGACTTTAGTCTCACTGTGGTAGCTAAATGTATGTACCTGTCGCTGCTGGCACTCCACTTTACTTCCAAAAGGCTCTCCACCCAACACTGCCTCCATTCTAAACAGTTCTATTCCCTCAATGGTTTTCACCACACATTGAAATTCTTTTCTTGAAAATAATTCTTCGAAATTCTCTAGGCTTTCTGCTCTAATAATTAGAGGGTTTTCCCCATACATGAAATTGGTGTGTAGAAGGTAATTGGAAGAGGTTTCAGGTGGGAGGAGTTTGGGACATGAGTCATTCACGGGAGTCTATCAAGGGTTAAATGAGAAATCACATGTGTGCTGTAACTGCAAGATGTTGGTGTATATCCCCATGGGGCTATACACCATCACTGACCTCTTCACCATTGCCAGTACATGATTCAATGGTAGAAGCAATGCACTTGAAGGTGAAGGGGCACCAGCTGCACTGACTAGCAGTTTCAATACAGGAAGTACAGCTGAGAGGGTGGGAGGAAGGGAGAGCTGAGACTAGGACTGTGAGAGGAAGTGACAATAGTGTACTGACTAGCCAGCCACCTACATGTCTGGCTTAGAGAGGCTTCTTCCCCTACAAGAAACCACTAGCATCCAAGGCCTACTAAATCCCAGCCTCTCATTAACCCTCGGCAAGCATACGTAGCGAGGGTTACGGTAGTCCTCCCGTGTGTGTGTATCTGTCTGTCTGTCTGTCTGTTAAGTCATATCTCATCTCTGGAGCGTCTGTCCTGAAAATACTGTTATGTACTCAGCGGGGAATGGAGGTAAAAAAATTGTGGCGTTTTCTCTGAAATTGCTCCGTTGCGGAGATCCAGTACTCCCTCCGCTGCAAGCCATATGTACAGTCGGCCATTTTTGTGTGGAAATCACACATACGCATTATAACTATGTAGTTGCGCTGAGAGTTCTGCACTTTAGTGCATTCATATTATGCACATCTTTTCAAGAAGGAAGTGGGATATGACAGTTGTAATAGTGAGTGTCTCCCATAGTCCCCATATGCACTGCTGACAGCTATATATCATTGCATATATTGGGACCACAGAGTCTGTAGGTACACCACTTCTCTATTCTGTATGTATGTTATATATGTCATACCTGGTGTGAACTGAGCAGTTAGCAAATCTGATTGGTTCACCGAATGTTGCAACATTATTCCCATTGTGGTGGAGGGAGATGTAGCTTAGTAACGTATCTGTACAAAGACAATTCTTTTCAGCAGTACAAACATGTGCTACTAGGGGATAGTGTCACCTTCCATGTGAGGGGTAGTAGGGAGGGCCATGGGAACAGGACATGTAAACATGTCCCCAGTTTTGGTTGCCGGGGATGTCATGGTCTCTATGATGATGGTGGTTCCAGTAGACTTCTGCTCTGAAGTGCTGTTAAGGAATTCGAAATTGCACTCATAATCAACATCTGGCATGTTGGATGTGTTCAAGTCAATGTTGTCCTATAGGACAGAAAGAGAGGAAAGACATTGCTAAAGTGTTGTTGAAAGAGACACAATGAATCTACAATAGTATGTAATCGGAGTATTTCTAAATATTGCAAGCTAGTGATCTACTTAATTAAGCATCATTTCAAAATTCTTATCATTCCTGAATACCACAATGTCTATGCCATACAATCATCCTAGCCAGTATGACTGATGCTTGTGAATAGAATTAAAGTGCAAACCCTTGGTGCACGTGCATAATGCGCATGCGCTTATCAGTGGAGCGGAAAAATGACTGACTCGTGTACCATGCTGGAAGGACTCAAACTCTGTAACAGAGCAGTTTCAGAGAAAATCCCACACCTTTACACATACACACACACACACACACACACACACACACACACACACACACACACACACACACACACACACACACACACACACACACACACACACACACACACACACACACACACACACACACACACACACACACACACACAAGGTAACATGTCCTTACCTCTAATTCCATGATGTAGAAGATTGTTGGGGACACAGATGATATCACTGGGCAGGAATTCATACTGTCATACACCCATACTGATGACTCAGCATTGCAATCTGCCTGCCGACTACATCTATAAGACAATGATAGTTGATGTAAGTCTATTGCCATGACAGTATGGGGTTGTGTGGTCTGACCTGTTCTCTAGGGTACACCACCCACATATAGGGTCTCCACTGTCCAGGCAGGAGTCACATGACTTGTAAGTATCACAGATATCCACTGAATGAGAGATGACCTAGCAGGAAAGAGAGCAGCCGTAACTGCACCTATATAGCTACCACACCTACATGTATATCACCTTAAGTTTCAATTTGTTATATTAACAAAAGCATTGCATGAGTTTCAACCCAGTCCTTACTACTTATCTATACACAATGATATATGTATGGCTGTATCACACAGTACGGTAGTACTGTGTATATAGGGATTGCTATGGTCTATCCCCATTGAAAACCATATATAAGGTTTTTCATCACTTTCACTTTCGGTTTGCTACCTACTGGACTTCTGTTAACATGAATGTGTAACTATACCCAGAAACTAACTGTGATTATAAAATGGTATAATTTGATCGATGATAAAGGGGTTAAATTAACAAAAGTCTATTTTGTAAATTCTCCATCTTCCGCTTCTTCTTCTTCCGCTTGAACAAGCGTAACTCACTAATGGTAACACATCTAAACATGAAACTTGGTACAGTGGTGTAGTTCCACTGTGGGTAGTGCATCGTTATGTTAAAAATTTTGTAAACAATGTACTTCTTGTAAAATAAACAAAAATAGCCTCAGGCCATGTATTATTAATGGAGGCCACACAATCCTATATCTAACTAATGAAAGGTCTTCAAAATGTGAAATTTAGTATAATAGTATAGTTTAATACCTCAATGATCAACGTTGTGATAAAATCTCTGTAAACAATGTAAATCTTGTAATAAAACAACAAATAGCCTCAGGCAAGGATTACTGTATCTCACTAACAAAAGCTCCATTGCATGTGGAAATTGGTATGATGATAAAGTGTAATACACCAATGATCAACGTTGTGATAAGATCTCTGTAAACAATGTAAATCTTGTAATACAACAACAAATAGCCTCAGGCAAGCATTACAGTATCTCACTAACAAAAGCTCCACTGAAATTGGTGTGATGGTAAAGCTTAATACCCCAATGATCAACATTGTGATAAAATCTCTGTAAACCATGTAAATCTTGTAAAAAATAGCCTCAGGCAAGTATTACCGTATCTTACTAACAGAAGCTCTACTAAATGTGGAAATTGGTGTGATGGTAAAGTGCAATACACCAATGATCAACATTGTGATAAGATCTCTGTAAACAATGTAAATCTTGTAATACAACAACAAATTGCCTCAGGCAAGCATTTCTGTATCTCACTAACAAACGTTCCACTAAATGTAAAAATTGGTATAATGATAAAGTCTAATACACCAATGATCAACATTGTGATAAGATCTCTGTAAACAATGTAAATCTTGTAATATAACAACAAATAGCCTCAGGCAAGCATTACTGTATCTCATCAACAAAAGCTCCAGTAAATGTGGAAATTGGTATGGTGGTAAAGCTTTATACCCCAAAGATCAACAAATCTCTGTAAACCATGTAAAACTTGTAAAAAATAGCCTCAGGCTAGCATAACTGTATCTTACTAACAGAAGCTCTACTAAATGTGAAAATTGGTGTAATGGTAAAGCGTATTACCCCAATGATCAATGTTGTGATAAAATCTCTGTAAACAATGTAAATCTTGTATTATAACAACAAAATAGCCTCAGGCAATAGTTAGCTATATCTCGCTAACAAAAGTAGTACTAAATGTGCTATAAGCTCTATTAGCTAATATGTTTGTTACCAAGAAAACTGCAAAATAGCAAAAATGCATGTACCTAGTTCCAGAAAAAAAGACGGGAGACAAGTAAATAAAAAATTTAGGAAATTTGAAAGGAAATATAGGGCTTGCATAAAAAGGAATGGAGACAAGATTGGGACACAGACATGTTATGATATATCGACGTACCCATAATGTTACGTTGATATAACATAACATGTCTGTGTCCCAATCTTGTCTCCATTCCTTTTTATGCAAGCCCTATATTTCCTTTCAAATTTCCTAAACTTTTTATTTACTTGTAGTCCACTAGGGATGGAATACATTATTATGTTTGTCCACCATATCCAAACCACACAGCCAATCACCAACCATAGACCCACTACATGTGTTACATTGCTCCATGTCAACAATATTATTGTCAATGTGTTTGGGAGGCAAGATATAGTGGTATATGTGCAGACATCTGTTGTGAGTGCAGACAGCTGTTGTGAATTATCCCTTCATTGATCTATAGATTCTTGTTAAGAATAATCTAGCTGCATACCATATTACTATATAGACTCTTATTTGTAAACACTGTACCTTAAAGGGAGTAAGGGCATAAAGGGTTAAACCATCGCTAGTGACCCTCAGTTGTGTAACATTAGCCACACTCACTTCTGGGTTAGTAACGAGATCAAAGGTGTGAATAAGAGGAATAGACTCTCTGCTCTCTATGTAGAACTGTAGAGAAATGACATCATCACATCACACCACCACACCACAACATTGTAAAAAATATTTTGATGTTGATTTACACAGGCAGAAGAAATGAAGAGGAAATAAAGTTCATTTGGAGTTGAACCTAGGTCTAATGACCAGCAAACCAGCACACTAGACACTGAGCTACAATCACCAGACAAAAGTCTGTCCCCTCATTCTCCCTTATAACTGCAGTGGTCATTGCCTGACTAGCAACCTCACCCTGCAGACCACCCAAATCATGTGCCATCAGAATCCCATTAGTAATCCAGTGGTAACACTTCCTCGTCAGAGGAGGAGCCATGATGGCTGAATTTATTACAGATGGTTATTAAATATCTATGTTGTAACTGTAGCATACATGATCCTTGATGCACAAAATCTTCATACATTCTCCCAAAGCCGTCTAACGCCCAGTCTGTAACCTTACAAGTGTTAGTTTTAGATACCATTTTCTTGTTTGCTCACATGCCAAACACATTTAGTTTGTACAGTGTTTGTCTCTTGGTGCAGCATGCAAGTTATCGACTTGTTTCGATCACCACAGCATACTCTATAGGATTTGAACCGTAAATCCCTCAGGCCTCCCCCTTGGCAGAGTGGTAATGCATCCAGTCAACGGTTGAACGTAGGTTCGAATCCTAGTGGGAGCTGTTTTTTCGGCGATGAAAGCAGAGTATGTTGTGTTGCGGAGCAGGCCCATTCCTTAGGCCCAGCCTATTCAATCCTATAATATATACGATAGCATGCAACAATAATAACATGCTATCATAGATAATTATAGGTTACATGTCATAATATCTATGATGCTACCATCTTCTCCCTTTGCCTGCATGCTGCATCTTGTTTCTATATACATCAAATGTATATATTAACAAAGGTATGTTTGATGTAACTATCCTTTTTGGGACTTCAATCTATACATCTTACTGAAAATGTTTTTACTCATGTTTCAAAAGTTTTTACTGAGTGTAGCAACACTTGTACAACTTGTGCAGAGTCCCTTGCATACCTCTAATCTGGATAGCTAGATTCTACATCCTGTCTTGTACAAGTATTGCCTACTGAGTACAACAGCAGGTCCAGTTGCCTGCAACTGTTAGTCATTCAAAGAATGGGGCCAAAAAATGAGACCAACCCTGTACAAAACTAAATGTGTTCGGCATGTGAGTAAACAAGAAAATGGTGTCTAAAACTAAGTTGCAGACCTGGAGTTCGATGGCATTGGGAGAAGGTATGAAGATTTTGTGCATCAAGAATCATGTATGCTCCAGTTATATTGATTTTCGAGAAAGAGCAATTACTAATGCCAGTTTCGCGGTAGGCCAATTGAACTGAATTAAAAGAAAGAAGAAGGCTCACCCTTTAGGCCCAGCCTATTCATGTACCAACAAAGGTATGTTGATGTAGCGTTAACTTGTTTCTATCCTTTTTGGCACTTCATTCCCTACATCCTTCAACATCTACTGATTATTCTTTCACTTTGTAATAATAAGGGAACAGCACCATAAGGGTTGGGTAGGAATCGTACTACTGTAAATAAAGATTTTATTACAAGTGGCTATCTATATCTCACAGTATGTTTGTGCACATGGCAATAATAGGGCAGACATTGCTGGTATCTCTGAGATAGCACAACTGAAGTGGACACTGCTGACTGGCAGGCATGCACTAAGTGAGGGGAAGTGGACTTACATCAGCCTCAGCCATGCTAAGATAGAGTGGCACAAGGAAGTAGCCACAACACTAGATAAACTCCAACTAAAGGGCCTCATGCACTTCTTCTATAAATACATGTATATGGTCCCAGACACATGAACTGAAGTTTGAGAAGCAGTAAACCCTGCACCCTCACCTGATAGAGCTTTCCATTGTCAGTTCCAGCAAATAGGAAGTGGTGGTTGTCGACAGTGGTGTGCAGTATGGAGCTGAACTGCCCTGATGACAGGGGATGGGAGAAGACTGGGTCAGCTGTCAGTGGAGAGGCCACCTCTTGGGCAGGTAGTAAGGTTGACCGCAAGTTACATTCATTAATCGCCTGTACACATATTGAGAGGTATAAGGACAGATCAAGAAACATACATAGTTATCAAATTCTTCACATTGTTCTATGCCATCTCTCAATAATCCTGCTAGTCCAACACCAGCACAACAACTGTCATACTTTGCAGTCAGGCATATTGAGAGATAAGGGCAGGTTATATAGCATGATGATGATAGCTTACTGGGTTATTTAACTGATTGTTATCTAATGCTACACATTCATCTTTTCCATCAATTCTCAATAATCCTGTTAGTCCATCACCAACACGACAACTCTCGTACTTTTCAGTCATCAAATTATGTATCTCAGTGAGATTGTACACACAAGCATGGTTCTCAGTTGGGCTGGAAACAGTCACCACAATACTAGTGGTTCCCAGAGGACTAGGAACAGATATGAAAGTTGCAGCAGTTGGTAGTCTGTTGGATCCACCACATTCAAGATGGATCTCAAAATATGATTCAAAAAAAACTGTTGTGTAGTTGTCATCATTGCAGAGTCTAACTAGCCTGACCTGATCCTCCATCTCTATCCTTAGTTGGTTAATATAGTAGGAATATTCTTCGTGTTTGAAGACAGACAAAAACTTCCTCAGTATAAACTGGCCTGCTTCGTCTTGTCTTGCGTACCTATCAAAGTTGCCTCCTCCAGTTCCAACTCCGACTAGGCGGCCACGAAGGAGTCTAGACGCTCTGGACGCCTGTACTTCATTCCTCACTGCAGCAGTGAATACTGAATGTCCATCATGTCCCGTCACAAACAGGCCGAGTGCATTCAAAGATCCTTCCAGTAAGGTAGTATTATCCTGCCACAGTCGGTTGGTGATATTGTCATTGCTCAACAACTCGCACCGTAAGCCAGCACACGACATGAAGCTGTCGTCATAGGTTCCACCTGGATCCCCAGCCAGCAGACGGTTTGCCTGTCCACCCTGTAGGGGTACAGTCTGCAGTACCTCCAAATTGAGGTCTAGTCTCCGTAGAGATGAAGTGGAGCCGACAATGACTGACCCAGACTGCGTGAGGAGCACGTTACGCAGTATTTCTCCATTGTTAGGTGTGTAAGAGACCGCCTCTGTACGGAACGAGAGGATGGCTGCAGTAAGAAGAAAAAATGTCCCTGTCGTCATGGTCTACTACTGACAGTATTTCGCAGAGTATTAAATATACTCTCCACGTCGCTCTCGTTTATAGTGAGCATGCGCAGTTCGAAAATAACTTCTACTAGTGCTGAAACTTCCGGATCTAAGTTAATGGCTTTTCTACAATATGACACGAGAATACCCTCCCTCAGGGCCACAGAGTTTGTGTGGAGGGGAGAAGATTACAACAGTACAGCTGGGAATCATTCACAAGACCAGATGCATTCCGCAAGACAAAATATGCTGCCTATATGATCTAATAGTAATTTTGCGGAGTATTATGCTGCCACGTATACTACGATCATGCGCAGTTAGATGATAACATCATAATCAGCTTGCTCACAACTAGCTCTGGATCTGGCTTTTCCCATGAGGCTAGCCTCCTTCGGGCCGCAGAATCTGTCTAGGAAGTACAAAAGTGCAGCTGGTAGCTAATAATTGGAGTGAGAGCTTAGTGTATATGGCAGACTCTAACTATATCCTCAGCTGAGGTACTGTATACACTCCTGAATAGCTAGTCCATTAGGGTTACGCAATGCCAGTAGTACAGTCTAGGGTTAAGCAGAGAAACAATCTATTCCACTTCCCTGATTTTAGTTGCTGGTGCATCAATAATTTTTGTTTCACTATACATGATTCAATTACTAATAATAATACACAATACACATTGCTTATTTCTTGCAGATAGGTTCACTATATTTGTGTTACTACATAATGCTAAGACCAT
Organism: Theonella swinhoei; assembly: GCA_963970385.1. Lineage (NCBI taxonomy): Eukaryota > Metazoa > Porifera > Demospongiae > Tetractinellida > Theonellidae > Theonella > Theonella swinhoei. The sequence goes on along the minus strand of OZ019955.1, from coordinate 3,501,173 downwards.
ATGAATTCCAACCTGCTGATTGTTGGTTGTAGATGGATTACTTATACTTGCATCTCTACATAATGTCAAGTATATTCCTTGTAAAAAAATTGTTGGTTGCAGATACATTGTTTATACTTGTTTTACTAAGGCCATTCCAGTCTTCCGATTGTTGATTGCATGACATTTGTTATCCTGATATTCCTACATGACGCAAAGTTCAATCCTGATCCATTATTTTTAGTTGCAAACCATTAGTTATGCTTGCATTAGTGCAAGATTTCAAGTAAATCCCTATCTTCTCATTATTGTTTGCATATTGATTTGTGTTAGTACACAATACAAAAGCCATTCCAGTATACTGGTATAAAGCGTAAAAAAACATTTCATTAAAATGTTCAAGGATGTAGGGATGGTAGTGCCAAAAAGTGCCAATAACAACATGCGTAACCCCACGAAATAAAATGTAGGGAGGGGTTACGCATGTTGTTATTGTTGCATGCAATTATCCTTTGTCTGCATAGATGCATGAATTGTAATTCGTCTTTGTGGTAGCGTGAACTCTGAAATATGTTACATTGTTAGTCTGTCATTGTTGTGCATGCATAATTTCCACATGGTTTTAATCATTTCCCCACATACATAAGTTGCGTATGGTCACATCATAATTCACTGTGCACCAGTTGGGTCACTACAATCTTGTTTCTCTAATTTTTGGCACTACCATCCCTACATCCTTGAACATTTTAATGAAATGTTTTTTTACGCTTGTTTCACTAATTTTTCTTGGGTATATACCCACTTCGAATTCTGCTTCTTCGTGGATTGCTTTACCATCCCTACTTGCTTATTTTACATTCTACTTGTTACTATAATGTCGCAATAAGAGTATTGTTATTGAGTCATACTCAGAGAACTGAGAACAAGATACAACTTACTGCTATTGATTGTGAGGAAATATTATTGTACACGAGAAAATATTGCTGGGAATAGATGTAATCAGTAGTAGGACTTGACAAAGGAAGTGTGGAAAGTACGAAGGCCATAATATAATAAAGATGTACAATGATGGATCTTTATTACAAAAATACAACATGGTCAGATTAGGTAAGGAATTAATACGAAATGAGGATATGACTTGAAGAAATTATTGATGAGATGACAGCTTGAAATACATGTGGCTTTCATGAGTAATGATGCATGTAGTTCTTACAATACGATATATCTACAACAGTTAAGGAAGTGCCACTGGAACCCCCAGGCAAAAACCCGAGATAAAATTCATAAGGGAAAAACACAGGCTAAACCCAAACAAAAACATGTTCTGGAAGTGTTGTTGAGGATTTCAGTTGGTTATATACTGGAGATAGGTTCAGACAGAGGGAGATCTGTATGACAGAGTGGGGAATATTAGAGGAAGGTGCACATAAACAGAGGTACTGTATATACACCATACATGCCCACAAGTTACTCGGCACTGCTTACATACAACTAGATGAATGCTTGCAGCATTGTGGGTGAACCCACTTAGCCATAAGCTGAATATTGTGTGCATGTGCATGACAACGATATTTGGTATTTTGTGATAATGTTGTATTATACAGAAATGTTTCTGGTACATGGTACAACTAGGTGTACCTGCTCCACTCACCCTATGACTCACTTGATATGTTGTCACTCAGACTACTGAGTGCAGTAAAATGCGTGGCTTTGTTTGGTAGAATGCAAGATCTGGGAAGGTAGAAGATGAAGGAAGTCCAGGGGAGAGAAGGGGAAAAGGATCAGTCAGAATACACATTTTGTAATGGGAGAGTTGTTACAGCTACACACAGTCTTATTGGCTTAGTGTACAAGGTACACCACAACTATTTCATTAAGTACAATCCAACAACACTTGTATATTGCAGCCAGATGTACCATGTAGAGGGTGGATAAGTGTTTTTGACTTGCAGCTGCACCATTAGTGAATGTGATAGCTAAGTGGCCACCTGCACATTGTGCACTCTTGCTAACTGCATGATATGAGTATGCAGTCTGTCAGTGATGACTCATCCAAACCCAAATATGCAACAGTGACACACAATCCAGGGGACATGCTATAGCTACTTCACATCTGCACATTCTGTATCTGTGCTTTGCTCATAGCTTGAGTTTACATCATTGCTCAGCAAGGCATCCAGCTTGTCAACATAGTGATTTTCTGGTAGTTCCAGAACACACTGTGTACATCATGCAGGGACTATAGGAAATACTCAGTTGACTTTGGCAACCACCACTACTAATTTGGAACAAGCCACCTTAAGACCCTCAGAGGAAAATTCAATTACTTTACAATAGTGGGACACTATCACATTGTCTAAGGTGTGCCTGTCTTCTTGTATTGGCTTATCAAAGGCTGCCTTCAAGGTCAGAATGGCATCAACTACTGTGTCAGTAACAGGTTCACACGGACTAGAGCACTCCATTTCTTCCTCTTTACATGTGCACATGCAACATTTGTCATCAGTGTGGGAGTAGTTCAGCTACAACGCACTGGTCATCCTCATTAATAGGTATGGAAACGTCTCTCTTCACATGCTGGTAAGCTGAGTCATAGAAAAATGGCTCTGAGGCCATAGTGTGACACCCTCTACCAAAGTCCTACATTTGAGTTCTGTGGATCTAATGCTCTTGAGCAAAAATCCAGTAGGCTCTTTATGGACTTGCACAGCTTTGTTTAGCAGTCTCCTATATAGCTGTTATCTACACATGGTCCTCCCCAAAACCATGGGCATTTGTTTGGCTTGTCAGCATCACGAACATCTACTGGCTCTATGTTGTTGGTAATATTTTTTCTGATAAGCCTTTTTTGTGTGAAGGCATTACGCGTACACACAAAAGCGAACACAAACAATTATAAACCTAGCTCCAGGCGATATATATGTAAATGTAAATACAGTATGACCCACACTAATGTATCTGAAAATGATTATACTGAAACGGAGCAGAGTGTCATGAACTGGGATGAGACCACCTTCGTAAAAAGGACATTAGTACATGGCCAATGTATTACCTGAAAGTTATTGCGATTGTGAATCGGAGCAGTAGCGAAGGGCCTTCAGGACACACAAACTGGCGGGATTCTGTATTTATGAGAAAAGATAAAAGTGGATACCAAACTACAGTAAAACTGACGTACCTGAGAGTGGTTGTACCGCCTGGGTGAAATAGTCGGACGAATGAAAAAGCGCAGCAAACTGTAGCGCAGAGAAGTGTCCAAACGACGATGAACAGCAAGTAGATGAACAACAAAACAAAAACCGCACGTAGACTAGCAGCCCGCTTGATGTATATATGTATAAACCTATGCACGTGATTACGAAAATGCAGAATATTATGTTGACGCAGGCGCGATCGTCTAATAGCGCATGAGTGATCACATCACAAATATGCAATCAACAAGGAAATGGCGTCCGACAATACGGAAGTGCTCGTAAGTCTTTGTCGTTCTCGTGCGAGAGGGATCCTACGACGATTCTGTTGGCCTAGGATCATGCACCGGAGAGAAAGGAATCGTTTTATGCTAAAATAAAGGTGAGCGCGTTTGTCAATTTTGAGGTAGACCGTTTGAAGAAGAAGAAGAAGAAGAAGAAGAAGAAGAAGAAGAAGAAGATGATGAAAAAATATTCAAAAACGGAGGTGTGGCAGTTTCCGTATGTCATTGTATACGTGTATTTTACATACTTTGAGGGTCTTATATGATAGAGAAACACTCGTAGAGCCTTGTTATATGTCTGAAAAGGCTTATAACTGTAGCGTTCGGGAGTTATGAGCCGTTTCATCTGGTAAATGGGCGTGTCCGTGTCGGCGCCATCCCTACATAGAGAGTCTACCGACTCTCTGATATATACACTTGTATTCATAGCGATGTAGCGCACAGTGCACTCCCCAGTTATCATTATTGACTGCAGATATGCCTACCCCGTTTGTGTTATTATATACAAAAATGCAATTCCATTCTATTGCCTGTAGTGGTTATTAACCCTCAATGTGCATGCGCAGCGAGGGTTACAGTACTTGGTTTGTGTGTGTGTGTGTCTGTATGTCGGATGCACATTTTCTCAGATGCAGTAAGCTTACACGTTGGAAGGTAGGTACCAATGGCTTTGGTGTGACATCGCACAGACTATTATAAGAAGGGATTTTGTGATAGACGCTTCATTCAAATATTATATGAGGGTTAGCTTAATGTATGGTCAAAAAATTCATTTGTCATATTTAAAATATTTCTAAAAGTATAGTAGAGTTGAGGTAGTTTATTAAGTAACAAAGATGACATCATCTAGTTACAGTAGTTACATCAGTCCTTATTCCATAACATGGATTAGGTTCCATTCCATTCTCCTGATCAGTCCTCACATTATAACATGGATTAGGTTCCATTCCATTCTCCTGATCAGTCCTCACATTATAACATGGATTAGGTTCCATTCCATTCTTTTCATCAGCTGAAGCCAAGCAATGAGATGAAGGCTATCACAACATACAGCACTGACCTGAACTCACCCATCATGGCCATATCATCCACATCCTCATACTGCATCCACTCCTCCTCATCCCCTGTCTCCACTAAAGTCATGCCGAGCTCAATATAGTCAGCCACAGACATCAACATCTTGTCCAGACTGACCACCAGCTCACTAAAACATGGCCTCTCTGAGGGAGAGAGTTTCCAGCACTTCTTCATTAATATATACCTGACATGGAGAGAGAACCAGCCACTAGTAGACAACAAGTATTACTGCAATATGAACAGCTACGAGGTATAGCATGTAGGCACCCTTAGGACAGACAGAGGCCCTGATTATAGAAGTGTCCTGATTTCAGCAGTTGGAATACATGTACATATGTGCATGCTCACATTTCAGGGACACATGCGACGTTGTCAGGGGACTCCAGACGATGGCCCTCTCTCACCATCTTCAGTAGAGTAGGTGGGTCCAGGGCTGGGTAGGGGGTCTTGCCAGCTGTGAATATCTCCCAGCAAGTTACACCATATGACCACTGGACATGGGGGTGGGTGGGTGTTGCTAAATATAACATATTATGATAGAAAAAATTGCCCTGCTTATTGAGGTGTCCTCACTTTAGGATTCTTAGCCCTGTATAACATACCACATCACTTTGTTGTGAAAACAGTCCATCTTCAAGGCTCTCTGGAGGCATCCATTTGTAGGGAACCTTCACTGTCTTGCTGTCTTCCCTCACATAGCCTCTGGCATACATATCCTCAGCCAGACCAAAGTCCCCTACCTTTACATTCCCCTTGTGGTCCAACCTGCATCCATGTACATGGAGGAAGATAGGAATGGCATGGGATAAACAATAAAGAAGTGATTTTTCCTATTGCCTCACATGCAGTTCCTTGCTGCCAGATCTCTGTGTACAAACCTCTGTTGTACCAAATACTCCATTCCTCTGGCAATCTGTAGACACATCCTCAGTAGCAGCTTACGAGCAGGAACAATCTATGAGAAATGAGAATGAGAGTGAACCCCTCTAATTAGGACTTCCTGAACTGAGCTAGGCCAACTAGGATATAGCTAGTTGTTGCATATGCCATATTTTCAACCCCTGAATCAGGACAACACACTAATCAGGACACCACACTAATCAGGTCACTTATTCTAATCCAAGTTTCCACCCTCACCTGCTCCACATCAGCCTCATCTTGGAGTAACAGTGTCTCCCGTTCCTTCTTCAGGTAACTCAGAACACTACTATTGGCCATATATGGCATGACTACACCCACTCCTGCATCGAGGCAAACTCCAATCAGTGGCATAATGTGAGGATGGTTAAAGTCCTTCATCTTCACCACCTCCTGCAGCATCACCTGGACATCAGTAGGTGTGAACAGACCTGGGGAACAGCAGTCAGTGCAGCTCTTGGTTTACATTGTATAGCTTTCTACCCAGGCTCTCTTGTGACAATAATAAGAGCCTGGGTAGGAGGCTATATACTGTGTGGGTAGTTTCAACTTACTAGATACTCCACTACCAGTACATAGGTATACACACTACTCACCTCTAAGAGTTTTCACTGCAACAATACGTGTCACTCCACCTTGTCTCCTTGTCAGGCGAGCCTTGTACACCTCACCAAACTCTCCTACAGGGATGGAGAGAAATGACGTGAACCAACTTCTGATGCACAGGAAGATCACTGCGTCCGATGTCCTACCATATCCAATGCTGTTCAGGAGATGAATCTGACTGCTGGGGATGTGGAATTTCCGAGGCAATATATTCATTAACTCATTTTGAGCCATCTCTATTGTGTCTGGTGCTGTAAAGGAAACATATTATGCCATCACAATTCAGCATGATCATCACTTTATAACACATGACTATCGCATGACTGTTACTGTGTATCATGTGAGCCGAACCTGTTCCATGTGCTTCTATTCTTGGCATCTCCACCAACTTGGACACATAACTATATACCAAACACCAACACCACATCTCATCACTGATAATGTCCAATAATCATACAGGTATGTATGTACCAATATTACCTAGTCCTTAGCCTCCTCCTCCTTCTAATGATGATAATGGCCACCAGTAATATCATTGTTATGGCTAATCCAATGAGTAGTAATAAGCCCACACCTATACCTAAACCTACTGCAGCAGCAATCTGGTTACTTGTGGTACTTGTGGTGCTTGATGGTGTTATATTATAGTGAAGGTTCTGGCCAACATAGACCTGTTTACAATAAGTAGGGCTAATTGAATATGGAATTAAAAGGAAATGTGTACCTACCACAATTGGAGCCTGTGATGGTCCACCAGGAGGTTGTGATGGTGGGGAGCACACATACTGTACAGTAGAGAATGAGTCAACTGTATTACATGTATGTAAGGTAGACATGACACTGAAATATACTTACTGTATTGACATCATCTGTGTCAGATCCTCTATCTATGCAAACCTCACCACCAACAGTGACTACTATCTCCTCACGCTCCACACTGTCCAGGTTGGTACCCTGTACACAGGAAGATGGTCACCACAGTACAGTGGTAGGAGGGACATTGACTAACTCTTATTGTAAGAAGACCACTTTCTCCTTCTTCTATGGCACTTCCATCTTCAGCAAACACTGGGTTGGGTTTAACATCCAGTGTCAACCTCTCATCAGTCAGATCAGGTCCAGGAGCAGCACCAACTTGAATAGTGTAACTGATGTTTGGTGGTAGTCCATTGACTTCAAATGGAGGTATCACACATATCATCTCAGTTATGATGGCATTACATGGCCTTCCCTGGATAGAGTGAGCATAACCTTCACATGACATCACATGACATCACATGACATCACATGACTCAGTATGTGTCTACCTCTGAGTTGGAGACTCGCACATCATCAAAAATGAACACAGGCTGGGCCACTACATCCAGGTTTGTTCCAGTCAAAGTCACCTTGATACCTCCTCTGATATGGAGGACAGAGAAGGCAGTGATGAATGGAGTCATGGACCCACTGATAGTGACTTACGCTGGAATCACCCTCTGAGGACTGACTGCTGTATACACTGGGTCATCTCTGAACTCAAACTCCATTCCATTACTCACCACTGCATTGTCAATTACCACCTCTACTGGACCTGTTCTGTTGGCATTAGCATCTCCGATGTCATCAAAACTACCAGATATGCACTGAATCTGTGAACCATCAGTTCTGTAGAATGTATAATGATATGTTATTATAGTTGGGCAAGCATGCAGGAGCGAGCCCACTTGGTTGTTCAGCTGGCATGGTTCTATATATAATTGGACCGACCGACCCTCCTCCGCATATAAACTGTGTACTTCTTATGGAACCCTTGCGGGCCCGGGGGTGCCCATGTGCTATGTGCAAAGGTATCCAGCCTTCTCTCTTCTGCTCGCCAACAATGCTTAGAATTTCACTAGCATAGTATGCCTTACTTGATGATGTCACAGGGAATGTTGACAAGCCAGACAGACAGGCTAGACCCCACATCCAGGTTGCTACCTCTGATAGTAACCAAGATACCTCCAGCCCTAGGGCCTCTGTTTGGGATCATGGAATCAATGAATGGATCCTGTAGGGAGAGATTCAGCATCACATGACTATCATGTGATATAATAGCTACACTCTTTATACCTTATAACTAAACTTGACAGTATCCTCTGACATAATCCTATCCATTAGGTAGGAAATTTTGGAAATAACACTGTAAGAACCACTAGCAGTTGGGCCCGTCACACAGGTGAAGCTAGGTTTAGTAGTAATGATGTCAATATAATATATACCTTTAAATAGATCCTGCCATACTTCATACCTGACTCCTGGTTGATATAATTGGTTATTGACATCACATGACACATCATTAATAGTAACTTCAACAATATCGGACCCTATGACCCCTAGATTAGACCCCATCACAGTTATAGTGGTACCTCCCTCCAGGGGGCCAGAATTTGGTGATATCTGGGGGTCATGGGAAGAATTAAAGAGTAAGACTGACTTTGAAACATTTTACAAAGAAATGATGCGAAATCTCTCTAATACGGACAAAACAGGTGACATTACTAAAGTGGTACAATTGTATTAGTAATTTCTCACTGCAGATATGACTGGTAAGTCACAATTAATGGGATTATTGATGAAGGCCCCACCACATTGAGGTTCAAGGGAGCAGGGTTGGTTGGTACTGCCACAGACATGACACTGGTAGTTGGCATCAAGAGAGAGACATTGTGCACAGTTTGTACCCAGTCTAGTACAGCTGTACAGTATGACTGAGAGACAGGAAGGGAGGGGATCCAGAGGAGGAAGATATTAAAATCACTTGCATCAGCAATTCTCATTCCATACCTCCAGTATGATTAGGGTTGGCAATTGCTAGGCCGATAGTGGTCCATTCCACATTCAGAATGGCACGAACCTCTGACTCATCACTATTGTAGTCATAGTTGAACTGGAGATAAAGAGTGTAGACTCTTGACATTAGTCTCACTGTGGTAGCTAAATGTATGTACCTGTTGCTGCTGGCACTCCACTTCACTTCCAAAAGGCTCTCTACTCAACACTGCCTCCATTCTAAACAGCTCTATTCCCTCACTGGTTGTCACCACACATTGAAATTCCTTTCTTGAAAACAATTCTTTGAAATTCTCTAGGTTTTCTGCTTGAATAATTAGAGGGTTTTCCTCATACATGAAATTGGTGTGTAGAAGGTAATTGGAAGAGGTTGCAGGTGGGAGGAGTTTTGGACATGAGCCATTCACAGGAGTCTATCAAGGGTTAAATGAGAAATCACATGTGTGCTGTAACTACATGATGTTGGTGTATATCCCCATGGGGCTATACACCATCACTGACCTCTTCACCATTGCCATTACATGATTCAATGCTAGAGGCAATGCACTTGAAGGTGAAGGGACACCAGCTGCACTGACTGAGAGTTTTAATACAGGAAGTACACCTGAGAAAGAGGAGGAAGTGAGAGCTGGGGTGTGCATGACTAGAGGAAGTGACAATAGTGTGCTGACAAGCCAGCCACCTACATGTCTGCCTCAGACCAGGTTTCCTCCACTACAAAAAGCCTGTAGCATCCCCCCCCCCCCCCCCCCCCCGTTCCAACAGCTGGTATATACCAGCACCACAGAGTGTGTAGTTCCTCATTCTGTCTGTATATCATACCCGGTGTGAACTGAGCAGTCAGCAAATCTGATTGGTCCACTGAATGTTGCAACATTATTCCCATTGTAGTGCAGGGAGACGTTGCTTAGTAACGCATCTGAATAAAGACAATTCAAATGACAACTCTTTTGTAGTACAAGCATGTGTTGTTTCAGGAATAGTTTCACCTTCCATGTGAGGGATAGCAGGGAGGTTCGTGGGAACAGGACATGTAAACATGTCCCCAGTTTTGGTTACCGGGGATGTCATGATCTCCATGACGATGGTGGACTCCTTCTCTGAGGGTTTGTTAAAGAAGTTGTTAAAGAAGTTGAAATTGCACTCATAATCAACATCTGGCATGTTAGATGTGTTCAAGTCAATGTTGTCCTATAGGACAGAAAAAGATGAAGGATATTGGTGAAGTATTTTTCAAGGAGACATATGTGACCATGCAAGCATAAACCAACCTTATGCTGCAAAAGTATAATTTCAGCATGAACCAAAAAGTTCCCCACTTTTCTATCACACAGTACGGTAGTACTGTGTATATAGGGATTGCTATGGTCTATCCCCATTGAAAACCATATATAAGGATATTCTTCATTTTCACTTTCAATTTGGAGTTGATTTCACTTTTAATAATATCAAGGTGAATAATGTGTTAAAAATAATCAGTACACAAAATAGAGAAATGAATGTACCTAGGTTCAGAAAAAAATGACAGGAGACAAGTACATGTCACACATTACAGTTAGTACTGTATACATAGGGATTGCTATGGTCTATCTCCATTAAGAACCATATATAAGGTTTTTCATCACTTTCACTTTCAGTTTGCTGCTTACTGGATTTCTGTAACATAAATATGTAACTATGCACCAATGATCAATGTTGTGATATCTATGTAAAGGTCCCGAAAAAAATGACAGGAGACAAGTAAATAAAACATTTAGGAAATTTGAAATTATGGGTATGTTGATATATCATAACATGTCTGTGTCCCAATCTTGTCTCCTTTCCTTTTTATGCAATCCCTATATTTCCTTTCAAATTTCCTAAATTTTTTATTTACTTGTTATAATATACCCAAATACAAAACACAGAACTTTGGTATATACGGGGAATGACCCTCTGGGGTTTCGTATTTATATAATGGAAAGTCTAATCAAAAAATCCAAAAACATATTTACAATCAGTTTGAAAATTGTTATTTAATACTAAAAATGATTATGCATACATGGTCACATATCATAGAGTCGGTAGACTCTATACGTAGGGATGGCGCAGACACGCCCATTAGCCCCATACAAAAGTAACGGCTGAGAACTCTTGAATGCAGATGTTATAGCAGACAACTTTTGAACAAAATGCTCTGCAAGTGCCTCTATACACTACAATATTCTCAAACTCAGTAAAATATACAGCTACTGTGATTCTCGGAAAATTGTAAAGATGCCGATTGTTCATCAACTTCTTTCTTCTTTAGTTCAAATGGCCTACCGCGAAACTGGGGTTAGTAATCGCTCTATTTCTTTCACGAAAATCATTTATACTGGAGCATACATGATCGTTGATGCACAAAATCATTTCTTCTCCTAAAGCCAGGTTTGCAAGCTTAGAAGCGTTAGTTTTAGATTGTTTGCTCACATGCCGAAGACGTGAAGTTTGGCCGTGGTTGTGGTTTGTTGCGCTGTTTTGTCTTTTTGGCTACCAGCGTTGCTCCTTTGTGTCCGTTTCTTTGAACGACTAACTGTTGCAGGCAACTGGACCCGCTGTTGTACTCAGTAGGTCATTAATATTCATACAAGACAGGATGTAGGAGTCACTGCCAATTGCTTGCTATCCTCATAGGTATGCAAGGGAGGTGGAACTCTGCACGAAAGCCAGTAGGTTAATACGTGTTGCTACACACAGTAAAAACCAGTGAAACAAGTGTAAAAACATTTTCACTAACATGTTTTCAACAACATTTTCACTAAAATGTTGAAGGATGTAGGGATTGAAGTGCCAAAAAGTATAAAAACAAAGTCAAAGTTCAATCAGCATGCATGCAGACAAAGGCAGGGAATGATAGCATGCAACAATCATAACATGTATAACCCCATATCCCTACATCTGTAAATACTAAAAGAGGTTACGCATGTTATGATTGTTGCATGCTATCATCCTCTGCCTTTGTATACTTCTATACTTTTTGGCACTTCAATCCCTAGATCCTTCAACATTAATGTTTTTACACTTGCAGTCTTACCAGTATTTTATCAGAACATAGCAACTGACCAAGCTAGTGATTGAATAGCATCATTCCCACAATTCTTATCATTCCTGAATACCACACTGTCTACACCATACAGTCTAGCCAGTATGACTGATGTTCTCAATATATCGCACGCAGATATGCCCTAGAGGACACTGGGGACACTATACATAGCAGTCAGTGGCTGTTAGGAATGAAAAAGTCTGTCATTATATTACACACACACACATACACACACACACACACACACACACACACACACACACACACACACACACACACACACACACACACACACACACACACACTGAAATAGCACTAAGCAGTTACACAAGATAGCTGCACTTCAGTTCAGTAGCAGTTATCTTTTAAGGAATATACACCCACAAAATAGTTTACATAACTTTTAAGCCCTGAGGTCAGACTAAATCTACTCCACACGGAGGAATACTCTCAAGAGTCCGCCAAAGGTGCGTTTAGTAGTACATGTAACCTAATCCTGTTTCCCAAACCTAATAAATACAAAATATGAAGCCGTCTAAAAAGGTTACTCTAAATACTAAGAACAAAGTAAAGATATAGCAGCTACTAAGCTACATGGACACAACAAGACAATACAACAAGACTAACTGAACTATAACAGAGCCTGTGCCCACCAGACTATACAATGGGAGTGGTCCCGCCTTCCTGGTAGTCAGGCAACAGGTCGGGAGATTATAGGGACCGAAACCTGTTGCCTCTCAATGATCCAGTAAGGAACTCCCCTGATGACTGGTCAATTGGCACATCCTAACTTTCTTCTCTTTTTCTTCACATAAACAAGAGGCTCTTACAGGCATTATACAGACCAGTATTCAAACACGCACATTTCCGGGGGGGGTGTAGACTTCTGGAGGGATAGGCAGAGCATACTGCACTGGTAATCAAACACCAACGTTGTTGACTACGGACACAAGCCATCTCGAACCCTTGCACTCATCTTTCTTCTTTCTCTCTTCACACCTCCACATGCATTTGCACTCCTCTTTCTCCTCGCTTCCAACCCCCCCAAACACACACACACACACACACACACACACACACACACACACACACAACGTAACATGTCTATACCTCTAATTCCTTGATGTAGAAGATTGTTGGGGCCACGGAGGTTATCAGTGGGCAGTAATTCATACTGTCATACACCCATACTGATGACTCAGCATTGCAGTCTGCCTGCCGACTACATCTATAAGACAATGATAGTTGATGTAAGTCTATGGCCATGGTAGTATGGGGTTGTGTGGTCTGACCTGTTCTCTAGGGTACACCATCCACATATAGGGTCTCCACTGTCCAGGCAGGAGTCACATGACTTGTAAGTATCACAGACATCCACCGAATGAGAGATGAGCTAGCAGGAGAGGGAGAGGATGTAGGGACGGAATATATATGTCGTTCAATCATATCCAAACCACACAGCCAGCCAATCACATGCACAACCATAGACCTAACTATCACTCAACTGTTTCATGTAAAACAATTAGACACCAATTACTGTCAATGTATGTAGGAGGCAAGATATAGTGGTATGACTTTATATAATCCTGTGTGACTAGGCACTGAATGATCCATTTCTTGTTTTAAAAACTCTTCACTAGTCGAAAAAACTTTAATAACCAACATTTCAGTGCCTATACAGGTACCATCATCAGGGCAAAAAGAAGAGAGATGAGGTGAACAAAAATAGGTGATGGAATGCATAGAATGGAATGTGTGAATAATGGATTACATAAGACCTTTGTACACATTAGGCAGAATACCGACCTCTCTGTTAATCAAACCATTCTGCCTGCTGAGAAAAACTCCACAGATTTCATCTCATTACCATACATTCAAGGAGTCTCTGAAAGTGTACGTCGAGTTCTATCGAAGCTTGGTATAAAAGTTTCATTTTACCCCTATTCCACTCTTCGACAGATGTTAGTAAAACCAAAAGACCCTGTCCCACATGACCACAAAAAGGGTATAGTGTACAGAATAAGTTGCAAGGACTGTCATCAATCTTATATAGGCCAAAGTGGTCGCTCACTGCAACACCGATTGAGAGAACACAAAAGAGCGGTGTTTTGTGGTAATACCAATGTCTCGGCGTTGGCAGAACATGCATTGAGTTGTGGCCATGAAATAGACTGGGAAAATGCCAACATCCTTGACCACAGTGACCTGTTCTATCCCAGGTTATATCTAGAGTCCTGGTACATTCAGAAGCAGAATGGTTTGATTAACAGAGAGGTCAGTATTCTGCCTAATGTGTACAAAGGTCTTATGTAATCCATTATTCACACATTCCATTCTATGCATTCCATCACCTATTTTTGTTCACCTCATCTCTCTTCTTTTTGCCCTGATGATGGTACCTGTATAGGCACCGAAACGTTGGTTTTTAAAGTTTTTTCGACTAGTGAAGAGTTTTTAAAACAAGAAATGGATCATATAGTGGTATGTGTGCAAACATCTGTTGTGAGGCTGTTATCCCTTTCATTGATCTATTATAGCTAGCAGCTACATTCAAGAAAAATAACCGAAAATCTAACTGCCAAGTTTTTATGAAGGCCGATAGGGACATTACAATCGCTTTCTTTTGACCACACCCATCAGTTTATTTAGTAAGATTTCGGCATGACAAATATCGGTATTATTAGGCATTACAAATTAGAAAATTGAGTGTGACTACATATAGGTGATTTGTTTACCACCCATTATTGCGTGCATGCGATTGCCTATGATTGGGACAACTGTCTGTCGGGCGGGACATGGGGCATTAAATCGGGACTGTCCCACTGGGATCGGGACGGTTGGCAAATATGGACTGCATGCCAAATTACTATTTGTAAACAATGTACCTTAGAAGGAGTGACAGCATAAAGGGTTAAACCATTGCTAGTGACTGTCAGTTGTGTCACATTAGCCACACCCACTTCTGAGTCAGGAACAAGATCAAAGGTGTGAATAAGAGGAATAGACTCTTTACTCTCTATGCAGAACTGTAGAGAAATGACATCATCATTACATCACACCACACCACAACATTGTAAAAATTACTGAGGACCTAGTATGTGCATGATACTATGTTTTCAATTTCTTATAGTGCTGTTCCCTTATTTCCTTATCAGGGCTGGCGGAGACAGTGGGGCAGGTAGGGCATTTGCCCTACCACTTTTTGGTGTTCAATACAGGAAATGATGTGTTATGATTTTAATCCGAGATAGTAAAGTTAGCTAACTGCGTTCGCAGTCACGCAATATGTAGCACTTCAACCATACACAGCTGCTGGATATACATATGTAGAGGAGTCTGGGGACAAGGTTGGTATATGTGCTTGTCTAAATACGACTGACATACATAATAGCCTTACAAAACGGAATGATTGGTAAACACGTGTGTGCGCATGTGCGTCCATTGGCATTTGCCCTACCACCCTTTGTGGAGCTGCTCCGGCCCTGCTTATACACTGGAGTATTCTCTAGCCACCTCTAATATCTTATGGTGGATCAACTTCCTACAAGTAGTGGAATAGTACATTCCACCTGGGAGAGATTAACGATGACAAAACAGGACCTCCCTATATATAAGGTGTTGAGGGAAAGGGGCTAGGGAGGGCAGGATAAATGAGCCTTGGTGTCCATTGGTGGCCTCCCCTCCCCCCCCCCCCCCCCTCCCCCCCCCTGACACTCCTGATGCTGAAGTCTGCAACAATACTCTATGTACTACTGTAAATAAAGTGGTCATTTACAAGTGGCTGTATCTCACAGTATATTGTGTACATGGCAATAATAGGACAGGCAATGCCAGGCATTGCTGGTATGTCAGAGCAGAAGCCTACATTTCTGACTGGCAGGCATGCACTATAAGTGGGGGCAGTGGACTTACAACTGCCTCAGCCATGCTAAATGGCATATGAAGTAACCACCACACTAGAAACACTCCTACTTATCACTAAAAGGGCCATTTCAATTAGATAGCCACGAATAAATAGTAGAAATATATATATTGTACACATAAACTGAAGTTATACTCCCACTCACCTGATGAAGCATTCCATTGTCAGTTCCAGCAAATAAAAAGTTGTGGGAGTCGACAGTGGTGTGCAGTATGGAGCTGAACTGCCCTGATGACAGGGGATGGGAGAAGACTGGGTCAGCTGTCAGTGGAGAGGCCACCTCTTGAGCAGGTAGTAAGCTTGACCGCAAGTTACATTCATTAATTTCCTATACACATATTGAGATCGAGATAAGGGCAGATAAAGAATATAGTAAGCTAGTGATCAATGATGGCTTACCGGGTTATTTAACTGATTGCTATCTAATGTTACACATTGATCTCTTCCATCAATTCGCAATAATCCTATTAGTCCATCACCAACACGACAACTCTCGTACTTTTCAGTCATCAAATTATGTATCTCAGTGAGGTTGTACACACAAGCATGGTTCTCAGTTGGGCTGGAAACAGTCACCACAATACTAGTGGTTCCCAGAGGACTAGGGACAGATATAAAAGTTGCAGCAGTTGGTAGTCTGTTGGATCCACCACATTCAAGATGGATCTCAAAATATGATTCAAAAAAACCTGTTGTGTAGTTGTCATCATTGCAGAGTCTAACCAGCCTGACCTGATCCTCCATCTCTATCCTTAGGTGGTTAATATAGTAGGAATATTCTTCGTGTTTGAAGACAGACAAAAACTTTCTCAGTATAAACTGGCTTACTTCGTCTTGTCTCGCGTACCTATCAAAGTTACCTCCTCCAGTTCCAACTCCGACTAGGCGGCCACGAAGGAGTCTAGACGACCTTAATGCTTGTACTTCATTCCTCAATGCAGCAGTGAATACTGAATATCCATCAGGTCCCGTTACAAACAGGCCGAGTGCATTCAAAGATCCTTCCAGTAAGGTAGTATTATCCTGCCACTGTCGGTTAGTGATATTGTCATTGCTCAACAACTCGCACCGCAAGTCAACACACGACATGAAGCTGTCGTCATAGGTTCCACCTGGATCCCCAGCCAGCAGACGGTTTGCCTGTCCCTGTAGGGGTACAGTCTGCAGTACCTCCAAATTGAGGTCTAGTCTCCGTAGAGACGTGGTGGAGCCGACAATGACTGACCCAGACTGTGTGAGGAGCAAGTTACGCAGTATTTCTCCATTGTTGGGTGTGTAGGAGACCGCCTCTGTCCGGAACGAGAGGATGGCTGCAGCAAGAAGACAAAATGTCCCTGTTGTCATGGTCTACTACTAACAGTATTAAATATGTGTAAGATACCAGAATGGCTCGCGAAAATTGGTGACTAACGCGACGTAGAAACGGGCGCGCGCGCGAATTATTTGGGCGGCGCGCGATGTGGGCCATTTCAGCACGCGAGCCATTCTGGCACGCTAGAAATATGCTCTCTACGTCGCGCTCGTTTATAGTGAGCATGCGCAGTTCGATTACAATCACGCGCGCTTGTGAGTTGTGGATCAGTTGATTGCTTTTCTACAATATGCCATGAGACTAGCCTCCCTCAGGGCCACAGAGTTGGTCTGGAGGGAGAAGATTACAGCAGTATAGCTGGTAATCATTCATAGTTATAGTCTATGCCAGATGTATTCCGAATGCAAGGCAAAATATGCCGTCTTCATGACGAGTAGTATTTCGCAGAGTATTATGGTGCCACGTATACTACGCCTATAGTGATCATGCGCAGTTAGATGATAACATCATAAGGTCTAGGAAGAGAACCTTACAACAGTACAGCTGGTAATCATTGGGGTGAGAGCTTAGCTGACTTGGTGTGCATGGCAAACTCTAGCTATATCCTTTGCTGAGGTACTGTATACACTCCTAGATAGCTAGTACACTAGGGTTAAGCAATGCCATTTTTGGCCAGTACTTTGTAGACTAGAGGCTTGCACATCATGTGTATACAGTGATGCTGTGGAGAGATAGTGGGCTTATTATGGTGATAAGTTTGTGTCTGTGGGTGGAGGAGGTAAAGGTACACTCCTAGTATCCTGTCTGTCTGTGCATCACTGAGGACCTTCATACACATGCACCAAACATCGGACACCTATTACTAATACTATATGTTTATCTCTAAAATGTGGAAGGCTCATTAAATTGACAATTATTCTGGCCTTATCTTATCTCTACTGTGTTTCTGTTCCATTTTTGTTTAAGTACGGTTTGTTTGGCTTTGTTTGTTTTGGTTAAGTGTGTTTTGACTGACATGGGGCATTTGCCCACTTTATATTTGACCTTTTCTGACTTCAGACCTATAACCAACCCACGCAACATCCTTTGGGAGAGGAAGTGGAGACACTATAGATGAAGTGATGACATCACTCACTGCCGCCGGAAGAGGTCGACACATGGGGAGGCTCATTAATATTCATTAGTTAGGTGTACTATTTAATGATGATAAGTTTATAATTAGGTGCGTTTTGGCGAGCGACCTTGTCGCCAATTTGTCCGTGCACGTAAAATTAGAATCGCGTATAACATTACGGTATGTACCGGTCCGCTCGCCAATACTATTACTGTGCGACGAATGGGGCACAGGGACGTTACTCGTTAGTACATGTATACATAGGGTGACTCGTATCTAGCTATTTACATGGCAGCAAAGACGCATTCGGTGGCTTGTTGTTGCTAATTTTTGGTGGAGGCGTGGCTCACAAATGGTGGGGCGGCCTTAGCCGCCCCTGCCGCCCCGGCTCCGGCGGCCCTGTCACTATGCTGAAAAAACAAGTAAGGAATTGAGGGAAGTGTGTAGGAAGTCATGACCTAATTAGGTATTCTGATTTGGGGCATCAAGAGCACGCAAACATGGAGTTTGGGGCATCAAAAGGTGTCTTGCTTATTAAGGTGTTCTCTTTTCACTAACCGTTGATGTAACATGTGGTCGTTTATACTGTCTGCTGGTTTGGATAGGTCAGCTACCATTTCTTTATACAGGTTCAAATAAAAAAAAAGCTCAGCCACCTAACTTGCTGTCAAATATTATGGCAGTAGACCTCACCAGCCATAAGGACTCTCGCAATGTGAAAGTAATAGACAATAGACATGTGCACTAGACATACCTGAACCAATGGACATAGCCATATCCAGTGGTGATGAATCAGGTCCATAACCAACACTAGTTCTTGCTGTATCCTGTATCATCACTGTGTTGAAGTATACGTAGACTGTGTACTTTTACATACCTACTTTTGAATGTCGGATTGCCACACTATGTACAACTAGCATCAAATAAACAATTTATTATGGCTCCTAAACATGTGGTAAACACTGTTTAATGATATGTCACCTTGATAGTAATTGAGCCTGATGACCAGGGGATGTCTCCTGATTGAATGACTTAAAAGGTTCGATCATTATGTGTTGTGACAGTATGCTGGGTGGATGTCCCAGTCCTAGTGAATGTCAGTCTATAGCCTGTGATGATTCCATTAGGCTGTTCAGGAGCATTCCATACAACATATGGATGGTTTCCCTGCACTTCAGTTGGAGCACTAGAAGCTAGAAGTATAAAATTGCATACTAAATACCTCTAAAATTATTAGTTGTACTACTGATTATTGAGTCAGACATACAGACAGAGGAAACTTACTTCCTTCAAGTGTTCTGGTACACCCTGCTCTGAATCCTATCAGGATCCTGGTCACTCACTCCATTGTGGGAACTCACTCAAATACAGTATGAGGTGTGAGGTTCCAGACCAGTGATTGTATACATGGTGAACCGTGTGTACAAAGTATATAACAAATGTCCCTGGGACATCAGGATTACTATACTCCACTTGATAGTAGAGATCAGATCTGCAACCAGTCTCAGTAGAAGATGACCACCTTACAGCTATACTAGTGGTTTGTACAATCAGTCTTAGATTACGTGGGGCACTAGGAGGCTCTATAGGTCACATAGAAAACCATGTGCATAACACTTTCAAAATCGTAGAAACAATATGCATATATGTATAAATGGTTGGAAATAATAACAGTTTGCTATACTCTCAAAAAGCCACAAGATTGTTGTAGCATTTGGGAGTTTGTAAGGGTAATATGGGTGTAGAAACTATAGAAAATTGTGTTTTAGCTATTATATCTGTGTCGAAATGTAGCAGTGTGTTGCCTTACTTTCAAGTGGTGGAGCTATGTATTGTTGCATTGCCTACAGAGTCTACCAACTCTGATGTAATCATTTGGGGAACAGCATGTTATTAAGTGTATGTAGGTGTCCTTACATTATATTTTCACTATGAGGTACACTATGAGACTCACGAGAACATCCCATACTTGGATCCTCATCAGAGGAGGGCAAAGTTATCCCAGGAACATTAGGCCTGCTCACGCCAGCTTTGTATCTGAAGTAGTCATCTGACCATTCACACTCAGGAACAGCTAACTGTGTCCTCACAGTATTGGCAGGACACTTCTGGCAGGTTGTGTCATCCTCTGGATGATATTTATCAACTGGACATGCTGTGTCACTAACAGAGCATAATATGATGAAATATGGGACATACTATGCAACAATAGTTATTCAGCAATTATCACACGGTACGATAGTACTGTGTATATAGGGATTGCTATGGTCTATCCCCATTGAAAATCATATATAAGGATTTTGTTCATTTTCACTTTCAATTTAAAGTTGATTTCACTTTTGATATCAAGGTGAAGAATGTGTAAAAAATAACCAGCAGTGTACAAAAATTGGTTGTGCTGTGATGTAATATGTACATAATATCTGAAAAAATGATTTCCACATTTTGTCCTTGTTCTTCATCTTCTTCTTATTCTTCTTCTTGAAGAAGCGTAACTCAATAACCATAAAATCAATGAACCTGAATCTTTGCATGTGGAAATATATTATTACATACTGGGGAATAGAGGTATAAGTTTTTCGTTAACCCTTGTAGTTCATGTATTACTGATCGTTATCTCTCCCAGCAATGTATTATGAATGAGGATAAGAAATGAGCAAAACTCAGCAACCATGGTAACCATCAACCTGAAAGTTAGCATGTGTAGAGATATCACTGCTAGTAGCAACATAACAAAAGCATATGTTATTAACCCTTGTGATTTTGTAATAATGATGTTAAAACTCCTCTCAATACAATACATGTACATGTATATAGCGATTACGTAATTTTATTTTGAATGTACGTGCATAGTACACGTACTACGTAATGAGAAGACTCATTAATGACGCCATGTACACTTACCGCGAATAAAAGCTTAGCAACTAGCGCATAACAACTAGGCGGGAGTTAACTGGCTGATAGAGACCGTGTTGACGATTTGCAGTATAGCAACTATCCCTTAGTACTACATAAGCAAAACAGAAATGCGTTGACGATTCTTGTGCCACTCTCACCGTCAGAACAGTGCACACGCGAACAGTGTGTTGGCTCTGTCTCTACGTATGTACCTCGTCCTCGGTAAGCTTATATACCGTCTGCTGGAGAAACGGCATGCTATTCTACCACGATACTATATACCACCAAGCCAAAGCGCTGGTGACTGATAGTACATTGCTAGCAGGTTTGCTTATAGTTTCTGTAGTACGCAGCTGCTGCTTGCAACCAAACCACGCCCTCAGTACCAATCACACATTTACAAGTAAATAAAAAATTTAGGAAATTTGAAGTGTAATATAGGGATTGCATAAAAATGAACAGAGACAAGATTGGGACACAGACATGCTATGTACATCAACATACCTTGTAGTACATTGATGTATATAGCATGTCTGTGTCCCAATCTTGTCTCTGTTCAATTTTATGCAATCCCTATATTACACTTGAAATTTCCTAAATTTTTATTTACTTGTCTCTTGTCATTTTTTTACTATTGTAAGCAATAATTCTCCCTAAGCATGTGCTCTCCATATCCATAAACATCTGGCCAAGTATTGAGCTACTGTATAAATGTGTCATTAGTACTGAGGGCGTGGTTTGGTTGCAAGCAGCAGCTGCGTACGCTTTGGTAACTACAGAACTATAAGCATACCTGCTAGCAACGTACTATCAGTCACCAGCGCTTTGGCTTGGTGGTATCAACCCACAAGTATGGAGACGACTGCAGACGTATAGTATTGTGGTAGAATAGCATTCCGTTTCTCCAGCAGACGGTACATAAGCTTACCGAGGTACATACGTAGAGGCAATGTAGGCGTGTGCACTGTTCTGAGGGTGAGAGTAGCACAAGAATCGTCAACACCTCTGTTTTGCTTATGTAGTACTAAGCGCTATTTGCTATAGTGCAAATCGTCAACACGTTCTCTATCAGCACCTAGTTGTTACGCGCTAGTTGCTAAGCCTTTGCGCATGCGCAGCAAGTGTAAATGACGTCATTAACGAGTCTTTTCGCATTACGTAATCGTTTTATTGTATGACGCAGGCTAACTATATACGTAAAACGTATGTACTATGTACGTACATTCAAAAATGAAATTACGTAATCGCTATATACAAGTACATGTATTGCATTGTGAGGAGTGTTAATATCAGTAGCCTCGGTTCCCAGACCTTCCCCGTTGCGCGTAATTGTGCGCGTTTTTAAATCGGGGAAGGCCTGGGATGAAACATCACGTGAAGGATGACGTGTACCGCGCGCCCCGTTGACCTCGAAGTCACTACCTAAGCTTCTCGTTCGAGAATAGAGCTAGACTTACGCCAGTGTAAAGCGTAGCGTATATATACTCCATACTCACCAGCCATGTACGTCGAACGTCTCAGCTCTCGCGAGTATATACAATTTGTGAGTGAGGCCAACAGCGGCGCGCGCTAGCGCGTCTACCCAACGTCTACCCTCACGTGATGTTTCATCCCAGGCCTTCCCCAATTCAAATGTTTCCCTCCCCCGCACAATCAAAACGCGCACAATTACGTGCAACGGGGAAGGCCTGGAAACCGAGGCTAAATATCAGTATTACAAGAATCACAAGGGTTAATAACATGTGCTTTTGTTGTTCCTATTAGCGATGATGTCTCTACACATACTAACTTTCAGGTTGATGGTTACCGTGGTTGCTGAGTTTTGCTCATTAGTTATCCTCATTCATAATACATTGCTAGGAGAGATAACGATCAGTAGTACATAAACTACAAGGGTTAACGAAAAAATTATACCTCTATTCCCCAGTACGTATTGATACATTTCCACATGCAAAGATTCAATTCCATTGATTTTGTGGTTATTGAGTTACGCTTCTTCAAGAAGAAGAAGAAGAAGAAGAATAAGATGAAGAACATGGCAAAAATGTGAAAAGCACTTTTTGAGGTATTACGGATATCTTACATCACGATCAACCAATTTTTGTTTCATGGTTATTTTTTACACATTCTTCACCTTGATATCATTAAAAGTGAAATCAACTTCAAATTGAAAGTGAAAATGAACAAAATGCTTATATATGGTTTTCAATGGGGATAGACCATAGCAATCCCTATATACACAGTACTACCGTACTGTGTGATACAGTAGCTCAATACTTGGCTAGATGTTTATGGATATTGAGAACACATGCTAGTGAGAATTATTGCTTACAATAATAAAAAAATGACAAGAGACAAGTAAATAAAAAAATTAGGAAATTTGAAGTGTAATAATATTATGGGGATTGCATAAAAATGGACAGAGACAAGATTGGGACACGGACATGCTATATACATCAATGTACTAAAAGGTATGTTGATGTACATAGCATGTCTGTGTCCCAATCTTGTCTCTGTTCATTTTTATGCAATCCCTATATTACACTTCAAATTTCCTAATTTTTTTATTTACTTGTGTGCATTTATAGACTTACCACTACAATTTGTTCCCATATTTTCATATCACTCACACAGGGATATCAGTACTCGATGTTCCATCATGATAACATGTGACAGTATCACTCTCAGATTCAGAAATGTATGCATTGTCTACACAAGTGAACTGGACATTGACTGAACCAGAAACTGGAGTAGGAATCTCAGGATACAAGACAAGTCCCTCCTGATGTTACGGACAGATGTAGTGGTACACTCTCAATCTCGATATTCCTACACATGTCCCAGTGTATTGAAGAGCAACATAGAAACTATTTTTAGAGGGATTCAGTGTGAAGCAATAGATTTCAAAGAATGGACGTGTGGTACTATTTGGTCTTGCTCTTCCAAACATAGTTCTCAGTATTCATATATCCACTTCCTGTAGTGCTGGGGAGCTGTTGTGGATTTGTCTTGTAGTTAAGAAGTCTAAATCCCCAATTGAGATCTACAACTCTGCAGGGCATAGACAACCTCTACTGTTACAAGTAAATAAAAAATTTAGGAAATTTGAAGTGTAATATAGGAATTGCATAAAAATGAACAGAGACAAGATTGGGACACAGACATGCTATGTACATCAACATACCTTGTAGTACATTGATGTATATAGCATGTCTGTGTCCCAATCTTGTCTCTGTTCATTTTTATGCAATTCCTATATTACACTTCAAATTTCCTAAATTTTTTATTTACTTGTCTCTTGTCATTTTTTTTACTATTGTAAGCAATAATTCTCCCTAGCATGTGTTCTCCATATCCATAAACATCTGACCAAGTATTGAGCTACTGTATAAATGCGTGATTAGTACTGAGGGCGTGGTTTGGTTGCAAGCAGCAGCTGCGTACACTTTGGTCTATAAGCAAACCTGCTAGCAACGTACTATCAGTCACCAGCGCTTTGGCTTGGTGGTATATAGTATCGTGGTAGAATAGCATGCCGTTTCTCCAGCAGACGGTATATAAGCATATATACTATATGGTATCTATGATATAAGCTTACCGTGGTACATACGTAGAGGCAGAGCCAACACACTGTACGCATGTGCAGTGTTCTGACAGTGAGAGTAGCACAAGAATCGTCAACACATCTCTGTTTTGCTTATGTAGTACTAAGTGCTAGTTGCTATACAAATCGTCAACACGTTCTCTATCAGCCAGTTCACTCCGCGCCTAGTTGTTACGCGCTAGTTGCTAAGCCTTTGCGCATGCGCGGCTGGAGTAAATGACGTCATTATTGAGTCTTGTCTCATTACGTAATCGTTTTATTGTATGACACAAGCTAGCTATATACGTAAAACGTATGTACTATGTACGTACATTCAAAATGAAATTACGTAATCGCTATATACATGTACATGTATTGCATTGTGAGGAGTGTTAACATCATTATTACAAGAATCACAAGGGTTAATAACATATGCTTTTGTCATGTTGCTATTAGCGATGATATCTCTACACATGCTAACTTTCAGGTTGATGGTTACCATGGTTGCTGAGTTTTGCTCATTAGTTATCCTCATTCATAATACATTGCTGGGAGAGATAACGATCAGTAGTACGTGAACTACAAGGGTTAACGAAAGAATCATACCTCTATTCCCCAGTACGTATTGATACATTTCCACATGCAAAGATTCAATTTCATTGATTTTATGGTTATTGAGTTACGCTTCTTCAAGAAGAAGAAGAAGAATAAGAAGATGAAGAACATGGCAAAAATGTGAAAAGCACTTTTTGAGATATTACACATATTTTACATCACAGATCAACCAATTTTTGTTTCCTGGTTATTTTTCACACATTCTTTACCTTGATATCATTAAAAGTGAAATCAACTTCAAATTGAAAGCGAAAATGAACAAAATGCTTATATATGGTTTTCAATGGGGATAGACCATAGCAATCCCTATATACACAGTACTACCGTACTGTGTGATATTCACTGGATACTTATGACTGCTACTGTCAAAGGCCTGGTATTGTGGTAGGTTTTGGTGATGGACAGTTGGTGGATATAGTAGTCCTAGTGATGGTAAATGTAAAAAGTTTTTTTTTGTAGGACGAATCAGGATGGTGTTATTCTCATCATCATTTCCATCCACACTTCTATCATTCCAGACTGCTCCTGGTATAATGGACTAGGGTTACAAGCAGTACAAACATCTGAGAGAGGACCCTTTTGGTATGAAAATGAACACACACTCTTACATTCACGAGAATATGCATGTTTTCATCCAAACGTGTCTCCCAGTTTTACAGACAATACATATAAAGCCTAAAATTAGGAAGAAATGTGATCAGAAGGTGATCTGTTAGCACAAAGTTGACATAGTGATCACCCCAGCATCTGGTTGAGGTCCCTTAACAGTGAGGCAGTAACATTTTATAAACTCAGCTATCAGGAGATGTGCCTCACCTCCACCATCAGGAGATATGCATCAATTCTTCAATCTTCATTCGACACAAGAGCCTGTGCATAGGATTATGTCAACTCCACTAAAGCACAAATGGCACAAACATATTTTGTACCGTAAAGTGACTTCTGGATGCATTTATCTCCAGTTTCTATACATAAAGTGTTGACCAGGTAGAGCTAACAACAGTTTTAACATGTTCAATAGAAACAGATCACTTTTAAGTTCATGTACCTGTAAAGCTCATGCCATTATGGACCTACAAATTTAGTGATGAATGTCATATGCTGAATTATAATTGGATATAGCTAACTACAAAGAGGGAAGTTTTGTGTGAGCATTTTCATTAAGTTTGTCTTCTATGACAGTAACTAAAGGCTAATTCTACTAGTGACGTAGTTCAGCAGCAGAAGTGTGCTGAGTAGGTGTCTGCTGAAGTCCAATCACATCATACACATGCTCCTCTTTTACGGACACCACTCCATAGGCTTCATTACTGGAGGTCACCACCATCTTGTGCTCCCCCTTAGAAGAGGTTCTGTATAGAGTGAATAAATAATATTCACCACTGCAGTAGTTATGTTTAAACCACATCATACTCATGTTCCTCTCCTATGGACACCACTCCATAGGCTTCATTACTGGAGGTCACCATCATCATGTGCTCCCCCTTAGAAGAGGCACTATATAGAGTGAATAAATAATATTCACCACTGCAGTAGTTATGTTTAAACCACATCATACTCATGTTCCTCTCCTATGGACACCACTCCATAGGCTTCATTACTGGAGGTCACCATCATCATGTGCTCCCCCTTAGAAGAGGCACTATATAGAGTGAATAAATAATATTCACCACTGCAGTAGTTATGTTTAAACCACATCATACTCATGTTCCTCTCCTATGGACACCACTCCATAGGCTTCATTACTGGAGGTTACCATCATCTTGTGCTCACCCTCAGTGGAGATTCTGTATAGAGTGAATGGATAATGTTCACTACTGCAGCAGTTTTGTTGGTTCCTACCTCTTGTTAGCTTTGCCCTTCGCACTCTGTCGCAAAAGTAGGACTACTAGTACTACTATCTGGGTGAGAATGATCAGACCCATTACTCCACCTACACCTCCTGTTACTGCTGGCATGTTGGTGCCATCCCTATGCACAGAGTGTATCGACTCTTGAATAACACTGGTGAGTGTAGTAGAAGTAGTAATAGTGAGATTCACTGCAGGTGAGTATTTATGTGGCACACATGATAGTCTTAAGGTGTAAAAGGGGATAAAGAAACAAAAACACACTAACATCCAATCAGAGGCAGCAGTAGCAGTTTGGAGTTGGGGGGGGGGGAGAGATTCTGTTTATGTGTTCATGAAAATGTGCCCATGAAATGCAATAAAAAGGTGCATGTGGTTACCTGTGCGTGTACTAAAAATGCATTGATCGCGAAGCAATACACATTCCGTCATTATATATAGCTGCTATTTATTGGGGGGCAAGGCCCCTACTGGAATATTGGAGGGGGGCAATTGAATATCAAAGATTTGGTGAATAGAGAAATGAAATTGCTTCCACTACGACTGATTTTCTGATGTAGCGCTGTTCTGTGGGAACCCTAAGGATTTGACAGTAGCAGCACCCTCTGTCTCCACACATACAACCGAATAACAAAAACTTTTGAATACCTGTTTCATAACAGATGTGAGCATCCCATTAATAGCAACTCCATTGCATAGTATCACCAGACACAGTGACTGATGTGTTAGTCACCAACATAGTACCACCAGACACAGTGACTGATGTGTTAGTCACCAAAAAAATGAGATCTCACACTTAATATGCATACATACATTTTTAATTCCCTCTCTGTCTCCATACAGGGACACTGACCTAGAGTTGGAGTTGGAGTTGGACAAGCTGAGCGGGTGGCTGTGGATGTAGTTGTAGAAGTACTGGTGGATATGTGAGTAGATGTAGTTCGTATGACACTAGTGGATGTAGTAGTAGATGGTACAATAAGGGTTGATGTAATTGTTGTTGTAGCAGCTGTGGATGTAGTTGTAGAAGTACTGGTGGATATATGAGTAGATGTAGTTCGTATGACACTAGTGGATGTAGTAGTAGATGGTACAATAAGGGTTGATGTAGTTGTTGTTGTAGCAGCTGTAGCTGTAGTAGTCTGGTGATAGTAAATGTAGAAAAGTGAGTGGATGTAGATCTAGATGTAGTTACATGAGTGGATGTAGATGTAATTACATCAGTGAATACAGCAGTAGATGGTACAATGCGAGTGGATGTAGATGTAGTTACATCAGTGAATATAGCAGTAGATGGTACAATGTGGGTGGATGTAGATGTAGTTACATCAGTGGCTGTAGTAATGGATGTTATAATAAGGGTGGATGTAGTAGTGGCACTGTGGGTAGTCATAGTTGTAGATGTTACAAGGTGGGTGGATGTAGTAGTTTTAGTGCTGACACAATGAGGATTCACTGCAGATGAAAAATGGTTGTAGTAATAAATGAAAAGGAGGATTGGGAGCATTCTTGCACGGTGACTTAGAATCAAGTAAGGATACACACAGTGACTGAGTAGGAATAGGTAAAGGCATAGATGCATATATACATTTGGTGTAGGGATAAAGGTCATGCACCATTTCATTATGCAAATCCAAATAGACAAAAATAGCTAGGCCACCCAACTGGCTGTCAAAGGTATGTCTTGTCGGCTACTATAAGGAATCTCCCAGCAGGAAGTGTAAAATGGTTGACAATAGACCATTACATGTGCACTAGATGTCTTTACCTATGTCGTCATCATCATCATCATCATCATCATCATCATCATCATCATCATCATCATCATCATCATCATCATCATCATCATCATCATCATCATCATCATCACAATCAAAACAAAGACTTTTATCAACAGCTCTTTTTCTCACCAATTCAGTTGTAGTAGTAATCTGAATATGATGGTACACATTGCATATAGCAATAGTTAACATTTTCTAAACACATTTAAAGTGATGCTGTCACTCTAACCACATGCACGTGGCTGACATATCCAGTTTATAGTAGTCTTTTGTCACCTTCTCAGTATGAATCTCCTTTTCCTTATCGATGAACTCTAGTGTGTCCTCCTCACCATTTGTGTCCAAGGTGATGTGTACATAACCCAGAGTTACCTCTATATCTTCCACAACTGCAGGCCATAGAGAAATATTATGCAAGTGTATAAAACATTCCATTAAAATGTTAAAGGATGTAGGGATGATAGTGCCAAAAAGTAGAGAAACAAGGGCAGTATATATGCAGCAACACAAGGATTGAGGGCATGCAACAAAACTAATTATATTATGCAGCAACACAGGGGATGAGGGCATGCAACAATAATAACAAGCGTAACCAAAACTAAAGGATGTAGGAAGGGGTTATGCATGTTTTTATTGTTGCAGTGGAAATAGGAAGTTGCACAGTTATTTACCATGCCATGGTAGTTCTTTGACACATAATGTTGCCGTCGCATAAATTGATTGCAGAATTCTCAGCATTTGATGACTGGTTCCTAGTTGACATAATTTAGTCCGCATGAGGGAGTGATTAACGCTGTCAAAAGCTTCTTTTAAAGTCAACGTAGCACACATACAAAGGCGCACGGTTGGACAATGCATTTTCAACAAAGTATTTAGTATACAGTATCTATATATATACCTGTGCCGTCGAAAGAACGAGCGGTGGACCACTATAATAAGCCTGGTAAGCAAATGACACCATAATGCCAATTTGTTGATTATTAGTTTCTCATCAGGTAGTTCCAATACACAATGCGGGCGGGCGGCTATTACCATTATTTAACGACACATTACACGGTGCTATGCACGCTAACACTATCTGGGAAACACGTAAGCTTGCATATCGATGAATCAGAGAGAATGAATGCACTAAAGTGCAGAACCCTCGGCGTCCGCGTGTGCGCGCGAATCCTTGAGCACGTGCGCGAATGCTGGAAAGGCACGTGCGATTGAAACTCAAGGTTGGCTCTGTACACTGCTGGAAGCGCTATTGCTTTCACCGGAGCAGTATCCATGCTTGTACTCCCTCATGCAGTAACTGCTGGTGCTTCGCTGTACATCGAACAGGAATATCTGATCGCGGTAAGTCAGAGTAGGCTAGATCTAATTAACCCTCGGCGCGCATGCGCAGGAGGGTTACGGTAGTTGGGTCTGTATGTGTGTGTGTGTGTGTGTGTGTGTGTGTGTGTGTGTGTGTGTGTGTGTGTGTGTGTGTGTGTGTGTGTGTGTGTGTGTGTGTGTGTGTGTGTGTGTGTGTGTGTGTCTCTGTCTGTCTGTCTGTTAAGTTACATCTCAACATCTCACTTCTGGAGCGTCTGTTCGTCCTGAAAATACTGTCGCGTACCCAGCGGGCAACGGAGGTCAAAATATTTGTGGGGTTTTCTTTGAAACCGCTCCGTTCAAGAGTTATGGCGTGAAACGCAAGCTAGAGAGCCAATATGCTAATTAGATCTAGCCTACTCTGGCTTACCCGCGATCAGGTATTCCTGTTGTTCGATGTACAGCGAAGCACCAGCGGTTACTTCATGAGGGAGTACAAGCATGGGTACTGCTCCGGTCAAAGCTATAGCGCTTCCAGCAGTGTACAGAGCCAACCTTGAGTTTCAATCGCACCAGCATCCGCGCACGCGTGTTATGGATTCGCGCACGCGCGGACGCCGAGGGTTCTGCACTTTAGTGAATTCATTAGCAATTGGCTCTTTAGCTTGCGTTTCACGCCATAACTCTTGAACGGAGCGGTTTCAAAGAAAACCCCACAATTTTTTTTATCTCCGTTGCCCGCTGAGTACACGACAGTATTTTCAGGACGAACAGACGCTCCAGAAGTGAGATGTGACTTAACAGACAGATAGACACACAGACACACAGACCCAACTACTGTAACCTTCCTGTGCATGCGCGCCGAGGGTTAACAAATTCGGGAACTGGATATTGCCTATTAATCGACATGTACCTGTTGCAGCCCACAGTGCAATCCAATCAAGAAACACACAGATCCTTCGGGAGGGTAGACATTGCTACGGTATTTTAGTCCAGGTCTTGATTTCTGAAGCTGCAAACGCACGGCGGAACGTATAACAAGACGCGTCCCCCAGAATACAGTAATAAACTCAAACTGGCTGCGACCTGTTGTGTGTTTGTCTTGTAGTTAAGAAGTCTAAATCCCATATCACAGCCCAATTGAGAGCTACAACTCTGCAGGGCATAGACAACCGCTACTATTATATTCACTGCATAATTATGACTGCTAATGTCAAAGTCCCTGTTAATGTGTTGAGTGAAGAGCCAGTTGTTCTGAGTTGCTCCATTCTTTTGCCATCCACAAACTCGAACCTGAAACCTACATACTCCTCCAACACCTTGCTGCTACTGGAATTAGAAAATAGTGATGAAAACAGCTTTCACATTTAATCATCCAATATCTTACATAGGTAGGATTAATGGTATTCATCTCATCATCATTTCCATCCAGACTCCTATCATTCCAGACTGCTCCTGGTATAATGTTTCCGGAGCCATTGCCAGGTAAGAGCTGCAAGTAGTGATAACTGTCCATCATAGTCTTCTCATTGTCAGGATAAGTTGGGGCATCTTTACATCGAACATCTCCATCTCCTGGAGCCTGAGCTGAGCATGGGCTCAGGACAAGGCTCATAATCAGCACAAATATCTGAGAGAGAATGCCTTTATTATGACACTACAGGGATTCTTCTTAATTAACTTACATTCACCAGGATATTCATGTCACTTGCTTTCATGCTCTCTTTCTAGACAATAAAGCATACACTGCTAAAATCCTGCAGCATAATATACTCCTACAACTAAGTTAATATAGTAATCACCCCATGATGAGGTAATGGAATAAGCTAAAGGTATGCCACTGTAAAATAGTGGGGTTATTTTAACCCTTGTGTGGTTATTTCAGTTACCTATGACAAGTTGTTAATGCAACTGAGACAGCTATGCAAGAGGTAAAGTAACTAATTATTAGTGTGCTATGTATATTCAAATGATATACCTCAGGCTCAGCATGAGCTACACAGCTATCATATATACGGCGATATTTACACTAGCTTATACCCAAGTTGTTAATGCAACTGAGACAGCCATGCAAGAGGTAAAGTAACTGTATTTATTAGTGTGCTATGTATATTCAAACCTCAGCATGATCTACACAACTGTCATCGGTGATATTTACACTAGCTTGTACCCAAGTTGTTAATGCAACTGAGACAGCCATGCAAGGGGTAAAGTAACTTTATATTATTAGTGTGTGTAACACTGTGAAAGATATACTGTCATGCTAAAACTGCATGGTCCTGCCAATAACTGGTCCGTCCGGACCACTTATGGCTGTCTCCCGGACCACTTATGGTTGCCACAACCACTCCCCCGGAGCACTTACAACTGGTCCCCCCTAGTCTGACTAGGCCGGGGCTAGGGCTAGAGGCTAGGGCTAGGGGCTAATAGGGCCATTCTCATTAAACATTGTCTGAAGTAATTGTTCCCTTTCCTACTTTCATTATTTCATACTTTTAAAATCTTTATTGTGTAGTTGTCCCACTAATTAGTGAATTCATAAATGATAACAGAATATGCAGATTTTTCACTATTTTTACAGAAAGAAGAAGGATATAACAGATTCAGGATTAATACTACACTGCCCAAAGTACAACACTAAATTAGTGGAACTTTTTATACACTTTTTAAGTGGTCAATTGTGGCTTTTTTCAAATGTTTTGCGGCAGTTAGTTCGAAATCAAATAACAATATTGATGAAAATGGAATCCAGTCACACCAAAGGACGTTCTTTCGTCAGTTATTTAGATCACGAACCATCCATGTCTTCCAGAAAGTACTATAGCTGCCCTTCATCCATTTTATCTGTATGGTTTCATCTGATATTTGTATGCACTCTCCAATAACTGGTTCTTGTGTGTAGTTTTTACAATGGACTGCTACCAAATGTCCAATTTCAAGTTTTGATGCAATTTCCTCAGTCTCAACTATAGTCACCGATGGTGCAGCAGGTCTAGATCCACCATATACCTATATATTGGAAGGATGGAGCATATAAATTCATATACATACATTGTTTGGTAGCATTACATCACTTTATTTGTACACTGCACTGACGCGACTATGGTATACACATTTCAGTGAGGATGGAGTACAAATCTGTACAATACATACGGTGGTAGCGGATTATTCCTCTCAGTGAGGATGGAGTACAAATTTGTACAATACAGACTGTGGTATACATGTATAGCCGATTATTCCTCTCAGTGAGGATGGAGTACAAATTTGTACAATACATATTGTGGTATACATGTATAGCCGATTATTCCTCTCAGTGAGGATGGAGTACAAATTTGTACAATACAGACTGTGGTATACATGTATAGCCAATTATTCCTCTCAGTGAGGATGGAGTACAAATTTGTACAATACATACTGTGGGAGGGAAAGGATCTAAGTTAAAATACATGCACATTTTTTAATGGAGAGTTGTCAGAGTCCCATTAGGCTTAGTGCATAAGATACACCAAAACTATTTCAAGTGCAGACGCTATAGTCTAACGACAACTTACTTTATTGCAGCCAGAATGTACGTGTAGAGGGTGGTTATAAGTGTTGACCTGTAGCTGCATTATCCCTAGTAGATGTGATATATAGCTACATGTAAGTGACATGCGTGATATAACATCTTCTACTTCAGTGAACAAGCATAACTCGAAATCGGATTAAGTATTTATCTTCATTCCTGCACAAATCGGCTTCTTTGGGCCGGCGCAGTGCCTTTCACCAAAAAATCGTTATAGAAAGTACAACTAAGAGCCACGCCCACCGTACTTCCTCCCTGTTGTACGCCATTTTAATTTTTTTCACGTATATTCGAGCGTTCGCAATATGTGTGCAGCAAAGTGTAACTTAGCCTCGCAGAGCCACGCCTTCTCGGGGGGAGGAGAAGGCCTGGTGAATTGCCTCCAACGAGCCACCGCATGGGTCTTTGCTGCCATGTAAATAGCTACATACGAGTCACTCTATGTATAATGATTTAATTATTAACAGCATGTACTGTAACGTCTCTGTGCGTCCCGTTCGTCGCACAGTAATAGTATTGGCGTGCGGACCTACTCGCCGCGTACACACCATAATGTTATACGCAATTCTAATTTTACGTGCACGGACGAATTGGCGACAAGGTCGGCTCACTTCGCTCGCCAACAACGCACCTAGCTATCTCCATTATAAAATTATCATTATTAAAATAGTACACCTAATATTAATGAGCCTCCCCATGTGTCAATCTCTTCCGGCGGTAGTGCCAATATTACCTAGTCCTTAGCCTTCTCCTCCTTCTAATGATGATAATGGCCACCAGTAATATCATTGTTATGGCTAATCCAATGAGTAGTAATAAGCCCACACCTATACCTAAACCTACTGCAGCAGTAATCTGGTTACTTTTGGTGCCGGTCACAGCAATACTGCTACTTGGGGTACTTGAGGTGCTTGTTGCAGCACTACTGCTACTTGGGGTACTTGAGGTGCTGGTTGCTGCAATATTGCTACTTGGGGTACTTGAGGTGCTTGTTGCAGCAATACTGCTACTTGGGGTACTTGAGGTGCTTGCTGCAGCAATACTGCTACTTGGGGTACTTGAGGTGCTGGTTGCTGCAATATTGCTACTTGGGGTACTTGAGGTGCTTGTTGCAGCAATACTGCTACTTGGGGTACTTGAGGTGCTTGCTGCAGCAATACTGCTACTTGGGGTACTTGAGGTGCTTGTTGCAGCAATACTGCTACTTGGGGTACTTGAGGTGCTTGTTGCAGCAATACTGCTACTTGAGGTACTTGAGATGCTTGAGTAGGTCAGTAGCCCAACATTATAGTGAAGGTTCAGGCCAACATAGACCTGTTAACAATAGTTGGGCTTATTAAATATGTAATTAAAAGGGAATGTGTACCTACCACAACTGGAGCCTCTGATAGTCCAGCAGGAGCTTGGTCTGGTGGGGAGCACACATACTGTACAGTAGAGAATGAGCATACTGTTATATGTGAGGTAGACATGAGAATGGAATGTACTCACTGTATTGACATCATCTGAACTTCTCTCTACACAGACCTCACCTCCAACAGTGACTACTATCTCTTCACGCTCCACACTGTCCAGGTTGGTACCCTGTGTACAGTAAGATGATCATCACACAACGCAGTACAGTGGTAGGAGGGACATTGACTTACTGTTATTGTAAGAAGTCCACTCTCCCCTTCATCTATGGCACTTCCATCTTCAGCGAACACTGGGTTGGGTTTAACATCCAGTGTCAATCTCTCAATAGTCAGATCAGGTCCAGGAGCAGCACCAACTTGAATAGTGTAACTGATATTTGGTGGTAGTCCATTGACTTCAAATGGAGGTATCACACATATCATCTCAGTTGCAGTGGCACTACATGGCCCTCCCTGGATGGAGTGGTACTAACTGAACATAATCTTCACACAACATCACATGACATCACATGACTCAGTATGTGCCTACCTCTGAATTAGAGACTCGCACATCATCAAAAATGAACAGAGGCTGGGCCACGGCATCCAGGTTTGTTCCAGTCAAGGTCACCTTGACACCTCCTCTGATATGGAGGACAGAGAAGGCAGTGATGGAGTCATGGACCCACTGACAGTGACTTACGCTGGAATCACCCTCTGAGGACTGACTGCTGTATACACTGGGTCGTCTCTGATCTCAAACTCCATTCCATTACTCACCATTGCATTGTCAATTACCACTTTCACTGGACCTGTTCTGTTGGCATTAACATCTCCGATGTCATCAAAACTACCAGATATGCACTGAATCTGTGACCCATCAGTACTGTAGAATGTATAATGATGTTATTGTTATAGTACAGTATGCCTTACTTGATGATGTCACAGGGAATGTTGACAAGCCAGACAGACAGGCTAGACCCCACATCCAGGTTGCTACCTCTGATAGTAACCAAGATACCTCCAGCCCGAGGGCCTGTGTTTGGGATCACGGAATCAATGGATGGATCCTGCAGGGAGAGATCCAGCATCACATGACTATCATGTGATATAATAGCCACACTCTTTATACCTTATAACTAAACTTTACAATATCCACTGACATAATCCTATCCATTAGGTAGGAAATTTTGGCCACAACTCCATAAGAACCACTAGTAGTTGCAGGGCCTGTCACGCAGGTGAAGCTATATTTAGAAGAAATGATGTCATTATAAATAGCCTATAAATATATCCCAGCATTTAGGGGGCATCTTAGGTAACAAGTAGTTATACGGTACACCATTTAGGGTGATGATGTTTATTACTTATTACTATACATATAATTAAAGTCCAAAAATCAAGAGGGGAAACTCAGGCTAGGGGGATATTCCCGCTTTCCCACCCGCCCCCCTGTATGAAACCCTGGATCCTGCCATACATTATATACCTCACTCCTGGTAGATATGATTGGCCATTAACATCACATGACACATCGTTAATAGTAACTTCGACAATATCGGACTGTGTGACCCCTAGATTAGACCCCATCACAGTTATAGTGGTACCTCCCTCCAGGGGGCCAGAATTTGGTGATATCTGGGGATCATGGGCAGAATTAGACTGATTCTGAAATATGTTGCAAAGAAATAGATGTGAAATCTCTCTATCTGGACACTCTTGGGAGAGAAGAGGTGACATAACTAAGGTGGTATGATTGTAATAGTACTTACTGCAGATATGATTGGTAAGTCACAATCAGCAGGGTTATTGATGAAGGCCCCACCACACTGAGGTTGGAAGGAGCAGGGTAGGTTGGTACTGTCACAGACATGACACTGGTAGTTGACATCAAGAGAGAGACATTGTGCACAGTTTGTACCCAGTCTAGCACAGCTGTACAGTGTGACTGAGAGAGAGGAATGGAGGGGACTAAAGTAACTCACATCAGCCATTCTCATTCCATACCTCCAGTATGAGAAGGGTTGTCAATGGCTATGTTGACAGTGGTCCATTCCACCTCCAGAATGGCATGAACCTCTGACTCATCACTATTGTAGTCATAGTTGAACTGCAGATAAAGAGTGTAGACTCTTGACATTAGTCTCACTGTGGTAGCTAAATGTATGTACCTGTCGCTGCTGGCACTCCACTTCACTTCCAAAAGGCTCTCCACCCAACACTGCCTCCATTCTAAACAGCTCTATTTTCTCAGTGGTCTTTACCACACATTGAAACTCCTTTTTTGAAAATAATTCTTCGAAAATCTCTATGTTTTCTGCTCGAATAATTAGAGGGTTTTCCCCATACATGTAATTGGTGTGTAGAAGGTAATTGGAAGAGTTTTCAGGTGGGAGGAGTTTTGGACATGAGACATTCATGGGAGCCTGTTAAGGGATGAAAAATCACATGTGTGCTGTAACTACATGATGTTAGTGTATATCCCCATGGAGCTACAGGGGTGGCGGCAGAGGGGGGCAGGGGGGTGATTTCTCCCCCAATATTCCAGTAGGGGGGGTCTTGCACCCCCAATAAAATAGGAGCTATGACGACAGAATGTGTGTTGCTGCTGCTGCATGCATTTTGAAACGCGCTACTACTATATACGTACGTGCAGATAACAGCTATAATAGTAGCCCCACCTCTTTATTGCATGCCTGACAAATTGCATAACGCGTGTATATATTCTGGGCTATACACCATCACTGACCTCTTCACCATTGCCATTACATGACTCAATGCTAGAGGCAATGCACTTTAAGGTGAAGGGACACCAGCTGCACTGACTGGCAGTTTCAATACAGGAAGTACATCTGAGGGAGGGAGGAAGGAGAGCTGAGACTAGGGCTGTGAGAGGAAGTGGCAATAGTGTACTGACTAGCCAGCCACCTACATGTCTGTCTTAGAGAGGCTTCTTCCCCTAACCTCCAGCATCAAAGGTCTACTAAATCCCAGCCTCTCATATTATGCACATCATTTCATGAAGGAAGTGGTATATGACAGTTGTAATAGTGAGTGTCTCCCATAGTACCTCTCTATTCTGTATATATGTATATTATAAATTGTACATACATCCTACCTGGTGTGAACTGAGCAGTTGGCAAATCTGATTGGTTCACTGAATGTTGCAACATTATTCCCATTGTAGTGAAGGGACACGTAGCTTAGCAACGTATCTGAACAAAGACAATTCTTTTCAGCAGTACAAACATG
Organism: Theonella swinhoei; assembly: GCA_963970385.1. Taxonomy (NCBI): domain Eukaryota; kingdom Metazoa; phylum Porifera; class Demospongiae; order Tetractinellida; family Theonellidae; genus Theonella; species Theonella swinhoei. The sequence goes on along the minus strand of OZ019955.1, from coordinate 3,462,655 downwards.
TGCTACTAGGGGATAGTGTCACCTTCCATGTGAGGGATAGCAGGGAGGTCCGTGGGAACGGGACATGTAAACATGTCCCCAGTTTTGGTTGCCGGGGATGTCATGGTCTCCATGACGATGGTGGTTCCAGTAGATTCCTGCTCTGAAGTGCTGTTAAGGAATTCGAAATTGCACTCATAATCAACATTTGGCATGTTAGATGTGTTCAAGTCAATGTTGTCCTATAGGACAGAAAGAGAGGAAGGATGATGGTAAAGTGTTGTTGAAAGAGACATAATGAATCTACAATAGTATGTTATCAGAGTATTTCTAAACATAGCAACAGATCAATCTAGTGATCTACTTAATTTAATTAAGCATCATTTCAAAATTCTTATCATTCCTGAATACCACAATGTCTATGCCATACAATCATCCTAGCCAGTATGACTGATGCATGTGAATAGCATTAAAGTGCAAACCTTTGGTCCACGTGCATAATGTGCATGGGCTTATCAGTGGAGTGGAAAAGACCGACTCGCATACCACACTGGAAGGACTCAAACTAGTAGTTTCAGAGAAAATCCCACAAAACTTCACACCTTTACACACACACACACGCACACACACACACACACACACACACACACACACACACACACACACACACACACACACACACACACACACACACACACACACACACACACACACAACACACACACACACACACAAGTAACATGTCCTTACCTCTAATTCCATGATGTACAAGATTGTTGGGGCCACAGATGATATCACTGGGCAGGAATTCATACTGTCATACACCCATACTGATGACTCAGCATTGCAGTCTGCCTGCCGACTACATCTATAAGACAATGATAATTGATGTAAGTCTATGGCAATGACAGTATGGGGTTGTGTGGTCTGACCTGTTCTCTAGGGTACACCACCCACATATAGGGTCTCCACTGTCCAGGCAGGAGTCACATGACTTGTAAGTATCACAGACATCCACCAAATGAGAGATGAGCTAGCAGGAGAGAGAGCAGCCGCATTTGTACCTATATAGCTACCACACTTTAAGTTTCAATTTGTACCCAGTCCTTACTATGTATCTATACACAATGATATATGTGTGGTTGTATAGTCCACTAGGGATGGAATACATTATTATGTTTGTCCACCATATCCCAACCACACAGTTAATCACCAACCATAGACCCAACTATTATGTGCTCCACTGCTCCATGTGAACGTTTATTGTCAATGCGTGTAGGAGGCAAGATATAGTGGTACATGTGCAGACATCTGTTGTGAGGCCGTTATCCCTTTCATTGATCTATAGATTCTTGTCAAATAATCTAGCTACATACCACATTACTATACATTTACAACAGAATCTTATTTATAAACAATGTACCTTAAAGGAAGTAAGGGCATAAAGGGTTAAACCATCGCTAGTGACTGTCAGTTGTGTCACATTAGCCACACCCACTTCTGGGTCAGTAACGAGATCAAAGGTGTGAATAAGAAAAATAGACTCTCTGCTCTCTATGTAGAACTGTAGAGAAATGACATATCACATCACACCACCACACCACAGCATTGTAAAAAATATTTTGATGTTGATTTACACAGGCAGAAGAAATCAAGAGGAAATAAACTTCCATTTGGAGTTGAACCCAGGTCTAATGACCAGCAAAACCACACTGAGCCACGATCACCAGACAAAAGTCAGTCCCCTCATTCCCTCTTATAACTGCAGTGGTTGTTGCCTGACTAGCAACCTCACACTGCAGAATACCCAAATCATGTGCCGTCAGAATCCCATTAGGAATCCAGTGGTAACACCTCCTCGTCAGAGGAGGAGCCATGATGGGTGACTTTATGCCAGATGGTTATTAAATATCTATGTTGTAACTGGAGCATACATGATCCTTGATGCACAAAACCTACGATAGCATGCAACAATACTAACACGCCTATAGGCTATGTGTTATAATATCTATGATGCTATGATCCCCTCTCTTTGCCTGCATGCTGCACCTTGTTTCTATATACATCAATGTCGACAAAGGTATGTTTGATGTATCTGTCCTTTTGGGCACTTCAATCTCTACATCGATATCTTACTGAAAATGTTTATATTCTTGTTTCACTATATAGCTTTTACTGAGTGAAGCAACACATGTACAAGTTTTGTATAGGGTCACTTGCATACCTCTAAGCGAGATAGCTAGATTCTACATCCTGTCTTGTACTTGAAGGGGGTCAAAGAAAGGGGCCAAAGAAAGTTTTTTGAGAAAGAATTAGAGCGATTACTAACGCCAATTTTGCGGTAGGCCATTTGAACTGAATAGGAAGAAAGAAGAAGGCTCACCCTTTAGGCCCAGCCTATTCATTTCCCAATTATTCTATCCTGCTGCTTATAAGTTATCAACTTCTTTCGATAACCACAGCATACTCTATAGGATTTGAACTGTAAATCCCTCAGGCCTCCCCCTTGGCTGAGTGGTTATGCATTCTATCCGGTCAACGGTTGAATGTAGGTTCGAGTCCTAGAGTGGGAGCCGTTTTTTTCCGTGATGAAAACAGAGTATGTTGTGGTAGCAGAGCAGGCTCACCCTTTAGGCCCAGCCTATTCATGTACCAACAAAGGTACGTTGATGTATCGTTAACTTGTTTCTGTCCTTTTTGGCACTTCATTCCCTATATCCTTCAACATTCACTGATTATTCTTTTACTTTGTAATAATAAGGGAACAGCATTATAAGGGTTGGGTAGGAATTGAAAACATGTACTACTGCAAATAAAGTGTTTATTACAAGTGGCTATATCTCACAGTATGTTTGTGCACGTGGCAATAATAGGGCAGACATTGCTGGTATCTCTGAGATTGAACAACTGAAGCCGACACTGCTGACTGGCAGGCATGCACTATAAGTGGGGGCAGTAGACTTACATCAGCCTCAGCCATGCTAAGATAGAGAGTGGCACAAGGAAGTAGCCACAACACTAGATATACTCCAACTAAAGGGCCTCGATCATACACTTCTTCCATACATGTATATGGTCCCAGACACATGAACTGAAGTTTGAGAAGCAGTGTACCCTGCAGCCTCACCTGATAGAGCTTTCCATTGTCAGTTCCAGCAAATAGGAAGTGGTAGGTGTCGACAGTGGTGTGCAGTATGGAGCTGAACTGCCCTGATGACAGGGGATGGGAGAAGACTGGGTCAGTTGTCAATGGAGAGGCCACCTCTTGAGCAGGTAGTAAGGTTGACCGCAAGTTACATTCATTAATAGCCTGTACACATATTGAGAGGTATAAGGACAGATCAAGAAACATACATAGCAAGTTGATGGCTTACTGGGTTATTTAACATATTGCTATCAAATTCTTCACATTGTTCTCTGCCATCTCTCAATAATCCTGTGAGTCCATCACCAACACGACAACTCTCGTACTTTGCAGTCATCAAATTATGTATCTCAGTGAGGTTGTACACACAAGCATGGTTCTTAGTTGGGCTGGAAACAGTCACAACAATACTAGTGGTTCCCAGAGGACTAGGAACAGATATGAAAGTTGCAGCAGTTGGTAGTCTGTTGGATTCACCACATTCAAGATGAATCTCAAAATATGATTCAAAAAACCCTACTATAGCTGTGTCATTGTTGCAGAGTCTAACCAGCCTGACCTGATCCTCCATCTCTATCCTTAGTTGGTTAATAAAGTAGGAATATTCTTCGTGTTGGAAGACAGTCAGAAACTTCCTCGTAATAAACATGCTTGCTTCATCTTGTCTCGCGTACCTATCAAAGTTACCTCCTCCAGTTCCAACTCCGACTAGGTGGCCACGAAGGAGCCTAGACAACCTGAATGCTTGTACTTCATTCCTCAATGCAGCAGTGAATACTGAATATCCATCAGGTCCAGTCACAAACAGGCCGAGTGCATTAAAAGATCCATCCAGTAAGGTAGTATTACCCTGCCACTGTTGGTTGGTGATATTGTCATTGCTCAACAACTCGCACCGTAATCCAGCACACGACATGAAGCTGTCGTCATAGGTTCCACCTGGATCCCCAGCCAGCAGACGGTTTGCCTGTCCACCCTGTAGGGGTACAGTCTGCAGTACCTCCAAATTGAGGTCTAGTCTCCGTAGAGACGTGGTGGAGCCGACAATAACTGACCCAGACTGTGTGAGCAGCAAGTTACGCAGTATTTCTCCATTGTTGGGTGTGTAAGCGACTGACTCTGTGCGGAACGAGAGGATGGCTACAGCAAGAAGGCAAAATATCCCCGTCTTCATCGTCTACTACTGACGGTAGTTAATAAAGGCTCCAACTTTTCTTCAGGAACATAACCACATTCACATAGCCACACGCTGTAATTAACCCTCGGCGCGCATGCGCATCGAGTAATGTGTGTTTAATACGCCTGTTCGTCATTCAGCGGGCAACGTACTCTCGGCCACTTTCCTGCGGAAAGCGTGCAAGCGGATTATAGTCAATACCACACGTGAAGCGGTCATTTTTCTTGAGTTGTCATTGATCATACCTCCAAGCAAGGTCTGTGGCATGAACTCATGGCGCCGAGGGTTCTGGACTTTAGTGCATTCACTAAACCCCACCCATTTTGATCAATTAAAATCACGTAACTGTCATGCAGCGGTTTACGCTTTACCAACCGTCATGCCCTTGCTCTACTGTTGCCTTGTTCTACTGTTGTTTATGGGAATAGCAATATATCACAGCAACACGTAAGTAGCGGGGCACTCGTTGGGACGATGAATTTCCGGGACCCGGGACAAATTCTAATAATCCGCGACTGTACCGGAGATTACGGAACAGATCGAGTACTGTCTATAGTGGGCATGCGCGCGCGCTCGTGAGTTCACAACTATTAGTTGTTTCTGGATCTAAAAGTGGCTTTTCCCATGAAGCTAGTCTCCTTCAGGGCCACAAAGGGAGAGAAGTACGGCTTCCTCATTCTTACCAACCGCGGAACTTCCTGTGGGAGAGGAAATGGAGACACAGTTGATGGAGCGATGTCATTACTATGCTGAAACCACTATTTAATAGTTGAAAGCCATGCGTACGGTCGGCCATTTTCCTGCGGAAAAGAAGATGGAAAAGAAAAGAGAGAATATCTCAGCTCCAAAGAATAACTGGTAGGCTGGACTACAGAGCAACATGACATCTAAATTAGCTGGACTACAGAGCAATGTGACATCTGAATTAACTGGACTACAGAGCAATGTGACATCTGAACTAGCTGGACTACAGAGCAACATAACGTCTGATATAACTGGACCGCAGAGCAACATGACATCTGAACTAGCTGGACAATACAGCAATGTGATGTCTGAACTGGCTGGACTACAGAGTCACGTGACATCAAACTAGCTGGATTGCAGAGCAACATGACATCTGAACTAGCTGTACTACAGAGCAGCACAAGATATCAACAAGCTGGACTGCAGAGCAATATGACATCAGAACTAGCTGGACTAGAGAGCAGCACAACATCCGAACTAGCTGTAGTTCAGAGCAATATCACAGCAGGACTAGCTGGACTTCAAAGCAGCGTAATATCTGAACTAGCCAGACTATACAGATCAACATGACGTCAGAACTAGCTGGTCTGCAGAGCAACGTCACATCCGAACTAGCTGGACTGCAATATGTGACATCTGAACTAGCTGCACTACAGAGCAATGTGACATTAGAACTAGCTGGACTACAGAGCAGCACAGCATGTGAACTAGCTGGAGTGCAGAGCAGCACAGCATGTGAACTAGCTGGAGTGCAGAGCAACATCACGGAAGGACTAGCTGGACTACAGAGCAACATGATATCTGAACTAGCTGGACTGCAGAGCAACATGACATATAAACTAGCTACACTACTCACTAATATGACATCTGAACTAGCTGGACTACACATTGCCCTCCAGTCCAACACTATACTGAACAGCTGACACAACTCTGTGAAAAGGTGAGAGATGACACCAGCAGTTTAAAGAGAGATCTGAGCAGCCTCAATGACTCCATGAACAGAATAAGTGACAATGTAGAGGCACATGATAATCATGTGACTATTAAACTAATGAAACTTGATAAAACCTACAACAGAACTTTACATTACAACCAGAGAATTCTTTAGGCTACATTTATCCAGTGTACACATGTGGAGGTACAGGAGGTTGGAGACGTGTGGTCTACTTGGACATGACAGACCCCAATACCACCTGTCCTTCTGGCTAGAGAGTGACTAATAGACACTCTAAGAGAATATGTGGTAGAGTTAGTACTAGTGCTCTCGCCTGTGACTCAGTCGCTTTCCCTGTCAGTGGAGGAGACTACACTAGAGTGTGTGGAAGAATTATAGCCTATCAGGATGACAGATGTGGTGCATTTCAGCCTTATGATGGTGGTGCAGTTACCAATATTGAAGGTTCCTATGTTGCTGGTACTATTAGTCTTACACATGGCAGTCCACGACATCACATCTGGACATTTGCAGCTGGTCATTCTGAATTTCCTGACACCAATTATGTCTGTCCTTGTGATACTACCATTGATATAAGCATTCCACCATTTGTGGGTGGAGACTATTTCTGTGAATCAGGAAGGAACTCAGCTGGGCCATTAAACATGTTCTTTGCAGACGATCTACTCTGGGATGGGAATGGCTATACTGCTACCAGTACATGTTGCTCATTCAACAATCCTCCATATTTCACTAAGCAACTCCCCAGCCCTACCACTGATGATATAGAGGCTAGACTATGTAATGATTATACATTTGAGGATACTCCAATAGAACTTATAGAACTGTATGTGCAGTAGATATATTCATAATACCTTAAAGACATATAGTAATTATGTAGAACTGGGTGATTATACATGTATATATACCCAGTCATGTGGTCTGATTTTTCTTGTATCCTTATATATCAACGTATTTATACCTCATTAACTCTAAAGATGATGTAACATGTACATGTAGTCCTTGACTTTCACTAATGTTTAAGTGCCTCATATCCACAGTAGTGGGTGTACGTGCCTCTGAGCAATGTAAAACTATAAAGAAAGTATGCAACTTCCAAAGAGAATAAATGAATCGATGAAGTCTGTGAATGAGCCGTTCATATTGCTTTGAATGGAGGTGTGGAAAGTTGGAACATGAGGGGAGAGAGAACCAAGTGCTGGCGAGGCCGTGAAAGAAGGTAGATAAGAGCAAACACTAGCAGCAGGAGAATGAAGAAAGTGACGAGACATTCCATAAAAGAACCTTTTCTGTGAAGAGATGGAGTGAAGGACACAGACTTCAAAATTCTGTTGCAGTCTATGAATCTCATCTTTGCCATTCTATTTCCCTCTTCTAAAATATCTTTACAAAATGTCTACCTTATTCTTCACCACTAACAATATCTGCAATTAGAGATTTGACCTGGAGGATATTGTATACTGCATGCATGGTGAGTAGAGCGAGAGGGAGGGGGGATGATGTGTGAGAAAGAGGGAGGAAGAGGGGAGGGAAGGGGGGATGGTGCGTGAGAAAGAGGAAGGAAGAGGGGAGGGAGAGGGAGAGGGAGAGTTTTGACCTGGAGGATACTGTACAGTTGAATTCTGCTTTCATTATGATTGTTGTGGTGAGGAGAGCGAGAAGGAGGGGGGATGATGTGTGAGAAAGCGGATGGAAGAGGGAGAGGGAGAGGGAGAGGGAAAGGGAGAGGGAGACAGAGAGGGAGAGGAAGGAGTAGGAGAGGAACAGGAGAGGGAGAGAGGAAGAGAGGGAGAGGGAGTGGGAGAGAGAGTCAGAGTTGTAGTGAAATGGGAAATGAACAGCACTGAAGTGCTAAACCCTCGGCGTGTATATAACGCGTGCATGAGCGGATCCTTGAAGTGTACATGCATGCATGTACCTTGTGTGTTCACAACCCAGGTCCCATTACTCTTCTTCCCATCCTCCTCCCTCAGTTCCTGTGCCAGTGCCTGAATTTTGCTCATCTTCCCCTCCAGAGTCTCAGCAAACACCATACAAGACTCAATGTGGTCCTCCACTCCCTTGTCTCCCTGAGTAGTGACCTCTCCAGAAAACCATGTAGTTGGCCTCGTTTGTGATCCAGTTTTTAACATCACATCAAATCCTGTGGCCAGCCCAATTGTCCAAATGTTCCTGTAACTGAGACACAAAACTGAAGGGAGGGGACATTCTCTAATTAGGACACACATGCAACAGAGGAGAATGGTGGGAGCCTGGGAATGAGGACATTCAATGTCCTCATTCCCAGGTTCCCTCCACCCAAAGCTGCTTTACTTCAGATGAGTGGACTGAAGCAAGGAATGAGGATAAGCGTGGACTGTACCATAATTTCTGAGCAATATTAGAGTAATAACATTCATCAACCACAACCACACCCAATATTACTCTACTGCCTCTACTGAATCTTAACAAGTCCCATTCATATTGCTGATGTTGAATTGACTTACTTTACTTACTTACCTCTCCCATCTATGATGTAATGGGGCGGAGATATGGGGGGCAGGGGGGGGGGGCTCAGGCACCCCCACACTCATTGTGAAGGGGGTTGAGCCCCCCCCCCACTTTTGCAACATGGATTCTAAACATTATTGTGCAAGAGCACACTCAGTCATGCAATTGGTGATCATCCAAGTAGCATACTTCTGCACATGCGCATTGTGAAGGATATTACAACTTGCTTCGCTTCTCCACAATAAAAGCCCCCCCCCCCCCACTTTTGAGTGGCTGTCTCTGCTCCTAGTAATGATGACATTGTATCATCCGAAGCATCACTTGGAATGATTTAAGTATACATAGTCTCAACAAAACTGTCATTATCAGCCTCAACGACTCCATGAACAGAATAAGTAACAATGTGGAGACATGATAATCATGGAATGGAATGTGTTCAAAACCAGCAACAGAACATCTCACTGAAACTGGATAATTCTTTATGCTACTTCTATGCAGGGTACACATGTGGAAGTACAAGAGGTTGGAGATGTGTGTTTAGTGCAGTTGCTATGGCTAGACTTTGATCTTGACCATTATTAAAAGACAATGCCAGGCTGGGTACGAGGCTATATAGCTATATCACTCAGTTCTGTAAGTAGGGAAGGTATCTACTGTACATGCAGTTCTATGAACTCTATTGGAGTATCCTCAAATGTGTAATCACTATATCCTCTATAACATCAGTGGTAGTAGGGATGGAGAGTTGTTTAGTGAAATATGGAGGATTGTTGAATGAGTATACAAGAACATATTTGGCCCAGTTGAGTTCCTTCCTGATTTGATTCCCAGAAATAGTCCCCACCGACAAGTGGTTTATAGAGTTACATAACACTTATGGTCACAGCTGTGGTATATTGTTATCTAAACACAAGCTTAATTGCAAGTCTTTGATCTTGTTACGTATCAGTTGCTACGTATGGACCTATCCCGCGTAGATCTACGCATGCGCCATTACCTGTTTTGAGCTAGGTGCCGAACTGCCGATCTACAGTACCAGCAACTAAGCGTTTCGAACATGTCGGTGTCCTCCCTATTAGGGAGTCTATTCAACAATAATTTTATAGCCATGCAGACGAACTAGCTAGACTCTATTTTACATTTGGACGCCAAAGTAAACCCTGACCTGCAAAACTGGTCGAAAGCTGGTTTAAACCTGTTACCTCATCCAGGACCAAGAAGTTTAGGTCTAGTCGTCTTCTGTAGCAGTGACTGCGTCCCCCACTTCCCTGGTCGGTTGGCAGATATGAAATGTCGTTAGGAATAATACAAGCTCTACTCCACGATGTTCTCATGTAGAGGTAAACATATAGTGTATAGCTGTTGCGGCAGAGCCGTTGATATTACTGTAGCGTGCCAGAATTGCTCGCGTGCTGAAATCTCGCGTGTAGTACATATCATATCATACGAGAAGGCGGGGTGGTTCCGAACATGGTTCCGGACATTGTCGAGTATATTCTAGCGGATCAGAAACTTCCTCCTCTAGCTAGGTAAAGTAAACTTGACTAGGTGAATGTGCAGCCATTGTGGGTGAGAGGGAGCAGTAGCGCGGCGCGAAAGAAGTAGAGTCACGTTCGCCGAACAACTATGCGTGGGATCTCTCCGTTCGTGCATTTGCTCCACGCTCGCCCACGACCTTGAGCATTAATCATTAAAGTGAACTTGAGAATCTAAGTGGTACAAACTAGTCCACGACACTTGATAACTACTTTTCATTGGTTGTTTTTCACACTAGAATGAGAATATAGTGTATGATTAAATACAAGCATAATGCAGAAGGATACGGATGGATGTGCAGTGCCAAATATCATGGAAACAAGGTGGGTGAAGACAAGAGATGATGCAATCCTACAACTATTGCATTGGAGAATACCTACCCCAAAACAGAAACAGCGTCATATAACTACCACCATATTACGTGATATGGTAACTTTACCATAAAATCTCATGCGAGAGAGTTGTGGACAGAGTAGCCATTATATCTAAATTACATAAAGGTAATTCTGAAGATCTTTGAAGCCATGTAATCCATCACTACTGTAAACATGATATTATCATGTTTCTTTATTACTATGAAGGATTTCATGTGGTCGTAATATATACTACTGACTTGCTCCATGCATGCAACTGAATACATATGATACAAGAGTATGTAGGAATGGCAGTACTAGTGCCACATATTAGAGAAACAAGGAATGCATTAGGCAGCAAGATCAGAGATGATGCAATAATGTGTAACTCCTTACTATTAAAAGATCTGGGGAGAGGGATTACACATATGCATGTTATTATTGTTGCACACCATATCAGACACCCCACTGCTTTGCTGCCTATATAAATGTTTCTAGTTCCATCCCTACGTCTTTTAACATTTTAGTTATACAGTATATATACGCACTATATATACGTCTACAATGTTACTATTAAATAGCATGCATGAGGTTGTGTCATTGGCTTCTCCATAAACTGTCCACGAAGTCAGTTTGGTCCACCATTCATATAATTATGTTCATACAAGATGAGGGAAGTCCAGACTGGGACTTTCTTCTCATTCATGAGATTAACTTAAGCATTGCTGACTGCATGTTCACATGTAGTGCTGGTAGCTCCTTAGCTGAAGGGGGGGGGGGGGGGGGTACTGACTCCCCATGCCCTCCCACGCTTTATCCTTCAAACTCTAAATGATTATGGAGAGCATATAATATTTATATACCTGCATGGAAGAAGAGCAACATCATATACATATACTCTGACATTATGTCTCAGGGAGCTAAATGGCTCTCATTATCTGAGAGGGAGATGTCCTATATAGTCATCCAAATTGTGTAATTTTTTTGTTGTGCACAATACATTTTTACATGATCATTCACCCACAAATCTACTACCAGCAAGAAACATTCATTACATATATAAGTTCAAAATCATGTGACTAGCACATGAGATATATACAACTCCAACTCTAACACTCCACTGCCCTATCCATAATCCAACATTTGTACAATACAGAAAAGAAGGGACTGGAGGAGAGATTTCCTCATCAGAACTGGCCCATTATTCTCAGCCTTGTGTTTATACGCAACGCTGGTTTTCTCATCATCACACCATCCATCTATCAATTCATTACAACACCAAAATATGAGGAAGAAAATGCTTGTATGGGCAATAAAAGTGTAAGTACAGTTATGATTGTTAATCTATATTATGTTGCACCTATTTATCTATACAGAGGAACCATGGGTGTTATAACAAGGGGTTTTGATAAACCCTCTATCTTTAAGTAAATAAGAAATTTGAAAGGAAATATAGGGATTGCATAAAAAGGAACGGAGACAAGATTGGGACACAGACATGTTATGATATATCAACGTAACATTATGGGTACGTCGATATATCATAACATGTCTGTGTCCCAATCTTGTCTCCGTTCCTTTTTATGCAATCCCTATATTTCCTTCAAATTTCCTAAATTTTTTATTTACTTGTCTCCCATCATTTTTTTCTGGACCTAGGTACATGCATTTTGCTATTTTTGTAGTTTACTTGGTAGCTAATAGAGCTTGTAGCCTGAGGCTATCCAACATTTTTATTGCAACATCAATTGTTTGTGTATTATATTGTACCAAATTTTACTTTTAGTGGAGCTTTTGTTAATGATATATTGCAAAGTAGTGCCTGGGGCTACTATTTATAAGATTACAAGATTTTATCTCAATATTAATTATTGCTTTAACACCACACAAATTTCCACATTTTGTGCTACTTTTTTAGTAAGATATAGCTAACTATTGCCTGAGGCTATCTTTTTGTTATATTACAAGATTTACATTGTTTACATAGATTTTATCATAACATTGATCATTGGGATATTAAGCCTTACCATCACACCAATTTCCACATTTAGTAGAGCTTCTGTTAGTAAGATACAGTAATGCTGGCCTGAGGCTATGTTTTACAAGATTTACATGGTTTACAGAGATTTTATCACAATGTTGATCATTGGGGTATTAAGCTTTACTGGGGTATTAAGCTTTACCATCACACCAATTTTCATATTTAGTAGAGCTTCTGTTAGTAAGATACAGTAATGCTAGCCTGGGGCTATTTTGTACAAGATTTACATGGTTTACAGAGATTTTATCACACTGTTGATCTTTGGGGTATTAAGCTTTACCATCACACCAATTTTCACATTTAAGGGAGCTATTGTTAGTGAGATACAGAAATGCTTGCCTGAGGCTATTTGTTGTTGTATTACAAGATTTACATTGTTTACAGAGATCTTATCACAATGTTGATCATTGGTGTATTACACTTTACCATCACACCAATTTTCACATTTTGTGAAGCTTTTGTTAGTGAGATATGGTAATGCTAGCCTGAGGCTATTTTTTACAAGATTTACATGGTTTACAGAGATTTTATCACAATGTTGATCTTTTTGGGGTATTAAGCTCAACCATTACACCAATTTCCACGTTTACTGGAGCTTTTGTTAGTGAGATACAGTAATGCTTGCCTGAGGCTATTTGTTGTTTTATTACAAGATTTACATTGTTTACAGAGATCTTATCACAACGTTGATCATTGGGGTATTACTCTTTGTTATCATACCAATTTCCACATTTAATGGAGCTTTTGTTAGTGAGATACAGTAATCCTTGCCTCAGGCTATTTGTTGTTATTTATACTGTTTACAGAGATTTTATCACAACGTTGATCATTGGGGTATTAAACTATACTACCATACAAAATTTCACATTTAGCAGACCTTTCATTAGTCAGATATAGGATTGTGTGCCCCCATTAATAATACATGGCCTGAGGCTATTTTTGTTTATTTTACAAGAAGTACATTGTTTACAAAATTTTTAACATGACGATGCACTACGCCCAGTGGAACTACATCACTATACCAAGTTTCATGTTTAGATGTGTTACCGTTAGTGAGTTACGCTTCTTCAAGCGGAAGAAGAAGAAGAAGAAGAAGAAGAAGAAGAAGAAGAAGAAGAAGAAGAAGAAGAAGAAGAAGAAGAAGAAGAAGAAGAAGAAGAAGAAGAAGAAGAAGAAGAAGAAGAAGAAGAAGAAGAAGAAGAAGAAGAAGAAGAAGAAGAAGAAGAAGAAGAAGAAGAAGAAGAAGAAGAAGAAGAAGAAGAAGAAGAAGAAGAAGAAGAAGAAGAAGAAGAAGAAGAAGAAGAAGAAGAAGAAGAAGAAGAAGAAGAAGAAGAAGAAGAAGAAGAAGAAGAAGAAGAAGAAGAAGAAGAAGAAGAAGAAGAAGAAGAAGAAGAAGCAGCGGAAGATGGAGAATTTACAAAATACACTTTTGTTAATTTAACCCCTTTATCATCAATCAAATTATACCATTTTATAATCACAGTTAGTTTCTGGGTATAGTTACACACTCATGTTAACAGAAGTCCATTACGTAGCAAACCGAAAGTGAAAGTGATGAAAAACCTTATATATGGTTTTCAATGGGGATAGACCATAGCAATCCCTATATACACAGTACTACCATACTGTGTGATATTTTATAGCAGCCCTCAGTCTCTTATGGCAGCAACATAGGCTATCGAGCTCTTGTGTTGATATTACAGAATTCTAATTATACCCACATGTGTATAGCTATAGCAACTAAGGTAGCTGCTAGAGTATTTAGCCCCCACAGAGTCTAAGTAGCCAGATATGTATGTGTAAGTCTGTTCAATTGTGTATGTGTCTGTACCAGACAATGATGGTAGTGAGCTTATAATTGTACCCAATCCTGACTACTGTAGTATCATTGTCACTTAAGATATACAGACATCATTCCCTACAGATATCCTACACACCTCTTGGGAGGTTGTAGTTACAAAATATAGCTATATTGTAACTGAGGTAACCACACCTAATGTTTAAAATAATCACAATTTTTTGCAGTTTGATAAGTAGCCAGATAGCTATTCGGAAGTCTGTTGTCCTACCTTAATTGTGTATGTGTCTGAGCCAGACAATGATGGTAGTGAGCTTGCACCCAATCCTGGCTGTATACACCTATGGGAGTATCTTAGAAGAGTAGTTTTCTCCCACTTCCTTTTACAGAATTCTGAGACATTTTGGCCAGGCTTGGGGAGTTCTGAGACTGCATATGCCTGGGTCTTAATGGCCTACTATATTAGCAAGATGACAGCAATGCCTATCACTGGACTAATGGCACAAAAGATGCCGTACAAACCAACAATTCTAATCACGCTTTCTCTCTATATGGTTAGTGGAGTGCTGTATGGGCAGGCTAACACAGTATGGATGGTAATTGTCAGCCGCAGTTTGATGGGTGTTTGTTCCGGACTTTCAGATGCAACTGAATTAGGTTATATTGGAGAGATGGGAACTCGTATGGATAAAATAAGAGAGGGAAAAAGAAAACAGCCCATGAAAAATGTTATATTTGTTGCCTACTCATTCAGTGTCAATGGCGCTACAATACTGGCATTCGGTATGTTGTAACTCGTAATCAAGGTAAAGAATATTTGAAGGAAAGAAGGAAATATATATAGGGAATATTGTTAAACTTTTTAGCAGAGCTACTTCAATGTAAAAGCATGTGTGCCATAACCTTACTATGTACTTCACTACAGATATTTTAGTTTTGGATATTAATTTTACTGTTGCAGGAATTACTTCAATCATGACTCAGTTCAAGAGTTTGGAACCATACCATTGGCCAGGCTGGTTTGTAGCAGCTCTAGCAATTGTGCTTGCTGCTATAGTGCTATTCACCTTCTCAGAGCCAAGGTCACTTAAACATTTAAAAGGCTGTGTTCACTGGAAATTCTGGAGAAGTTTAAAATTGTCCCTTAATCTACGAAGTGAGTGGAAGATTCGATTGGTTGTATCCTTCAAAAACATACACTCCATGTCATGTAGCAGTGTATTTACATACTTTGTTAATCTTAGCAGGTATATACAGAAACACTTGTATGGACTAGTGTCAAAAGGGCTTATGTTTGGGAGTTTAGAGTCATTATACATAGTAAAGGGAGTAAAAACATTTCCATTAAAATGTTGAAGGATGTAGGGATGACAGTGCCAAAAAGTAGAGAAACAAGTGCAGTATATATGCAGCAAGACAGGGGATGAGGGCATGCAACAATAATAACATGCGTAACCCCATAATAAAAGAGATGTAGGGAGGGGTTACGCATGTTATTATTGTTGCATGCCCTCATCCCCTGTCTTGCTGCATATATACTGCACTTGTTTCTCTACTTTTTGGCACTGTCATCCCTACATCCTTCAACATTTTAATGGAAATGTTTTTACTCCCTTGTTTCACTGGTTTTTCGTTGCATACTCGCTTGCAAATACAATGCTCTTTGCGTTTGTGCGAGCCCCACCCCATTTTGCTGCTCGTGGTCATGTGGTATGCACGTGTGTGATAACGAGGAAATGGCGTTCAACTGCACGGAAGTTCTAGTAGATTCTTGCTGTTCTCGTTCGAGAAGGATCCTAGGAAGATTCTGATGGCCAAGGATCATGCACGGGAGAGAAATAAGCCGTTTTATGCCAAAACTAAGGTGAACGCGTTTGCCAATTTTGAGGTAGGCCGTTTGATAAAGAAGAAGAAGAAGAAGAAGAAGAAGAAGAAGATGGAGAAATCGGCGGTTTAGCAATTTTCTGTAAGTCACTGGAGCGGTGTATTTTACCTACTTTGAGAGTTTGATTGTGTATAAAAACACTCGTAGGCCATGTTATGTGTCTGAAAAGGCCTATAACTGCCTCGTTCGAGAGAATCTGAGCCATTTCATTTGTTAAGACTAATGGGCGTGTCGGTGCCATCCCTACATATAGAGTCTACCGACTCTATGATAATATTATTAAGTCTTTCAGCTCTATGTAATGTATATATGCATATACAAGAGTGATTGAAGGGCTGAGAACCAGAGTGGCCTAACCCGCTAAACAGCAGTTTATCCCCCCTAAGACTCAAATGTACTTTAAAATGTGTTTCAGGACAAGGGGAAAATTCATTAAATCAAAAATATGTCATGAATGCTAATAGGTATACCCAACTTTTTATATTTGTGCTATTTGGACAATTTCCCATTTTTAATTTTGGGTTAGGCCACTCTGGTCCTCATCCCTTCAATTGTATGTAGGCATAACATACCGCAAGACATGTACAAAAAAGGGTCTGGTGAATTTGGGCTCCTTGGGTCTGCGTTGAGGAATTTCCACTCACAAATCAGCTTGCAGAATAAGCCTGGTTTGTGACAAAATTTAATTACGTGCATACCATGCATTCTCTAGTATGAGTCTGATAAAGACACAGTAATGATTCCAAGGGTAAACACAGTTGTGGGAATCTCTCTACTTCATGCACACGTGCACATATACTGACACTAATTGCTAATGCTTGCATCATTGGAATGTAATTAGGGGATTCAGCCAAAGTTCACCAGACCCTTTTCTTGCTTTTGGAGTTGTGGTCTGGGCATGAGACTAGTCAACTACATGATGTGAGACCCACCCCTTTCATTTACATTGTCATATGAAACTCTGGATGCATAACAATCGAAATCTATATACAGAATTGCTAGTAGCTTAGCTGTTTATTGTCAGGAGAGGGTCTCCAAAGATCCTGTTGACCTAAACTCATGCATGCAAGTCAACAAAGCTGTTTTGTGTTTAAGAACATTTTACCAATTTTGAGGTATAGACTGCTTTCTACAGAATTAGAAGAAGAGGAAGAGGAAGAGGAGAAATTGTCAATGAGGTTTCTTTTTTTGTGTAAATTTTCGAGAGTTGAGAGTTCTTTATATACAAGTGTAAAAACATTTTCACTAAAATATTGAAGGATGTAGGGATGGAAGTGCCAAAAAATATAGACACAAGGTCAAAGTTCAGCATGCATGCAGACAAAGGCAGGGAATAATAGCATGCAACAATCATAACATGCGTAACCCCATCTTTACCGATGTAGGGATATGGGATTACGCATGTTATGATTGTTGCATGCTATTATCCCCTGCCTTTGCCTGCATGCATGCTGAACTTTGACCTTGTGTCTATACTTTTTGTCACTTCCATCCCTACATCCTTCAAACATTTTAGTGAAAATGTTTTTACACTTGTTTCACTGGTGTGTAGAAATGTGTATAAACCTACTGGCTTTCGTTCTACCTCCTTTGCATACCTATGAGGATTGCCAGCAATTGGCAGTGACTCCTACATCATGTCTTGTACGAGTATTGCACACTGAGTAGCTACAACAGCAGGTCCAGTTATGGCAACAGTTAGTTGTTCAAAGAAATGGACACAAAGGAGCAACGCTGGTAGCCAAACAACGCGACAAACCACAACCACGACAAAACTTCTAACTTCACGTCTTCGGCACGTGAGCAAACAAGCAAATGGCGTCTAAACTAACACTTCTAAGCTTGGAGTTTGACGGGCTTTGGGAGAAGGTATGAAGATTTTGTGCATTAAGGATCATGTACGCTCCAGTATAAATGATTTCCGTGAAAGAAATAGAGCGATTACTAACCCCAATTTCGCGGTAAGTCATTTGAACTGAAGAAGAAAGAAGAAGAAGAAGAAGAAGAAGAAGAAGAAGAAGAAGAAGAAGAAGAAGAAGATGATGATGATGAACAATCAGCGTTTTTACAATTTTCCGAGAATCACCGTAGCTGTGTATTTTAAGGAGTTTGAGAGTATTATAGTGTATAGAGGCACTCGCAGAGCACGTTGTTTGTCTGAAAAGGCCTATAACTTCCATGTTCGAGAGTTCTCAGCCGTTACTTTTGTATGGGGCTAATGGGAGTGTCTGTGCCATCCCTACATATAGAGTCTACTGACTCTATGATTAAGGCTATAATGGGCATGTTGGAAGCATCATAGAGTGCATTGACACTCATAGTGCCAACACATCTCAGGGATTCAGAAAACTCTTCATATAGGTTACACTATACCCACCAAAAAGTTTAATGCATCACTAAACCCCTAAGTGGGTATTGTGTAACCAGATTGTACCACAGAACAATGAAATTGCTGACTTTGCCATACACTTCACATGCGGTATATGGCCATACACCATGCGCAGCTCATACACCATGTACATTAGCCCATAAGCACATGCATGGGATATGTGTTGTCTTCAGGGAATTAGTCGTGCCGTACTTTTGATCTCTGTGGTATAATTGTATTTACATGGGTACCCATATTTCAAGTGCTACTGTCCTTACATCTTTTAACATATTATCATAACTGTCAATTAGATAATAATCTTATTTCTACAAGCTTAATTTTGAAAACCTTAGAAAGCTCATCAGCAATTATGAATTCCCTAACTTAAAATCACTATAAATAGTGCTACATATTTTTAGCGTCATGTGGGTACACGATTGGACAGGTCTATGCCATACTAACAACTCTAGTCACACCTGTTCTGAGTGACCAATTTGGATTCAGTATTGAATATACATCACACTTCCTTATAGCAGTGTCTGCGGCATTTATGGTGGGCAGTGTTTTCCAGTGAGTGACATGTTGTGACATGTTGTGAACATATGTATGCTTGAAATATGTATATGCCTTCATACACTACATTTTAGGCTGTTTCAATACAATGTTATGAGAAATGAGGAGCAGTATGACAGGGGATGGGCATGCAACAATAAACTTTTCATTATGGGGTTGCACATGTTTTTACTGTTGGAAGCCCATTCCCTGCCTGCTACTTATTTTTATTGCTGCATACAGTTATTATACATCTTTATTTTTGGCACTGTCACCGGTACCCTTACATACTTTAATCTTTTTATTGTTCTATGCATGCAATAGTCATACCTGGGCACAAGCCCCATCCCTTTTGTTTCTCACAGTTATATGAAACCACACATGCATAATGAAAGCATTACACTATACAGAAATACATGTATTCACTTGTGCAGGAAAGATTCTGAAGATTCCATTGGCCGAACTTAATTTCACTACACGGAGTATTAAGAAGTTGTTTCATGCAAGAATGAAGGTAATACAATTTGTGAGATAGGCTTGAAGGATTAGAAGAAGAAGACGGGGAGAAATAAGTGCAAAATACATGATCATATGGTTGCGATATTAAATGGCCACAAATTATTTGTTGCATTGCCATTCCTTGTGACCACAAAGGAAAAGTTGGCACTGGATAGAATCCATGCATGCAATAGCTATTAATAACTTACTCATGTAAGATCAGTGCCTAGAATAATGTGGGTTTGAACTCCACATGAGGCAGACTTTCTTCTATGAAAAATGACTGCTTTATAGGTCAGTTGTGTTGCTTTGCCTTGTACTCTGTGCCTTGGCTACCTTTCTAAACATCTCCTAGATTCAGTTATCATGTTATGATAATATATGTACCAGTTAAACTATGGCTTTGAGTGGTTTATCAGCTTACGGAGCGTGTAAATCACATAAAACACGAAAAGCCACAGTTCAAGTGGCTTGTACTATCAAAATCAAGGACTTGTCACAGTAACCATGAAGTCAGAATGCATATGGTCTATCCAGATTAAACCATCATTGACCAGTGGTTTATAGTGATTCATCACACTTGTGGTCAGAGCTGTGGTATAAGCTGTATAAACACCAGCTGAAGTGCTTGATTTGACCACAACTATAGTACAATTAATGCATATATATCACTTCTTACAGACTTATAGCCAAGTCTCTCAAGTTGAACAATCGTTTACTCCTTGGAGTATCCTTAGTCCTATTACTCATTGGAGTCATTCTTATAGGAGATTGGCAGGCAATAGGCCATGATCCCTGCCTGCAAAGTGAAACTAGTACTGTCAATAGCACTTACAGTGGATATAACTCTAGTGACCAGAATGATTTTTTGAACCATTTTTCATTGTCTGCACTTGAACGTGATAGTACTGAGAATTGTTCTTTGTCAAGTTTTCATGAAGTAAGTTGTGAAACTTGGAGTACTCCTAGTCACCAGTGTTTCTGGAATCAGAAATCTCGTATCACTGGAGAATTCTGTGGCACATGTTATGAAGTTTGTCTAAGTGAGCAGAGGTCAATGAATTTCTACCAGCTTTGCATTGGTGTGCTACTCATTTGTGTCACTGTTCCTGTTGGATATGTTGCTATACCTGCCATATTATCAGATATTACATCAGTAGAGTCACAGGTATATGTGCAATAGCTTGTGTAGTTCATATAGTTGTCTGTGTTGATCTGTTGTGTCCATCCACAGGGCAGTGTACAGACCATTTTCATTGGTGGTAAAACCTTATCCAGTGCTCTAACACCACTCTGGTGTGAGTTTACATGTGTAGATAGCCACTCAGCATCAAGATTTGAAATTTTACTGGATAAAGAATGCTATGTGGATTGACTAATGTGTTTTGTACCGAGTTTATTTTTATGAAACACTCCAAGAGCAAACTATGTACTAGTTAAAGTATACATCCAAGTACAGTTACAGGCTAATGTGGGTAAGAGTGCAGTGATGGTGTTTTCTAAGGATAGAGCAGAGGGTAAGTGGAAGTGGTGAGAACATGAGCTTCCTAAGGTTCAAGTTACTGTTATTTAGGCATAGATTTTGCAAGTAATGGAGCATGGGATGTGCATATTAAAAGGTCATAATGGCAGGAAAAAGGTAAATCAGTTGCATAGTGTTATTAGTAATCGAGATATTAACTTAATTGCACGTAGGCTGTTGCTTCTTTCTGTGATTAGACCTAGTACTATTTGGGAGGATAATAAGGGTCAAGTAGCTGGCCATTATTCTGGGGGAAGCCAAAAGAAATCTGGGTTGTTCATCTAATACAAAGCAGTTAGAGGTGATATGGGTTTAGAATCATTGAGGAGTAGAAGGGATAGAGCTAAATTAAAATGGTGGTATATAAAAATTAGTATCAATGCCTGAGGATAGATACCCAAAGCAATTATTCAGTCGGGAATGGGAAACTAAGGCTCATAGAGGTAGACAAAGGAAAGCATGGGATAGAGTGGTTGACGAACTTTTTGTGTTCTTAGGTTTGGATAAGCATGAATAGGTGGAGGATATTAAGAAGGGAGAGAGTTCATTAGTTTCATTTTTGGCTTGTATAGAGGAGAATATTGGTGAAAGGGAGGGTAAGCAGTTTGAGGAAGGATTGAATAGTAAAGTAAAATTAGATATGTACAGAAGGTTTGGGTAAGAAGTAGAATTCAAGAGGTATTTGCATGGGGTTGGTGATGCAGGAACTAGACTCTTGTTTAAGTTCAGGTCAGGAACACATGGCTTAAATGAAGAGCTAGGCAGGCATAGAGGTAGGGAAGGCAAATCAGAGTGTGTGTTGTGTGGTGCTGAGTGTGCGAGTGTATATAGTTCATGTGTTGTGGGAGCGTTCAGCCTATAGTAATAAAGGGAGTAAAAACATTTCCATTAAAATGTTAAAGGATGTAGGGATGACAGTGCCAAAAAGTAGAGAAACAAGTGTAGTGTATATATATGCAGCAATACAGGGAATGAGAGACTATATTTATATGCAGCAAGACAGAGGATGAAGGCAGTATATTATATGCACCAAGACAGGGGATGAGGGCATGCAACAATAATAACATGCGTAACCCCATAATGAAAGATGTAGGGAGGGGTTACGCATGTTATTATTGTTGCATGCCCTCATCCCCTGTCTTGGTGCATATAATATACTGCCTTCATCCTCTGTCTTGCTGCATATAAATATAGTCTCTCATTCCCTGTATTGCTGCATATATATACACTACACTTGTTTCTCTACTTTTTGGCACTGTCATCCCTACATCCTTTAACATTTTAATGGAAATGTTTTTACTCCCTTGTTTCACTGTTTTTTTTGTTGTATAGAAACAGTCGTATGCCATATTATGTGTCTATAAAGCCTTATAACAGCACCGTTCAGGAGTTCTGCACTGTTCTTTAACTTCCAAAGCCAGTACACGCGATGGAGAGCGGGGATAATGAGAAAAAAACCAGCAGATTCTGAGAACAGAGTCGATCAACACCTGTAACGCAAACTGAAGTTACACTGACCGATTTGCTGCACACCTATGCTGTAGCTCTTTCTTCGAGAGCCTGGGTACGACTATGCTGCGAGCTCGAATAGGTGCACAAAGTAAAAATGGCGTACAACAGAGAGGAAGTCTGTGGGCGTGGCTCTGAGTTGTACTTTACATAACCATTTTTTGGTGAAAGGCACTACGCCGGCCAAAAAGAAACCGATTTGTGCAAAAATGAAGATAAATACTTAAGCCGATTTTGAGTTATGCCTGTTTACTGAAGAAGAAGAAGAAGAAGATGTGGAAGAAATCAGGTTTTAGCAAAATCACGCATATCATTGTAGCGATGTATTTTACCGCCTTTGAGGGTCTTATCGTGTATAGAAACACTCGTAGGCCATGTTATGTGCCTAAAAGGGCTCATAGCTGCCGCGTTTGAGAGTTCTGAGCCGTTACATCCCTACATAGAGAGTCTACCGACTCTCTAATTAGAGGCACCTTTGTGGAGAAGCTTCGCGAGTTTTTAGGAAAGAGATTGTTTAAGTTCAGGTCAGGAACACATGGCTTAAATGAAGAGCTAGGCAGGCATAGAGGTAGAGAAGGCAAATCAGAGTGTATGTTGTGTGGTGCTGAGTGTGCGAGTGTATATAGGTCATGTGTTGTGGGAGCGTTCAGCCTATAGTAATATTAGAGGCACCTTTGTGGAGAAGCTTCGCGAGTTTTTAGGAAAGATATATACAGAGTTTGACAAGCTTAATAGTATAGAGAAAATTGCATATGTATTAGGAAGTGAGCTTTGGGAATACGATTTTGACGATTTACTCAGCTTAGTGAAGGAATATGTTGTAGGTGTCTGGGATGCACGTAAACAAAAATCGGTGATGACTCATGCCCTAGTCAACTTCAGTCCTTGGCTGAGGATCTGCAGCTGGCTGGAGTTGAGGGGCAAATGGATGGCAAGTTATGTTCCTCAAGTGAGGGAGGAACAGATGGTAAGGATTTGTCTTTATGTGGATGTGTGTGTGGCTCCGCCCATGACTGTGGGTGCGTGGTTGATGGCAGTAATGCTATGATAGCTTCATGAGTGTATTTATTTACTGGATAAAATATATGAGAAATGTATTGGAGCATAATAAGACTCAATGCAAAGCTTAGTATATACCTTATTATGTGTCAAGACACATTGAAAATACCAGTAATGTATGACCATATACAGGTACATTTATTTTTTATTGTCTACATAATACAGAAATTTTAATTAAGCAGTTCAAATAATGGCAGAGAATGTTGCTGAGGGGGCATTCCTATGGCCTTTATGGAGTAGGCTAGGAATCATTTAATGCTTTGTCAATAGCATTTGAAAGTATATTTGTAATTCTGAGAACCTCTTGTGCAAAGCATGAGTGTGTCATTTATGGCAGATACAACAGCACCTCCCTAACTAAGAATCGCAGTGTTTTTGGTTAGCATATACATGTTCCTGTCGGCTTGCTTTAGAGTCATGATTTTGTCCAATCTTCGTGGCAATTTTATTTGGTGACTGAGATGCAGAAAGCCGATGGCAACT
Source organism: Theonella swinhoei (assembly GCA_963970385.1). Taxonomy (NCBI): domain Eukaryota; kingdom Metazoa; phylum Porifera; class Demospongiae; order Tetractinellida; family Theonellidae; genus Theonella; species Theonella swinhoei. The sequence continues at coordinate 3,438,561 of OZ019955.1, read as the reverse complement.
CTGTTAAGTGGCACTCTATACTGAGGACATATATGGAAGTGTACTGTATGGCATACTACACATTACGAAAATAAAATAACATTTTGGCCTTTCGTGGTGTATTCATACAATAAGTGTCCAAAAAGGCTTATAACCACATGCACTACTTGAGAGTTATGGCTAATAGATGAATTAACACCATCCTTACTTTGATAGTCTGTACTGATTCTCTGATATTATTGCCCCTTTTAAAATATTATTTCATTTTGTGCAGTTGTGGAGAGCTACGATCAGTCAAAAAACCACACCTACATTTCCATGGGTATCACTAGCCTCGGTTTAGTACTATTACTTTTCTCTCTAATGGTGCTGTGTAAGAAATTGGCTCCTAGGCACATTCAAAAAGAGGTCTCAGACTTAGTTCCTCATGCTTCTGCTAACATTTCAGCAACACTGGACTTGAAGCCATCTTCTCCAGGTATAACTATGCTCTTCACAACAATGTACATATAAGAAACGTAGAACATATGTGTATCCATCCTATATATATGTTTCCATGAAGAATATAGAAGCTTCAACCTATCACTTTAATATCAATCTCATTTGTCATTGTGCAGATATGGATGCTGTATGATGGACAAATGAGTGAACTCTATGTAGTTAGTTATATAAACTTGTAGTAGCTAGTGAGAACAAAAGTTTACATTTGCTCTTTGCAGAGTAAACAGTAAATTTGATATAGGCTAATAAATATGAATACTTAGGATATATATGATGAAAGTTTAAAATTATATAATAATTTGTACATGTCATTACTGTGATATATTTTTGAGTTCCTTAAGTTTGAAACACTTAAGTAAATAAACTGAAATTCTGAACAGTGTCTGAAAATCACTGTTAGCCTCCATTGTACATAGCACACACATAATATGAACTGTACAGCCATATATAACACTAATCCTTTATGTGGAGTTTGATCTAATGCTATGTGGCTACAGACATCCCAGTACATACCAAAATTAGTTTAAGTTACTATCTTGTCTAAAAATTATATATGGCCTATATATTCAGCAGAATCAATTAACTGCCCTCAAGTGCATTCAAAACATGGTGCTTAGCATATATATGCAAAGAAGAATTTAGCTAACTCGGCTATACCAGTGACGGATCTAGAATTTTGCAAAGGGGGTATATAGCATGTCGCCCGCGAGTTTTGTTGTGACCACACCCAGTTTACACGCGCGCGAATGACGACCTGCTGAGTCACGTCCGCGTGCGTACACGTAACCCTTGTCACACAGTTCACGTGCCTAATATGGCATTTTTGGGCTAAATCCCTTGAATACCGATAGTCGCTGCGTAGGAGCTACTAGTAGGCGTCGTGCTAGCGCTAACGCACACTAAAACCTGCATGAAATCGAGAGTAAGCTAAAGTCAGCTGCGCGCGTGTGAGTCGCACCAAAAGGGGTTTCAGTGGAAACCTTGAACCCCCCCTAGATCCGCCACTGGATACTAGGTGGTCAGGAGCATGCAAAACAAAATTCAAGTGTGTATATAGCAGCTGAGATACAGAGCAGAGTCATGTTCATTGTGACGATGGCATGTCGCTATGTATAAAGGGAGTAAAAATATTTCCATTAAAATGTTGAAGGATATGTAGGGATGACAGTGCCAAAAAGTAGAGAAACAAGTGCAGTGTATATGCAGCAAGACAGGGGATGAGGGCAATATATATGCAGCCAGACAGGGGATGAGGGCATGCAACAATAATAACATGCGTAACTCCATAATAAAAGAGATGTAGGGAGGGGTTACGCATGTTATTATTGTTGCATGCCCTCATCCCCTGTCTGGCTGCATATATATAGCCCTCATCCCCTGTCTTGCTGCATATACACTGCACTTGTTTCTCTACTTTTTGGCACTGTCATCCCTACATATCCTTCAACATTTTAATGGAAATGTTTTTACTCCCTTGTTTCACTGCTTTTTTGTTGCATACTCGCTTGCAAATACAATGCTCTTTGCGTTTGTTCGAGCCCCACCCCATTTGCTGCTCGTGGTCATGTGGTATGCACGTGTGTAATAACGAGGAAATGGCGTTCAACTACACGGAAGTGCTAGTAGAAGAAATCGGCGGTTTAGCAATTTTCTGTAAGTCACTGGAGCAGTGTATTTTACCTACTTTGAGAGTTTTATTGTGTATAAAAACACTCGTAGGCCATGTTATGTGTCTGAAAAGACCTATAACTGCCCCGTTCGAGAGATCTGAGCCGTTTCATTTGTTAAGGCTAATGGGCGTGTCGGTGCCATCCCTACATATAGAGTCTACCGACTCTATGATATGAAATTTCAACTCTTTTTCACATAACTTAATAAATATAATTACTTCTTATTGACTCAGAATAGTAGTAACATCTGGGTAATATAATTGTTTTCTTTCAGTTTTTCTTTGTGATACGTGAGTCTGCATGCATGAATTGTAATTCATTTTTGTGGTAGCATGAACTCTGAACTCCAAACTTATGTTCCATTGTTGCGTATGCATAATTTCCACATGGTTTTCATCATTTCCTGCATACATAAGTTTAGTATGGTTATATTAATAAACTGCGTGGGTTATTACAATCTTGTTTCCTTACTTTTTGGCACTACCATCCCTACATCTTTCAATCCTCACTTTGCAAATAAACTATATATGCTTCATAAATTGCATGGGACTCACTCTCCTTCACAAATTGGGACTTACTCTTCTAACTGGTTTCATTGTGTGTATATAAAGTGGAGGTATTTACTACTATGCTGAAAGTGAACATTGTATTTTGTAAACAACAATGAACGGCAGAATGCCTATGGCATATAAGATAAATAGCTATGTTACTGCTGGTGCAGTGACCTCGATTTCTAACTTCAAATTTAATAGCTATATGACTTTTGGTATTCACATAGGGTGAATATGATCATGTTCACTGATTATTGTAAGCCACTTAATTTTACATTGTGGGAAAAGGAAGAAGCAGCACATTCGAAATTCACCACTGAAGCAAGCACTAATGTCAGTACTGAGCACAAAAAGAGTAGGGACAATAGACAGATCAGACAGTGTCTACATAGTTCCCTGCCCAAGAAACACCAGCCCTATATTGTATGACACACACACACACACACACACACACACACACACACACACACACACACACACACACACACACACACACACACACACACACACACACACACACACACACACACACACACACACACACACACACACACACACACACACATACACACACACACACTGCAACTACCACTCTAAAGTACATTGCACTTTCCCTTGCAACAATATAGGGTTCGTTTCATTGATTTTCTTGGGCAGGGAATTATGTAGACACTGTCTGATCCTGTCTCCTGTACTTTTAGGCCAGCCCTATATTCCATTTTCAAAATTTAGAGAATACATACCTTCAAACTGAATTCAGAGTCACTATGTTTACTCATTTTTCCTTCAGTGTATAATTTGCATAATAGATAGCTACAAGGATTTAGAGTTTGCGTGCTGTATATGAGAATTTTTCTGAGTACAATTACAAAAACGTGTGCTATATACATAATTTTTTATTATACGTATTTATTGTACATGTTACACAAAGGTGTAAATAATGTTATTTGATGTGCAGTTGAAATAATAAACACAATGAATAAGTTACAAGAACTGTCATAGTACTTTTGGAATTCGTGCACTGATTATCAGTTTTCCTAATGTTGCACACATTACTACAGCTATAGGGAGAAAGACCAACCATATCAATATTATCACCACTGATCTTTGAGTGTATGATGTGATCATGTAGAGACATATTACTTGTATTGCAGACAGAGTGTGTAGTAGTACATCCAGAAGGTTGTGTCTCTTTGTTTTGTAGGGTCTTGCTAATCCAAAGAATCCAGCCAATACTATAAAAACAATTGCTGTAATCAGATATCCAAGTGAACGTAATCTGCTATTATATGTGAATGGAAAAAAAACACCATATACGACTATAATTATCAACCTAATAACTACATATAAAGCAGATACCGCACGATAGTCTCTGGTCCCATTGGTTCCATCTTTATAACTCCCTTGAAAAGCATCTATAAATGTTTTAAGTGCATTCCAGCCTCTTCCAGTTTGTCTAAATAACAATGTATTACATCTTGTTGTGTAGAGAACTAAGAGCAGTGGTAAGATCACACTAAGTATGAAGACCACTACAAGGGCAGGAATTGCATATGCCAAATGGTTTAGACTGAAGTAGGGAATGTGAGGATCAGCTGAAAGGTATCGTTTGGGTACTAAAGTTCTAGTTTCCATGTCCAGATGTAATGGGACTGTAATTTGGAGAATTGAAAAAGAAGTATATATCGCTTTTAAGTAAGATAAGAGAAAGAAGGTGGCAAACACGTGAATTAGATTAGTCCCAGCCAGATGCTGCTGAATTTGATTACAGGAAATCCTTTTGATGAAATGCCAGAGATAAACTGCTACTTTAATATTCCTTTTGTGTAAAGTCATTGCAAAAGACAAGACGAGAATTAGAACTAGTGGCCACAGAGCAGCAATGTAACCACAGCTGAGTGCTCCAAGTGTAGATATTGTTTTAGTGACACAGAATGGACTTATTGCCAGCCTAAAATAGTCCATATTCCAAATTCCATAAAGAGAATGCAGTATTGCTGGCAAATGAGGGTCTACTTCATAAATTACTGTAAAAACCACTGAGTTAGTGGACATTGCTATAGCAACAATTTGACTATAGAATATGAAACCATTCCACTTGCTGGAATTGGCAGACATGCCAGAAGAAAATACGAATGCAAAGAAGAGAGTTGAAAAACCAATTTCAAGCATTAAGTAGACAACTATTCCATAATCTGAGCACCTCGGAGTACATGGCAACCCATAGTAAGTGTACATTGCAATTCCATAGCCATCTTGGCAGGTTGCACAGAAGTAGTCTTGTCTGTGAGAGAAATTGCAGAAGAAGGCATTGATATTACGTGAAGGTATCTCCCTATAACATATAAAAGGATACTTTAGCCCTCTCCTGGAATGAAATCCAAATACAACTTTTGCAATTGTTATGGAACTGGAATTTGTGGACATTATATAATCGATAGGAATGTAGAGCTCATTGTTGGCGCAATAAATTATGTCAAAGCTTTGACTGCACAGGGAACTTGGTATCGTAGAATCAGCTGAACTAGACAGCCAAGAGGTTAAATCCTCACAGAGTGTTGTATGTAGACAGACGGCAATTTGAAGTAGTAGTATTACTTTTGATGACATCATACAATGCAGCTACACAGTCAGGTAAGAGCTCTAAACAGGAGCACTGAAGTGGCTTGTTTGACTTTCATAAAATGGAAAATGGATAGGTTATATATGAAGAGGACTATACTGAGTATAAAATAGGCTAGGACAAACAAGTATTTTGAAAGTGAGTTAATAAAATATGAAAACAATTATTGCACAACTTACAAATCTTATGAAAAACGTCATTTTTACAATGGAAGTGTTTTGATATATTATTAACGTGTGCACCAAGGATATTAAAAACAGTGAAAACAATTATTGCACAACATTCAGTTTTTATAAAAAACGTGCAATGGAAGTGTTTTGGTAATTATGAACATGTTGTCCACACAAATTAAGGGTATATACCAAACAACCCAATACAGTACAGTATAATATGTTCGTCTTATTTGTCCAAACTGAGGCTGCTATAATCACGTAGTGTTGTGTATTTTGCATACAAAAAAGCATTTTTGCGGCTCTCTAGTTGAATATACAGCTTCTTTGATAGAAACCACAGAAGGGAAAGGATTAAACCCCCTTGTGGAATACACAGAATGCAAAACTGCAGGATGATTAAGGCATGTAGATTTTGAGCACAGTCTTTAAAATGCCTTATTTCACATCCAATGTTGTATAGCTGGAAGAGGAGTATCGACTGAACAATCAGTAGTAACAGCAGAAGAAGCTCAATCATGTTATTCCAGTCCGACTTGTAGGGCCTTGCATAAGCATAGAATGCGAATGTGAGAATATAAAAAAAAGATTGACATAGATATGGCTCAGTACGGATGAAATCATGCATTTACAGAAAGAAAAGAAAGAGAAACATGGACACTCTGTGTGTTGCATACAAGGCTGAAACAGCTCTGTAATCTCTTGTATCATTTGTTCCATTCTTATAGCTATGTTGAAAAGCACAAATCAACTTTGCAAAGTCCTTAGATCTTGTCAATCTGCATCTATCAAATGCTCTCCTTGCACAACGAGATGGGTATAAGCATAAGATCAAGGGTGGGATGATGCAAAAGACAAACAGATTTCCGATGGCCAAAATAAAGAAGGGTAAATGCTGGGTGCTGTAATAATCAAAACGGGGGTCAATTGACTTGTATGTTGAGAAATTAAGATGTAAAAAATTATAATTTAGTTGGTAAAATTTCAGGGGATGTACTATTTCTAGAGAAACAAATAGAATCTTTGTGTAGGAAAAGAGCAAAAATGTGGCAAACACATCTACTAAAGAGGCATCATGTCTCAAGAACCTTTGAAACACAACTGAGTACTTGTGTATGGGCCTCCATATAGCAACTATTACTTTGCAACCATTGTGATGCAATTTTATAATGGTGTAGACCACAGTTGTCAGCAACAGTGGATAGAATGCCGAAATGTATCCAAGAGCAACTACTTCAATTGTATTGAGATTTTTACTGACACAAAATCTGGGAATGATCAAACGAAAGAAATCCATGTTCCACACACCATACAATGTGAGGACAGCATGGGTCAAAGGAATGCTATATTCTGTCAGGAGGTAATAGAAATAGGGTGTGTTAAATATGTAGGCAATAATTTGGCAGTAGAGGGCGAGGGCTACCATATATCCTGATGTAATTCTGATCCGAAATACTAGAAAGACAAGAAACATGACAGTTGGGAAGCTCAGCTCCAGCAGGATATAATATAACCATCCTGGAGAGGATGGGTGACATTTGGTACATGGAACACCATAATATGTATATGGAGATGGAGCATGATCCCGTTTGCATTGACCACAAAACTCTCCATTACGTGAAATGTGGCTACACATAAAGTGATTTAGTTCACTGGTGTTTGCAGGCAGCTCTCCATATCTGGAATATCTCTTGGTACCATTCCGATGGGCTCTTTCAAATATATTACTACCCAGTACCTGGTATCCATCTTTACTCAGGAATAATCGATAATCCATGTGGAGATAGGACCTATTTCCCTCCAAATCACACATACTAACGGGATTTGGGTGACATTTTGTGCAATTTTGACCAAAAAAGAGAGGCGTGCAAGGTTCACGGCTCGTAAGGATGACCTCATTTCCTCTGCCAAGTCCAATAAGCAGGGTTGCAATCGTAGTATATTTTACGGCATCCATCCTTTAGGCTTTAGAGCTAAACTTGTTTTTTCGCTCAAGTGGCGCGAGCTCTTAAAGGCATTGAGTAACGGTATAAGGTAAGGCATTATTGTTACTAAATATAGAACAACCGGAAGTTAGATCTACGGCGGGCGTGCGAGTACTTCAGCGCAAACGTGATAGAGATGTCTAGCGAAACAGTCAGTCCTTTTCTAGGTCGTGGAGGGACAGCGCAAAACATTAAACGGGAGATTGAAGCTGTACAGCAAGAGAAGCGTTTGGGAACCGTGTAGTGTGCATATTTCTTGCATATACACAGTAATGTTTGCAAGCTACTTGAGTTATTTACCATCCTTCTGTCATGCTCCACCACTTAGTACGTGGACTGTTTACTACGACTGGGTAAGCGCGCGCGTGCAAGGGCGCTGCGTAAGACTATTAAATTAAAGTAGACGAATGCTGTCAACCGTCAGTCACTCAATGCCTTTAATATATTTTGTCAAAGCATACCGTTGAGAGAGATTACTAAGCATCGTATAGAGTGGAGGTGCCGTGTGTATGTACCCACACGGTGGAAACCTATCTGGCTTTAATCTTAGCGCAAAGAACTTTATAGTTAGCATTGAAAAAAAAGAGATTTACTAACACATTTTGGTAGGGTCTATATTATATATAGACAGGGGATGATACAACACGCATCGCTACCTATGCCTTTACTGATATATATTGTTGCATGGTCTCATGATCATTCTCTCATGCTTCATGTATACTGTACTTGCTTCTCTGATTTTTTCCTACATCGCTTATACTTTAATGACGACATAACTGCGCCGTGTTGCACTCACCGAAGCCGAAGCCGTTAGATAGTAACTTCTTTCAATATGTATCGGACAGACAGACAGACAGACAGACAGACAGACAGACAGACAGACAGACAGACAGACAGACAGACAGACAGACAGACAGACACACACACACACATATACACACACAGTCACACAGTGACACACAAGGTAACATGTCCTAAAATGCATAATTATATAAAAGGCAATAAACTTATAAAACAAGAGCATAGAATAGTAACAATGCTACATTATAATACTGTTTAATTATGCACTTTCTGAGATGGTCCATGAATTATGCCATAAGCTTGATTCACTGTAGTGATAAAATTTGCATTGTTTTTGCTCTGTATCTCAACTGATATATATTAAGAATTGTCATGACGTTCCACCCTTCTGACTTCATTCTTCTGTTTCACAAATGTATTCATGATTTTTTGATGACAATGACATCATTTTGTTTACTGAGTAAGCCTCATTTGATGATGTTTGTATTTGCCTTTGTAAATTTTCCACTCTTTTCCATGCTCTGCGAACGACACTATATACATCAATAGAAAGACACATGCATTAATACTTTAACAAAGAAACTGTAATGCACACCAATAAAAATGCAGACAGCTTCATAGATAGGCACAATTTTGTTGTAATAATGAAGACTGTTTGTGGCATGAGTTTCATTCCACACTTACACCATTTCATCCCCAGTACTCTCACAGTCAAAAAATATTTATATAGCAGTATGGTTACCTAAGTTATAGGCATGTAGCTATATATGGGTGTGAAGAATGTCTAGTAAATTAATGGTGCAATAACTGAGTAACTGCATGCATACCCATGAAGACATGGCTAAGTGCAGTATGTGTATGTCTCATTAGTTACAGTTAGTAATGGCTACAGTTAAATCAATGAAAGCACCTAAGTGCAGAACTCTCCGCGCCATGAGTTCATGTCATTGTGAACAGACCGGCCAATGGTAAGCCAACTCACAAAAGGCAATTTACGCCACACGGGCGCATACAATGTGGTAAATACTATAATGCGCATGTGTGCTTTCCGTAGGAAAATGCAGATGCTCCAGAGGTGAGATGTGACTTTAACAGACAGACAAACACACACACACACACACACACACACACACACACACACACACACACACACACACACACACACACACACACACACACACACACACACACACACACACACACACACACACACACACACACACACACACACACACACACACACACACAGACACACACACACACACACACACACACACACATACACACACACACACACACACACACACACACACACACACACACGCACACACACACACACACACTCACACACACACACACGCACACACATACCCAACTACAGTAACCCTCCTGCGCATGCGCGGAGGGCTAATCATCATTTCATATATAGATGATTTATCAATGAGGAAAATGCACAGTAACTGGTATTTAGACAATTATATGGTACTTACAGTGATAAATAGAACAAAATTATTAACCCTCGGCACGCAATGCACAGCGAGGGTTACAGTAGTTGTGTGTGTGTGTGTGTGTGTGTGTGTGTGTGTGTGTGTGTGTGTGTGTGTGTGCGTGTGTGTGTGTGTGTGTGTGTGTGTGTGTGTGTGTGTGTGTGTGTGTGTGTGTGTGTGTGTGTGTGTGTGTGTGTGTGTGTGTGTGTGTGTGTGTGTGTGTGTGTGTGTCTGTCTGTTAAGTCAAATATCACCTCTGGAGCGTCTGTTCGTCCTGAAAATACTGTCACGTACTCAGCGGGCAATGGATGTCAAAATATTTGTGGGGTTTTCTTTGAAACCACTCAGTTCAAGAGTTATGGCGTGAAACGCAAGCAAAAAAGCCAAAGTGCAGAAACCTCGGCGCTACGCGTGCGCGAATCCGTGAAAAAGCACGCGGTAATAATGCGCATGCGCTGCCTCCAAAATGGCCGACAACATGGATAGCCATACAATGCAGGAAGCGTTGTATCTCTGCAACAGAGCAGCCTCAGAGAAATCCACACATTTTTTTGACTTTCGTTGCCCGTTAAGTACGTGGTATCCTTTTCAGGACGAACGGACGCTCCTGAGGTGAGATTTCGATTAACGGACAGACAGACAGACCGACCCAACTACAGTAAGTTACTGTAGCAAGGGTTACTGTCAGTAACCCTCGCTGCGCATGCGCGCCGAGGGTTAATTAGATCTAGCCTACTTTACCGGCGATCAGGTATTCCTGTTCGATGTACAGCGAAACACCAGCGGTTACTGCATGAGGGAGTACAAGCATGCGTGCTGCTCCGGTCAAAGCTATAGCGCTTCCAGCAGTGTACTAGCCTCGTCCCCAGGCTCTCCCTACGTATGACCTTTGACCTGCCAGAAAGGAGTCCAAAACGTCACGTGATCCAAAACGTCACGTGAATGACGTCAAGGGTAGAGAGAACTTAAGTACACGTGGGTGAAATCGACCTCAAGCAGCATACCGCCTACGTGTTTATATAGGCCTAGTTGAATCGGAGTAAAAAGAGACGTCCTGGTTGTATCTATGTTGCCAGCTACGACCAGTTGATGTCTCAAGAAGTGATGTGGTTCTATATTGGCCGTAAGCACACACGCTGTATAGCCTGAAAATAGCAGGAGAAGCGTATATAATACACGCATATGGGCATACACGTACACGGGCAACAGTGTATACGCTTACACAGGCATGGCAATAGCATGACAGCGGTTTAGGGCTACCGCGGAGGCCCTCTACATTGATCGAGAACGCAAGCGAGCACAGAGAATCAACTTTGTAAATGGTCCAGCTTAGCGCGTGGGCGCTGATGGCTTTGCGGTAGGGCCAACCTACGCGCGCAACTACCTAGTACTTTCTCTCTAAATTTGACGTCGTTCACGTGACGTTTTGGACCAGGCTCTCCCCTTCGTTTCTTTCTGGCTGGTCAAAGGTCATACGTAGAGTTATATGCGCGGAGGGAGAGCCTGGGAACGAGGCTAGCAGTGTACAGAGCCAACCTTTGAGTGTCAATCGCACGTGCCTTTTCAGCATTCGTTATAGATTCGCGCACGCGTGGACGCCGAGGGTTCTGCACTTTAGTGCATTCATATATTATATTAGTCTTTCCTGTGAAACATGAGTTTCCAATATCTTGTCATGCATATAGCCTGCATGATAATAGATTTTGGTAATAAGGATATACCAATGATGAATTGATGCAGGCGAATGGGATGAAACTCATGCAACAAATATTTTTTATAACAAAATTTATTTTACAGTGATATAGGACTGGTATAATTATATTCTGGTGTTCATTAGCATCGTATTTAACAAGAGTAAAACAAATGTTGGGAGGGGATCTGGATACTAGAGTCCTATTGTGCTTAGAAACAGTCCTAGGTAATGCTCTGTGTCTATAACTTCAGCATTTAGGGGATCTTTCACTCTGTTAAGGACCTTAACAGGGCCATCTCTAGATTTCATGTCTACCAATTCTAAATGCATTCATCTCAATCCAAGTGACTTTCAAGTTGTTGTTAGCTACCATACAATTAATATATTGCTGACACAGACCACATTTCACTAAGAGATAATAATGACTCCCACAATAGCAAGTGCAACTATAGACCAAAACAGCAAAAGCCAATAGTAAGCCTTTGCCATATCTTGTATCTAACAGAGAGGATGGTGTACACTTAATGGCTCAAAACTCAATGATAATTCCTATCTGGTCTGGCCACACAGAATTGTTCTTATATCTACATGACATGTGCATAGCACACCAGCAAAAATGGAGAAAGAGTAGAAAGGAAGTTTCCAACATCCCAACCCAAACATACAAGCAAATGCACACATCAAAGTAACAAACACAGCACACCCACAAAGGAGTAGGACACCACACAACACCAAAACTGAAATTTCCTTGTACAAAAATCAACAGTACAGCTAAGTTTCCTGTACAATTTCCTAGGTATTAAAACAGTCGGATCTATAGTGTATATACTTTCCTTGACATTACCTCACACAACCTGCACATTTCCTTAAATCAGGAAATTTGAATTTTCTTCCAGTGCCAGACACCCATGCAGCCTTGAGAACTGGGGCAGCATGTATACATATATCTTTCTCCATACACAAAAGATGTTTTTATACATGTATATAATGTTGTTAATCCATGGTATTTTCTTCACAGTATATATAAATTTGGAAATGCTTTGCTTTCAGTTTACTTTGTCTTTGATAATGTTATGATAGCTGTAAGCTTCTAAAGTGTGTAGAAGAGAAATAGTACTATGGCATTATGTATAACAACACATTACATGCGAGTAAATTATCTAAAAAGGCACACACTATGATATATATATCTTTCTCTTGAAAAAACCTGAATAACCAAGTATAGAACTTGGAAACTTTGTATGTATATAATATCCATTGCACATAGTACACTGAATGAATCTTTTACAATAACAATTAAATGCTACAAGATTCCCTAACAATTATTCCCTTGATACAACAAAAAGGCCTCTGGCCATGCATATTTATAGGGAGTAGCTCCTCCCACACCTGACTAAGAAACGCAGCAATATTAATCTGTGTGATATTTGTATTAAGGTATGTTCAATACTCTAACAACCTGTTGAAGGTTTTGAACACATTGTAGCTAGTCCTTGAATTACAACAAGAAGTGGCCTCGGACTACATGTTAACTACTAATAGAAACAAAAATAGATATGAAAATTGGCAGAAAAGTGAAGCTTACTGCCTTGATAACTACCACCATGTTAAAATCATTATAAAGATTGTAATGACTAAACATTTACCAGCGTCCAATGCAGATAAGGATGACTCCCACGATGACTACAGCAACAAGAATACCCATTACAGCACAAAGGGCAACAAAAGCAACTTCAGCCTTAGCCATGTTCGAACTTTTTGACCAACCTGTCTTTGTAAAATTAGCGCAGCACACACACAAAAGAGTAGGACACCACACAACACCAAAACTGAAATTTCCTTGTACAAAAATCAACAGTATAGGGCTAAGTTTGGTGGTCAAAAAGTTCGAACATGGCTAAGGCTGAAGTTGCTTTTGTTGCCCTTTGTGCTGTAATATATGTTGTTACGCTACCAACAATCTTGCATTAACCCCCGCTCAATGCATGCGCGGGAGGGTTATTGTAGTCGGTGTGTGTGTGTGTGTGTGTGTGTGTGTGTGTGTGTGTGTGTGTGTGTGTGTGTGTGTGTGTGTGTGTGTGTGTGTGTGTGTGTGTGTGTGTGTGTGTGTGTGTGTGTGTGTGTGTGTGTGTGTGTGTGTGTGTGTGTGTGTGTGTGTGTGTGTGTGTGTGTGTGTGTGTGTGTGTGTGTGTGTGTGTGTCAGTGTCTGTCTGTAAACAAGTTTTCTCGTATACCGAAGCTGCTATGAGTACCAAACGTAGAGGTGTGAAGAAACAGCATTAAAGCACTCAGGAGAGTTAAGGACTGGGTCCTGCCGTCCCACCCACGCATTAGCGTAATGTGGTTTCGTAATGAAATTCCAACGTCAGTTGCCATGGTAGTCATGCGATAATGGGGCGCGCGCTCAGAATTGCACTCGCACACTCGTATGTTCGTGTATGGTATTGCTAGATGCGTAGCAGGTCCTTGTAAAAGAAAGAAGCTAGCGCTGGCTGGTCTATTCTAAGTTTTCTGAGCCAATATGCCAGCTGTACTACCGCGTTATCGTACTTGTACGCGCCGTACTGTAAGCTTACACGGTACAAAGGACGAATTACACGCGAGTTCATTTGTGGGAGGAGACTACTGGGTCAGCATTGGCCGGTTGAGTCTCTACTGTAGCTAGGCGGATTACTTGCCGGTCTCATACGGCGATGTTTCATAGTGTTCTAAGTAGCAATGTAGCCTCTAATCATCCTATCAATTTGTGGAAGTGATCTTCGACTGCACTAAAGAGCTATGATCGATATTCACCTGGAGCAAGGTGCGTTTTTTATAGTTTTTCGAGAATTTCTCTTTAGTCACTATACAGAGCGTTTCCACAAATTGATAGGATATAGATCACATTGCTAGCTTTCCTATGGTACCTCACATGCTGACTAAAACTAGCATCTTCAAATCCGCTTTTTCCCGTTTAAGCCGACGAAGGCTATGCGCCCTTAACTCGACATCCCATAAATAAGGTCATGGGCGTGGCTTATGTTTACCACGCCCCTTTATGGTTGAGTAGGGCTTTATTACAGACTTTATTCCAACTTAATGCAATACTTCATCATTGAGATATTATTGTGTAAAAAAATCACCCAAATTTAGTTATTTTTAACTGTACCCAGTCCTTAATACACCTGAGCAGGGCCGCGTTGAGTTGGGACAAAACTGGTTTCGGAACCTTAAACAAGCTTATAAGTAGTCAGTTTACACAACCATAACACACTTCCGTTGTTAATATCATTATTGCTCAAATGAGCACTAGCAATCTACTGAGCGATAGAATGTGGTTTGGGTTGTCTAAACTCACTACTTAAATCTCCGAGTTTTGTCCCAACACAATGCGGCTCTACTTTAGTGCTCGTTACAGTTAACGTCTGGAGCGGAAAGAAGAGACCACACCAGCGTTGTTGAAGAAAAGCTGTAAATTGCCGATTTTCGTGAATCATGATCGTTGTGATTGCCAAACATGGATATGTTGACAAGAAGTAATTGCTATTTCTTAATAGTAAAGTCTGGAGCAACATCGTCGAACAGGCAGCGGTTTATGCGATACTTTTATTACTTGGTAGTCATAATTGCGCGCGAGGGTTACGCACTTTAAAAGTGCATTTCATTATAGCCTTGTACTCGGGCTCAGGAACAACTGTTAGCGCATGCGCGCGCAGCATCATTCCCCTAAATTACTGACACCACTGTAACAGCACGTTTGTACATTCTGAATCTCCCGTCAACCTTTCAACTCATCCACCTAAGACAAAACCGTTTTTTCATGAAGCATCACACTGTAAATGAAATCTTATGCATTTCATTTTGCATTTCAGGTGTATTTAGAGATAGAGGAAATGAGGGAGAGAGAGGTTCACTTGGTGACTTGTCTGTCTTTTGCTTTACCCAATGACAAGGCTACTATCATCTTTAAAACAAAGATTGAGTAAGTGCATGAAATAAGAATCCGACTCGTTGCTATCTCCACAAAATTTTAGGACCTTAAGCTTGTTTTAAAAAGAAGCAAGTATTAGAAATCAACTTCCAAAAACACTTTCTATGCTCTAACTGATGTTTGCAAGCTGAGAAGACAACATCTCTCCAGGGTTTCTTCTACATTGCCTGTTATTGCTGTAAGTGTGATAGTTTTCAGCATAGCCTCTATATAACACTGGCTAGCCCCATGTTTGTTAAACTTGGTAGTTGCTTCCTTTCAATTTGAGGATCCTGTCAAGATCAATGAATGTGTGCTCTAGGTTAGAACAGAAATGCAGGTAGTTATGTTGTTTCAGTATGCGACAACGCATCTAAAACAAAATGAGAGATCTTTGCCTTAACAAAATGTGACATATTTCTTTTCAGGTACAGTAGTTATATATACGCGAGATGATAGCATTAAACAATTTCAAAATTGTTGAAGTATAATTATTTTAAGGGGAGGAAAAAAATGTTGAAGGATGTAGGAATGACAGTGCCAAAAAGTAGAGAAACAAGCGCAGTATATTGGCAGCAAGACGGGGGATGAGGGCAATATATATGAAGCAAGACAGGGGACGAAGGCAGTATATATGCAGCAAGACAAGGGATGAGGGAATGCAACAATAATAACCCCTCCCTGCATGCGTATCTTTTATTATGGGATTATGCATGTAATTATTTTTACATGCCCTTCATTCCCTGTCTTACTGCATATGGTATACTGCCCTCATCCTGTCTTGCTGCATTTATACTGCACTTGTTTCTCTATTTTTGGCACTGTCATCCCTACATCCATTTTAATGTTTTAACTCCCTTCATTAAATAAAAGTGATGTTTTACAGTTAGTGATAATCATGACACATACACGTCAGGTCCAAACAGTTCTTTTTCTAGAACGCACTCTTCTTTCAGTTAAATAGCACAATAGCCCAATTACATACAGAAGAGGAATAGATACTGATCCTGAAGTCAGGATGATGGATACAAACCAGAATCCTTCTGTGGTGCCTCCAAATTCATAGGGCAGTGACTTCATTGATACAGCTTCAAAGTTCATGATACTACCCCAGTAGAAACCCAGCAAACATGCTAGAACTACAATTGTTATGAAATTGTGAATTTGTCGTTTGTATGGTAAAAATACAAGATGGAGGATAAGATAGATCAAGATAAAAATAGTAGCCATTGGATAGTAGAAACTTGAGAGAGTTTGTGAAAATGTTAGGTTTAGTACAAGACTGAGTAGGAGAAGAAATCCTGAGAAGTAGCGATAGTCTTTAGTACCATTTGTACCATCTTTGAATGGACCTTGAAAAACATCCATGAATGTGTGCAGTATTATTGAGTTGATTCTAAGCTTGTTGAGTAAATGTTGAAACCAGCAAAATGGATACACAAACAACAGAATCATTGGTAGGATAAAAAGCAGGAATGATAGGGTAACAGCTAATAGAGCAAAGGGTAAATGTATCTTACCAAAGTATTCAACAGTAGGTGCATTGAGAAGATACCATCCCATTGTAGGCTGAACATGAATTGAAGATGCATTGGGATATAGACAGAAAGAATTATATGCCATACGAAAGAAGTCAAGATTATATCTTGATTAAATCCTGCTATCGATGCTGCCACTACCACTGCTTGTTTTGGAATAACTATAGTCCCTGATTCAATGAGGTTGAGGATAATTTGAAGTTGTATTGGGTGAGCTGCAATTTGAAACACAACTACTATTGCACTGAGCAATGGAGATGTAAAACTGATGGAAAGCAAAGTTACCAGAAGGTAGAAAATAGTAAGAGGAAGAAATGCAACTGCTAGATATTTCAGCCAGTTGTATTTGTAATCTTCACATTTGACACACTTCATTTCATAGGAGTATACAGGCAGTGAATAGTTCTCAATACATTGGGCACACAGACGTCCACGTCTATTCAGGTCTGCACACGTGAAGTCTTCTAACTCAGAGGTATGACATGGTAGAGGGAAATAGCCCTTGATGGCATTAGATGTGTACATGCAAGCACCAACCATCAGAGCACCATCTTCACTTGTCATACAGTTACACTGCTGGAGGCTGGTTTGGAGAGTTAGCATGTCTTGTTGCACAATCCCACCAAGTTGTGGCCCTGAATGACAAGCTCCTGTCTGATTGTCCAATTGAAACCATGGAGGACACTCCAACACATTTTGAGTTCTGTCACTCCCTAGAGTAATGTTAAGAATGGTAGAGCAGTTTTGTTCCTTCAGCTTCTTCACAATTAGGCCATTCGATGTTTTTAGGCACAAAATAGAAAATAGTTGCACCACAATGTGCACTTGGAATCCAAACATTAATCTCTGTCTACTTATAATACACTAATAAATATGAAATACTGAAGTTTCAGAATTTTTGACTTTCTAATGTTGAGCTAGCTGTTTTGTCCTAGCTAGCTATGTACTACTGGCCTTAGATTTATATGTCAGGCAACACATTCCCTATTATGGTATATTAGTTGGAAGTATCATCTAAACAAACACACATTACATAGAAAAAACATTGTAACAATAAACATGTTGTGGCATAATGGGACTTTTAGATTTGCTATTTATGTATATACTGAAAGAGTTAAATAGAATAGACAGCTAAAATGAAAGTGAACTGCTTCTGTTAGTTCTGTAAATTCATGAATCCTTTTCATTTCAGGATGTCATTACTATAAAACTACTTTTAATAGATATATATTCCCATTAGAGAGTTAGTATACTCTCTGTGTAGGGATAGGTGTGACACATCCATTAGCCTGAAATGTACTATACATAGGGAGTAAAAACCTTTCCATTAAAACGTTGAAGTATGTAGGATGACAGTGCCAAAAAGTAGAGAAACAAGTGTAGTATATATGCAGTGAGACAGGGGATGAGGGCAGTATATATGCAGCAAGACAGGGGATGAGGGAATGCAACAATAATAACATGAGTAAGACCATAATAAAAGAGATGTAGGGAGGGGTTACGCATTTTGTTATTGTTGCATGCCTGTCTTGCTGCATACCTTAAGGTTACTATTAATTGCGGGTACTGCGAATTTAGTGGGAATCCGTGAAATCGCTAAATTATTTGCGCACTAATATTCATACCGCAATGAAATTCGCTTAAATAGAGCACAAGGCTCGGCATGATCTCCAAACTGAAGCACGGCTAAGAGGCCTCGTGGCCGCACGTCTCGGGATCAATACCACCGACTGCCCCCTTCCGCCCCCAACCCTGGACGCTGAGAGATAAGCTCGTGCGCGATCTGGCGCGCGAGACTAGCTGAGAGAAGCGCCAAAACTACTAGTAATTGACGGAACTACACTTAATACTGCCGGAATATTCTTTTCTATGAATGAACTGGTATTGTCAGTCATGATCATTGTCATCATCATGTTATTCTTTACAGACTTATGTGTAATAGTGAAGATAAAATCCCTAAAGTTAGTATCCGCCAAAAACTGTCCGTTCCAAAACGCTAAAATTAGTAACAGCAATTAATAGTAACCTTGAGGTATATATTCTGCACTTGTTTCCCTATTTTTTGGCATTATCATCCCTATATACATCCTTAAAATTTAATATTTTAATGGGAATGCTTTACTCAGGTTTTTCATTGTATAGAAAGTCGTATGCCATATTATGTGTCTATAAAGGCTTATAACAGCACCGTTCAGGAGTTCTTCGATGTAATATGTAGCTAAAGGCTTTATGGGTGTGTCAGCAGTCTACCGACTCAACTCTCTGATACAGCCAAAGTATGTATACACACTATTGATAGTGTTTGTTGGGTGAAAAGATGTGTTTACTGCTATCAATAGGGTTTTAGGTACATAGAGAGCCCTTACAAAAGGCTCAAACACTGACCAGAAACATCCTTCAGTTGCTTCATGTTCAGATAGAGCAATTGGATCAACTTCAGTGAGGAAGGCATTCATATGGTGGTCTACTTTTTCAAGCATTGCAAGGGAAAGTAAGGAGGGAGACAGGAGTAGTAGCTGGATGAATACAAGTTGTGCAAAGTACCTATAGTATGGAAGGCACATTTACCAAAACACTTTTACTCAGACACTACTATTTCATTTACTTTAGTAGTAGTAGATCCATTGTAGAGTCACCTAACTTGGACCGATACTCACACACATCCAGTATGCCACCCACAACACTGTCGGATGCCCATAGCCTTAGCCCTACCCTCTAGCCTTAACCCTAGGCCCTAACCTTAGCTCTAGTCTCTAGCCTTAGCCCTAGCCGTAGCCCCTAGCCTCAGCCCTAGTCCCTAGCCTAAGCCCTAGTCCCTAGGCTTAGCCCTAGCCACTAGCTTCTAGCCTTACCTTCGGAGAGGTTCCGAAGTCATTTACGCGTTGGGTCCGTACAGTACAGTTGATCCCTGGCTACGCTGGCTGTATCTTTGGTTCTGTTGCACACATAGACAACAAAAAAAGCGTAGGCGGCGCATACGTGACGTGACAAAATTCTGCAATCTGATTGGTTTGCAGGAATTCCTGCAACAAGAACAAGTGGCGTATAGGCAATTCACCAGGACTTCTCCTCCCCCCGATCAGAAGGCGTGGCTCTGCGAGGCTAAGTTACACTTTGCTGCACACATATTGCGAACGCACGAATATAAAATTAAAATGGCATACAACAGGGAGGAAGTACGGTGGGCGTGGCTCCTAGTTGTACTTTCTATAACGATTTTTTGGTGAAAGGCACTGCGTCGGCCAAAAAGAAGCCGATTTGTGCAGGAATGAAGATAATATAGAGTAATGTATCAAACTTCGTCAGGCATCAAATTTCGACAGCCTAAACAGCGCACTCAACAGTGCTCCGCTAAATCTAACTACATGCTCTTACAGTTAGGTACGAGGGCACTAACATTTCGAAGTTTGAAAAGATTCAGCCAATTAGAAGCGAAGCGGTGAACGTTTGAAGTGACCTGCCGAATACATCGATTTTCGTCAGCCCGACATCTATATTCGTCTTTGCCTGAAAAACAGAACTAGAGCCTAGCTAAGACACACTGAATTAACTTTATGTAGATTGCTCTGTAGGTTGCAGCAATCGCTGCAACCAGAGAACTTCGAAACGCGCCGCTATAGCCGGCTCCTGACGAATGATTAAAGTGCCGAATCAGTAATATTTAGGCGCGATCTGCGCGTGAGCAGGTTTACTGTGATAGGCAAGAAAAAGTGAGTCAGGTAGGCCTAACGTCTAAAACGCATGCAAACGATGGCGGGAGGGGGTTCCAAACAGGCAAGTTTACAAATAGGTTGCTAAACTGAACGATTTTGGTGTAAAGTGAGGATACTTCCTTGGCCTTTGTTGCTCATAAATATTTCCATCTTGACTTGCAATTCAAGTTGTCAGCCACTGTTCGGAACCCCCCCCCCCCCCCCCCCCCCGTTACCCTATTAATTGGACTGGTACTTGATGAACAGCTGATCTCTGCTTCATTCCATGTTGTAGGAGTGAGATGTCTGGGCTTCTCCAGGACCATAGGTGAACCATTGCCTTGAGATAATAAAGGTCTGTGTTTGTTACAATAACTATATATTTCAGTTACTCAGGCCTTGTGCCTAGTCTTGGCTGATATAGTCCATTGAAGAGCCGAATATTCAGGTCCACACAACCAGCATCTAAAGCAGTCAAGGAAACAACCACCACCAATCCAAAGGTGATCAATAGACCCACCACTTATCGTCATTGGAATGATGTCAGCATGAGGGAAGCACTTGGTGCTGTAAATGTGCTAGGAATGTCAGTTAGCAAAGCTGCTAGTGCTTATGGGATTCCTCGATCAACTTTAAGTGATCACTGCCATGGTAAAGTATTACCTGGGGTCAAATCTGGTAGACCAACACTATTATCCAGCTTTGAGGAGCAAGATCTTGTTCAATTTCTTCTGTCATCAGCCAGAATCGGGTGTGCACGGACAAGAATTGAAGTCATTTCAATTGTGGAGCGAATGCTGTCATATCGGGGTGGGAAGGAGTCTGTGACAGTCGGGTGGTGGGACAAGTTCAGCAAGCGTCACCCTGAGTTGGCTGGACGCCTGCTACCCTTTCCATGTCCCGAGCAAGTGCTTCCACAAAAGACTGTATTGATGGCTATTTTGATGTTTTTGAAAAGGTTTTAGATGACAATGGCCTTCATGACCAACCATCCCTGATTTTCAATATGGATGAGACAGGGTTCCCCCTTGATCCAAAGCCAATGAAAACAGTTCATGAGCGAGGGGAAAAGAATCCCATTTCTGTTAGTAGCGGCTCCAAATCACGAGTCACTGTTGTAGCATGTGTCAGTGCAACTGGACAAACTATTCCACCTTTAATAATTTGGAAAAGAAAGACTATGTCACCTGATATG
Organism: Theonella swinhoei; assembly: GCA_963970385.1. NCBI lineage: Eukaryota > Metazoa > Porifera > Demospongiae > Tetractinellida > Theonellidae > Theonella > Theonella swinhoei. Next base: position 3,416,727 of record OZ019955.1, on the reverse strand, counting down.
GCCATTGGGGAAGTTCCTGGCACCCAGTATGGTTTCTCCGATAGTGGATGGATGCAAGCTAAACTATTTGATTCATGGTTTAGAAAACAATTTATGCGATACGCTACTGCTAGCAGACCGTTACTTCTTCTATTGGATGGACATTCGTCGCATTATTGTCCTGATACCATTAATTTAGCAGCAGAGAATGGAATAATCATTTTCACTTTCCCACCCAACACCACACACCTCACACAGCCACTTGATAAGGGTGTTTTTGGGCCGTTCAAGATGCACTTTGTAGTGTTATTATACGCATGCGCATGTTTGTATGTAAGTATGTTATCCGGATGTGATGTCACTTTATGATTAGTATATAATGTCATGGCCTGAGAGATTTGTCAGTCGTTTTTGTTGTACTGTGATTGAGCTCGATAATATATATTTTTATCACTACTCGTGTGTGAGAGCTAGCGGACCAAGCGTGCACACAGCGGAGAACATCACAAATTGGCGACGAGGATGACGACTCCGGAGGGAGGCGAAGAGGCGGCAGTTCCAGCCGTTGCAGCGACCGTCAGTTCACACGGGACAGTCACACCGTTCGATGCGAAACTCGAGCAATGGAGCGAGTACGCGGAAAGACTCGAACTGTATTTCATTGCCAATGATATCGTCGCACCAGCCAAACGGAGAGCTATCCTTCTGCACGCGGTGGGACCAGCCACGTATAAACTGTTGAAGACGTTGGCATCTCCCACGCCAGTCACAGCGCTTACCTTCGAGGAGTTGGTCGAGAAGGCCAAGCTACACTTCAACCCTAAGCCCTCTCCGATAGTGAGGCGGTATGAATTTAACACCCGTACACAGCGGGAGGGAGAAGCCGTATCCACGTTCGTAGCCGAGTTACGTAACATTGCTCAAGATTGTGAGTACGGGGAGGTCCTTAGCGATATGTTGAGAGATAGGGTTGTTTGTGGCATCTGCGACAAAGCCGTACAGCGCAGCCTTCTACGGGAACCAAACCTCAGTTTTGATAAGGCATTGGAGATAGCCTTAGCGGCGGAGGCCGCAGAAAAAGACTCTAGACGCCTTACTGACTATGCAACCGCTCCAGTGCAGGACAAGGATACATCCACTGTTAACAAGGTGACTCAGCCCAAGTCAACTCGTCCAACACGTCTCAACAAGGATCGTGAATGCCACCGATGTGGAGGAAAGCATCACCCAGCACAGTGTAACTTCAAGGGTTATGACTGCCATTATTGTAAGAAAAAGGGGCATCTGGCCAAAATGTGCTGGAAGAAAGCCAAAGAAGCCAAAGACAAAGACGAACCTGAACATGCACATGTGGTTAACGAAACCCCAACAGAAGAGAAGGGAGAGTATGGGATGTTCAACATGAACACAGGATCTTCCAAGCCTTTTCAAGCAGTGGTGAAGGTCAACGGAACACCCATAACTATGGAGATTGACACGGGAGCCTCAGCATCAATAGTGAGTGAGGAGACCTTCACGTCATTACAAAGTGGTCAATCAAAATTGAAGCTGGATCAGGCATCAGTGAGACTGTTGACATACACGGGTGAGTCTATCACTGTGGTTGGGTCCACACAAGTAACCGTGGAATACAAGGGTCAGACACGCACACTGCCGTTGTTGGTCACGCAAGGCAATGGACCATCTCTGCTGGGGCGAGATTGGTTGGGGACCCTACGACTGGATTGGCAGAGAATTTTCAAGGTGGAGTCACCACGCACACTACAGGGAGTACTCGAGGAGAACAGTGACGTGTTCAAGCCAGGATTGGGGAAATTGAATGGGGTTACTGCCAAGCTGTATGTTGATTCATCTGTCCAACCACGATTTCACAAGCCTAGGCCGCTACCTTTCGCCCTTCGTAGTAAAGTGGATGAAGAATTAGATCGCCTACAAGGGTTGGGGGTTATCCTGCCGGTGCAGTTTGCAGACTGGGCAGCACCCATCATACCCGTACAAAAGGGGGACGGCAAAATGCGGCTCTGTGGAGACTACAAGGTGACTATCAACACTGCGATCAAGCAAGATAAGTACCCAATTCCACGCATCGAGGAATTATTCGCTTCTCTGGCAGGAGGGAAATCTTTTTCAAAACTAGACCTCTCACATGCTTACCTGCAAGTACCATTGGACACCCAATCTCAGAAGTATGTCACCATTGCGACCCATAAGGGGTTGTTTCAGTACACGAGACTGCCGTTTGGGGTGTCATCAGCACCGTCGTGCTTCCAGCGAGTAATGGAAAACCTCCTACAGGGAATTTCGGGAACCTGCGTTTATCTCGACGACATTCTTGTAACGGGGGAGACAGAGCAGCAGCATTTGGAGAATCTTGCACAAGTTCTAAACCGACTTCGAACAGCGGGGATGAGACTAAAAAGAGAGAAATGTGCTTTTCTGTTACCGTCGGTCACATATCTAGGTCATGTCATTAGTGCCCAAGGCCTGCACACCGAGGACTCAAAGGTGAAGGCTGTGGTGGATGCTCCAGCACCCCGAGATGTAGCAGAACTCAGATCATTTTTGGGGATGGTAAATTATTACTCAAAGTTTTTACCTGACCTTGCAACAGTGTTGTCTCCATTGTACATGCTCCTCCAACACTCAACAGAGTGGAAGTGGGGACAGAAACAGAGAGAAGCCTTTAAACAGGCCAAGACCTTGCTACAATCTAATAGGGTACTGATGCACTTTGATGACCGACTTCCCCTGGTGCTCTCATGTGATGCATCTCCTTATGGACTGGGAGCCATTCTTGCTCACCGGATGCCTGACGGAAGTGAGCGGCCGGTGGGATTTGCATCACGAACTTTAGCGAAGGCTGAACGCAACTACTCCCAGTTGGACAAGGAGGCATTAGCAATTATTTTTGCAGTAAAACGGTATCATCAGTACTTGTATGGAAGACATTTTGAAATTAAGACTGATCACAAGCCACTTACACACATCTTTGGTGAATCTCGAGGGGTACCAGAAATGGCATCAGGGAGACTTCAACGATGGGCCCTAACCCTAGGAGCCTACGACTATTCTATCCAGTACCGAGAGGGGAGTAAGAATGCCAATGCCGACGCCCTGAGCCGCCTACCACTGCCATCTACAGTGAAGGACGTTCCAAGACCAGCAGAACTGGTGCATCTGATGGAACACCTGGACACATCATTGATTTCAAGTTCCCTTATCAGGACCTGGACCGACCAAGATCAAACCCTCTCAAAGGTCAAATCCTGGTTACTGAATGGATGGCCCTCCCATAAATTGGAAGAACAGTTTCAACCCTTCGTCAGGAGGAAAAATGAGTTGAGTGTGGAGGGGGGGTGTGTGTTGTGGGGGAATAGGGTGGTGGTGCCAAGGAAAGGTTGGGATAGGGTGTTGGAGGTATTGCATGAAGCCCATCCGGGCATTGTCCGAATGAAGTCGTTTGCCAGGGGATTTGTGTGGTGGCCAGGATTGGACGAACAGATCGAGAATTGTGTTAAAGAATGTGGTGTGTGTCAACAGAGCAGGAAAATTGTGCCAGTGGTTCCACTTCATCCATGGGTTTGGCCAGTGAAGCCATGGTCAAGGATTCACATTGATTATGCAGGACCATTCGAAGGCAAAATGTTTTTGCTGACCATAGATGCCCATTCGAAATGGTTGGAAGTACATGTGACCAACTCTGCGACATCGTCAACTACGATTGAACTACTACGGAAGTCTTTTGCGTGTCTGGGTCTGCCAGACGTAGTAGTTTCAGACAATGCGGCGACCTTTACCAGTGATGAATTCACCGATTTCCTCAAGAAGAATGGTATCAAACACGTGCGGACTCCTCCTTACCATCCTGCCTCTAATGGTGTAATAGAGCGTGCAGTGCAGACGTTCAAGGAAGGTATGAAACGCTTGACAGAAGGGTCCATGAGTACGAGGGTATCACGTTTTCTGTTCAAATACAGAATCACTCCGCACAGCACTACTGGAGTTCCTCCTGCAGAACTAATATTTGGCAGGAAGATACGTTCACACTTGGACCACTTGCGACCTAATTTGGGAGACACGGTTCAACAGAGTCAAACTCGTCAGAAGACAGTCCATGACAGTCACGCCAAAACACAGGACTTTGCAGTGGGTGACCCTGTATATGTCCTAAATTACGGGCAAGGCCCTAAGTGGTTGGTGGGAAAGGTGATGGAGGTGTTGGGTTCAGTCGTGTATCATGTTCTCTTGGAAGACGGGAGACAGGTGAAAAGACATGCTGAACAACTCAGGAAACGACAAGGTACTATGAAGATACCTGTTTCACTACACACACAGCCTCCTGGGGTGGTTGAGACAGAACTGTTAGATGATAGTAGCTCAACAAATGCTCAGGAAGCAGTGAGGGAACATGAGACTACCCCACCCCCAGAAACTATGTCGTGTATGAACGAGCCGGAGCAAGTGCCTGAAGGAAACACTACCACTGTACCACAAGAAACTAGCCGTGGGCCAAGTAACCGTGATGTGAGGCGTTCAACCAGGGAGAGACGCCCTCCTGACAGATTTGGACAGGGAGTATGATTTTTGTTGTATCATGTACTTATGGGTTGTGCAAATTAGGAAGGGAGGAATGTAGTGTTATTATACGCATGCACATGTTTGTATGTAAGTATGTTATCCGGATGTGATGTCACTTTATGATTAGTATATAATGTCATGGCCTGAGAGATTTGTCAGTCGTTTTTGTTGTACTGTGATTGAGCTCGATAATATATATTTTTATCACTACTCGTGTGTGAGAGCTAGCGGACCAAGCGTGCACACAGCGGAGAACATCACACACTGGAAGAGGGTCTGCCATGATTTTCAAGTTAGCCATCCAGGGCAAGTAGTCAACTATTATAACTTCTGTAGCCTATTTAGTAAGGCTTGGGTTGAGAGTATGACATGTATCAATATAGTGGCCGGGTTTAAAACGACTGGTGTGTATCCAGTGAACAGAGATGCCGTACAGCTTCCTGGTGAGCTGAAGTCAACAGAGGGAATGATGGCACCACGACCCATGTTCACTCCATTTAAAAGAGCCCCAGAAGTTGACGGCCTGTACACATCTACTGATATTCCAACCCAACGCAGAGTTGACTTACTCAAGCGACCTGTGTGTAACTTATTAACCAATCAGCAAACACCAAAACTAAAGACTCAGCGTATAAGACCTGCATCTGATATGGTTATAACCAGTTCTGAATTTAGAAGCAAAAAGGGAATGACCAAAGCTGATAAAGTGGAGAAGGGTTCAAAGTAAAAAGTGAGTTAAAAGGATGTTTTCTTTTAGCGTTTTTCTAACTGTGCTGTTAGCCTACTGCAAATGTGTTGCTTAAACTTTGACTGTTAGTGTTATAACAAGTGTAAAAACATTTTCACTAAAATGTTGAAGGATGTAGGGATTGAAGTGCCAAAATTAAAAGTATAGAAACAAGGTCAAAGTGCAGCATGCATGCAGACAAAGGGAGGGGATGATAGCATGCAACAATCATAACATGCGTAACCCCTTTTAGTATTTACAGATGTAGGGATATGGGGTTACACATGTTATGATTGTTGCATGCTATCATCCCCTCCCTTTGTCTGCATGCATGCTGCACTTTGACCTTGTTTCTATACTTTTTGGCACTTCAATCCCTACATCCTTCAACATTTTAGTGAAAATGTTTTTACACTTGTTTCACTGGTTTTTACTGTGTGTAGCAACACATATAAACCTACTGACTTTCGTGCAGAGTTCTACAGGATATCTAGCAATTGTCAGTGACTCCTACATCCTGTCTTGTACGAATATTGCCTACTGAGCACAACAGCGGGTCCAGTTGCCTGCAACAGTTAGTCGTTCAAAGAAACGGAGCAACGTAGCCAAAAAAGACAACACAGCGCTCGAAACAGCGGCAGCTCGACGAACTGTGCAGAAAATTAACTTCACGTGTTCGGCACGTGAGCAAGCAAGAAAATGGCGTCTAAACTAACACTTGTAAGGTTGCAGACCTGGAGTTTGACGGCTTTGGGAGAAGGTATGAAGATTTTGTGCATCAAGGATCATGTACGCTCCTGTATAAATGATTTTCGTGAAAGAATTAGAGCGATTACTAACCCCAGTTTCGCGGTAGGCCGTTTGAACTGAAGAAGAAGAAGAAGAAGAAGAAGATGATGAACAATCCGGGTTTTTACAAATTTCCGAGATTCACTGTAGCTGTATATTTTACGTACTTTGAGAGTATTAAAGTGTATAGAAGCACTCGCAGAGCATGTAGCTTGTCTAAAAAGGCTTAAAATATCCGCGTTCGCGAGTTCTGAGCCGTTACATTTGTTAAGGCTTAATGGGCGTGTCGGTACCATCCCTACATATAGAGTCTACCGACTCTATGATAACCCTCGGCATGCATGCGCAGTGAGGGTACTGTAATTGGGTTTGTCTGTCTTTTTGTTCTTGCTAATAACTCACTTGTAGTAAGTTTATTCCTTTTACAAATGACGCAACTTACCAATAAAGGAGTGAAATTTTGTGGGATTTCCTCTGCTCTGTTGCAGAACCAGAGTCCTTCCAGCATTTTTCTCAAGCGTATGCACCAAGGGTTCTGCACTTTAGTGCATTCATTTAATCTGCAAGCATTGACTGTCATTGCTAGTGATGGGTGTGCAATTCTGCATTTGTATGCTTGCTCTAGTATACATGTACTTACATGTATACTCTAACATATAGGGAAGAGCAGTTCTGGATGTCACAATATGACAACTGACCCAAAATTGGACGACTTACTTGCAGATGATACATTTAATTCTGGTGAGGAATTTTGCATTGTTTACTTGTACATATACAGTGTACTACTATTTTACAGTTCACAGTATATACATGATCAGGGTTGCATATGAGGGGGGGGGGGGCATTGCCTTGGAAACAAAGCGATAGCGGTAGAGAAGAACAATGTTGACTCGGTTGCTGCATACCAACAGCCCGACCCTAGTGCTAAAAGTCAGTGTTCCAGTACTGCAGACACGGTACGAGTTCCCAGCAGCTCCTCCCTCTCCTACGCAGTCATGTCCACTATACAGCCATGCCCCTCTTCCACTATGCGTATCATATGCTGTTTTAAACACCCTCTGCTTTCTTATCTATAATTGATGTAAATATCACGTAGTGTTGTAAAATTCTTATCTATTCTTTGTTTTGCTTCTTGTAGATTTGAAAATGTATGCAGAGCTATAAATTACAGTCGGCCAATGGTCATTTTCCGGACCAAATGTATATATGGCTGCTTGAAGAGCAACTTAGTCGGCCATAATGGATGCACATATTGCATGTGGGGCTCACGCTCATGCAGACAGACTGATACCCACACACACCCACACCCACACACAGACTGACTACAAAAACCCTCCCACGCATGTGCGAGGGTTAATAAGGAACCTGCTCTTGACCAACCAAAATGTAGGGTTTGTGACAGCTATGAACTAAAACACACACATAGTTGACCTAATTCTGGGGGGAGGGGAGCTCAAGCTGGAGGGGGGGGGGGGGAATCCCAGTGCACCCCCTCCTGTATGCAACCCTGATGATTGTCATTGGCGAGTGGGAGCGAGCCTACCTAGTTGTGTCAACAGGCCGATTTTTCTATATATATATGTTTGTGACGGGCACTGTTCATACCGTAATGTTATACGTGAGTTCTAATTTTGTGTGCGCACTTGACATCGAAAAACATTGATGCTGAGTGAGGGACAGTGCTCGCTGGAGGTAGCGTTTTGCTTCTGAGACAGTCGAAGAGAGTGAGAAACATCTTTCTCGATGCACAGACCACTGCTTGCAGCCCCTGACCACTGCGTGCAGCCTGACGTGCCTCCAGCAATTGAGCGGGTACTATGCATCGCAAAAAGCAAGAGCAATGGAGACACCATAGGTGGCCATGAGAGTGAGAGGCTTGTCTGTCCAAAATAGAGTTAGCCCATTGCCTTCTTCACATGTGTAGTTTGCATTTGGCAACAACAAAGTTCATTGGCCGGTCTGACGGTAATGAACTAGCACGTCACAGTAAGCTACATGTATTTAAAGCATGGTTTTCACTAGTTAGTTTAGTTTGAATCACTTCCGCTCACCAGCAATGCAACTAGTGTAGAATCAAGGTATCTAGCACACCTTAGAAAATCTCCGTACACTATATACATGAACATGTGGTGGAGAGTAATTAGAGCCACACTCCTATAATGTCACATTAAAAATGGTCTAAACGTAATTACAAGTAAATGGGATAGAAGAGACTGGTTTACACTATAGATTGATAGCTAGATTTGAGAATACACCTGTCAAAGCTTGCCAAATCAAGGTACATTGTAAGACTAGATACACATTAAAGAAGTACTTGACATCAGCCATGCAAGTGCTGGTCTCTTACTTGATCAAATGAATGCACTAAAGTGCAGAACCCTCGGCACCACGTGTGCTGCAATATCGTTGTAGGATGCCATAGGTAAGCAAATAACGCCATAACTTTTGAAGGAAGCAGTTCCAGAGAAAGCCCTACAAATTTTTCACCTACATGTACGTTCCCTGCTGAGTGTGTGACAGTATTTTCAGGATGAACAGACACTCCAGAGGTGAGATGTGACTTACATGTAACAGACACACAGAAAGACAGACAGACAGACACAGACAACTACTGTAACCCTCCTGCGCATGCTTGCCGAGGGTTAATAAGAGGTTGCGATAGATACCCAGATTCTACAAAGTTTAATAACTAAACCTTGCCATAACCTGACTATCCCTGATTTTGTACAGATGCATTGAGTTCAACTGATCCCTCTGCAGAAATATCTTTTTATTCGGTTTCTGACAATGAAGGTTCGTATGTGTTAATAGTTGGCCATTTCTTCGAATTCACTTAGTCCATGAATTACACTGTGATCAGGATCCAATAATGCTGCCGGACCACCTCAGATCACAGTAAAAGTATTAATTGTAATTGTGAATAGCGTAGGAAGCAGAAAATACTTACTGAGAGACATAGTATCGCGTGGTACATATAGAATATCTTAATTTGGACTTCTCACGAGAGTTTAAATTTTTACTGACAACGTTTCAACCAAGCTGTGTTGGACTTCTTCAGGTCAGAAATGCTACAATAACTGCATTCAGGTCCAAAATCCAAATTTTCCTGGGGGGCATGCCCCCAGACCACCTTAGAGCGCGCGCGCGCACAAAACCGGACAAGTTCATATTTGATGGCTACGGCTCTGCAAGCGCATGCGTCAGCAAAAGAGTTGGTGATGACATTGCAACAAAATCTATCATAGAGGTACATCTATTGTGGCAAATATATGTAGGTTCAATGACAATCCGTGTAAGACCAAATGAACTAAAGATATTGAATAACCTAGAGTATAAGTAAGGATGATTTTCATTACAAAAATTTACATTAAAGTCTCCTATCAAGATATAATTACAAAACTGACTGGCGTTAAGTGACTGTAAATACAAAAATAAATACTCAAATATCTCAACAGGTGAATCAGGAGTCCTATAAAAAGTGATATACAAACCTTATTAACATTGCTACATAGAGAGAAGGTAAGGAGTTCTAGGTTATCAGGTCAGGGATATAGGTGAGTTACACTTACATAAATAAGAACACCGCCTCCATGCCTGTTCCTGTCAAGCTTGTACACTTGGTAGCCCTGGATACCAATCTCATGATCAGCAATATTAGTATCCAGCCAGGTTTCTACAATGCATACAATGTCAAGATCATCAGTCACACAAAGGTTGTCATGTTTCAAAGGTACAGAATATTTGTACTGTTTTTACAATTTGTATACTTGAGGGTTACTATGAGAGCTTGCGCCCTCCATGGGATGCAGTGAGTTTACCATTGTTCTAAAAAAGGTGTGTTTGCAGAGGACTCACCTTCATTATTCTCATTCATCACTGTGATGGTACTTGTGATGGTACTTGCAATTTCATGACTGTAATCAGGAGTGTCATGTTGAACAGCAGGATGGTGGATACTCTGTAGCAGTGTTTCATTGCATTTACTCTCATATGTGTATGCAGGCTCCAACTTCCAAGCAGTCTGCACTGCAATTGCATCCCATGAAGCCTCCAACTGCTGTAGTACATCCTCATTCCCATGCACCATTTTTGCACATGTCTAGGGTTGGTAGTTGCCAACTTGAACTTTCGCTTAACTTTCAGATTTTCTACATATGTAATCAGGGAATGATAGCTAAATGTGTGTATGGAGCAATGTAGTGCAAATGTTGCTCACCATTACTGCATTACAGTGCAGTGGTGGGGGTCATATATGTAATTCCTCTGTGAAATAAGGTACTATAACAAGGAATCTTGTTGTGTCTTTCAATACACAGAGGTAATTCATTAAGGGATATCATACACATCTCATGAGAGTTGGTATAGTCATAATATGTTGCAACTGAAGTAACCACACACTTCTGCTGGTCAAAACAACCATTCATATTTTGCAGTGCACATACTCAGCCACCCTTGAATATTTATGGATCAGTGCCTGTATTTTGCTTTCCTATTATGCTCAGGAATTTCAATATTTTGGGTTTAGATACACACTTCCTCTTCATTGACACCACAGATGGTTACATGGTTTGAAGGCGATTAAGAAAACTGGCTATTCCTGGACCAGAGGCAGAGATAGCATGTCAAAAGTGGGGGGGGGGTGGGGCTTGGCATTCATAAAGTGGGGGGTTATTCACATTCATTCTGAATAGGGTATTAGTTCTTCATGACAACCAAATAGCTACACCAACAATTTCTCTCTAATGGAATAATTGGCGTATCATTATGCCAAAATTATATCCAATTCTTTGCATGCATATATTATGCTTGAAAGTATAATTGGCACAGTATAATTGGCAAAGGCATAATTGTAACCAAATAATATGTAACTAAGGTAATCATGAATATTTGACTCCTCCATGCATGGATGCATGTACAGTGCTGTACAGTGTTAGTTTACAGAAGCCCAAAGAACAGTCATGCTGTTGGTCTCAAGGGAACTATAAAAAGTACCACGTAATGTGCAGTGCAGGTTCTTGCGCTAACGATGACTAGGGCAGCATCACTGCTAATGGGAGAAATGTCTAGATCTCTTCAGTTATTTTTGGTCTTAATAATCCTACTGACTTGTGTGCATATTGGAGCATCACAGGATGGTGGTGAGTTCTTTAGAGCAAAGACATTTCACATTTTTAATTTTTTTGTGCTTTTGTAGTTACAAATTTAAGTGCATCAGTTCATGAGATACTACTGCCTATCATGAAAGAGATTAAAAACGACCTCAACTTCATTAAAGATGATCTCAACTCTGTGAACAATGATTTGAGTAGTCTTAACAAAACTGTCAATACTGTAAGTAAAGACCTTGGGGAGTACAAGCAGCAAACAGCATCTGAACTAGCTGGACTAACATCTGAACTAGCAGGACTACAAAACAAAATGGCATCTGAATTAGCTACACTACTCACTAATATGACATCTGAACTTGCTGGACTATACATTGCCCTCCATTCCAACACTACTGAACAGCTGACACAATTCTGTGATAAGATGAGAAACGATATTAGCAGTTTAAAGGGAGATCTGATCAGTCTCAATGACTCCATGAACAGAATAAGTGACAATGTGGAGGCACATGATAATCATGTGAGTACTGAACTAATGGAACTAGATCAAAACCTACAACAGAACTTCACACTACAACTAGAGAATTCTGTAGGCTACATTTATCCAGTGTACACATGTGGAGGTACAGGAGGTTGGAGACGTGTGGTCTACTTGGACATGACAGACTCCAATACCCCCTGTCCCTCTGGCTGGCAGCTGACTAGCCACTCCAAGAGAACATGTGGTAGAGTTAATACTAGTGCTCTCACCTGTGACTCAGTCACCTTCTCTGTTAGTGGAGGAGGCTATACAAGAGAATTATAGCCTATCAGGATGAAAGTTCTGGTGCATTTGAGCCCTATGATGATGGTGCAGTGACCACTATTGAAGGTTCTTATGTTGCTGGTGTCAGTCTTACACACGGCAGTCCACGACAACACATTTGGACATTTGCAGCTGGTCATTCTGAATTCCTTGACACCAATTATGTCTGTCCTTGTGATACTACCGTTGATATAAGCATTCCACCATTTGTGGGTGGAGACTATTTCTGTGAATCAGGAAGGAACTCAGCTGCCCCAAACAGGTTCTTTGCAGATGATCCTCTCTGGGATGGGAATGGCTGTACTGCCACAAGCACATGTTGCTCATTCAACAATCCTCCATATTTCACTAAGCAACTCCCCAGTCCTACCACTGATGATATAGAGGCTAGACTATGTAATGATTATACATTTGAGGATACTCCAATAGAACTCATAGAACTGTATGTACAGTAGATATACTATATTCCCTACCTTAGACTTACAGAACTGAGTAATTATACATATATACGTGTAGCCCAGGCATGTGGTTTGGCTAATGTAGATAGTGAAATAGAAGATACACTTGTTCTATACATTAATATTCCTATGTTTTTAACTCCAAGGATGATGTAACATGTACATGCAAATTTATATTATCAGTATATTTATATGAAGAAATATAAAGACCAATTTTTGCAAGCAAAGAGGGTTAATAATACAGTAAGATATATAGATGACTTGTTAACATTAAATAAACGTGGGTTTTCTGATGAAATATCTAATATTTACCCCCCTGAGTTAGTTTTAAAGAGAACAACTAAGAATCCTCTGTGTGTTTCATATTTGGATATATGTATAACCCTATGCCAGCATAGATTTTTACTACTATTTTTGATAAACGAGATAAATTAAATTGTAAAATTTTCCTTTCTTAAATAGTAACAAGGGCGTCAGAGCCGCAGCCACTTTTTAAACTTTTTTCATCCATCTCAGCTGTAGGCGCAGCGCGTTCAACAGTTGACTCTTGACAGATCGGGACTCGGTTTTGGACGCGCAACAGTGTATGTATAACTGTACGTGTTTGCCCGGCGGCCGCACCGCGCTGTGCAAGCGTATGTGCCCCGGCCCGCCTAATATACACGTACACGCACGCTCTGTGCCTACCTGGGCTCTCTGCCACAGTTACAAGTACAAAGGCGGAACCCCCTACTCGCACCCATGCCCACTAGCGGGGGAACCCCCTACTCGTACGCATGCCCACTAGCGCCACCACAGCCATTGGCCGCTACACTTCAAATTGCCTTCCAACGCACTTGAGTAATATTCTCATTAACCCAGCACATGGTTTATATATATCACAGCTGATCAGAATTAGTAGGATTTGCTGTGACTATTTATTAAATGGCATTATAATATGATTACTTGATAAGATTAAAGGCTTTTGGTACACTAGATTGTGTAACAAGTTTAAACACTATAGTCGTGGGCATGCATCACTGTTTACTAAATTTGGCACCAGTGTCAAGAATCATATACATGATGGCATATGTTTACTGGCATCTGCTGTTATGACCTTAACTAAACATGTTACATATACAGATGTAACATTGTGGTGGACACATGACAGGTGTATTTAAGGGCGTACTTCCTGTCTATCACCATTTCTTCAGTTCTGTCGTGCTAATGCTGGCTAGGTATAATGCTGGTTCTTCTCTTCTCTTTTCTTCCTAACTACGGTATGATTTTATTGGTGTTGGTGGTTATCCTAATGTTTGGATATGTTAGCTAGAGGCAGGGTGTGTGGGTAGAGTTAACCGGTTGTAAAAGATGCCTTAAACCCACCAGTCCCAGTTCTCAAGGCTGGGCACCCTGACTCTGCTATCTTTGTTGCTCCTCTTGTAGGTGTTGCTGTCATTAGCACCACAGAATGTGTACTTCCTCATTCTGTATGTACCTACACCATACCCGGTGTGACCTGAGCAGTTGGCAAATTTGATTGGTGCACTGAACATTGCAACATTATTCCCATTTTAGTGCAGGGAGATGTAGCTTAGCAATGCATCTGTAAAAAGACAATTCAGTAGTACAAAAAATGTCTTGCTACAGAATAGTTTCACCTTCCATGTGAGGGATAGCAGGAAGGGCTGTGGGAACAGGACACGTAAACATGTCCCCAGTTTTGGTAGCTGGGAATGTCATGGTCTCCATGACAACGCTGGACTGCTGCTCTGAGATGCTGTTAAGGAAGTTGAAATTGCACTGGTAATCAACATCTGGCATGTTAGATGTGTTCAAGTCAATGTTGTCCTATAGGACAGAAAGAGAGGAAGGATATTGGTGAAGTGTTGTTCGAATAGACACAACGAATCTACAATAGTATGTTATCGGAGTATTTTAAGTATATCGACATACCAAGTTAGTGATCTAACACACACACACACACACAAGGTAACATGTCCATACCTCTAATTCTGTGATGTACAAGATTGTTGGGGCCACGGATGATATCACTGGGCAGGAATTCATACTGTCATACACCCATACCGATGACTCAGCATTGCAGTCTGCCTGCCGACTACATCTATAAGTTGATGTAAGTCTATTGCTGTGACAGTATGGGGTTGTGTGGTCTGACCTATTCTCTGGAGTACACCATCCACATATAGGAGTCACATGACTGTAAGTATTACAGACATCCACTGAATGAGAGATGAGCTATATAGCAGGAGAGGGAGAGGGAGAAAGAGAGGAAGGGAAAGAGGGATGGAGGGACAGAATATATATGTCGGTCAATCATATCCAAACATTACAGCCAGCCAATCACATGCACAACCATAGACCTAACTATCACTCCACTGTTTCATGTAAAACAATTATACATCAAATATTGTCTGTGTGTGTAGGAGGCAAGATATAGTGGTATGTGTGCAGACATCTGTTGTGAGGCTGTTATCTCTTTCATTGATCTTTTATAGCTAGCAGCTACATTCAAGAAAAATAACACAAAAATCTGACTGCCATACTTGCCAAGTTTTATGGGGGCATCACAATTGCTTTCTTTTGACCACACCCATCACTATATTTAGTAAGATTTGGGCATGACAAATATCATTATTATTAGGCATTACAAATTAGAAAATTGAGTGTGACTGCATATACGTGATTTGTTTCCCGCCCATTATTGCGTGCATTCGATTGCCTATTATTGGGACAACTGTCTGTCGGGGCAATAAATCGGGCACTGAAATCGGGACAGTTGGCAACTACGGACTGCATACCAAATTACTATTTGTAAATAATGTACCTTAGAGGAGTGAGGGCATAAAGGATTAAACCATTGCTAGTGACTCTCAGTTGTGTCACATTAGCCACACCCACTTCTGAGTCAGGAACGAGATCAAAGGTGTGAATAAGAGGAATAGACTCTCTGCTCTCTATGTATAGAACTGTGGAGAAATCATTACATCACACTATACCACAACATTGTAAAAAGGTTACTGAGGATGATATTATATCATTGGCTGGCATGTGAGTCTGCTCCATGAATACATATTGTTGCAGACTTCAGCGTCAGGGGGGGGGGGGGGGGGGCATCAATGTACAACACAGTCAACTACATGCATTTGTACACAGAATTAAATGCACGGTGCTATTGTATTTGGTTTGCAGTGCTCATTTATCCTGCCCCCCTCAACACCGTAGTATCTAATTCTTTGGAATGCAATATATAGGGATGTCCTGTTTTGTCATCAATAGTCATCGATAGTTAGAATATCTCTCTCAGGTGGAATGTACCGGCCATTCCACTATATACTTGTCGGGAAGTTGATCCACCATAAGATATTAGAGGTGGCTAGAGAAAACTCTAGTGTATATGGAACAAGGAAACAGCACTATAAGGGTTGGGTAGGAATTGAAAACATGTACTACTGTAAATAAAGTGGTCATTTACAAGTGGCTGTATCTCACAGTAGGTGTGTGTATGTGGCAATAATAGAGTAGGCAATATGCCAGGGATTGCTGGTATGTCATAGCAGAAGCCTACATTTCTGACTGGCAGGCATGCACTATAAGTGGGGGCAGTGGACTTACAACTGCCTCAGCCATGCTAAGATAGAAAGTGGCACAAGGAAGTAGCCACCACACTAGATATACTCCTACTTATCACTACAAGGGCCATACACAACAGTTCAATTAGATATATTGCACACGTAAACTGGAGTTTGAGAATGGTATACTTTCACTCACCTGATAAGCATTCCATTGTCAGTTCCAACACAGAGAAAGTGGTGGGAGTCAACAGTGGTGTGCAGTATGGAGCTGAACTGCCCTGATGACAGGGGATGGGAGAAGACTGGGTCAGCTGTCAGTGGAGAGAGCAATACATATCATGTAACTCATTCAACATATTTCACTAAGCAACCCCCCATCCTTACTAACACTGATGATTGGCGAGCGGGAGCGAGCCAACCTAGTGTTAGGACTGGACGACTTTTCTATATTTATATGTACGGGCATTGCTCTACGCAATCTGATTGGTCGATTTAAACACGCGCAACGCGCAAACGTAAGACCGGCTCAGACCAGAGATTCTAAACATGAAACCGAGCGAACTAGCTTGCCAATCTCAGGCAACGATATGACATCACCATACCAGGAAAAAGCGAGGGATCAGGAAAGTGAGGAGGCCCTCGAGCAACGGCTAGCGAGAGTCAAAGCTCGTAGAAGGCAGCGTCTCGCGTTACAGAGCGCTGAAGAACGACAGACACGCCTATCCCGACGCCGTGTTCGGCTTACTGGACCGACGCAGTGCTGAAATGCTGAAGAGCGGGAGACGCAAGTTAGACTGAATCTTCAACAGCAGCGACTTGAAACTGAAACGCAAGATAAGAGAGAGGCACGACTGCATGGACTTCGGGTCAGTCAACAGCAAGAGACTTGCTGCTGAAACACCTGGAGAGAGGCATCAAAGGGACAGAGACAGTCATATGCAGCCATTAATATCTCGATCCTATCACCAACCTCTCCTTCACCAGCCAGCTTGGGGCACATTCCCAGACTAGGAAACCCATGCCACCACACAGTGCACGCATGCGCATATTGTAGCCTCTCCCGCTCGCCTACAATGCACAGCATTTGGCTAGTATAGAGGCTAGTGATTATACATTTGATGATACTCCTATAGAGTTCATAGAACTGTATGTCTTACAAAATTGAGTGATATATATATAGCCTCATACCCAGCCTGGTAATAATAGTCAAGATCAAAGACTAGCAATAGTAACCGCTATGACGTCGGAGTGGTTTATCCAGATAAACAATCACTGACCAGTGGTTTATAGAGTACGTCACACTTGTGGTCACAGCTGTGTATATTATTATCTAAACACTAGCTCAATTGCAAGTCTTTGATCTTGTTACGTTATATCCTGCGTAGATCTACGCATGCGCCATTACCTGTTTTGAACTAGGTGCCGAACTGCCGATCTACCGTACCAGCAACTACGCGTTTCGAGCATGTCGGTATCATCCCTTAGGGAGTCTATATATTCAGTAATAATTTTATAGCCATGCAGACGAACTAGCGAGACTCTATTTTGCATTTAGACGCCAAAGTAAACCCTGACCTGCAAAACTGGTCGAAAGCTGGTTTAAACCTGTTACCTCATCCAGGACCAAGAAGTTTAGCTCTAGTCGTCTGCTGTAGCAGTGACTGCGTCCCTCACTTCCCTGGTCAGTTGGCAGATATGAAATGTCGTTAGGAACAATACAAGCTCTACCCCACGATGTTCTCATGTAGAGGTAAGCATATAGTGTATAGCTGTTGCGGCAGAGCCGTTGATACTACCGTAGCGTGCTGAAATCTCGCGTGTTAAAATACAGGTGAGAGGGAGCAGTAGCGCGGCGCGAAAGAAGTATACACATAGAGTCACGCTCGCCGAACTGGGATCGCTCCGTTCGTGCATTTGCTCCTCGCTCGCCCACGACCTTGAGCATTAATCATTAAAGTGAACTTGAGAATCAAAGTGGTACAAACTAGTCCACGACACTTGATAACTACTTTTCATTGATTGTTTTTCACACTAGAATAAAAATATAGTGTATGATTAAATACAAGCATAATGCAAAAGGATGCGGATGAATGTGCAGTGCCAAATATCATGGAAACAAGGTGGGTGAAGACAAGAGATGATGCAATCCTACAACTATTGCATTGGAGAAAACCTACCCCACAACAGAAACAGCGTCATATAACTACCAGCATATTATGTGATATGGTAACTTTACCATAAAATCTCATGTCAGAGAGTTGTGGACAGAGTAGCCTTTTTATCCAAATTACATAAAGGTAATTCTGAAGATCTTTGAGGCCGTATGTAATCCATCACTACTGTAAACATGACATTATCATGTTTCTTTATTACTATGATGGATTTCATGTGGTCGTAATATATCCCACTGACTTGCTCCATGCAGGCAACTGAATACATATGATACAAGAGTATGTAGGAATGGCAGTACTAGTGCCACATATCAGAGAAACAAGGACTGTATTAGGCAGCAAGATCAGTGATGATGCAATAATGTGTAACTCCTTACTAATAAAGATCTGGAGAGAGGGATTGTGCATGTTGTTATTGTTGCACACCACATCAGACACTCCACTGCTTTGCTGCCTATATAAATGTTTCTAGTTCCATCCCTACGTCTTTTAACATTTTAAGTTATACACTATATATACGTCTGCAATGTTACTATAGCATGCATGAGCTTGTGTCATTGGCTTCTCCATAAACTGTCCATGAAGTCAGTCCGGTCCACCATTCATATAATTATGTTCATACAAGATGAGACAAGTCCAGACCTGGACTCTCTTCTCATTCATTACATTAACTTAAGCATTGCTGACTGTTCGTTCACATGTAGTGCTGGTACTCCATAGCTGAAGGGGGGGGGGGTACTGACTCCCCATGCCCTCCCACACTTTATCCTTCAAATTCTGAATGTAATATTTAATTATGGAGAGCATATATATTATACCTGCATGGAGGAAGAGCAACATCATATACATATACTGTCTCAGGGAGCTAAAATGGTATAAGAATGGCTCTGTCATTATCTGAGAGGGAGATGCCCTATATAGTCATCCAAATTGTGTGATTTTTTGTTGTGCACAATACATTTTTATGTGATCATTCACTACCAGCAAGAAATATTCATCATATATATAAGTTCAAAATCATGTGACTAGCACATGAGATATATACAACTCCAACTCTTAACACTAAGCTACCCTTTCCATAATCCAACATTTGTACAATACAGAAAAGAAGGGACTGGAGGAGAGATTCCCTCATCAGAACTGGCCCATTATTCTCGGCCTTGTGCTTTTACGCAACACTGCTTTTCTCATCATCACACCATCCATCTATCAATTCATTACAACACCAAAATATGAGGAAGAAAATGCTTGTAGGGGCAATAAAAGTGTAAGTACAGTTATGATTGTTATCCTATATTATGTTGCATCTATTTAGCTGTACAGAGGAACAATGGGTGTAATAACAAGGGGTTTTGATAAACCATCTTTGTTTACATTAGCAGCCCTCAGTCTCTTATGGCCGTAACATAGGCTATCGAGCTCTTGTGTTGATATTACAGAGTTCTAATTCTACCCACATGTGTATAGCTATAGCAACTAAGATAGCTGCTAGAGTATTTAGCCCCCACAGAGTCTAAGTAGCCAGATATGTATGTGTAAGTCTGTTTAATTGTGTATGTGTCTGTACCAGACAATGATGGTAGGTGAGCTTGCACCCAATCCTGACTACTGTAGTATTATTGTCACTTGAGATATACAGATATCATTCTTTACGGATATCCTACACACCTCTTGGTAGTTACAAAATATAGCTCTGTTGCAACTGAGGTAACCCTACCTAATGTTTAAAATAACAACACATTTTTTGCAGTGATAAGTAGCCAGATAGCTATTCGGAAGTCTGTTGTCCTGCCTTAATTGTGTGTGTGTCTGTGCCAGACGATGATGGTAGTGAGTTTGCACCCAATCCTGGCTGTATACACCTATGGGAGTAGTCTTGAAAGAGTTGTTTTCTCCCACTTCCTTTTACAGAATTCTGAGACATTTTGGCCAGGCTTGGGGAGTTCTGAGACTGCATATGCCTGGGTCTTAATAGCTTACTATATTACCAAGATGACAGCAATGCCTATCACTGGACTAATGGCACAAAAGATGCCATACAAACCAACAATTCTAATCACGCTTTCTCTCTATATGGCTAGTGGAGTGCTGTATGGGCAGGCTACCACAGTATGGATGGTAATTGTCAGCCGCAGTTTGATGGGTGTTTGTTCCGGACTTTCAGATGCAACTGAATTAGGTTATATTGGAGAGATGGGAACTCGTATGGATAAAATAAGAGAGGGAAAAAGAAAACGCCCCATGAAAAATGTTATATTTGTTGCCTACTCATTCACTGTCAATGGTGCTACAATAATGGCATTTGGTATGTTGTAACTCGTAATCAAGGTAAAGAATATTTGAAGGAAAGGAGGAAATATATATATAGGGAAATATTGTTAAACTTTTTAGCAGAGCTACTTCAAAGTGAAAGCATGCGTGCTATAAGCTTACTACGTACTTCACTACAGATATTTTAGTGTTGGATATTAATTTTACTGTTGCAGGAATTACTTCAATCTTGACTCAGTTCAAGAGTTTGGAACCATACCATTGGCCAGGCTGGTTTGTAGCAGCTCTAGCAATTGTGCTTGCTGCTATAGTGCTATTCACCTTCTTAGAGCCAAGGTCACTTAAACATATAAAAGGCTGTGTTCACTGGAAATTCTGGAGAAGTTTAAAATTGTCCCTTAATCTACGAAGTGAGTGGAAGATTCGATTGATTGTATCCTTCAAAAATGTACACTCCATATGTCATGTAGCAATGTATTTACATACTTTGTCAATCTTAGCAGGTATATACAGAAACACTTGTATGGACTAGGTGTCAAAAGGGCTTATGTTTGGGAGTTTAGAGGCATTATACATAGTATAAAATTATTAAGGCTCTCAGCTCTATGTAATGTATACATATACAATTTTAGTGAAAATGTCTTTACACTTGTATATTAAGGCTATAATGGGCATGTTGGAGCCATCATAAATAGAGTGCATTGACACTTATAGTGCCAACACCTCTTAGGGATTCAGAAAACTCTTCATATAGGTTACACTATACCCACAAAGAGGTTCAGTGCATCACTAAACCTCTAAGTGGGTATTGTGTAACCAGTTTGTACCACAGAACAATGAAATTTGCTGCTGACTCTGCCATACACTTCACATGTGGTATATGGCCATACACCATGCGCAGCTCATACACCATGTACATTAGCCCATAACCACATGCGTGGGATATGTGTTGTCTTCAGGGAATTAGTCTGCTTGCGGTACTTTTGATCTCTGTGGTATAAATGTATTTACATGGATACCCATATTTCAAGTGCTACTGTCCTTACATCTTTTAACATTTTTATCCACATTATTATAACTGTCAATTAGATAATAATATTATTTCTACAAGCTTAATTTTGAAACCCTTAGAGAGCTCATCAGCAATTATGAATTCCCTAACTTATAATCACTATAAATAGTGCTACATATTTTTAGCGTCATGTGGGTACATGATTGGACAGGTCTATGCCATACTAACAACTCTAGTCACACCTGTTCTGAGTGACCAGTTTGGATTCAGTGTTGAGTATACGTCTCACTTCCTTATAGCAGTGTCTGCGGCATTTATGGTGGGCAGTGTTTTCCAGTGAGTGACATGTTGTGACATGTTGTGAACATATGTATGCTTGAAATATCAATATGCTTTCATACACTACATTTTCTTTGAGGAGCAGTATGACAGGGGATGGGCATGCAACAATAAACTTTTCATTATGGGGTTGCACATGTTTTTACTGTTGGAAGCCCATTCCCTGCCTGATATTTATTTCATTGCTGCATACAGTTATTATACATCTTCATTTTTGGCACTGTCATCCTTACATTTAATCTTTTTATTGTTCTATGCATGCAATAGTCATACCAGGGCACAAGCCCCATCCCTTTTGTTTCTCACAGTTATATGAAACCACACATGCATAATGAAAGCATTACACTATACAGAAATACATGTATTCACTTGTGCAGGAAAGATTCTGAAGATTCCATTGGCCGAACTTAATTCACTGCACGGAGTATTAAGAAGTTGTTTCATGCAAGAATGAAGGTAATACAATTTGTGAGATAGGCTTGAAGGATTAGAAGAAGAAGATGGGGAGAAATAAGTGCAAAATACATGATCATATGGTTGCGATATTAAATGGCCACAAATTATTTGTTGCATTGCCATTCCTTGTGACCACAAAGGAAAAGTTGGCACTGGATAGAATCCATGCATGCAGTATCTATTAATAACTTACTCATGTAAGATCATTGCCTAGAATAATGTGGGTTTGAACTCCACATGAGGCAGACTTTCTTCTTTGAAAAATGACTGCTTTATAGGTCAGTTGTGTTGCTTTGCCTTGTACTCTGTGCCTTGGCTACCTTTCTAAACATCTCCTAGATTCAGTTATCATGTTATGATATATGTACCAGTTAGAACTATGGCTTTGAGTGGTTTATCAGCTTACTGGAGCGTGTCAATCACATAAAACACGAAAAGCCACAGTTCAAGTGGCTTGTACTATCAAAATCAACGACTTGTCACAGTAACCATGAAGTCAGAATGCATATGGTCTATCCAGATTAAACCATCATTGACCAGTGGTTTATAGTGATTTATCACACCTGTGGTCAGAGCTGTGGTATAAGCTGTATAAACACCAGCTGAAGTGCTTCATTTGACCACAACTATAGTACAATTAATGCATATATATATATCACTTCTTACAGACTTATAGCCAAGTCTCTCAAGTTGAACAATCGGTTACTCCTTGGAGTATCCTTCGTCCTAATACTCATTGGAGTCATTCTTTTAGGAGATTGGCAGGCAATAGGCCATGATCCCTGCCTGCAAAGTGAAACTAGTACTGTCAATAGCACTTACAGTGGATATAACTCTAGTGACCAGAATGATTTTTTGAACCATTTTTCATTGTCTGCACTTGAAAGTGATGGTACTGAGAATTGTTCTTTGTCAAGTTTTCATGAAGTAAGTTGTGAAACTTGGAGTACTTCTAGTCACCAGTGTTTCTGGAATCAGAAATCTCGTATCACTGGAGAATTCTGTGGCACATGTCATGAAGTTTGTCTAAGTGAGCAGAGGTCAATGAATTTCTACCAGCTTTGTATTGGTGTGCTACTCATTTGTGTCACTATTCCTGTTGGATTTGTTGCTATACCTGCCATATTATCAGATATTACATCAGTAGAGTCACAGGTATATGTGCAATAGCTTGTGTAGTTTATACAGTTGTCTGTGTTGATCTTTTGTGTCCATCCACAGGGCAGTGTACAGACCATTTTCATTGGTGGTAAAACCTTATCCAGTGCTCTAACACCACTCTGGTGTGAGTTTACATGTGTAGATAGCCACTCAGCATCAAGATTTAAAATTTTACTGGATAAAGAATGCTATGTGGATTGACTAATGTGTATTGTACCGAGTTTATTTTTATGGAACACTTCATAGAGCAAACTATGTACTAGTTAAAGTATACATCCAAGTACAGTTACAGGCTAATGTGGGTAAGAATGCAGTGATGGTGTTTTCTAAGGATAGAGCAGAGGTTAAGTGGAAGTGGTGAGAACATGAGCTTCCTAAGGTTTCAAGTTACTGTTATTTAGGCATAGATTTTGCAAGTAATGGAGCGTGGGATGTGCATATTAAAAGGTCATTAATAATGGCAGGAAAAAGGTAAATCAGTCGCATAGTGTTATTAGTAATCGAGATATTAACTTAACTGCACGTAGGCTGTTGCTTCTTTCTGTGATTAGACTTAGTACTATTTGGGAGGATAATAAGGGTCAAGTAGCTGGATTAGAGTCCATTATTCTGGGGAGAGCCAAAAGGAATCTGGGTGGTTCATCTAATACAAAGCAGTTAGAGGTGATATGGGTTTAGAATCATTGAGGGGTAGAAGGGATAGAGCTAAATTAAAGTGGTGGTATAAGCCTGAGGATAGATACCCAAAGCAATTATTCAGTCGGGAATGGGAAACTAAGCCTCGTAGAGGTAGACAAAGGAAAGCATGGGGTAGAGTGGTTGACAAACTTTTTGTGTTCTTAGGTTTGGATAGGCATGAATGGGTGGAGGATATTAAGGGGAGAGAGTTCATTAGTTTCATTTTTGGCTTGTATAGAAGAGAATGTTGGTGAAAGAGAAGGTAGGCAGTTTGAGGAATTCGAAGGATTGAATAGTAAAGTAAAATTAGATATGTACAGAAGGTTTGGGTAGGAAGTAGAATTTAAGAGGTATTTGCATTGGGTTGGTGATGCAGATATTAGACTTGTTTAAGTTCAGGTCAGGAACACATGGCTTAAATAAAGAGCTAGGCAGGCATAGTGTGTGTTGTGTGGTACTGAGTGTGTGAGTGTATATAATTCATGTGTTGTGGGAGCGTTCAGCCTATAGTAATATTAGAGGCACCTTTGTGGAGAAGCTTCGCGAGTTTTAGGAAAGAGATATACAGAGTTTGACAAGCTTAATAGTATAGAGAATATTGCATATGTATTAGGAAGTGAGCTTTGGGAATACGATTTTGACGATTTACTCAGCTTAGTAAAGGAATATGTTGTAGGTGTCTGGGATGCACGTAAACAAAAATTGGTGATGACTCGTGCCCTAGTCAACTTCAGTCCTTGGCTGTGAATCTGCAGCTGGCTGGAGTTAAGGGGCAAATGGATGGTAAGTTCTGTTCCTCAGGTGAGAGAGGAACAGACGGTAAAGATTTGTCTTTATGTGCATGTGTGTGTGGCTCCGCCCATGATTGTGGGTGCGTGGTCGATGGCAGTAATGCTATGGTAGCTTCATGAGTATATTTATTTACTGGATAAAATATACGAGAAATATATTGGAGCATAATAAGACTCAATGCAAAGCTTAGTATATACCTTATTATGTGTCAAGACACATTCAAAATACCAGTAACGTATGACCATATACAGGTACATTTATTTTTTATTGTTTACATATACAGAAATTTTAATTAAGCAATTCAAATAATAGCAGAGAATGTTGCTGAGGGGTCATTCCTATGGCCTTTATGGAGTAGGCTAGGAATCATTTAATGCTTTGTCAATAGCATTTAAAAGTATGTTTGTACTTCTGAGAACCTCTTGTTCAAAGTATGAGTGTGTCATTTATGGCAGATACAACAGAACCTCCCTAACTAAGAATTGCAGCGTTTTTGGTTAGCATGTGCATGTTCCTGTCGGCTTGCTTTAGAGTCATGATTTTGTCAACTCTTCGTGGAAATTTTATTTGGTGACTGAGATGCAGAAAGCCCATGGCAACTTTGTAAAGGGGCACTCTATACTGAGGACATATATGGAAGTGTATTGTATGGCATACTACACATTATGAAAATAAATAACATTTTGGCCTTTCATGGTGTATTCGTACAATAAGTGTTCAAAAAGGCTTATAACCACATGCACTACTTGAGAGTTATGGCTAATAGATGAATCAACACCATCCTTACTTTGATAGCCTATACTGATTCTCTGATATTATTGCCTCTTTTAAAATATTATTTCATTTTGTGTAGTTGTGGAGAGCTATGATCAGTCAAAAAACCACACCTACATTTCCATGGCTATCACTAGCCTCGGTTTAGTACTGTTACTCTTCTCTCTAATGGTGCTGTGTAAGAAATTGGCTCCTAGGCACATTCAAAGAGAGGTCTCAGACTTAGTTCCTCGTGCTTCTGCTAACATTTCAGCAACACTGGACTTGAAACCATCTACTCCAGGTATAACTAACAACAATGTACATATAAATAACGTAGAATGTACATATAAGAAACGTAGAACATATGTATATCCATCCTATATATGTTTCCATGAAGAACATAGAAGCTTCAACCTATCACCTTAATATCGATGTCATTTGTCATTGTGCAGATATGGACGCTGTATGATGGATGAGTGAACTCTATGTAGTTAGTTATGGTTATATAAACTTGTAGTAGTGAGAACAAAATTTTTAAAATCTTTACATTAGAGTAAACAGTAAATTTGATATAGGCTAATAAATATGAATACTTAGGATATATATGATGAAAGTTTAAAATTATATAATAATTTGTACATGTCATTACTGTGATATATTTTTGAGTTCTTTAAGTTTGAAACACTCGTAAATAAACTGTAATTCTGAACAGTGACTGAAAATCACTTTTAGCCTCCACTGTACATAGCACACACATAATATGAACTGTACAGCCATATGTAACACTAATCCTTTTGTGGAGTTCGATCTAATGCTATGTGGCTACAGACATCCCAATGCGTTTTAAGTTACCATATCTTGTCTAAAAATTATATATGGCCTATATATTCAGCAGAATCAATTCACTGCCCTCAAGTGCATTCAAAACATGGTGCTTAGCATATATATGCAAAGAAGAATTTAGCTAACTCGGCGATACCAGTGACGGATCTAGAATTTTGCAAAGGGTGTATATAGCATGTCGCGCGCGCGAGTTTTGTTGTGACCACATCCAGTTTTACACGACCTGCTGAGTCACGTCCGCGTGCGTACACGTAACCCTTGTCACACAGTACACGTGCCTAATTTGGCATTTTTGGGCTAAATCCCTTGAATACCGATAGTCGCTGCGTAGGAGCTAGGCGTCCGTTTTGACGTGCTAGCGCTAACGCACACTCGAACGCAAACCTGCATGAAATCTAGACTAAGCTAAGTCAGCTGCGCGCGCGTGAGTCGCACCAAAAGGGGTTTCAGTGGAAACCTTGAACTCCCCCCTAGATCCGCCACTGGATACTAGGTGGTCAGGAGCATACAAAACAAAATTCAAGTGTGTATATAGCAACTGAGATACAGGGCAGAGTCATGTTCATTGTGATAAATCTCACGATGGCATGTCGCTATGTATATATGAAGTTTCAACTTTTTTCCACATAACTTTAAATATAGTTAATTCTTATCGACTCAGAATAGTCATATCTGGGTACACTTCTGTACATATAATTGTTTTCTTTCAGTTTTTCTTTGTGATACGTGAGTCTGCATGCATAAATTGTAATTCATTTTTGTGGTAGTATGAACTCTGAACTCCGAACTTATGTTCCATTGTTGCATATGCATAATTTCCACATGGTTTTCATCATTTCCTGCATACATAAGTTGAGTATGGTTATATTAATAAACTGCGTGGGTTATTACAATCTTGTTTCCTTAATTTTTGGCACTACCATCCCTACATCTTTCAATCCTCACTTTGCAATTAAACTGTCAACAGCAGTTTATTGTGTATATATGTATTGTATGGGACTCACTCTCCTTCACAAATTGGGACTTATTCTTCTAACTGGTTTCATTGTGTGTATATAAAGTGGAGGTATTTACTACTATGCTAAAAGTGAACATTGTATTTTGTAAACAACAATGAACGGCAGAATGCCTATGGCATATAAGATAAATAGTTACTGCTGGTGCAGTGACCTCGATTTCTAACTTCAAATTTAATAGCTATATGACTTTTGGTATTCACATAGGGTGAATATGATCATCTTCACTGAGTATTGTAAACCACTTAATTTTACATTGTGGGAAAAGGAAGAAGCAGCACATTCGAAATTCACTGCTGAAGCAAGCACTAATGTCAGTACTGAGCACAAAAAGAGTGGGGACAATAGACAGATCAGACAGTGTCTACATAGTTCCCTGCCCAAGAAACACCAGCCCTATATTGTATGACACACACTCACACATACTCACACACACACACACACACACACACACACACACACACACACACACACACACACACACGCACGCACACACACACGCACACGCACACATACTACAACTACCACTCTAAAGTACATTGCACTTTCCCTTGCAACAATATAGGGTTGGTTTCATTGATTTTCTTGGGCAGGGAATTATGTAGACACTGTCTGATCTTGTCTCCTGTACTTTTTGGGCCAGCCCTATATTCCATTTCAAAATTTAGAGTATACATACCTTCAAACTGGATTCAGAGTCACTATGTTCACTCACTTTTCCTTTAGTGTATAATTTGCATAATAAATAACTATAAGGATTTAGAGTTGCGTGCTGTATATGAGAATTTTTTCTGAGTACAATTACAAAAACGTGTGCTATATACATAATTTTTTATTATACGTACTTATTATAAGGTGTAAATAATGTTATTTGATGTACAGTTGAACTAATTATCACAATGAATAAATTACAAGAACTGTCATAATACTTTTGGAATTAGTGCATTGATTATCAGTTTTCTTAATGTTGCACATATTACTATAGCTATAGGGAGAAAGACCAACCATATCGATATTATTACCACTGATTTTTGAGTGTATGATGTGATCATGTAGAGACATATTACTTGCATTGCAGACAGAGTGTGTAGTAGTACATCCAGAAGGTTGTGTCTCTTTGTTTTGTAGGGTCTTGCTAATCCAAAGAATCCAGCCAATACTATAAAAACAATTGCTGTAATTAGATATCCAAGTGAACGTAATTTTCTATTATATGTGAGTGGTAAAAAACCACCATATACGACTACAATTATCAACCTAACAACTACATATAAAGCAGATACCGCACGATAGTCTCTGGTCCCATTGGTTCCATCTTTATAACTCCCTTGAAAAGCATCTATAAATATTTTAAGTGTATTCCAGCCTCTTCCAGTTTGTCTAAATAACAATGCATTACATCTTGTTGTGTAGAGAACTAAGAGCAGTGGTAAGATCACACCGAGTATGAAGACCACTACAAGGGCAGGAATTGCATAGGCCAAGTGGTTTAGACTGAAGTAGGGAATGTGAGGATCAGCTGAAAGATATCGTTTGGGTACTAAAGTTCTAGTTTCCATGTCCAGATGTAATGGGACTGTAATTTGGAGAATTGAAAAAGAAGTATATATCGCTTTTAAGTAAGATAAGAGAAAGAAGGTGGCAAACACGTGAATTAGATTAGTCCCAGCAAGATGGTGCTGAATTTGATTACAGGATATCCTTTTGATGAAATGCCAGAGATAAACTGCTACTTTAATATTCCTTTTGTGTAAAGTCATTGCAAAAGACAAGAGGAGAATTAGAATTAGTGGCCACAGAGCAGCAATATAACCGCAGCTGAGTGCTCCAAGTGTAGATATTGTTTTACTGACACAGAATGGACTTATTGCCAGCCTAAAATAGTCCATATTCCAAATTCCATAAAGAGAATGCAGTATTGCTGGCAAATGAGGGTCTACTTCATAAATTACTGTAAAAGCCACTGAGTTAGTGGAAATTGCTATAGCAACAATTTGACTATAGAATATGAAACCATTCCACTTGCTGGAATTGGCAGACATGCCGAAAGAAAATACGAGTGCAAAGAAGAGAGTTGAAAAACCAATTTCAAGCATTAAATAGACAACTATTCCATAATCTGAGCACCTCGGAGCACATGGCAACCCATAGTAAGTGTACATTGCAATTCCATAGCCATCTTGGCAGGTTGCACAGAAGTAGTCTTGTCTGTGAGAGAAATTGCAGAAGAAGGCATTGATATTACGTGAAGGTATCTCCCTATAACCTATAAAAGGATACTTTAGCCCTCTCCTGGAACGTAATCCAAATACAACTTTTGCAATTGTTATTGAGCTGGAATTTGTGGACATTATATAATCGATTGGAATGTAGAGCTCATTGTTGGCGCAATAAATTATGTCAAAGCTTTGACTGCACAGGGAACTTGGTATCGTAGAATCAGCTGAACTAGACAGCCAAGAGGTTAAATCCTCACAGAGTGTTGTATGTAGACAGACGGCAATTTGAAGTAGTAGTATTACTTTTGATGACATCATACAATGCAGCTACACAGTCAGGTAAGAGCTCTAAACAGGAGCACTGAAGTGGCTTGTTTGACTTTCATAAAATGGAAAATGGATAGGTTATGAAGAGGACTATACTGAGTATAAAATAGGCTAGGACAAACAAGTATTTTGAAAGTGAGTTAATAAAATATGAAAACAATTATTGCACAACTTACAAATCTTATGAAAAACGTCATTTTTACAATGGAAGTGTTTTGATATATTATTAACGTGTGCACCAAGGATACTAAAAACAGTGAAAACAATTATTGCACAACATTCAGTTTTTATAAAAAACGTGCAATGGAAGTGTTTTGGTAATTATGAACATGTTGTCCACACAAATTAAGGGTATATACCAAACAACCCAATACAGTACAGTATAATATGTTCGTCTTATTTGTCCAAACTGAGGCTGCTATAATCACGTAGTGTTGTGTATTTTGCATACAAAAAAGCATTTTTGCGGCTCTCTAGTTGAATATACAGCTTCTTTGATAGAAACCACAGAAGGGAAAGGATTAAACCCCCTTGTGGAATACACAGAATGCAAAACTGCAGGATGATTAAGGCATGTAGATTTTGAGCACAGTCTTTAAAATGCCTTATTTCACATCCAATGTTGTATAGCTGGAAGAGGAGTATCGACTGAACAATCAGTAGTAACAGCAGAAGAAGCTCAATCATGTTATTCCAGTCCGACTTGTAGGGCCTTGCATAAGCATAGAATGCAAATGTGAGAATATAAAAAAAAGATTGACATAGATAAGGCTCAGTACGGATGAAATCATGCATTTTCAGAAAGAAAAGAAATAGAAACATGGACACTCTGTGTGTTGCATACAAGGCTGAAACAGCTCTGTAATCTCTTGTATCATTTGTTCCATTCTTATAGCTGTGTTGAAAAGCACAAATCAACTTTGCAAAGTCCTTAGATCTTGTCAATCTGCATCTATCAAATGCTCTCCTTGCACAACGAGATGGGTATAAGCATAAGATCAATGGTGGGATGATGCAAAAGACAAACAGATTTCCGATGGCCAAAATCAAGAAGGGTAAATGCTGGGTGCTGTAATAGTCAAAGCGGGGGTCAATTGACTTGTATGTTGAGAAATTAAGATGTAAAGAATTATAATTTAGTTGGTAAAATTTCAGGGGATGTACTATTTCTAGAGAAACAAATAGAATCTTTGTGTAGGAAAAGAGCAAAAATGTGGCAAACACATCTACTAAAGAGGCATCATGTCTCAAGAACCTTTGAAACACAACTGAGTACTTGTGTATGGGCCTCCATATAGCAACTATTACTTTGCAACCATTGTGATGCAATTTTATAATGGTGTAGGCCACAGTTGTCAGCAACAGTGGATAGAATGCCGAAATGTATCCAAGAGCAACTACTTCAATGGTATTCAGATGTTTACTGACACAAAATCTGGGAATGATCAAACGAAAGAAATCCATGTTCCATACACCATACAATGTGAGGACGGCATGGGTCAAAGGAATGCTATAATCTGTCAGGAGGTAATAGAAATAGGGTGTGTTAAATATGTAGGCAATGATTTGGCAGTAGAGGGCGAGGGCTACCATATATCCTGATGTAATTCTGATCCGAAATACTAGAAAGACAAGAAACATGACAGTTGGGAAGCTCAGCTCCAGCAGGATATAATATAACCATCCTGGAGAGGACGGGTGACATTTGGTACAAGGAACACCATAATATGTATATGGAGATGGAGCATGATCCCGTTTGCATTGACCACAAAACTCTCCATTACGTGAAATGTGGCTACACATAAAGTGATTTAGTTCACTGGTGTTTGCAGGCAGCTCTCCATATCTGGAATATCTCTTGGTACCATTCCGATGGGCTCTTTCAAATATATTACTACCCAGTACCTGGTATCCATCTTTACTGAGGAATAATCGATAATCCATGTGGAGGTAGGACCTATTTCCCTCCAAATCACACATACTAACGGGATTTGAGTGACATTTTGTGCAATTGTGACCAAAAAAGAGAGGCGTGCAAGGTTCACGGCTTGTAAGGATGACCTCATTTCCTCTGCCAAGTCCAATAAGCAGGGTTGCAATCGTAGTATATTTTACGGCATCCATCCTTTAGGCTTTAGAGCTAAACTTGTCTTCGCTCAAGTGGCGCGAGCTCTTAAAGGCATTGAGTAACGGTATAAGGCATAATTGTTACTAAATATAGCAAAACCGGAAGTTAGATACGGCGGGCGTGCGAGTACTTCAGCGCAAACGTGATAGAGATGTCTAGCGAAGCATTCAGTCTTTTTCTAGGTCGTGGAGGGACAGCACAAAACATTAGACGGGAGATTGAAGCTGTACAGCAAGAAAAGTTTGGGAACCCTGTAGTGTGCATATTTCATGCATACACAGTTATGTTTACAAGCTACTTGAGTTATTTACCATCCTTCTGCCATGCTCCACCACGTAGTAAGCTTACGTGGACTGTTTACTACGACTGGGTAAGCGCGCGTGCAAGGGCGCTTCGTAAGACCAATTAACGTAGACGAATGCTGTAAACCGCACCTGTTTCGATTTATAGTAGGCAATCGCTCGTTATATAGTCACTCAATGCCTTTAATATATTTCGTCAAAGCATACGGTTGAGAGAGATTACGTAAGCATCGTATAGAGTGGAGGTGCCGTGTGTATGTACCCACACGGTCGAAACCTATCTGGCTTTCATCTTAGCGCAAAGAACTTTATAGTTAGCATTGAAAACTAGAAAAAAGGTGAGATTTACTATCACATTTTGGTAGGGTCTATATAGACAGGGGATGATATAACACGCATCACTCCCTATGCATTATGGGCTTACTGATATATATTGTTGCATGATCTCATGATCATTCTCTCATGCTGCATGTAGCTATACTGTACTTGCTTCTCTGATTTTTTCCTAAATCGCTTACACTTTAATGACGACATAACTGCGCCGTGTTGCACTCGCCGAAGCCGAAGCCGTTAGCTAGTAACTTTTTCAATATGTGTCAGACAGACAGACAGACAGACAGACAGACAGACAGACAGACAGACAGACAGAGACACATATATACACACACAGTCACACAGTGACACACAAGGCAACATGTCCTATAATGCATATATAAAGGCAATAAACTTATAAAACAAGAGCATAGAATAGTAACAATGCTACATTAAAATACTGTTTAATTATGTACTTTCTGAGATGGTCCATGGATTATGCCATAAGCTTGGTTCACTGTAGTCATAAAATTTGTATTGTTATTACTCTGTATCTCAACTGATACATATTCAGAATTGTCATGAAGCTCCACCCTTCTGACTTTAGAGTACACCAAAGAGTTTTCTTCTGCTACAAAAATTTGTTCATAATCTCCATGATTTTTTGATGACAATGACTTCATTCTGTTTACTGCATAGGCCTCATTTGATGATGTGTGTATTTCCCTTTGTAAATTTTCCACTCTTTTCCATGCTCTGCGAATAACACTACATACATCAATAGAAAGACACATGCACTAAATACTTTAACAAAGAAACTGTAATGCACACTAATAAAAATGCACATAGCTCCATAGTTAAGCACAATTTTGTTGAAATAATGAAGACTGTTTGTGGCATAAGTTTCATTCCATACTTACACCAGTTCATCCCCAGTACTCTCACAGAAAAATAGCAGTATATGGTTACCTAAGTTATAGGCATGTAGCTATATGTGTGTGAAGAATGTCTAGTAAATTAATGGTGCAATAACTGAGTAACTGCATGCATGCCCATGAAGACATAGCCAAGTGAAGTATGTGTTATGTCTCAGTTAGTAGCGGCTACAGTTAACTCATTGACAATCATCATGATTTGTCAATGAAATGATGAGGAAAATGCACTGTAACTAGAAATCCTATATTATACAGACAATTATATGGTACTTATAGTGATGAATAGAATAATTATTATCATAGAGTCGGTAGACTCCACAGGGAAAATGGTGCATGAATACGGACTTCCACAGGGTCAAAGGAGTCCGTCTTTTCACCGTACGGACACCGTACGCACGTTGCAAAAGTCCGCGTAAGTCCGTATAGATACCATGTAAGTCCGTGGTGATACATGGTATCTATACGGACTTACGCGGACTTTTGCAACGTGCGTACGGTGTCCGCACGGTGAAAAGACGGACTCCTTTGACCCCGTGGAAGTCCGTATTCATGGACCATTTTCCCTGTGCTCTATATGTAGGGATGGCGCAGACACGCCCATTAGCCCCATACAAAACTAACGGCGGAGAACTCCCGAGCGCGGATGTTATAGGCCTGTTCAGACAAACAACGTGCTCTACGAGTGCTTCTATACACTATATATTTTTATATATCAATATTTGCAAAAGTGGAGACAGGATATAACATACTCTCGGAAAATGAGAACCTACCAACTATTCAAGATTAACTACAACCTGGAACCTTATTTGCTTCTACCATCCCACCTGCGTACAGCAATTGGAAGGTTCAGAATAAGTTGCCACTCATTAGCCATTGAAACAGGAAGATATACCAGGCCACCTTTACCTCCAGAGGAAAGAGTATGTCAAACATGTGGAGTCCTGGAAGATGAAAAACATTTTCTGTTAAACTGCTCTTCAACACAAAGATTGCCAGAATACAAGCACTTTTTAAGTACCTGTGAAAGGGAAATACAAAGCTATAATATGCTCTCCACAGATACAAAGTTTAAAACAGTTATGTCTTGTCCTAATTACAATGTAATATTCAGTTTAGCTAAACTTATACATGTTGCTTTTAAGAGTAGATAATATATTCTCTGTTTTCCGGGTTTTTTTTTTGTTGTTGTTGTTGTTGTTACTGTTTGTATGACAAATGGGCCTTCTGGCCTCTATAGTCATTAAAAGTATTATTATTATTATTATTATTATTACTATAATACTCTCGAACTCGGTAAAATATACAGCTACAGTGATTCTCGGAAAATTGTAAGAACGCCGATTGTTCATTCAGTGGCGGATCTTGCGGGGTTTCAGAGGTTTCCACTGAAACCCCCTTTTGCTGCGACTGTATAATAGCTCACATCTCTCACGTGCAGGTGACTCATGTGACTTACTGCCGATTTCGTGCTAGATTGCTTGTCGCTAGCACGCTATAAATATTTACGGACGCCTAGCGCTTATTTACTATATAATCGACTATCGGTCTTCAAGGCATATCCATCTCTCAACTCCTAACTTACATGTAAACTACATGTAAACTTTAGTACCCTTTACTCTATAAATGAAACTGGGCAGGGGTTACAACAAGGTTACGTGTACGCACGCGGACGTAACTCTAAATTCGCGCGCGTGCATATAATTAACGGGGTGTGGCTTCAACACCCCCTTCCTTCGCTATCCCCTTTGCAAAATCCTAGATCCGCCACTGTAATCATCATCTTCTTCCCGCGAAACTGGGGTTAGTAATCGCTTGACTTTATACCTTCTCCCAAAGCCGTCAACCTTCACGTTTGCAAGCTTAGTTAGAAGCATCAGTTTTAGACGCCATTTTCTTCTTTGCTCACGTGCCGAAGACGTGAAGGATCATGTATGCTCCAGTATAAATGATTTTCGTGAAAGAAAAGCGATTACTAACCCCAGTTTCGCGGGAAGATGATGAACAATCGGCGTTCTTACAATTTGTACTTGGACCCCTCCTATTCCTTATAATTATCTATTAACAGTGTTACTAACATTAATCTTTCTAATGGCTCCACGCTTGTTCTATATGCTGATGACATGCTCCTGTTCAAACCTATATCATCAGAAGATGACTATACTAACCTGTAAGGAGATGTTGACTCCTTAAAAGACTGGTCTGCATCACACTTCCTGACATTCAATCCATCAAAATGCAAGTACATGTTGTTATCCAAAAAAAACAAACCCACGAAAAATCATCCAGTGCTTACAATTGACAACATACCGATAGAGAGAACGAACTCACACAAGTACCTAGGAATTGTGTTAACATCTAACCTTACCTGGTCAGAGCATATTCCCTGTATATATATATGTTCTAAAGTAAAGAAACTTCTTGGTCTCCTCTACAGACAATTCTTCTACAAGAACTGTGCTCCAACTACTCTTCTCAGTCTGTATGTGTGTCTTATTAGACCACACTTGGAGTATCTAGGCCAGGTTTGGAACCCTCACTTACTAAAAGACATTAATAAAATCGAAAACGTACAGAAATTTGCACTGCGCCTGTGTGTTAAGCAATGGTCCCAAGATTATGAATCCTTGCTCTCTATTAAATTTTGTGATTTACCCACCCTTAGCTACCTGTCGTAAATACCTTGGTTTATGTACCATGTACAAAATTATAAATGGACACATCTTCTTTCCACCACACCCAGAGTAACACCATTAAGACCTGCTCAACAGATGCTATTCTGCCAGCCCTTTGCTCGAACAAACTCATTCCAACATTCCTTCGTGCCTCATGCATGCTCACTATGGAACAACATGCCACTTCCTCTTCGCTCAGCAGACTCCATATCTACTTTCAAATCTCATGTAATTAAGTGGTTGTACCTAACATATCATTAGCTTAATCTCATGTACTTTTATGTAATCTAAGTAACTAGAGCTACACCAAGTATTAGCTTACTGCTATGTGTATTCCTGTGCATACTGCATAAATTGTTATTAAAAAAGTTAGAAGTTTTGTCGTGGTTGTGGTTTGTAGAACTGTTTCGTCTTTTTGGCTACCAGCGTTGCTCCTTTGTGTCTGTTTCTAACGACTAACTGTTGCAGGCAACTGGACCCGCTGTTGTACTCAGTAGGCAATATTCGTAAAAGACAGGATGTAGGAGTCACTGCCAATTGCTAGCTATCCTCATAGGTATGCAAGGGAGGTAGAACTCTGCACGAAAGCCAGTAGGTTTATACGTGTTGCTACACACTAAAAATGTTATGGTCGCTTTTGCCCTTGCATGGTTGTCTCAGTTGCACCAACAATTAACTGTTATAGGCAAACAGAAATAACTACACAAGGGCTAAAATAATCCTACAATATTTACAGTGCACACACAGTAAAAACCAGTGAAACAAGTGTAAAAACATTTCACTAAAATGTTGAAGGATGTAGGGATTGAAGTGCCAAAAAGTATAGAAACAAGGTCAAAGTTCAGCATGCATGCAGACAAAGGCAGGGGATGATAGTATGCAACAATCATAACATGCGTAACCCCATATATACATCTGTAAATACTATATGGGGTTATGCATGTTATGATTGTTGCATGCTATCATCCCCTGACTTTGTCTGCATGCATGCTGAACTTTGACCTTGTTTCTATACCTTTTAGCACTTCAATCCCTACATCCTTCAACATTTTAGTGAAAATGCTTTTACACTTGTATATTATTTATCTTTCGTGTGAAACACACGTTTCCTTTAAATACAATGTCATGCATATTAATAGTATGCATGCTGATAGGTTTTTGGAAATGAAGATATACCAATTATGAATTGATGCAGGTGAATGAGATGAAACTCATGCAACAAATATTTTTTATAACAAAATTTATTTTATAGTGATATAGGTATAATTATATTGTGGTGTTTATTAGCATCATATTTAACAAGAGTAAATTGGAAGGGGATCAGGATCCTTGAGTCATATTGTGCTTAGAAACAGGCATAAGTAATGCTCTGTGTCTAAAATAGCCTATAACTTCAGCATTTAGGAGTCCTTAAGGCTGACCTTGTCAGGGCCATCTCTAGATTGTGTACCAATTCTAATACATTCATCTCAATCTTTCAAGTAGTTGTAACCATACAATATATTGCTGACAAGACCATATTTCACTAACAGATAATAATGACTCCCACAATAGAAAGTGCAACTAGACCAAAACAGCGAAAGCCAATAGTAAGCCTTCGCCATATCTTGTATCTAACAGAGAGGATGGTGCACACTTAGTGGCTCAAAATTCAATGATAATTCCTATCTGGTCTGCCCACACAGAATTGTTCTTATATCTACATGACATGTGCATAGCACACCAGCAAAAAATGGAGAAAGAGGAGAAAGGAAGTTTTCAACATCCCAACCCAAACATGCAAGCAAATGCACACATCAAAGTAACAAACACAACACACACAAAAGAGTAGGATACCATGTCCAGACGCCCAGGCTTGAGAACTGGGGCAGCATGTATACATATATCTTTCCCCATACACAAATGATATTTTATACATGTATATAATGTTGTTAATCCATGGTATTTTCTTCACAGTACATGTATATGTAAATTTGGAAATGCTTTGCTTTCAGTTTACTTTGTCTTTGATAACATTATGATAGCTATAAGCTTATGAAGTGCGTAGAAGAGAAATAGTGCTATGCCATTATGTATAACAACACAATACATACAAGTAAATTATCTAAAAAGACACACACTATGATATATATATATATCTTTCTCTTGAAAAAGTGTACCTCAATAACCCAGTTTAGAACTTGGAAACTTTGTGTGTATATAATATCCATTGCACATAGTACACTGAATGAATCTTTTATATACAATAACAATTAAATGCTACAAGATTCCCTAACAAGTATTCCCTTGATACAACAAAAGGCCTCTAGCCATGCATACTTATAGGGAGTAGCTCCTCCCACACCTGACTAAGAAAAGCAGCAATATTGATCTATGTGATATTTGTATTAAGGTAGGTTCAATACTAACAACCTGTTGAAGGTTTTGAACACATTGTAGCTAGTCCTTGAATTACAACAAGAAGTGGCCTCGGACTACATGTTAACTATTAGAAGCCAAATTATATATGAAAATTGGCAGAAAGGTAAAGCTTATTGCCTTGATAAGAACCATCATGTTAAAATCATTGTAAAGATTGTAATAACTAAACATTTACCAGCGTCCAATGCAGATAAGGATGACTCCCACGATGACTAGAGCAACAAGAATACCATTAATAGCACAAAGAGTAACAAAAGCAACTTCAGCCTTAGCCATGTTCGAACTTTTTTGACCAACCTGTCTTTGTTGGTTTTAAATTAGCGCATACCTATATACGTTGTTACGCTACCGAAAATCTTGCATAATTAACCCTCGCGCATGCGCGGGAGGGTTATTGTAGTCGGTGTGTGTGTGTGTGTGTGTGTGTGTGTGTGTGTGTGTGTGTGTGTGTGTGTGTGTGTGTGTGTGTGTGTGTGTGTGTGTGTGTGTGTGTGTGTGTGTGTGTGTGTGTGTGTGTGTGTGTGTGTGTGTGTGTGTGTGTGTGTGTGTGTGTGTGTGTGTGTGTGTGTGTGTGTGTGTGTGTGTGTGTGTTATTCCCCCGAAGAAGGCCACCGATCACCGAAAGTACTAGGGAAGTATTATTCTTATTCCACTGGTGTTTTTGCGCATGGCTACCTCCGAGCCTTTACCTCAGAGACCCACGCGCAAGTCTCGGAGACTGCGAGGACAGGAGCCGCAGCAGGCCACTCCGGAGAAAGTGGTCGGAAGCGTCGCCACGCCTCCCTCCGGGGGGCTCTCCTCTTGCGGGGACCACACACTTCCGTTGTGAATATCATTATTGCTCAACTGAGCACTATATAGCAATCTACTGAGCGATAATGATATTCATGAAATGTGGTTGGGTTGTTTAAACTCTTTACCGACATTGTCTGCAGTCTTCCACCTGCTGATGCCATTCCAGAGGAACTAGGAGATGTATTCGCTGAAGAATGTGCATCTGTAATCTGTGATGAAGTACCCAAAGTATCTAGTGTAGGTGTACTCACTCAGTTCAGTGTGAAGGTACCACAGTCAATGGGCACTACAGTGGAACCTCTCTTAACGGACACCTCTGAAGAGCGGACACCTCCCTTATAACGGACACTTACTCAAGTCCGGATTGTAGCTCCATAGACTCCAATAGTAAAGCAACCCCCGAACAACGGACACCTCGCTATTCCGTATAACGGACACGTTTTTTGTCCCGTAATCGCCAACAGCAATACAAATCGACCTCGCTATAACGGACACTTGGCCACACCTACAATAACCACACCCACAATCCAATATTCAGCTGGCTGTAACAGACAGTAAATTCAATTACGACCAGGCGCACGGCCGGGCGTGTGGAACTATAAACCTCTAGTACTCTATCGCTCCCTAGCCCTTGTACCGGTACCGCGTACTATCAGTGGCGTAGCTACAGTAGGGCCAGGTAGGGCCTGTGCCCTACCAAACATCTGGTGCAAACCTGTACAGAGATGCGTCGAATTTCACAATCACCGAGTCACGTATGTAAACGCTGGCGGGGAAGGCCTGGAATAGTATCATCGGATATTTTTATAACTTTTCTGACTGCATATTATAAAAAAGTTGCTTAGAATGCACCAAAAACAGTCTTAGAAGGCCTGAAATTCAAATTTTCCTGGGGGAGCATGGCCCCAGACCCCCCTTGGATTGCGTACGCGCCCGCTATGACGTGCCCTACCATAAAGCATTCCCTGGCTACGCCACTGGTACTATGCGAGTAATTGGCTTACGGCGATATCGATGCGCGCGCGCGCTTGTGTAAAACGTGAGGGCAACTGTGACGAATTCGTAGTTGCTGAATACCCTAGCAAAGGGAGGGCTCCTTTGCAGCCCTGGACACCCTCCTAGATCCGCCACTAAGCCACCAAAATAGGTTCTCTGATGGATACCGTGATGTCCTTACTGTATGAAAGTCTAGCCTCAGCTAGAGAGGCTACAATAGATGAATTATGATTGCTATATGTATATGTATTACAGTAATAGTTATTATGGTCATTAAAATATCGAACCTCTCTACTAAGGACACCTCTCTATAACGGACAAACTGGCTTTCCCCAATGGTGTCCGTTATAGAGAGGTTCCACTGTAATGTACATGTCCAGTTATTAAATGTTATGATAGCTATAAGCTTATAAAATGTGTAGAAGAGAAATAGTACTATGGCATTAGGTATAACAACACAATACCTGCAAAGTATGCAAGTAAATCATCTAAAAATACACACACTATGATATATATATCTTTCTCTTGAAAAAGTGTTCCTCAATAACCAAGTATAAAACTTGGAAACTTTGTGTGTATACATGTATAATATCCATTGCACATAGTACACTGAATGAATCTTTTACAATAACAATTAAATGCTACAAGATTCCCTAACAATTATTCCCTTGATACAACAAAAAGGCCTCTTGCCATGCATACTTATAGGGAGTAGCTCTTCCCACACATGACTAAGAAAAGCAGCAATATTAATCTATGTGATATTTGTATTAAGGTAGGTTCAATACTAACAACCTGTTGAAGGTTTTGAACACATTGTAGCTAGTCCTTGAATTACAACAAGAAGTGGCCTCGGACTACATGTTAACTACTAGAAGCAAAATTAGATATGAAAATTGGCAGAAAAGTGAAGCTTACTGCCTTGATAACTACCACCATGTTAAAATTTACACCAGCGTTGTTGAAGAAAAGCGGTAAATTGCCGATTTTCGTGAATCATGATCGTAAACATGGATATGTTGACAAGCAGTATTGCTACTTCGTAATAGTAAGTCTGGAGCTACATCGTCGAACAGGCACCTAATACATTTTACTTGGTAGTCATAATTGCGCGAGAGTTCCGTACTTTACAAGTGTATTTCATTATAGCCTTGTACTCAGGCACTGTTGGCGCATGCGCACGCGGCATCATATTCCCCCTACACCACTGCAACAGCATGTTTGTGCATTCTGAATCTCCCGTGACACCCGTCAACCTTTCAACTCGTCCACCTAAGACAAAACCGTTTTTTCATGAAGCATCACCCTGTAAATGAAATCTTATGCATTTCATTTGGCATTTCAGGTGTATTTGGAGATAGAGGAAATGAGGAAGAGAGAGGTTCACTTGGTGACTTGTCTGTCTTTTGCTTTACCCGATGACAAGGCTACTATCACCTTTAGAACAAAGTGCATGAAATAAGAATCTGACTCATTGTTATCTTTAGGACCTTGTTTTTGAAAAGAAGCAAGTATTAGAAATCAACTTCCAAAAACACTTTCTATGCTCTAACTGATGTTTGCAAGCTGAGAAGGCATCTCTCCAGGGTTTCTTCTACATTGCCTGCTATTGCTGTGTGATGGTTTTCAGCATAGCCTCTATAATAAATTATTA
This sequence comes from Theonella swinhoei, assembly GCA_963970385.1. NCBI lineage: Eukaryota > Metazoa > Porifera > Demospongiae > Tetractinellida > Theonellidae > Theonella > Theonella swinhoei. The sequence goes on along the minus strand of OZ019955.1, from coordinate 3,374,455 downwards.
TTATAACACAGGCTAGCCCCATGTTTGTTAAACTTGGTAGTCCTTTCAATTTGATGATCTTGTCAAGATTGATGAATGTGTGGTCCAGGTAGGAACAGAAATGCAGGTGGTTATGTTGTTTCAGTATGAGACAACGCATCTAAAACAAAATGAGAGATCTTTGCCTTAACAAAATGTGAGATATTTGTTTTCAGGTCTATCGTGGCACGGAGGGCAACCGGATTCAGTGTATAGAATAATCTTATGTCTCGCACAGCACATTATATACACACGTACATTCTAATTATACGTACATAGAAATATTGCACCACACACACAATTACAGATACTCACTACCACTACATCTCCCTCTTTATGTTCAGTGTTCAATGTTCATGAGTAGGTTTTGATATCCGACCACTCCTTGTGTGGACATCACCATTTCCCACAGAGCCTGTACTGGGTTGTTGTTCTACAGCTAGGAGGTTCGCCATTTCGATTGGCTGCATCCCCCTGCTCATTCGATTGAGCTTCTGAACTGTTCGGCATCCGTATTAAGTCTCTTCGGTTGCGTCTGAACGTTCCCTGCTCTGTTTGTACTGTGTACGATCTCGGGTTTGACTCTTCCAATACTATTCCTCTGTGACGTTCATTGAGATTTCTCTTCATTCGTGCTCTCAATTCTTTTTCTTTCTTTCGCAATCGTGTGACATTTGGCACCATAGGCTTCAGCTGATCTGCTGTGATAGGAAGAGTTGTGCGCAACTTTCTCCCCATTAACAACTCTGATGGACTGTATCCATTCTCCAATGGTGTGGATCTGTAGATCAGCATTTGCCATATACGGGTCAGTGTTCTTTTCCAATAGCTGTTTCACTGTTTTTACAGCTCTTTCTGCAGCACCATTTGCTTGTGGGTATCTTGGACTACTTGTAACATGTTTGAATCCGTATTCTTCTGAGAACATTTCAAATGCAGCTGCTGAATATTGTGGACCATTGTCCGACATTAAACACTCTGGTATCCCATGATGGGAAAAGATCAACTTCAGATGCGATATCACACTTGATGCGGTCGTAGTCATTAGTTTCGCTACCTCTATAAATCTGGAGTAGTAATCAACCACTAAAAGGTAATCTGTTTCTCTCCACTCGAACAGATCTGTCCCCACACTTTGCCATGGCCGCTGTGATAGCAACGATGGTATTAATGGCTCAGATTTTTGTATTGCATACATACAACACGTGGGACAATTGAAGACTATCTCATCAATATCGTGTTTGAGTCCAGGCCACCACACAGAGTCTCTTGCTCTCTGTCGATACTTAGTCATTCCTTGATGACCTTGGTGCAACTTCTCCAGTATGTCAGCTTGTAGCGACTAAGGTATTACTATTCTTTTCCCCCTTAGCAACAGTCCGTCTGCTATGGCAAGCTCAGTTCTGATGGGATAGTATCGCTTTATAGGTCCAGTCCATTCAATTTCTTCCTGCTGACAGTAGGCCTTGAGTTTACGGCACACTGGATCTTCGCTTTGCTGTTCTCGTATGATTCGAAGTTTCTCTTCAGTAGCAGGCAGGCTCTTTACTATCATTTTCATGTAGGCATTCACTTCTTGATGGAAAGCCTTGTCATCATCGTCCACTCTGTTGGCTGGTGCTCTGGAGAGAGTATCAGCAGTGTTCAATGCCGCTCCCAGTACGTGTGCAATGGTGAACGAAAATCTCATTAATTGTAATCTAAATGTCTGGACTCTAATTGGTACAGTATCCAGGGGTTTAGACGAGAGAAGGGGTACGAGGGGTTTGTGATCTGTCTCATTCAAAACGAGGTACCGAGAAGATACTCTTGAAATTGCTTGCATGCCCATGTTGCCTCTTTTTCGATTGGAGCATATCGCTGTTCGGCCTCCGAGAGTGCTCTCGATATGTATGCTACTGGCTTGAGGCTTCCGTCTGGTTGTCGTTGTCTCGATCAATAAAGCCCCAAGACCATACGATATGCATCTGCCAACACAGTTGACTCATAGTTGACATTGTAGAGGGACGCTAGAAATCAGTGCTCTTTTGAGGGTCTCGAATGCCTGTCCGTGATCACATCCCCAACACCACTGATTTTTTGAATTCAACAAATCTCTCAGTGGTTTGGTCAGATTGGCAAGGTGAGGTGAAAACTTGCTAAGTTGATTAATCATGCCAAGGAATCGTCTCACTTCCGTCACGATCCTTGGAGCACTCATTTGACAAATCGCTCGAACTTTTTCGGGGTCTGGTTTCACTCCTGTCTTGTCAACTAGCTGACCGAGGAATCGCATGCTCGTTTTATTGATCTCGCACTTCTCCGATCCCAATGTTATCCCTTCATCGTTGAGATGAGAGAGAACAGTCACTAGTCTCTGATCATGTTCCTCTTGTGTTTTTCCACTTACTAGGATGTCATCGATGAGGCAAACAACACCTTCGATATCCCCAACAACATTCTTCTCTGAAAGTGTTCTGGGGCAGATGTTATACCAAATTGTAATCGATTGAAATGGAACCTCCCAAACGGGATAATAAAGGCTGTCAGTTTGGCCGAGTCAGGGTTCAGCTGTATCTGCCAGTATCCAGAGTTCGCATCGAGTTTTGAAAAATACTTCGCTCCCCCCGATCTGTGCGAGTGTTTGCTCCACTGAGGGGAGGATGTGCCTCTCTCTTCGAACGCTTTCGTTAAGCTTGGTCAAATCCACACATATCCTCACTTTACCGTTGTGTTTAGGCACCACCACCATTCCCGAACACCAATCAAATCCGTGAGATCACTCCCATCCTTTCCATTCTTTGTAGTTCTTCCTTCACTTTGGGTAGGAGTGGTATTGGTACTCTTCTTGGGGCGAATGGGGTAGCATCTTCTTTTACTTCTATCTTATAGCTGTCCTTGAGTCGTCCCAGCCCTTTGAATACCTGAGGAAACTGTTACAGTCCCGAGGAATGCTAACTCCTCACTGTCTTGATTCGTCTCTTCTTGGTCTTGAGTGACCTCTGTGATAGTGGATCCTTTACTGAAACTACACCGTTTGAAATGCCCCTTCTTACTACACCTGTGGCAAACAGCTTCTTTAGCAGGGCATTGTATATACAATAGTGTGGGGCGGTGACTTCACACACCTGGTGCATGTCTGGCTTCCCCGTCGCTGCCCACTAGGCGTGTTTTTCGGTGGCTTCCGTCTCCTCTTAACTGTCTCTACCAGGCCCTCTAATTTCTGGTTGCTGTTTCTTGACGGACCCACTCTGTCTCGCTAGTGTAACAGCTGCCTCAAGAGTAAGTTCTGGCTCCAACTGAAGCTTCTCCGAGAGTTTACTGTCCCGACTACGATCCTGAGCTCATCGTGCAGAGCTCCGTAGCCGCAGTGTTCTGCCAGGCGGTACAGATCAGTGACGAACTCGTCCACCGGCGGTTTCATTACTCTCTTGCTTTATCTTATTAAATCTCGCTCGTTCGAAGGTCGTGTTACGTCTTTTAACGAAATAGTTCTCGAACTTCTCCTTGGCTGTGAGATACTTTTTGGCGTCGTCGCCCTCCAGGTTAAACGATTGTAGTAAATCCTCCACTTTGTCTCCCATGGAGTACACGAGCGTGCTTATCTGCACCTCTTCGGATTTGCTTACTAGATCTGACGCTTGCCGAAACCGCCGAATCCATCGCGGCCACTCTTCGGGCTTGGCGAAGTCAAAGTTCCCGATGGCCTGTATTCGGTAAGACCATTTCACAAATCCCGCTCTGACACCATGTCGTGGCACGAGAGGGCAACCAGATTCAGTGTACAGAATAATCTTGTGTCTCGCACAGCACATTATAAAGTATAAAAACATTTTCACTAAAATGTTGAAGGATGTAGGGATTGAAGTACCAAAAGGTATAGAAACAAGGTCAAAGTGCAGCATGCATGCAGACAAAGGCAGGGGATGATAGCATGCAACAATCATAACATGTGTAACCCCCTTTAGTAGTTACAGATGTAGGGATATGGGGTTACGCATGTTATGATTGTTGCATGCTATCATCCCCTGCCTTTGTCAGCATGCATGCTGCACTTTGACCTTGTTTCTATACTTTTTGGCACTTCAATCCCTACATCCTTCAACATTTTAGTGAAAATGTTTTTATACTTGTTTCACTGGTTTTTAGTGTGTGTAGCAACACATATAAACATATTGACTTTCGTGCATCCCTTGCATACCTATAAGCAGGATATCTAGCAATTGTCAGTGACTCCTACATCCTGTCTTGTACGAATATTGCCTACTGAGTACAACAGCGGGTCCAGTTGCCTGTAACACTTAGTCGTTCAAAGAAACGGAGCAACGTAGCCAAAAAAGGCAACACAGTGCTCGAAACAGCGGCAGCGCGACGAACACAGAAAGTCTGCATCATTGATTAGTACTAGTGCACAAAACTAACTTCACGTGTTCGGCACGTGAGCAAACAAGAAAATGGCGTCTAAAACTAACACTTGTAAGGTTGCAGACCTGGAGTTGACGGCTTTGGGAGAAGGTATGAAGATTTTGTGCATGAAGGATCATGTAGAGTAAGCGATCAACTTTCGAACGGATCTAATTTCGGACGCTTATTTCAACGTCACTGAAGGACTAGAGAGTGTGTAGATACCATCAATAGGTAGACCTAGTGCACCAACTGTTTTAGAAAAAAAATCGCTTTTACACGAGTTCTACAGCCGGAATGAGAGAGCGCTGAATTCACCGTTCGAAGACCGCAAATTTCGGATGAAACTACCAATATTCGGACTTATCGGCCTGAGCACAGTATAGTTGGCGAAAGAAAATTGAGATCTCCATGAAAAGAAGTACTATCTATTGCCTATTCACCAAGTAATTGCTAGGATTTTTCGACCTAGTCTTTTACAAGCAAACGCTGCGAACTTAGACGTGTCACGCCCTCAATTTTCGAACGCAGTATGAAATTTTCCTATAAAGCCCACAGCATAAATCTAGTTAGAGTCAAAAAATTTCTAGAGACCTTACTAGGCCTGTACTAACTATCTGTGCTGTTATCACCAAATTAGCTACATTTTAATATTTTGGAATTTGATAATATAAATAAATATAAAGCCCATATCTCGGAAAATCGTGAGCAAGCAGTACGATTATAATTGGACTGGGTGGTAGTATCTTCAAAAATTGTTAAAATGTTATTTCGCTTTATGCTGTAAAAGATAATTGGCAAAAACAAAACTAAGCGTTCGTAAATTGAGGGCGTGACCTCTTGTATTCGTCGCATATGTGTTTAAAGACGCAAAATCAAAACGATCCTACCTATAGGGCATTTGATACAGAAGGGGTGGTACTTCTTTTGTGTACACTTTGAATTCTTCATCGACAAGTATACTGTGCTCAGGCCAATCAATTCGAATAATGATAGTTTCATCCGAAATTTGCGGTCTTCGGACGGTGAATTTAGCGCTCTCTCATTCCGGCTATAGAACTTGTGTAAAAGCGATTTTTTTTTCTAAAACAGTTGGTGCACTAGGTCTATCTATTGATGATATCTACACACTCTCTAGTCCTTCAGTGACGTTGAAATAAGCGTCCGAAATTAGATCCGTTCGAAAGTTGATCGCTTACTCTACGCTCCAGTATAAATGATTTTCGTGAAAGAATTAGAGCAATTACTAACCCCAGTTTCGCGGTAGGCTGTTTGAACTGAATTAGAAAGAAGAATAAGAAGAATAAGAAGATGATGATGAACAATACGGGTTTTTACGAATTTCCGAAATTCACTGTAGCTGTACATTTTACGTACTTTGAGAGTATTACAGTGTATAGAAGCACTCCCAGAGCATGTAGTTTGTCTGAAAAGGCTTTAAAACACCGCGTTTAGAGTTCTGAGCCGTTACTTTTGTTAAGGCTTAATGGGCGTGTCGGCGCCATCCCTACATATAGTCTACCGACTCTTTGATACACTAATTATACATACATAGAAATATTACACCACACATACAATTACAGATACTCACTACCACTACAAGGTCTGATAAAGTACAGTAGTTATACGTGAGGATTTTGCATTAATATAGCATTAAACAATTTCAAAATTGTATTATAAAGGGAGTAAAACCAAAATGTTGAAGGATGTAGAGATGATGACAGTGCAAAAAAGTTTAGAAATAAGTGCAGTATATTGGCAGTAAGACAGGGGATGAGGGCAGTATATATATATAAAGCAAGACAGGAGATGAGAGCAGTATATGCAGCAAGACAGGGGATGAGGGCATGCAACAATAATAATATGCATAACCCACCCTACATATCTTTTATTATGGGGTTAGGCATGTTATTATTGTTGCATGCCCTCATCCCCTGTCGTGCCGCATATATACTGCCCTCTTCTATACTGCCCTCATCCTCTGTCTTGCTGCATTTATACTGCACTTGTTTCTCTACTTTTTGGCACTATCATCCCTACATCCATTTTAATGGAAATGTTTTACTCCCTTTATTAAATGAAAATGTTGTGCGGTTAGTGATAATCATGAAACATACATGTCAGGTCCAAACAGTTCTTTTTCTAGAACGCACTCTTCTTTCAGTTAAATAGCACAATAGCCCAATTACATACAGAAGAGGAATAGATACTGATCCTACTATCAGGATGATGGATACAAACCAGAATCCTTCTGTGGTGCCTCCAAATTGATAGGGCAGTGACTTCATTGATACAGCTTCCCTGTTCATGATACTACCCCAGTAGAGACCCAGCAAACATGCTAGAACTGCAATTGTTATGAAATTGTGAATTTGTCGTTTGTATGGTAAAAATACAAGGTGGAGGATAAGATAGATCAAGATAAAAATAGTAGCCATTGGATAGTAGAAAATTGAGAGAGTTTGTGAAAATGTCAGGTTGAGTACAAGACTGAGTAGGAGGAGAAATCCTGAGAAGTAGCGATAGTCTTTAGTACCATTTGTACCATCTTTGAATGGACCTTGAAAAACATCCATGAATGTGCGTAGTATTAATGAGTTGATTCTAAGCTTGTTGAGTAAATGTTGAAACCAGCGAAATGGATACACAAATAACAGAGTCATTGGTAGGATAAAAAGCAGGAATGATAGAGTAACAGCTAATAGAGCAAAGGGTAAATGTTTGTTACCAAAGTATTCAACAGTAGGTGCATTGAGAAGATACCATCCCATTGAAGGCTGAACATGTTTATCGGAGTTTTGGGGGTATGTGTATATTCTGATGGGGACCAAAAAGTTCACAGAAGCCAACAGGAGACGAGAGGAAGAGAGGAAAATGAATGAAGCAAACACCTTCACAAGTGATGTTCTGATATTCCACTGTATCCTTAGCAATTTGTGTATTAAGCCACATAACTTCTGTCCACAGGACAAGAGATGAAAGTGTTGTTTGTCATGTAATGTAACAATACCATATGTGATGATGATCAGAAGAATTGGGTATACAGATGTGACATAGTCTAGAGCCATGATATCCATTGCAGATGCATTGGGATGTAGGCAGAAAGAATTATATGCCATACGAAAGAAGTCAAGATTCCAAAATCCTGCTATCGATGCTGCCACTACCACTGCTTGTTTTGGAACAACAATAAGCCCTGATTGAATGAGGTTGAGGATAATTTGAAGTTGTATTGGGTGAGCTGCAATTTGAAACACAACTACTATTGCACTGAGCAATGGAGATGTAAAACTGATGGAAAGCAAAGTTACCAGAAGGTAGAAAATAGTAAGAGGAAGAAATGCAACTGCTAGATATTTCAGCCAGTTGTACTTGTAATCTTCACATTTGACACACTTCATTTCATAGGAGTATACAGGCAGTGAATAATTCTCAATACATTGGCCACACAGACGTCCACGTCTATTCAGGTCTGCACACATGAAGTCTTCTAACTCAGAGGTATGACATGGTAGAGGGAAATAGCCCTTGATGACATTACATGTGTACATGCAAGCACCAACAATCAGAGCACCATCTTCACTTGTCATACAGTTACACTGCTGGAGGCTGGTTTGGAGAGTTAGCATGTCTTGTTGCACAATCCCACCAAGTTGTGGCCCTGAATGACAAGCTCCTGTCTGATTGTCCAAGTGAAACCATGGAGGACACTCCGACATATTTTGAGTTCTGTCACTCCCTAGAGTAATGTTAAGAATGGCAGAGCAGTTTTGCTCCTTCAGATTCTTTACAATTAGGCCATTAGATGTTTTTAGGCACAAAATAAAAAATAGTTGCACCACAATGTGCACTTGGAATCTGAACATTAATCTCTGTCTACTTATAATACACTTATAGATACGAAATACTGAAGTTTCAGAATTTTTTGACTTTCTAATGTTGAGCTAGCTGTATATATACTTTTGTCCTATGTACTACTGGCCTTAGACTTATATGTCAGGCAACACATTCCCTATTATGGTATATAAGTTGGAGGTATCATCTAAATAAACACACATAGAAAAAACATTGTAACAATAAACATGTTGTGGCATAATGGGACTTTTATGTTTGCTATTTATGTATATACTGAAACCTTTTTGAGAGTTCAATAGAATAGACAGCTAAAATGAAAGCCAACTGCTTCTGTTAGTACTGTAGATTCATGAATCCTTTTCATTTCAGGATGTTATTACTATGAAACTAAATATGTATTCCCATTAGAGAGTCAGTAGACTCTCTATGTAGGGATAGGTCTGACACATCCATTAGACTCAAATGTACGGTTAGACGTGGCGCGTATACTATAGGGATCTACGTGTTTTAAAAGGCAGAGGGCCCTGGGCTGTAGCGTCCGAGCGTAGCGAGGACGCTAATAAGGGCCCGAGGCAATAAATCACGTAGATCCCTACGCACCACGTCTAGATTTGCGTGCTGTAAATTCATTAGACAATGAGATTCAAACCGACGCGCGCGTCGCTATGTAGATCATAGATACGGTTGTAGAGCCACGCGTAGATTTATGTCGCACGCTAACTTCGCGTGACTGCTGTAATTCACGTAAGCCAGAGGTCAACTATATCCCTTTCGCTTACAAAAGTGCACAATTTTGCGCACTTTTGGAAATAGCGTAAAATACACGTAATATTGAACTGATTTGCATATTCATTGTCGGCATGTCGGCATTATCTGATAAAAACCTCCCACGCACTCTCAGAAGTGGCCGGTGGGCACTTGGAAGTGGCGGTCGGAGCTTTGAAGTAGCTTTCATCTATACTTTCAGTACTTAAAAAAAAAAGCAAAAAAGCCTAGCAGTGTGATAAACTGTTGAAGGCACTAAGCAAGGCTAGAGGGCCAGGCGGTGACCGTTTGGCACTAGCCGGCCGAATGAATCGGCCAGGATCCGGGAAAAAGCGGAGATTTTCAAATGGAGGGGTGTGGTCAAGGTGACGCTACGGGTTGCCCGTAGCGACGACGGGTGACGCGGACGTGAGCGGAGATATGAGGAGCTCCGTGTCACCTTTGCACTCGTTCTGGTTCAGAACTCAATTGAAAGGGTTATACAGGTTAGACACCGCGAGGGCTCGACATGGCCCGAGGGTTTTAAATTTACGTAGTCTCCTTGTACGCGGTATCTAACTTGTCTAGTTCATAGCAAACACGTGCACGCAAAGATATGGTAACCATGGTATATTTCAAACTGTCAATAGCGTCTACACGGCAAAGCAGTGGAACTGTTCGCAAGTATACTGTCACGGACATCAACAGCTTGCTCGGAGATTTGATAGGCTTTTGCCTTGGAACCGAAGCCCACTATGCACCCACGCCCCTCTTCTACTATGATTAATGTATATAGCTACATGTTGAACAGCTGTGCTTTTTTATCTATAATTGATGTAAATATCATGTAGTATTGTAAATTCTTATCTATTCTCTGTTTTGCTTCTTGTAAATTGGATGTAAAAATGTAGGTTCACTACGTAGCTTGTTAAAAATGTAGGTTCACTATTTGGGATCATGAATCTTCTATTGACCAATCAAAATGCAGGGTTTGTGACAGCTATGAACTAAAGAGTCCTAGGAACTAGGACTCTACAGAATAAGGATCCTAGCGTTCTGCAATCTGATTGGATAATTCAAAGTTATGCAAATCTAAATATATAAAGGGAGTAAAAACCTTTCCATTAAAATGTTGAAGGATGAAGGGATGACAGTGCCAAAATGTAGAGAAACAAGACTAGTGCAGTATATATGCAGCAAGACAGGGGATGAGGGCAGTGTATATTTAGCAAGACAGGGGATGAGGGCAGTGTATATTTAGCAAGACAGGGGATGAGGGCAGTATATGCAGCAAGACTGGGGATGAGGGCAGTATATGCAGCAAGACTGGGGATGAGGGCAGTATATGCAGCAAGACTGGGGATGAGGGCATGCAACAAAAAGAGATGTAGGGAGGGGTTACGCATTTTATTATTGTTGCATGCCCTCATCCCTCTGTCTTGCTGCATATATACTGCCCTCATCCTCTGTCTTGCTGCATATATATTCTGCACTTGTTTCTCTACTTTTTAGCATTATCATCCCTATACATCCTTAATGGAAATGCTTTACTTTCTTGTTTCACTGGTTTTCCATTGTATAGAAAGTCGTATGCCTTATATGTGTCTATAAAGGCTTATAACAACACCGTTAAGGAGTTCTTCGATGTAATATGTAGGCTAAAGGCTTTATGGGCATGTCGGCAGTCTACCAACTCAACTCTCTGATACAGCCAAAGTATGAATACACATATATATTCTATGTGTGTATACAATATCAGAGAGTCGAGTCCCTACACAGAGAGTCTACTCACCAAAGTATGTATGCACACAGATTCCATCTTGTGAACGCTCAAATATGTGCACAAAATATAAATGGCATACAAAAGGGAGGAAGTACTGTGGGCGTGGCTCTTAGTTGTGCTTTCTAAAGATTTTTTTGGTCAAAGGCACTGCGCCAGCTAAAAAGAAGCGGATTTGTGCATAAATGCAGAAAAATACTTAAGCCGATTTTGAGTTATGCCTGCATGTCTACTGAAGAAGATGGAAAAATCAGAGTTTTAGCAGTTTCACATTTGTCATTGTAATGGCATCTTATGAGAGTCATATTGTGTCTAGAAACACTCGTAGGCCATGTTATGTTTCTAAAAGGGCCTATAGTTGCTGCATTTGAGAGTTCTGAGCTGTTACATTTGTTAAGGCTTAATGGGCGCGTCAGCGGCATCCCTCTACAGACTCTCTGATAACTTCAAGGTGCCACAGCAAAAGGTGTTCACAGAATTCTAATTTACATATAACATCAATAGCAGCACATAGTGTATCAAATGTTTCTTTATTATATTCATTATAGTTAGCCAGTTATGCACAGTAATATTCTTGTACAAGCTCATAAGGAGTTTGAAGTTGCAGCATTCTCTCAAGACCAAAATGCCATTTGGCTAGACTGGCCTTGGCCAAATCAGCTAGAGTCGGTGGTCCAATGTGCATGTACTGCCCCAGACATTGAACAAGTTGTGTTGCTTGTACCTTGAGTGACTGGGGAACATGCCATGGAGCAGCTATGATGAATGGAATAAGGTTAGCACTTTGCATGGTTTCAAGACTCTTGTGTCAATCCTCAATTAACGTAGACGAATGCTGTCAACTGCACCTGTTTCGATTTATAGTAGGCAATCGCTCGTTATATAGTCACTCAATGCCTTTAATATATTTCGTCAAAGCATACGGTTGAGAGAGATTACGTAAGCATTGTATAGAGTGGAGGTGCCGTGTGTATGTACCCACACGGTCGAAACCTATCTGGCTTTAGCGCAAAGAACTTTATAGTTAGCATTGAAAACTAGAAAAAAGTGAGATTTACTATCACATTTTGGTAGGCTCTATATAGACAGGCTAGGGGATGATATAACACGCGTACGCATCGCTCCCTATGCATTATTTGGGCTTACTGATATATATTGTTGCATGATCTCATGATCATTCTCTCATGCTGCATGTATACTGTACTTGCTTCTCTGAATTTTTTCCTAAATCGCTTTTAATGACGACATAACTGTGCTGTGTTGCACTCGCCGAAGCCGAAGCCGTTAGCTCGTAATTTTTTCAATATGTGTCAGACAGACAGACAGACAGACAGACAGACAGACAGACAGACAAACAGACAGACACATATATACACACACAGTCACACAGTGACACACAAGGCAACATGTCCTATAATGCATATATAAAGGCAATAAACTTATAAAACAAGAGCATAGAATAGTAACAATGCTACATTATAATACTGTTTAATTAATTATGTACTTTCTGAGATGGTCCATGAATTATGCCATAAGCTTGATTCACTGTAGTCATAAAATTTGTATTGTTATTACTCTGTATCTCATCTGATACATATTCAGAATTGTCATGAAGCTCCACCCTTCTGACTTCAGAGTACACCAAAGAATTATCTTCTGCTACACAAATTTGTTCATAATCTCCATGATTTTTTGATGACAATGACTTCATTCTGTTTACTGCATAGGCCTCATTTGATGATGTGTGTATTTGCCTTTGTAAATTTTCCACTCTTTTCCATGCTCTGCGAATAACACTATATACATCAATAGAAAGACACATGCACTAATACTTTAACAAAGAAACTGTAATGCACACCAATAAAATGCACACAGCTTCATAGTTAAGCACAATTTTGTTGTAATAATGAAGACTTGTGGAATGAATTTCATTCCATACTTACACCAGTTTATCCCCAGTAGTACTCTCACAGCCAAAAAATATTTATATAGCAGTATGGTTACCTAGGTTATAGGCATGTAGCTATATATGGGTGTGAAGAATGTCTAGTAAATTAATGGTGGAATAATTGAGTAACTGCATGCATGCCCATGAAGACATGGCTAAGTGCAGTATGTGTACGTCTCATTAGTTACAGTTACAGTTAAATCAATGAAAGCACTAAAGTGCAGAACTCTCCGCGCCATGAGTTCATGCCATTGTGAACAGACCGGCCAATGGTAAGCCAACTCACAAAACGCAATTTACGCTACACGGCTGCATACAATGTGGTAAATACTATAATGCGCATGCGCGCTTTCCGTAGGAAAATGCAGACGCTCCAGAGGTGAGATATAACTTTGACAGACACACACACACACACACACACACACACACACACACACACACACACACACACACACACACACACACACACACACACACACACACACACACAACTACAGTAACCCTCCTGCGCATGCGCGGAGGATTAACATCATTTTATAGATGATTTATCAATGATATGATGAGGAAAATGCACAGCAACTGGTATTATTACACAATTATATGGTACTTACAGTGAAAAATAGAACAACATTATTAACCCTCGGCGTGCATGAGCAGCGAGGGTTACGGTAGTTGTATGTACTCTAAAGTGCAGAAAACTCGGCGCTAGCGAATCCGTGAAAACGCACGCGGTAATAATGCGCATGCGCGGCCTCCAAAATGGCCGACTACACGGATAGCCATACAATGCAGGAAGCTATGCAACGGAGCGGCTTTAGAGAAATTCACACAATTGTTTTGACTTTTGTTGCCCGTCGAGTACGTGATATCCTTTTCAGGACGAACGGACGCTCCTGAGGTGAGATTTCGATTAACGGACAGACAGACAAACTACAGTAACCCTCGCTGCGCATGCGCACCGGGGGTTAGCATACTCTGGCTTACCGATGTACAGCGAAACACCACGGTTACTGCATGAGGGAGTACAAGCATGCGTTCTGCTCCGGTCAAAGCTATAGCGCTTCCAGCAGTGTACTGGCCTCGTCCCCAGGCTCTCCCTACGTATGACCTTTGACCTGCCAGAAATGGAGGTCCGAAACGTCACGTGAATGACGTCAAGGGTAGAAAGAACTTAAGTACGCGTGGGTGAAATCGACCTCAAGCCTAAGCGTTTAGGCCTAGTTGAACCGGAGTAAAAAGAGACGTCCTGGTCGTATCTGTGTTGCCAGCTACGACCAGTTGAAGTGATGTGGTTCTATATTGGCCGTAAGCACACACGCTGTATAGCCTGAAAATAGCAGGAGAAGCGTATATAATACACGCATGCGGGCACACACGTACACGGGCAACAGTGTATATACGCTTACACAGGCATAGCAATAGCATGACAGCGGTTTAGGGCAACCGCGGAGGCCCTCTACATAGATCGAGAACGTAAGCGAGCGCAGAGAATCAACTTTGTAAATGGTCCAGCTTAGGGCGTGGGCGCTGATGGCTTTGCGGTAGGGCCAACCTACGCGCGCAATTAAATTCTCTCTACATTCTCTCTACCCGTGACGTCATTCACGTGACGTTTTGGACCAGGCTCTCCCCTTCGTTTCATTCTGACGGGTCAAAGGTCATACGTAGAATTATATGCGCGGAGGGAGAGCCTGGGAACGAGGCTAGCAGTACAGAGCCAACCTTTGAGTGTCAATCGCACGTTCCTTTTCAGCATTCGCGCACGCGCGTTATAGATTCGCGCACGCGTGAACGCCGAGGGTTCTGCTCTTTAGTGCATTCACATATTATATTAGTCTTTCCTGTGAAACATGAGTTTCCAATATCTTGTCATGCATATAGCGTGCATGCTGACAGGTTTTTAGTAATAAGGATATACCAATGATGAATTGATGCAGGTGAATGGGATGAAACTCATGCAACAAATATTTTTTATAACAAAATTTATTTTACAGTGATATAGGACTGATATAATATATTCTGGTGTTCATTAGCATCGTATTTAACAAGAGTAAATCAAATGTTGGAAGGGGACCTGGATACTAGAGTCCTATTGTGCTTAGAAACAGTCCTAGGTAATGCTCTGTGTCTATAACTTCAGCATTTAGGGGACCTTTCACTGTTAAGGACCCCTAAGGAACTTAACAGGGTCATCTCTAGATTTTAGGTCTACCAATTCTAAATACATTCATCTCAATCCAAGTGACTTTCAAGTTGTTGTTACCATACAATATATTGCTGACACAGACCACATTTCACTAAGAGATAATAATGACTCCCAACAATAGCAAGTGATAATAATGACTCCCAACAATATATTGCTGACACAGACCACATTTCACTAAGAGATAATAATGACTCCCACAATAGCAAGTGCAACTAGACCAAAACAGCAAAAGCCAATAGTAAGCCTTTGCCATATCTTGTATCTAACAGAGAGGATGGTGCACACTTAGTGGCTCAAAACTCAATGATAATTCCTATCTGGTCTGCCCATATAGAATTGTTCTTATATCTACATGACATGTGCATTAGCACACCAGCAAAAAAATGGAGAAAGAGTAGAAAGGAAGTTTCCAACATCCCAACCCAAACATACAAGCGAATGCACACATCAAAGTAAGTTGGATTTTCTTACAGTGCCATGCCTTGAGAACTGGGGCAGCATGTATACATATATTTTTCCCCATACACAAATGATGTTTTTATACATGTATATAATGTTGTTAATCCATGGTATTTTCTTCACAGTATATATAAATTTGGAAATGCTTTGCTTTCAGTTTACTTTGTCTTTGATAATGTTATGATAGCTGTAAGCTTATGAAGTGTGTACACTGTAAAAATATTAAGTGTGTATTAAACCATGGTATGGTTATCTCAGTTGCATCTTCTCTGGTGTTTACTGTGATTTCCCTATGGTGTGTAGCTATCACTATAATTGGTGGTCAATATTCTCAAACAGAAAGGATGCAGTAATAGTACAAACATCCTTTTGGTTGCCAATTAGTAATTGTAGTGATACACACTATGGTTTCTGAAACAGAAAGGATGCAGTAATAGTACACACATCCTTTTGGTTGCCAATTAGTAATTGTAGTGATACACACTTCTATGGTTTCTGAGAATATATTGACCACCAATTATAGTGATACACACCATAGGGAAATCACAGTAAACACTAGAGAAGATGCAACTGAGATAACCATACCATGGTTTAATACAAACTTAATTTTTTTACAGTGTAGAAGAGAAATAGTACTCTGGCATTATGTATAACAACACAATACATGCAAATAAATTATCTAAAAAGACACACACTATGATATATATATCTTTCTCTTGAAAAGGTGTACCAAGATTAGAACTTGGAAACTTTGTGTGTATATAATATTGTGGTGGACTGATCATTCCTATACAATTAGTACATGCACAGACAGTATGTTTATCACCCCTGACAATCCTGTTGTGGTTCTATTAATGCATTCATCACTTTACCCCTTATCTATGTGGTTGTAAACATTCCTCCTTCTTCCCTTAGCCTCTTCCTCTAGTGGTTTAACACCTTTATTCAACTTTAATGTGTTAGTTCCTTTTTGTAGTATATACCACCTGGTGGGTGGCTAGGTCATGTAGTCTGTATATATAAAAGAACTGCTGTTTTTCATGCTAGTTAGTCCGCATCTGGAGTTGTAAGTCTGTGCTGTTATCCTGTTCTAATATTAAGTTGGTTAAGTTAGAGCGGTACCGTTACCGCACGACACTACATTGACTCGGCTAGTCTATCACAAATATCCATTGCAAATAGTACACTGAATGAATCTTTTATATACAATAACAATTAAATGCTACAAGGTTCCCTAACAAGTATTACCTTGATACAACAAAAAGGCCTCTGGCCATGCATACTTATAGGGAGTAGCTCCTCCCACACATGACTAAGAAAAGCAGCAATATTAATCTATGTGATATTTGTATTAAGGTAGGTTCAATACTCTAACAACCTGTAGCTAGTCCTTGAATTACAACAAGAAGTGGCCTCGGACTACATGTTAACGACTAGAAGCAAAATTAGACATGAAAATTGGCAGAAAAGTGAAGCTTACTGCCTTGATAACTACCATTATGTTAAAATCATTGTAAAGATTGTAATGAGTAAACATTTACCAGCGTCCAATGCAGATAACGATGACTCCCACGATGACTAGTGCAACAAGAATACCCATTACAGCACAAAGGGTAACAAGAACAACCTCAGCCTTAGCCATGTTCGAACTTTTTTGACCAACCTGTCTTTGTAAAATTAGCGCATACCTATATACGTTGTTACGCTACCGACAATCTTGCATAATTAACCCTCGCGCATGCGCGGGAGGGTTATTGTAGTCGGAGTGTGTGTGTGTGTGTGTGTGTGTGTGTGTGTGTGTGTGTGTGTGTGTGTGTGTGTGTGTGTGTGTGTGTGTGTGTGTGTGTGTGTGTGTGTGTGTGTGTGTGTGTGTGTGTGTGTGTGTGTGTGTGTGTGTGTGTGTGTGTGTGTGTGTGTCAGTGTCTGTCTGTAAACAAGTTTTCTCGTATACCGTAGCTGCTATGAGTACCAATCGTGGAGGTGTGAAGAAACAGCATTAAAGCAGGGCCGCGTTGAGTTGGGACAAAACTCGTTTCGGAACCTTAAACAAGCTTATAAGACAACCATAACACACTTCCGTTGTTAATATCATTATTGCTCAAATGAGCACTAGCAATCTACTGAGCGATAGAATGTGGTTTGGGTTGTCTAAACTCACTACTTAAATCTCCGAGTTTTGTCCCAACTCAACGCGGCTCTACTTTAGTGCTCGTTACAGTTAACGTCTGGAGCGGAAAGAAGAGACCACACCGGCGTTGTTGAAGAAAAGCTGTAAATTGCCGATTTTCGTGAATCATGATCGTTGTGATTGCCAAACATGGATATGTTGACAAGAATAATTGCTATTTCTTAATAGTAAAGTCTGGAGCAACATCGTCGAACAGGCAGCGGTTTATACGATACTTTTATTACTTGGTAGTCATAATTGCGCGCGAGGGTTACGCACTTTAAAAGTGCATTTCATTACAGCCTTGTACTCGGGCTCAGGAACAACTGTTAGCGCATGCGCGCGCAGCATCATTCCCCTAAATTACTGACACCACTGCAACAGCACGTTTGTACATTCTGAATCTCCCGTCAACCTTTCAACTCATCCACCTAAGACAAAACCGTTTTTTTATGAAGCATCACACTGTAAATGAAATCTTATGCATTTCATTTTGCATTTCAGGTGTATTTAGAGATAGAGGAAATGAGGGAGAGAGAGGTTCACTTGGTGACTTGTCTGTCTTTTGCTTTACCCAATGACAAGGCTACTATCATCTTTAAAACAAAGATTGAGTAAGTGCATGAAATAAGAATCCGACTCGTTGCTATCTCCACAAAATTTTAGGACCTTAAGCTTGTTTTAAAAAGAAGCAAGTATTAGAAATCAACTTCCAAAAACACTTTCTATGCTCTAACTGATGTTTGCAAGCTGAGAAGACAACATCTCTCCAGGGTTTCTTCTACATTGCCTGTTATTGCTGTAAGTTTGATAGTTTTCAGCATAGCCTCTATATAACACTGGCTAGCCCCATGTTTGTTAAACTTGGTAGTTGCTTCCTTTCAATTTGAGGATCCTGTCAAGATCAATGAATGTGTGCTCTAGGTTAGAACAGAAATGCAGGTAGTTATGTTGTTTCAGTATGCGACAACGCATCTAAAACAAAATGAGAGATCTTTGCCTTAACAAAATGTGACATATTTCTTTTCAGGTACAGTAGTTATATATACGCGAGATGATAGCATTAAACAATTTCAAAATTGTTGAAGTATAATTATTTTAAAGGGAGGAAAAAAAATGTTGAAGGATGTAGGAATGACAGTGCCAAAAAGTAGAGAAACAAGCGCAGTATATTGGCAGCAAGACAGGGGATGAGGGCAATATATATGAAGCAAGACAGGGGACGAAGGCAGTATATATGCAGCAAGACAGTGGATGAGGGAATGCAACAATAATAACCCCTCCCTGCGTATCTTTTATTATGGGATTACGCATGTAATTATTTTTACATGCCCTTCATTCCCTGTCTTACTGCATATGGTATACTGCCCTCATCCTGTCTTGCTGCATTTATACTGCATCTGTTTCTCTATTTTTTGGCACTGTCATCCCTACATCCATTTTAATGTTTTAACTCCCTTCATTAAATAAAAGTGATGTTTTACAGTTAGTGATAATCATGACACATACACGTCAGGTCCAAACAGTTCTTTTTCTAGAACGCACTCTTCTTTCAGTTAAATAGCACAATAGCCCAATTATGTAGAGAAGAGGAATATATACTGATCCTACCATCAGGATGATGGATACAAACCAGAATCCTTCTGTGGTGCCTCCAAATTCATAGGGCAGTGACTTCATTGATACAGCTTCAATGTTCATGATACCACTCCAGTAGGCACCCAGCAAACATGCTAGAACTGCAATTGTTATGACATTGTGAATTTGTCGTTTGTATGGTAAAAATACAAGATGGAGGATAAGATAGATCAAGATAAAAATAGTAGCCATTGGATAGTAGAAACTTGAGAGAGTTTGTGAAAATGTTAGGTTTAGTACAAGACTGAGTAGGAGAAGAAATCCTGAGAAGTAGCGATAGTCTTTAGTATCATTTGTACCATCTTTGAATGGACCTTGAAAAACATCCATGAATGTGCGCAGTATTAATGAGTTGATTCTAAGCTTGTTGAGTAAATGTTGAAACCAGTGAAATGGATACACAAACAACAGAATCATTGGTAGGATAAAAAGCAGGAATGATAGGGTAACAGCTAATAGAGCAAAGGGTAAATGTTTCTTACCAAAGTATTCAACAGTAGGTGCATTGAGAAGATACCATCCCATTGTAGGCTGAACATGTTTATCAAAGTTTTGAGGGTATGTGTATATTCTGATGGGTACCAAAAAGTTCACAGAAGCCAACAGGAGACGAGAAGAAGAGAGGAAAATGAATGATGCAAACACCTTCACAAGTGATGTTCTGATATTCCACTGTATCCTTAGCAATTTATGAATTAAGCCACATAACTTCTGTCCACAGGAAAAGATATGGAAGTGTTGTTTGTCATGTAATGTAACAATACCATATGTGATGATGATCAGAAGAATTGGGTATACAGCTGTGACATAGTCTAGTGCCATGATATCCATTGCAGATGCATTGGGATGTAGACAGAAAGATTTATATGCCATACGAAAGAAGTCAAGATTCCAAAATCCTGCTATCGATGCTGCCACTACCACTACTTGTTTTGGAATAACAATAGTCCCTGATTCAATGAGGTTGAGGATAATTTGAAGTTGTATTGGTTGAGCTACAATTTGACACATAATTACTATTGCACTGAACAATGGAGATGTAAAACTGATGGAAAGCAAAGTTACCAGAAGGTAGAAAATAGTAAGAGGAAGAAATGCAACTGCTAGATATTTCAGCCAGTTGTATTTGTAATCTTCACATTTGACACACTTCATTTCATAGGAGTATACAGGCAGTGAATAGTTCTCAATACATTGGCCACACAGATGTCCCCGTCTATTCAGGTCTGCACACATGAAATCTTCTAACTCAGAGATATGACATGGGAGAGGGAAATAGCCCTTGATGGCATTACATGTGTACATGCAAGCACCAACCATCAGAGCACCATCTTCACTTGTCATACAGTTACACTGCTGGAGGCTGGTTTGGAGAGTTAGCATGTCTTGTTGCACAATCCCACCAAGTTGTGGCCCTGAATGACAAGCTCCTGTCTGATTGTCCAATTGAAACCATGGAGGACACTCTGACACATTTTGAGTTCTGTCACTCCCTAGAGTAATGTTAAGAATGGCAGAGCAGTTTTGTTCCTTCAGCTTATTCACAATTAGGCCATTAGATGTTTTTAGGCACAAAATAGAAAATAGTTGCACCACAATGTGCACTTGGAATCTGAACATTAATCTCTGTCTACTTATAACACACTAATAAATATGAAATACTGAAGTTTCAAGTTTTTTTGACTTTCTAATGTTGAGCTGGCTGTATATATACTTTTGTCCTATGTACTACTGGCCTTAGACTTATATGTCAGGCAACACATTCCCTATTATGGTATATTAGTTGGAAGTATCATCTAAACAAACACACATTACATAGAAAAAACATTGTAACAATAAACATGTTGTGGCATAATGGGACTTTTAGGTTTGCTATTTATGTGTATACTGAAACCTTTTTGAGAGTTAAATAGAATAGACTTCTGTTAGTACTGTAGATTCATGAATCCTTTTCCTTTCAGGATGTCATTACTATGAAACTACTTTTAATAGATATATATTCCCATTAGAGAGTTAGTATAGACTCTCTATGTAGGGATAGGTGTGACACATCCATTAGCCTCAAACAGAGGCAGAGACAGCATGTCAAAAGTGGGGGGGCTCGACGTTCATGAAGTTGGGGGTTATATACATTCATTCTGAATACATCCAGCATAGGCTATTACATTCTTCATGACAACCTCCAGTTTTGGGGGGGCTCAGCCCCCCCTTATCAAAAAGTGGGGGGGGGCTCAAGCCCCCCCTGCCCCCCCAGGTTCTCTGCTGACTTATATGTCACTGGCAGGCAACACATTCCCTATTATGGTATATTAGTTGGAAGTATCATCTAAACAAACACACATTACATAGAAAAAACATTGTAACAATAAACATGTTGTGGCATAATGGGACTTTTAGGTTTGCTATTTATGTATATACTGAAACCTTTTTGAGAGTTAAATAGAATAGACAGCTAAAATGAAAGCCAACTGCTTCTGTTAGTACTGTAGATTCATGAATCCTTTTCATTTCAGGATGTCATTACTATGAAACTAAATATATATTCCTATTAGAGAGTTAGTAGACCCTCTATGTAGGGATAGGTCTGACACATCCATTAGACTCAAATGTACGGTTAGACGTAACTAGTGGGTAATAAGGATCCCTTATTAGCCACTAGTTACAGGGGTATTACCATCTCCTCATCACTGTCAAAACTACTAGAATTAATCATTCTAAACAGGCCTCATCCATTTCTAGATGAAATGAACGTACCAGACCACCTGCAGACAGCATACCAAAAGGGTCTTTCATGTTCATATGCTATCTTTGCAACGCAAGAAGCTCTCCTGATCCATCTAAGGGAAGGAAGACATCCCTACCTATGCCTATTTGACTTGGAGAAAGCATTTGATTCTATTGAATACAGCATTCTACTTGAGAGATTGTTTGAATTTGGAGTAAACGGCAAGTGTTGGTGAATTATTCTAAACTGGTATACATCTGCCCAGAGCAAGGTCCACTTGAATACAGGTTCTCTGACCCCTTTCCCATCTCCAGAGCTGTCAAGCAGGGCTCCGTTCTTTCACCTCTCCGGTTTTTCATTGCAGATGACCCTTTGTTGAAAACTCTGAAGTGTAAACATGCCTGTTTATCTATGCACGGAAATTTTATGGGGGGGGGGGGGGGGGGGGGCGCTCATGCTGACGATCTCAGAACTATTGCTACCTCATGTCTTGGAACATGGTGGAAGTACAACCTCTCAGCCATACGATCTGTTCAAGAAAATATTGTAAAAGCAAGAAGAGCTTTTTTCGCTTTTGGGAAGATTGATGCATTCCAAGGGCATCTGAATCCACTATCAGCTGTGAACATCTTTGTTGCTGTATGGTTGTGATACGTGGCTGTTGGACTCTTCTACTATCTCACTACTGGAACAATTCCAATATGAAATTGGTCACCGGATTCTGAAAGTACAGAAAAATACCTCAGGCAAAGTTGTACGATTATGCCTAAATCTTCCATCTATGGCTTGTCGCATCCTAATCAGAAAGCTAACTTTTCTGGGCAAGGTGCTAAGTGCTGACAATTCCACCATAAGCTCTACCCTATTCACAGCACAGGCTATTGTGGACCCCTTTAACATCCAGCAGTGTAAAATGTTAGAAGCTTCCCTTAACATTCATGTCTTAGACAAATGTCTTAAATGTCCGGAGACTGCCTCTATGCTTGTGAAGAGCGAGAAACAGAGCATCTTAGAGTCTGATATGTCCAGCCTAATTGCCTCTGTATTGGACCATGACTCTGCCCACCTTACAGCTATGGTGGCTGCACAGATCTCTTGGAACAAATTATGGGACATAGCTCTGGATAGAGGCACCCATATATTCAACATTCACTTCCCTAAATAATTTTTTTTTAATATTGTCTTGTATACGTAACTTCTGTGTATATGCTCTCTGAGCCAATAATAATACCTTTGAACGTGTTTTAAAGGCAGAGGGCCCTGGGCTGTAGCGTCCGAGCGTAGCGAGGACGCTAATAAGGGCCCGAGGCAATAAATCACGTAGATGCCTACGCGCCACGTACGTCTAGATTTGCGTGCTGTAAATTCATTGGACAATGAGATTCAAACCAACGCGCGCGTCGCTATGTAGATCGTAGATTCGGTTGTAGAGGGGCACGCGTAGATTTAAGTCGCACGCTAACTTCGCGTGACTGCTGTAATTCACGTAAGCCAGAGGTGAACTATATATAGGTTAGACACCGCGTACGAGGTGACTTCAAAACCCGAGAAAAAATCTCTCCCGAGCGACGCGGGGGCTCGACATGGCCCGAGCTCGAGGGTTTTAAATTTACGTAGTCCCCTCGTACGCGGTGTCTAACTTGTTTAGTTCATAGCAAACACGTGCACGCAAAAGATATGGTAACCATGGTATATTTCAAACTGTCAATAGCGTTTACACGGCAAAGCGGTGGAACTGTTCGCAAGTATACCGTCACGGACATCAACAGCTTGCTCGGAGATTTGATAGGCTTTTGCCTTGGAACCGAAGCCCACTATGCACACACACCCCTCTTCTAATATGATTAATGTATATAGCTACATGTTTTTTGAACAGCTGTGCTTTTTTATCTATAATTGATGTAAATATCATAAATTCTTATCTATTCTCTGTTTTGCTTCTTGTAAATTGGATGTAAAAATGTAGGTTCACTATGTAGCTTGTTAAAAATGTAGGTTCACTATGTGGGATCAGGTTCACAATGCAAAATAAGGAACCTGCTATTGACCAATCAAAATGCAGGATTTGTGACAGCTATGAATTAGAGTCATAGGAACTAGGACTCTACGGAATAAGGATCCTAGCATTCTGCAATCTGATTGGATAATTCAAAATTATTCAAATCTGGGAGTAAAAACCTTTCCTGTTGAAGGATGTAGGGATGACAGTGCCAAAATGTAGAGAAACAAGTGCCAGTATATATGCAGCAAGACTGGGGATGAGGGCATGCAACAAAAAGATATGTAGGGAGGGGTTACGCATTTTATTATTGTTGCATGCCCTCATCCCTCTGTCTTGCTGCATATATACTGCCCTCATCCTCTGTCTTGCTGCATATATATTCTGCACTTCTTTCTCTACTTTTTAGCATTATTATCCCTATACATCGTTAATGGAAATGCTTTACTTTCTTGTTTCACTGGTTTTCCATTGTATAAAAAGTCGAATGCCATATATGTGTCTATAAAGGCTTATAACAGCACCGTTAAGGAGTTCTTTGATGTAATAGGCTTTATGGGCGTGTCGGCAGTCTACCGACTTAACTCTCTGATACAGCCAAAGTATGTATACACATATAGATTCTATGTGTGTATACAATATCAGAGAGTCAAGTCCCTACACAGAGAGTCTACTCACCAAAGTATGTATGCACACAGATTCCATATTGTGAGCGCTCAAATATGTGCACAAAATAAAAATGGCATACAAAAGGGAGGAAGTACCGTGGGTGTGGCTCTTAGTTGTGCTTTCTAAAGATTTTTTGGTCACAAAGGCACTGCGCCAGCTAAAAAGAAGTGGAATTGTGCATAAATGAAAATAAATACTTAAGCCGATTTTGAGTTAGCTATGCCTGTCTACTGAAGAAGATGGAGAAATCAGGGTTTTAGCAGTTTCACATATGTCATTGTAATGGCGTCTTATAAGAGTCTTATTGTGTCTGGAAACACTCGTAGGCCATGTTATGTTTTTAAAAGGGCCTATAGCTGATGCATTGGAGAGTTCTGAGCCGTTACATTTGTTAAGGCTTAATGGGCGTGTCAGCAGCATCCCTCTACAGACTCTCTGATAACTTCAAGGTGCCACAGCAAAAGGTGTTCACAGAATTCTAATTTACATATATATAACATCAATAGCAGCACATAGTGTATCAAATGGTTTTTATTATATTTATCATCGTTAGCCAGTTATGCACAGTAATATTCTTGTACAAGCTCATAAGGAGTTTGAAGTTGCAGCATTCTCTCAAGACTGAAATGCCATATGCCTAGACTGGCCTTGGCCAAATCAACTAGAGTCGGTGGTCCAATGTGCATGTACTGCCCCAGACATTGAACAAGTTGTGTTGCTTGTACCTTGAGTGACTGGGGAACATGCCATGGAGCAGCTATGATGAATGGAATAAGATTAGCACTTTGCATGGTATCAAGACTCTTGTTTCCATCCTCAAAATTCAATATAATCATATGCAGTGCAACGAGAGCCGATCTTATATATAAAATTTGAAGTTAAGATGTCAAAAATTGCCTCGTATGCTCGCCTATTGATAGTTCAGAATATGACGAACTTGTGTTTGTTTGGTGAAAAGAAATGCTTCCTACGCCCATGATACACAGTTATGTTTACAAGCTACTTGAGTTATTTACCATCGTTCTGCCATGCTCCACCACGTAGTATGTGGACTGTTTACTACAACATGTCCTAAAATGCATAATATAAAGGCAATAAACTTATAAAAGAAGAGCATAGAATAGTAACAATGCTACATTATAATACTGTTTAATTATGTACTTTCTAAGATGGTCCATGAATTATGCCATAAGCTTGATTCACTGTAGTCATAAAATTTGTATTTTTATTACTCTGTATCTCAACTGATACATATTCAGAATTGTCATGAAGCTCCACCCTTCTGACTTCAGAGTACACCAAAGAGTTTTCTTCTGCTACACAAATTTGCCTTTGCAAATTTTCCACTCTTTTCCATGCTCTGCGAATGACACTATATACATCAATGGAAAGACACATGCACTAATACTTTAACAAAGAAACTGTAATGCACACCGCACACAGCTTCATAGTTAGGCACAATTTTGTTGAAATAATGAAGACTGTTTGTGGCATGAGTTTCATTCCATACTTATATTCAACAAGCTTAGAAGCATTAGTTTTAGACGCCATTTTCTTGTTGACTCACATGCCGAAGACATGAAGGATCATGTATGCTCTAGTATAAATGATTTTCGTGAAAGAAATAGAGCGATTACTAACCCCAGTTTCGTGGGAAGAAGATGATGAACAATCAGCGTTCTTACAATTTGTACTTGAACCCCTCCTATTCTTTATATATATTAACAGTGTTACTAACATTAATCTTTCTAATGGCTCCACACTTGTTCTATTTGCTGATGACATGCTCCTGTTCAAACCTATATCATCAGAAGATGACTATACTAACCTGTAAGGAGATGTTGACTCCTTAAAAGACTGGTCTGCATCACACTTCCTGACATTCAATCCATCAAAATGCAAGTACATGTTGTTATCCAAAAAAAACCACGAAAAATCATCCAGTGCTTAAAATTGACACCGATAGAGAGAACGAACTCACACAAGTACCTAGGAATTGTGTTAACATCTAACCTTTCCTAGTGAGAGCATATTCCCTGTATATATATGTTCTAAAGCAAAGAAACTTCTTGGTCTCCTCTACAGACAATTCTTCTACAAGAACTGTGATCCAACTACTCTTCTCAGTCTGTATGTGTGTCTTATTAGACCACACTTGGAGTATCTAAGCCAGGTTTGGAACCCTCACTTACTAAAAGACATCAATAAAATCGAAAACGTACAGAAATTTGCACTGCACCTGTGTGTTAAGCAATGGTCCCAAGATTATGAATCCTTGCTCTCTATTAAATTTTGTGATTTACCCATCCTAGCTACCTGTCATAAATACCTTGGTTTATGTACCATGTACAAAATTATAAATGGACACATCTTCTTTCCACCACACCCAGAGTAACACCTGCACAACAGATGCTATTCTGCCAGCCCTTTGCTCGAACAAATTCATTCCAACATTCCTTCGTGCCTCATACATGCTCACTATGGAACAACATGCCACTTCCTCTTCGCTCAGCAGACTCTATATCTACTTTCAAATCTCATGTAATTAAGTGGTTGTACCTAACATATCATTAGCTTAATCTCATGTACTTTTATGTAATCTAAGTAACTAGGGCTACACCCAGTATTAGCTTACTGCTATGTGTATTCCTGTGCATACTGCATAAACTGTTATTTAAAAAGTTAGAAGTTTTGTCGTGGTTGTGGTTTGTAGAGCTGTTTCGTCTTTTTGGCTACCAGCGTTGCTCCTTTGTGTCCGTTTCTTTGAACGACTAACTGTTGCAGGCAACTGGACCCGCTGTTGTACTCAGTAGGCAATATTTGTAAACGACAGGATGTAGGAGTCACTGCCAATTGCTAGCTATCCTCATAGGTATGCAAGGAGGTAGAACTCTGCACGAAAGCCAGTAGGTTTATACGTGTTGCTACACACTAAAAATGTTATGGTCGCTTTCGCCCTTCCATGGTTGTCTCAGTTGCACCAACAACTGTCATAGGCAAACAGAAATAACTACACAAGGGCTAAAATAATCCTACAATATTTACAGTGTACACACAATAAAAACCAGTGAAACAAGTGTAAAAACATTTCACGAAAATGTTGAAGGATGTAGGTATTGAAGTGCCAAAAAGTATAGAAACAAGGTCAAAGTTCAGCATGCATGCAGACAAAGGCAGGGGATGATAGTATGCAACAATCATAACATGCATAACCCCATATATACATCTGTAAATACTATATGGGGTTATGCATGTTATGATTGTTGCATGCTATCATCCCCTGACTTTGTCTGCATGCATGCTGAACTTTGACCTTGTTACTATACCTTTTAGCACTTCAATCCCTACATCCTTCAACATTTTAGTGAAAATGCTTTTACACTTGTATATTATTTGTCTTTCGTGTGAAACACACGTTTCCTTTAAATACCTTGTCATGCATATAGTATGCATGCTGATAGGTTTTTGTCAATGAGGATATACCAATGGTGAATTGATGCAGGTGAATGAGATGAAACTCATGCAACAAGTATTTTTTATATCAAAATATATTTTATAGTGATATAGGTATAATTATATTGTGGTGTTTATTAGCATCATATTTAACAAGAGTAAATTGGAAGGGGATCCTTGAGTCATATTGTGCTTAGAAACAGGCATAAGTAATGCTCTGTGTCTAAAATAGCCTATAACTTCAGCATTTAGGAGTCTTTAAGGCTGACCTTGTCAGGGCCATATCTAGATTGTCTACCAATTCTAATACATTCGTCTCAATCCAAGTGACTTTCAAGTAGTTGTAACCATACATTGCTGACACAGACCACATTTCACTAAGAGATAATAATGACTCCCACAATAGCAAGTGAGTGCAACTAGACCAAAACAGCAAATGCCAATAGTAAGCCTTTGCCATATCTTGTATCTAACAGAGAGGATGGTGTACACTTAATGGCTCAAAATTCAATGATAATTCCTATCTGGTCTGCTTACACAGAATTGTTCTTATATCTACATGACATGTGCATAGCACACCAGCAAAAAATAGAGAAAGAGGAGAAAGGAAGTTTTCAACATCCCAACCCAAACATACAAGCAAATGCACACATCAAAGTAACAAACACAACACACACAAAAGAGTAGGACACCATGGCCAGACGCCCAGGCTTGAGAACTGGGGTAGCATGTTATTACAAGTAAATAAAAAATTTAGGAAATTTGGAAGGAAATATAGGGATTGCATAAAAAGGAACAGAGACAAGATTGGGTCACAGACATATTATGATATATCAACATAACATTATGGGTACGTCGATATATCATAACATGTCTGTGACCCAATCTTGTCTCCGTTCCTTTTTATGCAATCCCTATATTTCCTTCCAAATTTCCTAAATTTTTTATTTACTTGTCTCCCATCATTTTTTTTCTGGACGTTGGTACATGCAATTTGCTATTTTTGTAGCTTGCTTGGTAGCTAACATATTAGCTAATAGAGCTTGTAGCCTGAGGCTATCCAACATTTTTATTGCAACATCAATTTTTGTGTATTATATTGTACCAAATTTTACTTTTAGTGGAGCTTTTGTTATATATTGCAAAGCAGTGCCTGGGGCTACTATTTACAAGATTACAAGATTTTATCTCAATATTGATCATTGGAGTATTAAGCTTTACCATCACACCAATTTTCACATTTAGTAGAGCTTCTGTTAGTGAGATACAGTAATGCTGCCCTGAGGCTATGTTTTACAAGATTTACATGGTTTACAGAGATTTTATCACAATGTTGATCTTTGGGGTATTAAGCTTTACCATCACACCAATTTTCACATTTAGAAGAGCTTTTGTTAGTAAGATATGGTAATGCTATCCTGAGGCTATTTTGTACAAGATTTACATGGTTTACAGAGATTTTATCACACTGTTGATCTTTGGGGTATTAAGCTTTACTAACACAACAATTTTCACATTTAAGGGAGCTATTGTTAGTGAGATACAGAAATGCTTGCCTGAGGCTATTTGTTGTTGTATTACAAGATTTACATTGTTTACAGAGATCTTATCACAATGTTGATCATTGCTGTATTATACTTTATCATCATATCGTTTTCCACATTTAATGGAGCTTTTGTTAGTGAGATACAGTAATCCTTGCCTGAGGCTATTTGTTGTTATATTACAAGATTTACATTGTTTACAGAGATTTTATCACAACGTTGATCATTGGGGTATTGAACTATACTATCATAAAAAATTTCATATTTAGAAGACCTTTCATTAGGCAGATATAGGACTGTGTGCCCTCCATTAATAATACATGGCCTGAGGCTATTTTTGTTTATTTTACAAGAAGTACATTGTTTACAAAATTTTTAACATGACGATGCACTACCCCCAGTGGAACTACATAACTTCACCAAGTTTCATGTTTAGATGTCTTACCGTTAGTGAGTTACACTTCTTCAAGCAGAAGAAGAAGAAGAAGAAGAAGATGAAGAATTTACAAAATAGACTTTTGTTAATTTAACACCTTTCTCATGCATCAAATTATACCATTTTATAATCACAGTTAGTTTCTGGGTATAGTTACACATTCATGTTAACAGAAGTCCAGTAGGTAGCAAACTGAAAGTGAAAGTGATGAAAAACCTTATATATGGTTTTCAATGGGAATAGACCATAGCAATCCCTATATACACAGTACTACCGTACTGTGTGATATCTTTCCCCATACACAAATGATATTTTATACATGTATATAATGTTGTTAATCCATGGTATTTTCTTCACAGTACATGTATATGTAAATTTGGAAATGCTTTGCTTTCAGTTTACTTTGTCCTTGATAATGTTATGATAGCTATAAGCTTATGAAGTGTGTAGAAGAGAAATAGTACTATGGCATTATGTATAACAACACAATACATGCAAGTAAATTATCTAAAAAGACACACACTATGATATATATATATATATCTTTCTCTTGAAAAAGTGTACATCAATAACCAAGTTTAGAACTTGGAAACTTTGTGTGTATATTAGCCTCGGTTCCCAGGCCTTCCCCGTTGCGCGTAGATCTGCGTTTTTAAAATCGGGGAAGGCCTGGGATGAAACATCACGTGAGGGATGACGCGTTGCGCGCGCCCCGTTGACAACGAAGTCACTACCTAAGCTTCTAGAGCTAGACTTACGCAGGGCCGGCGGAGACTGTGGGGCAGGTAGGGCATTTGCCCTACCACTTTTTGGTGGTCCATACAGGAAATGACGTGTGCTATGATTTTTATGCGAGATGGTGAAGTAGGCTAGCTGCGTTCTTAGTAACACAAATTAAGCCCGCTAATGTACCGGTACGCGATATAGCCTAGTCCGGAGTCGTGTTCGTACGCTGCGGCTGCGTAATGTGTACGTCCGCCCGCGCATGCGCGTCCTTTATCCCGCACTGCAGTTGCCCTACCACCCTTTGTGCAGCTGCTTCGGCCCTGTTACGTCAGTGTAAGCGTTGCGTATATATACTCCAGACTCACCACCTCGAACATCTCAGCTCTCACGAGTATATAAGAATTTGTGATGAGGTCAACAGCGGCGCGTCCTAGCGCGTCTACCCAACGTCTACTTCTCACGTGATGTTTCATCCCAGGCCTTCCCCAATTTCAATTGCTTCCCTCCCCCGCACAATCAACGCGCACCATTACGCGCAACGGGGAAGGCCTGGGAACCGAGGCTATGTGTATATAATATCCGTTGCACATAGTACACTGAATGAATCTTTTATATACAAAATGCTAGAAGATTCCCCAACAAGTATTCCCTTGATACAACATATATACAAAATGCTACAAGATTCCCCAACAAGTATTCCCTTGATACAACAAAAGGCCTCTGGCCATGTGTACTTATAGGGAGTAGTTCCTCCCACACATGACTAAGAAAAGCAGCAATATTAATGTGATATTTGTATTAAGGTAGGTTCAATACTCTAACAACCTGTTGAAGGTTTTGAACACATTGTAGCTAGTCCTTGAATTACAACAAGAAGTGGCCTCGGACTAGTTACATGTTAGCAACTAATAGAAACAAAATTAGATATGAAAATTGGCAGAAAGGTAAAGCTTAGTGCCTTGATAAGAACCACCATGTTAAAATCAATGTAATGACTAAACATTTACCAGCGTCCAATGCAGATAACGATGACTTCCACGATGATTAGAGCAACAAGAATACCATTCATAGCACAAAAGGTAACAAAAGCAACTTCAGCCTTAGCCATGTTCGAACTTTTTTTAAGCCAACCTATCTTTGTTGATTTTAAATTAGCGCGTAGCTATATACGTTGTTACGCCACCGAAAATCTTGCATGATTAACCCTCGCGCATGCGCGGGAGGGTTATTGTAATCGGTGTGTGTGTGCGTGTGTGTGTGTGTGTGTGTGTGTGTGTGTGTGTGTGTGTGTGTGTGTGTGTATGTGTGTGTGTGTGTGTGTGTGTGTGTGTGTGTGTGTGTGTGTGTGTGTGTGTGTGTGTGTGTGTGTGTGTGTGTGTGTGTGTGTGTGTGTGTGTGTGTGTGTGTGTGTGTGTGTGTGTGTTATTCCCCCGAAGAAGGTCACCGATCACCGAAAGTACTAGGGAAGTATTATTCTTATTCGACTGGTGTTTTTGTTAATTGCTACCTCCGAGCCTTTACCTCAGAGACCCACGCGAAAGTGTCGGAGACTGCGAGGACAGGAGCCGCAGCAGGTCACTCCGTGAAAGTGGCCGGGAGCGTCGCCATGCCCCCCTCCGGGGGCTTTCCCCTTGCGGGGACCACACACTTCCGTTGTGAATATCATTATTGCTCAACTGAGCACTATAATTATAGCAATCTACTTAGCGATAATGATATTCATGAAATGTGGTTGGGTTGTGTAAACTCTTTACCTAAATCTCCGAGTATTGTCCCAATTCAACGCGGCTCTACTTTAGTGCTCGTTAGAGTTAACGTCTGAGCAGAAAGAAGAGACCACACCTGCGTTGTTGAAGTAAATTGCCGATTTTTGTGAATCAGGATCGTTATGATTGCCAAACATTATGTTGACAAGCAGTATTGCTACTTCATAATAGTAAGTCTGGAGCTACATCTTCGAACAGGCAGAGGTTTATGCCTGAAAGTGCGCATTAATTGGAAACGTAACAAGCACGACTTGTGTTAAGAGCGCAGCACGGAGAGTCAGGAGCTCTACTAGCCTCGCGGAGCCACGCCTTTTCGGAGGGAGAAGGCCCGGTGAATTGCCTGTAGGCCACTTGTTCTCGTTGCAGGAATTCCTGCAAACCAATCAGATTGCAGGATTTAGCCACGTCACGTATGCGCCGCCTACGCTTTTTTGGTGTCTCTGACCTCTGTGTGTGCAACAGATCCAAAATGCAACCAGTGCTGCCAGGGATCAACTGTACTGTACGGACCCGACGTAATGGCCTGTACGGACCCAGCGTAAATGACTTCGGAACCTCTCCGAAGGTAAGGCTAGAAGCTAGTGGCTAGGGCTAATGACTAGGGCTGAGGCTAGGGGCTACGGCTAGGGCTAAGGCTAGAGTCTAGAGCTAAGGCTAGGGGCTAGGGCTAAGGCTAGAGGCTAGAGCTAAGGCTAGGGGCTAGGGCTAGAGGCTAAAGCTAAGGCTAGGGGCTAGGGCTAAGGCTGGAGGCTAGGGCTAAGGCTAGGGGCTAAGGCTGAGGCTAGGACTAGACTGATATATACGGCGCCGTGGGGCGCGGAACATCATTTCTGCCCTAGCCCTAGCTTCTACTGTTACCTTATACCTTCGGAGAGCTTCCGAAGCGTTGAGTCCGTACAGTACATGCAGTTGGAGCAATAACAGACTGACTCCTCAAGTATACACGTGTGCACACAAACACTGCAATGACTCCCCCGCATGTTCGTGGGTATTACGCAATGTTATGATATTGCGGTTAATTTGACATTCCTACGGAACAAGTGGCCCAGCCGTCACTGGAAAAACGAACGACAACGGACCTGAAATCCGGTGTACAGGTGCATTTCATTAACCCTTGCGCATGCGCGGGAGGGTTATTGTAGTCAGTCTGTGTGTGTGTGAGTGTGTGTCTGTCTGTCTATAAACAGGTTTTCTCGTAAACCGTGACTCCTATGAGTACCAAACGTGGAGATATGAAGAAGCATCATTAGTGCTCGTTAACGTCCGGAGCGGAAAGAAAAGACCAGACCAGCGTTGTTGAAGAAGAACGGTAAATTGCCGATTTTCGTTAACCATGATTGTTGTGATTGCCAAACATGGATATATTGACAAGCAGTATTGCTACTTCGTAATAGTAAGTATGGAGCTGTATCGTCAGAAGTGTAACAGTTTTAGGCGTTTTATGCCTGAAGAGGCGCATTAATTGGAGATCGCAATAAGCACGACTTGCCGTGTTTTGCATTAGCTACAAGTATGCAGACCACGAAGAGAGTCAGGAGCTCTTATACTTTTACTTGGTAGTCATAACCGCGGGAGGGTTACGCACTTTACAAGTGCATTTCATTATAGCCTTGTACTCGGGCTCAGGAACCACTGTTGGCGCATGCGCCCGCGGCATCATTCCCATAAATTACTGACACCACTGCTACAGCACGTTTGTACATTCTGAATCTTCAACACATCCACCTAAGACAAAACCGTTTTTCATGAAGCATCACACTGTAAATGAAATGTTATGCATTTCATTTTGCATTTCAGGTGTATTTGGAGATAGAGGAAATGAAGGAGAGAGAGGTTCACTTGGTGACTTGTCTGTCTTTTGCTTTACCCAATGACAAGACTATACTATCACCTTTAGAACAAACATTGAATAAGTGCATGAAATAAGAATCGGACTCATTGCTATCTCCACAAAATTTAGGACCTTAAGCTTGTTTTGAAAAGAAGCAAGTATTAGAAATCAACTTCCAAAAACACTTTCTATGCTCTAACTGATGTTTGCAAGCTGAGAAGACAACATCTCTCCAGGGTTTCTTCTACATTGCCTGTTATTGATGTAAGTGTGATAGTTTTCAGCATAGCCTCTGGATAGCCCCATATTTGTTAAACTTAGTAGTTGCTTCCTTTCAATTTGAGGATCCTGTCAAGATCAATGAATGTGTGCTCTAGGTTAGAACAAAAATGCAGGTGGTTATGTTGTTTCAGTATGCGACAACACATCTAAAACAAAATGAGAGATCTTTACCTTAACAAAATGTGACATATTTGTTTTCAGGTACAGTAGTTATACACGAGATTAATATAGCACAATTTCAAAATTGTTGAAGTATAATTATTATAAAGGGAGCAAAAACAAAATGTTGAAGGATGTAGGAATGACAGTGCCAAAAAGTAGAGAAACAAGCGCAGTATATTGGCAGCAAGACAGGGGACGAGGGCAATATATATGAAGCAAGACAGGGGACGAAGGCAGTATATATGCAGCAAGACAGGGGATGAGGGAATACAACAATAATAACCCCTCCCTGCGTATCTTTTATTATGGGATTACGCATGTAATTATTTTTACATGCCCTTCATTCCCTGTCTTACTGCATATGGTATACTGCCCTCATCCTGTCTTGCTGCATATATACTGCCCCCTCGTCTCCTGTCTTGCTGCATTTATACTGCACTTGTTTCTCTATTTTTGGCACTGTCATCCCTACATCCATTTTAATGTTTTAACTCCCTTCATTAAATAAAGTGATGTTTTACAGTTAGTGATAATCATGACACATACACGTCAGGTCCAAACAGTTCTTTTTCTAGAACGCACTCTTCTTTCAGTTAAATAGCACAATAGCCCAATTACATACAGAAGAGGAATAGATACTAACCCCAGTTTCGCAGTAGGCCGTTTGAACTGAAGAAGAAAGAAGAAGAAGAAGAAGAAGAAGAAGAAGATGAAGAAGAAGATGAAGAAGAAGAAGAAGAAGAAGAAGAAAAAGAAGAAGAAGAAGAAGAAGAAGAAGATGATGATGATGAACAATCGGCGTTTTTACAATTTTCCGAGAATCACCGTAGCTGTATATTTTACAGAGTTTGAGAGTATTATAGTGTATAGAATCACTCGCAGAGCAGGTTGTTTGTCTGAAAAGGCCTATAACATCCGCGTCCGAGAGTTCTCAGCCGTTACTTTTGTATGGGGCTAATGGGCGTGTCTGCCCCATCCCTACATATAGAGTCTACCGACTCTATGATAAAGGGAGTAAAAACCATTAAAATTTTGAAGGATGTATGAACGACAGTGACAAAAAGTAGAGGAACAAGTGCAGTATATATGCAGCAAGACAGGGGATGAGGGCAGTATATATGCAGCAAGACAAGGGATTAGGGCAATATATATGCAGCAAGAAAGGAGATGAGGGCAGTATATATGCAGCAAGACAGGGATGAGGGCATGCAACAATAATAACGTGCGTAACCCCATTATAAGAGATGTAGGGCGGGGTTATGCATGTTATTATTGTTGCATGCCCTCATCCCCTGTCTTGCTGCATATATACTATACTTTTTTCTCTACTTCTTGGCATTGTTATCCCTTGGCATTTTCATTTTTTTAATCTCTTGTTTCACTCTTTTTTCATTGTATAGAAAGTCGTATGCCATATTATGTGTCTATAAAGGCTTATAACAGCACCGTTCAGGAGTTCTTCGATGTAATATGTAAAGGATTTATGGGCGTGTTGGCAGATCTATGATAATCATTTCAACTCTGATGGACACTGTATAGATGATATGAATAAAGGGAGTAAAAACATTTCCATTAAATGTTGAAGGATGTAGGGATGGCAGTACCAAAAAGTAGGAAAACAAGTGCAGTATATATGCAGCAAGACAGGGGATGAGGGCATGCAACAATACTAACATGCGTAACCCCATAATAAAGATGTAGGGGGGTTACGCATGTTAGTATTGTTGCATGCCCTCATCCCCTGTCTTACTGCATATATACTGCACTTGTTTTCCTACTTTTTGGTACTGCCATCCCTACATCCTTCAACATTTAATGGAAATGTTTTTACTCCCTTGTCTCACTGCTTTTTCGTTGTAGACTCGCTTGCAAATACAATGCTCTTTGCGTGTGTGCGAGCCCCACCCATTTTGCTGCTCGTGGTCATGTGAAACGCACGTGAGTAATAACGAGGAAATGGCGTTCAACTACAAGGAAGTGCTAGTATATCGTAGCTTTACTCGTCGAAGAGGGGCCCTACAAAGATTCCGTTGGTAAAAGGCACTGCCCACGGGAATAAGAAGCCTTTTGGTACAAAAATCAAGGTAAATACGTGTACATATTTTGTGCTAGGCCGTTTGAAGAAGAAGAAGAAGAAGAAGAAGATGGAGAAATCGGGGTTTTAGCAATTTCACGTATACCATTGTAGCGGTGTATTTTACCACCTTTGAGAGTCTTATTGTGTATAGAAACACTCATAGGCCATGTTATGTGTCTGAAAGGGCTCATAGCTGCTGCGTTCGAGAGTTCTGAGCCGTTACTTTTGTTAAGGCTTAATGGGCGTGTCGGCGCCATCCCTACATAGAGAGTCTACCGACTCTCTGATAATGCCTATTGAGGAAGTTGTGCTTACTTCTAATGATAAAGTTTCTATTTCCTAAATTACTAACTAGGGAAAAATTTTGGTATAGGGAATTATGTTCTATATATCCATATGGCCTCAATGACAGTGTACGACAGTTTGGTAGTGTATCTAAGAAGATTGGTACGGGTTTAGTAGTGTATGGTATGTTTAATAAACAAACTTGTAACTTCCGTAAAAGATTGAATAAATGTAGGAGAAGTAGAATACATAGGAACATAATAGAAGAGACCTTTAGGAAAATAGTACATGGGTATAAGTCACCCACTTTTTCACATGATGTCAAAACCTTCTTATGCTCATTACCTAATCGCAAGTTGTCAATTGTTTGGCATACTACAGAAGAGCTTTTGTTAGAGGATAAAATAACTAGTAGAGTAGCTATGCTATTGAGAGATTTTATCGCTTATAGAAATGGATTTTGAGGTGACCATCTAAATATTCAGGAAACTAAATCTGATAGGATGTTTATGAATGTGTTCTTTCACAATAAGGTATTTTTATATTAATGGTTGATCTTCCAAAAATATTGCACCATAAGAATGTGTTAAAAACTATACCTACATTTGTAAGACAACAGGAACCACTGCTGACCTAGGAATAGTTAGGGATGTAGAGTTGCGTCACTTTTTGAGTAAAGGTCCTTCATTCAGAGAGCAAAACAATATCAATTGGGCATTGAATAGACGTATATGTAAGGATGCTATTAAAAGTATAAGGATAAGTGGTCTAAAAAAGCTAATGTAGATAAACATGTACTAGATGAATGGGAGCAGACAGTCTATAGTTACATTGACAATAGAATTGATTACCTGAAGAGGAAGTGTATACATAAACGTAAGAAACAGGTGCTGAAGAAAGATAAGCATGTAAAATATTTGGAACATTTACAGAAGGAATATGTTTTGGTACCTGCTGATAAGGCTTCCAATAACATTATCGTTATATGTAAGAAATATTATATTGAGATTATGATAAGAGAATTGATGAATACATCTAGTAGCCAGAATACATACCATTCAGTAGCTAGTGATACAATTCATATTGTTGATAAACATTTAGAGTATATGAAGCTAAAGAACATTTTGGTTCCTCCTACCATGGAAGAACTTCCTAGTCTGTACTGGCTACCGAAAATGCACAAGACCCCGTATGGTTCTAGATTTATAGCGGCATCAAATAGGTGCACTACTAAACCATTATCTGGTCTGCTAACTGCATGTCTTTCAACTGTACTCTTGCACTATAAGGAATATTGTAATGGTATATTTGTAAACACTGGCATAAACTGTTATTGGGTTATCAATAATTCACAGCAGGTGCTTGACTATATATCTGGCATTAACAGTAGTTCTAGTGCAAAGCATTTTGACACCTTTGACTTTGCTACACTGTATACTAACATTCCACACAATTCATTGAAGAAAATTCTAATTGAAGAAGCTTACAAAGTAAGAGGGGCGAAATACTTGTCTATTAACAGACATGGTAAAGCATACTGGGCTCTAGGGAGCTCCAGTGATACCAACATAAGTGTGTGTGAGCTGATTGAGTTGATAGAATTTTTAATAGATAATATCTTCATAGGGGTAGGTAATAAAATATTTAGACAACATATCGGAATTCTTATGGATACAAACTGTGCCCCTTTGCTCGCAAATTTATACTTATTTTAGTATGAGTATAGTTACATGAAGAAATTAATATAGACCAATTTTTTGCAAGCAAGGAGGTTTAATAATACAGTTAGATATATAGATGACCTGTTAACATTAATTCTGATGAAATATCTAATATCTACCCCCCTGAGTTAGTTTTAAAGAGAACAACTGAGAATCCTCTGTGCGTTTCATATTTAGATATATGTATAACCCTAGGCCAGCATAGATTTTTTACTACTATTTTTGATAAATGAGATAATTTTAATTTTGTTATTCCTTTCTTAAAGTAATATTCCCACTAACCCAGCATATGGTGTATATATATCACAGCTGATCAGAATTAGTAGGATTTGCTGTGAATATAGTGCATTTATTAAATGGCATTATATGATTGCATCTAGGTTGATAAGACAGGGCTTTTGGTATACAAGATTGTGTAATAGATTTAAACGCTATAGTCGTAGGCATGCAATTACTCTTTAATAAATTCCGCACCAGCGTCAAGAACCACATACATGATGGCATACATGTATGTTTACCGGCATCTGCTGTTATGGCCCTAAGTAAACATGTTACTTACAGATGTAACATTGTGGTGGACATATGACCGGTGTATTTATAAGGGCCTACTTCCTGTCTATCACGATTTCTCAGTGCTGAATTGCTAACACTGGCTAGGCCTAATGCTGGCTTCTCTTGGCTTCTCTTCTCTTCTCTTTTCTTCTTAACTAGGGTATGGTTTTATTGGTGTATGTTGGTGGTTTCCTGTTGTTTTGATATGTTAGTTAGAGGAAGGGTATGTGGGTAGAGTTAACCGGTTGTAAAAGATGTCTTAAACCCACCAGTCCAAGTTCTCAAGGCTGGGCACCCTAACTCTACTATCTTTGTTGCTCTCCTGTTGATGTTGATTGAATGGATTGGTAAGATTCTGTGGTTGCTAGTGTGTGTGTGTTGTGCTATGAGAGATGCTTATTTTTATGAGACAACTATTTTTATTATTTTTTCTACTTTATACATGACCTAAACATCGCATCAAAAAATCTATTTTTATATATCCTATCACTATTATATATGTTAATGTTATGATACGTGTTTATGTGTTTTTCCTTGTCAGTGGTGGTACTTGACGTGGTGTGTTAGCCCTATTCAGTAAGTCCTATATTGGCGTATACTATACGTGTGATTGTCCATGAGAAAATGGTGCAGAATTGCTATTGTCTATTTGCGTTCACCTGAGCCCCGGAAGTTGTTGAGGTTTTACATGCTACGCAACCGCGCGTCATTTTGACAACTTCCTGCATGTTTGCGGGTAATGGTATGCGCAGGTAACTGGAAGGAAACTGCGCAGCAGTGCTGAACGCTACGAGAAGTGCGTTTCTTCGAGTACTATATACTTGGTTAGGCCGAAGACTGGCTAAAGGTGAGCCATGACGCTGGAAGCGCGTTGATCCACGATGTCATATATATATGCAGCAAGACAGGGATGAGGGCATGCAACAATAATAACGTGCGTAACCCCATAATAAGAGATGTAGGGCGGGGTTATGATTGTTGCATGCCCTCATCCCCTGTCTTGCTGCATATATACTATACTTTTTCCTCTACTTCTTGGCATTGTCATCCCTACATCCTTCAACATTTTCATTTTTTTAATCTCTTGTTTCGCTCGTTTTTCATTGTATAGAAAGTCGTATGCCATATTATGTGTCTATAAAGGCTGCACCGTTCAGGAGTTCTTCAATGTAATATGTAAAGGATTTATGGGTGTGTTGGCAGAATCCCTACATAAAGAGTCTACCAACTCAACTCTCTGATACAGCCAAAGTATGTATACACATATAGATTCTATGTGTGCATACAACATCAGAGAGCCGAGTCCCTACACAGAGAGTCCACTCACCAAAGTATGTATGCACACAGATTCCATATTGTGAGCGCTCAAATATGTGCACAAAATAAAAATGGCGTACAACAGGGAGGAAGTACCATGGGTATGGCTCTTAGTTGTGCTTTCTAAAGATTTTTTGGTCACAAAGGCACTGCGCCGGCCAAAAAGAAGTGGATTTGTACATAAATGAAGATAAATACTTAAGCCGATTTGAGTCTACAGACTCTCTGATAATTTCAAGGTGCCACAGCAAAGGGTGTTCACAGAATTTAAATGTAACATCAATAGCAGCACATAGTGTATCAAATGTTTCTTTATTATAGTTAGCTGGTTATGCACAGTAATATTCTTGTACAAGCTCATAAGGAGTTTGAAGTTGCAGCATTCTCTCAAGACCAAAATGCCATTTGGCTAGACTGGCTTTGGCCAAATCAGCTAGAGTCGGTGGTCCAATATGCATGTACTGCCCCAGACATTGAACAAGTTGTGTTGCTTGAACCTTGAGTGACTGGGGAACATGCCATGGAGCAGCTATGATGAATGGAATAAGGTTAGCACTTTGCATGGTTTCAAGACTCTTGTGTCCATCCTTAAAATTCAATATAATCATATGCAGTGCAACGAGAGCCGATCTTATAGATAAAATTTGAAGTTTAGAAATCAAAAATTGCCTCGTATGCTCCCCTATTGATAGTTCAGAATGTGACGAACTTGTGTTTGTTGGGTGAAAAGATGCTATCAAAGGGGTTTTAGGTACATAGAGAGCCCTTACAAAAGGCTCAAACACTGACCAGAAATATCCTTCAGTTGCTTCATGTTCAGATAGAGCAATTGGATCAACTTCAGTGAGGAAGGCATTCATGTGGTGGTCTACTTTTTCAAGCATTGCAAGGGAAAGTAAGGAGGGAGACAGGAGTAGTAGCTGGATGAACACAAGTTGTGCAAAGTACCTATAGTATGGAAGACACATTCAACATAACACTTTTACTCAGACACTACTATTTCCTTTACTTTAGTAGTAGTAGATCCATTGTATAACTTGGACCGGTACTCACACACATCCAGTATGCCACCCACAACACTGTCAGATGCCAGGTATGGATGTACCTCTCTCGTGTTCGAGAGACAAGCAAATAGATTCAATGGAGCCTGTGCACACCATGGTGACATTTGGTTAGTGAAGTAGGCTATATATAGAGATGAACTGTTCTAAGGCCACTGGGTTAGAGCCAATCTTCAGATTACTTTCACGCAATTCACACATACTGTATAGATAAAAGTCAATACAGAAATACCT
This sequence comes from Theonella swinhoei, assembly GCA_963970385.1. Lineage (NCBI taxonomy): Eukaryota > Metazoa > Porifera > Demospongiae > Tetractinellida > Theonellidae > Theonella > Theonella swinhoei. Next base: position 3,332,417 of record OZ019955.1, on the reverse strand, counting down.
AAATCACAGGGATATAAATGTGTCTATGTACACTGTGAGTACACTACATGCGTACACATTTCAATTGATGACCAACTTGCATAAGGTTCCCATGGCTGTCACGACCAGGTATGGTAGAATTTGATTTGATTACAGCTTAATTCTCAAGAGACTTTGTAAACATAGGTCTACCAGTCCTTCCTTAACCAACAATCTGGAAGATCATCAGAGTGTATGTAGAGTACATTTGTTTATCTGAAACAATAAGTACCTGCGGAATATGAATCTGGCAGCAAGAGGGTGTAGAGCTTCCAGAATCACTACCTCCAATAACTTCATGTTGTACGTATTTACATCCCAGTCTCTATTATGAAGTAGACGAAGAAGCTCTGACAAGTAATGAAGGCCATTCTTCCGAATGAAAACCTCTTTGTTCATTTGCTTCACTTCAGACTTCCATGGCAGGAATAGCTCCTGTACATATGTGATACATAGTATTGACACATTGTTAGCACTGTTGAGTGTACCTTTCTCATTGTGACGTGACTCCATCCCTGAAGGCCTGGTATAGAGAACTCTGACAAAGATCATGGTCGTAGTTTTCGCACGGTAGTTCTTCGTGGAAGATGTCTGTCAGTTTCTTCAGGTATTCCACAACTCTGTCCACCTCCTTGCACTCGGCCTTTGCTGTATATGTCACCCATACAGTGTCCCTGTTACAGAGAAGAGCATAGCTTAGGTTGTCGTTTGGGGATTTCGTATGCCTTTTCAATCTTTCTTTAGATCTTTGCCAAGTTCTGGTAGAGTGCTAAGGGTGAGATGAGCATGGCTGACTTCTCTTGTAGTAGAGCATGTGAGAACCAAATGAAGATGGAAATTGCGATGTGGGCTGTGGTCCACCCTTACTAAGCCATGCCCCTGTATAGATTGTTTTTGCGCATGCGTGTGTGTTGACGTAAAAGCTGGTTTGAGCAAACTGGCTAGAATTCTAGTTCCATATAGCTCCAATTTATTAACAAGCTTAACAAACGCTCTCCACATTATTCTCAAATGTGTTCATCTACAAGTGTGGCAGTATGGAGTGGAGAGGCTACATGGCGTGGTAGTACATACATCACATTAATTATGACTCACACCTTTCCCCCGGAATGTCTGGCCCTATGAGACTAATATGCATCAGTGACTACTTTAATAAATAAATTCATTTTAATAGATGAGGAAAATGATGAGGAATAAAAATCACTAGAATTCGACTAAGAGATTTTGTTGCTTCTTTTCTTGATTATGATGGTGCACCAAAAAATTAGCTATGTCTAATCATATCAAGCTATTCTTCCATTTCTAGCGTGTTGAGGGCCAGAGAAATGAGCAGTAAATCCATTTTATGTCTCTAAAATAGCAAACCAGGCTTACAAATTTTACGGAGGAGAGCGGTGTTAACGGGAGAGAGATGTTGAAATCCGGAAGAATGCAGACAATATGGTGACTTTTAGCCAAAGCTCCCAAGTGCCAGAAACGCAGCGTAACCACAGATTTGGCCCATGCGAGGTAATAAGACATGCATACGCATCGATCTGTGCCTTCACATTTGCCAAGGACTGCCCATGGAGGCTGTATGTGAAAAAGTGTTTTTTTTACTACTTTATATGTAATTACTATTATTATTATTATTATTATTATTATTATTATTATTATTATTATAGTAACTTCTTTTCAATATGCATCAGACAGACAGACAGAGAGACAGACAGACAGACAGACAGACAGACACATACACACACAGTCACACACAAGGTAACATGTCCTAAAACACATATATAAAAGGCTATAAAACAAAGCGTAGTATAGTACAATGCTACATTATAATACTGTTTAATTATGTGTTTTCTGAGATGGTCCATGAATTATGCCATAAGCTTGATTCACTGTAGTGATAACATTTGTATTGCTATTGCTCTGTATCTCAGCTGATGCATATTCAGAATTGTCATGAAGTTCCACCCTTCTGACTTTAGAGTACACCAAAGAATTAGAATCTTCATGATTTTTTGATGACAATGACTTCATTCTGTTTACTGAATAAGCCTCATTTGATGATGTGTGTATTTGCCTTTGTAAATTTTCCACTCTTTTCCATGCTCTGTGAATGGCACTAAAAAGTATAAAAAACATTTCATTAAGAATGTAGGAATGGAAGTGCCAAAAATCAGAGAAATATATGTAGGCACTCTGCAGGGGAATATGAAGCCGTTTCATGAAGGTAAATACTTGTACCGTTTGTAAGATAGGCTTGTTTACTGAAGAAAAAGAAGTTGAACAAATTGGGGTTTTGGCAATTTCACATATGTCATTGTAGCAGTGTATTTTACCGCACTTGAGAGTGTTATCATGTCTAGAAACACTTGTAGGCCATGTTATGTTTTTAAAAGGGCTTATAGCTGCCGCATGCGAGAATTCCAAGCCGTTACAGCTTAATGGGCATGTTCGGACCATCCCTACATAGAGAGTCTACCGACTCTCTGATATGGTTATGCCTAATAGGTATATGGGTGTGAAGAATGTCTAGTAAATTAATGATGCAATAACTGATTACTGCATGTATGCATGCCCATGTGTGAAGACATGGCCAAGTGCATTATGTGTATGTCTCATTAGTTGCACTTAGTAATGGCTACTGTAGTAACAGTTAACTCAACCGTCACCTCAGTTGCAACACAGCTATTTTTGTAACTACAACCTCTCAAAGAGATATAGGATATCCATAAGGAATGATGTTTGTGTATCTCAAGTGTCACTTTGAAATGCCTTATCTCACAGAGGAAATCATAATAATTATGTTCTATACATATCTTTTGAATACCAATTAAGACAGGTTATAGTCATGTAACGCAACTGAGGTGACCACACACACAGGTCAAAACAACCACCTCTTTTTGCAGTGGTATATATAGTGGCTTAAAACTCAATGATAATTCCTATCTGGCCTGCCCATAGAGATTGTTCTTATATCTACATGTATACATATCTATGTTGTTATAACTTTCCCCATACACAATTGTTCTTAAAGCTACATAATCGTATATAATATTAACGTTGTTACTCCATGGTATTTTCTTCACAGTATGTGTAAATTTGGAAATGCTTTGCTTTCAGTTTACTTTGTCTTTGATAATGTAAATTTGGAAATGCTTTGCTTTCAGTTTACTTTGTCTTTGATAATGTTATGATAGCTATAAGCTTATAAAGAATGTAGAAAAGAAATAGTAAAAAGTTATGTTGTTATACATTATGTATAACAACACAATATGCATACAGAATATGCAAGTAAATAACAATTTATATACAGCTAAAACAACACACACTATGATATAATATACATATATATATATATATTTCTCTTTAAAAGGTGTACCTCAATAACCATGCAAGTTTAGAACTTGAAACTTTGTGAGTATATAAATATCCACTGCACATAATAAACTGAATTACAATAACAAGTGCTACAAGATTCCCTAACAATTATTCCCTTGTAATACAACAAAAAGGCCTCAGCCATGCATATTGATAGGGAGTACCTCTTCCCACACATGACTAAGAAAGCACCTATCTAGGTTCAATACTCCAACAACCTGTTGAAGGTTCTGAACACATTGTAGTCCTCGTAGTCGTTTTGAACACATTGTAGTCCTTGTAGTCCTTTTGAAACCATTGTAGTCCTTTAGATTAGTCCTTGAATTGTACAACAAGAAGTGGCCTCGGACTACATGTTAACTGCTAAAAGCACAATTAGATATGAAAATTGGCAGAAAGGTAAAGCTTTGTGCTTTGATAACTACCATCATGTTAAAATCATTGTAAAGATTGTAATAACTAAACATTTACCAGCGTCCAATGCAGATAAGGATGACTCCCACGATGACTACAGCAACAAGAATACCAATCACAGCACAAAGGGTAACAAGAACAACCTCAGCCTTAGTCATGTTCAAACACTTTTTGACCAACAAATATGTCTTTGTTGGTTCTAAAATTAGCGCACAACGTTGTTATGCACAAAACGCTACCGACGATCTTGCAAGTCACTAGAACTAGTTAACGTTGAATGCTACGCATTGATGGCGAGCGGAAGAGGCAAGGCCGGTGTTGCAGCATATATATAGGTGGACTCCCTTTATCATGGACCCCCCAGTCCACCGGCCCAAGGAATTGTAGACCCCCGGTCTACCTAGAAGGTCCACCTATTCTAGGATGAGTGGACCTCCCTAACAGGTGAACCCCCAACCGCTAGGTTATAGTCGCTTGCTAGGGGACAGATGGATGGTCAGCGGGTCCTGTGATTTCTCTAGGTAGGGCTAGGGTTAGAGCTGGGCTAGGGGCTAGGGGCTAGGGTTTCGTGCTGGGTTCAAACGCGCGGCGCGGCGCTAAAAATGTACATGGAGCATTGCAAGCAATGGGAGTCCACCTATTCAGTCCACTGTTCATAGGACAGGTGGACTCCCTAGCCTAGGTCAACCTGTCCTAGGATCGATGGACCGAGTCCGGGGGGGTCCACTGTTCCTTGCACACGTTTGCGCGTAGCGCGCGGGCAGCCCAGGGGGCCAAAATATTAATAATAATAATAATAATAATAATAATAATAATAATAATAATAATAATAATAATAATAAGTTTGTAATGACAAAAGAAGCCAGGGAGGCATTAGTCAGTTTGGTCACGAAATGTATTATACTTGGAACACACACACATGAAGTGAATCTCGTCTTCTATCATGTTACATTTCTCACAGAGTTGTTGACATACAGGGATGGACTGCAGTTTGTGGTATCTACCGCGCTCTATTTCAAGACTGTGGCATCCCACTCTCAGCCGAGTCATAGACACACGTAGTGTTGTAGACCTGACATTCAATAAATATGGTTCTATGTCAAACTCCTTTTTTAATAGTTTATTTCCACCATGTCCACTTAAACTTTGTTTGCTCATAAGGTTGGCATGCCATACTTGAATAAATTGGTCACGGTATGAGCTCATAATTGAATTTATCATATTTCGGTCAAAAACATGGTGTCCTGAGAAAGAAGCACCGAAGCCAGCATTATTGAGAAGAAGGCTACATTACTGACCCAACATTTTCTTCCACAACTAGCATTGTGTAATGAGAGACGAAAAGCTTCATTAATGCAACATCGGATACAACATATAGAAAGCCCGCGCCAGCAGCACGACTAGGTGGGCTTGCTCCGCTCACCAATTATAGCCTTGTACTCAGTGAAACACTCTGTTGGCGCATGCGGGTCATTCCTACCAGGGAATTCTGTAACACACTGTAACACATATTTGTGCATTCTGAATCTCCCGTCAACTTTTCAACTTATAATAATTATCCACCTAAGATAAAACCGTTTTTTATGAAGCATCACACTGTAAATGAAATCTTCCTAAGGACATGCATGCATTTCGTTTTGCATTTCAGGTGTACTTGGAAACAGAGGAAATGAGGGTGAGAGAGTGGTCACTACCTTCATTTGGTGACTTGTCCGTCTTTTGCTTTACCTGGTGACAAGGCTACTATCATCTTCAGAACAAAGATTGAGTAAGTTCATGAAATAAAAATCTGACTCCTTGCTATCCCCACAAAATGTAAGACCTTAAGCTTGTTTTGAAAGAAGCAAGAATAGAAATCAACTTCCAAAAACACTTTCTATGCTCTAACTGATGTTTGCATGCTGAGAAGACAACATTTCTCCAGGTGTTCTACATTGCCTGTTATTGATGTAAGTGTGATGATTTTCAGCATAGCCTCTATATAACACTGGCTAGCCCCATGTTTGTTAAACTTGGTAGTTGCATCCTTCCAATTTGAGGATCCTGTCAAGGTCAATGAATGTTTGCTCTAGGTTAGAACAGAAATGCAAGTTAGTGGTTACATTGTTTCAGTACGCAACAATGCATAAAACAAAATGACAGATCTTTGTCTTAGCAAAAAGTGAGATTTGTTTTCAGGTGTGATAAAGTACAGTAGTTTATACGTGAAGTTTTGCATGTGCAATATGGCATTGTAGAATTTCAAAATTGTTGAAGTATTATAAAGGGAGTAAAAACAAAATGTTGAAGGATGTAAGGATGACAGTACCAAAAAGTAGAGAAACAAGTGCCGTATATATGCAGCAAGACAGGGGATGAGGGAATGTAACAATAATGCCCTCATCCCCTGTCTTGCTGCATATATACTGCTCTGTGTTGCTGCATATATACTGCCCTTATCCCCTAGCTGTGTGCTGCATTTATACTGCACTCTATTGTCATCCCTACATCCATTTTAATGGAAATGTTTTTACTCCCTCTATTAAATAAAAATGATGTTATGCAGTTAGTAATAATCATGACACATCAGTGGCGGATCTAGGATTTTGTAAAGGGGGTAGGCTGTCGCGGCGCGCGCGTTTTGAAGCCACACCCAGTTACCTACATCATAATATGCGCGCGAATGACGACCTGTGTGCTCATATATCCTTGTCACCCCTGCCCAGCTTCAGTTGGTACTAGAGTTTACATGTAAGTGAGAAGACCGATAATCGCTGCGTATACGTAGGCGCTATAGGCGCCCGTTATTGCTTGCTAGCGCTAACGCACGCTCGCGCGCGCGACGAAGGCAAATTAGCATGAAATCGACAGTTAGTCGGCTCGTAAGATGTGACTAGATCCGCCACTGCACATACACGTCAGGTACAAACAGTTCTTTTTCTAGAACGCACTGTTCCTTCAGTTAAATAGCACAATAGCCCAATTACATACAGAAGAGGAATATATTCTGATCCTGAAGTCAGGATGATGGATACAAACCAGAATCCTTCTGTGGTGCCTCCAAATTGATAGGGCAGTGACTTCATTGATACAGCTTCATTGTTCATGATACTACCGCAGTATAGAGACCCAGCAAACACGCTAGAACTGCAATTGTTATGAAATTGTGAATTTGTTGTTTGTATAGCATGTGTATATGCCTCTATATATGCTCCTGTTTTCACAACCTGAACTCTTCCTAGGCTGTTTCTATTGTTTGAGAGGCAGGCTGAAATTAGCCTTCCAAAAATTAAAAGTCACAATTGAATTAACTGCCTCTGAACTTACGTGAAGAGAGGTGCAGTCCCCCCCCCACCTATATAGCTTCACTCATGCTGTAGAGTTGTGGTGTAACTAATGATATTCATATGTGTCAGATGGCATTCGGTATACACCATATTCAACAGCAAAGCCATGAACGTTCATGCAATCAGTGAGTGCACACTAGTCACTAGTGCTTCAGATGTGCTGATGTAAACATAGATGTACCTTCGGTGTCACTGTGCCAAATCAGAGGTAGAGTGGTGCCTCAGTAGGCCTATTACCCAGTCCAGTGAACGGATTTGCATGGGGGTTGGTGGCTCATCATCCCTCCAGCTTTTGAATGACCAAAAGGCCTACAATTTAGAGACAGAAGGCATGATACATATATGTGTAGGGTAAACAACGTGAAAAATCGACCTTCAGGAATCACGTCTCTCACTAGCGTATCACGACACCCTCTAGCGTACCATCACAACTCCACACTCGAAACCGCCACTTGTCGCTAGCTATGCACAGCAATAAAAATTTTCGCGAGCGGGGTTAAAGGTCAAGGCACTGGACTTAATAGAGGCGCCGAGAGCAAGTCGACTCTTGCCTGGTTGGTCACTTATGAGTCTACCTTTCACCACGAATGAGGTACGCCATATTCCTCTGCTTTTAGTATTTAAAAGCCTCGTTAAAAAATAACTGCGTGCACATTTGTGTCTCTGGACTCGCTAGTTGTGGTGGATCTGGCTTCCTCACTACATGTCTTTGTAGTAGACTAGTAGTAGATGTATGTCAGAGAATGTGGTCAGGACCTGTCGTTGTTTGCCATCTGGAACGAATGCGTGCACAGTATGACTCTGAGAGGGGGCGTGGTTTATACGCTTTGTGGGTCGAGCCTTGTCAGGCCTATGGCTTCTCTTACAGATATGGATTCACATACTGAGGACTGCTCACAACCATCTAGAGAATGTGAAGCAGTTAATAGTGAGAAAGATCTAGTGTTCTGAACTGTGGAAAGAGTTATATGAAGATCTTTCACTATCAACTGCTTCACATTCTCTAGATCAGCTGTGAGCAGTCCCCAGTATGTGAATCCACATCTGTAAGAGAAGCATAGGCCAACATGACAGATAACTCCACCCACAAAGTATATAAACCACGCCCCCTCCCATACGGTGCACGCATTCGTTCCAGATGGCAAACAACGACAGGTCCTGACCACATTCTCTGACATACATTTACTACTAGTCTACTACAAATATATGTAGTGAGGAAGCCAGATCCACCAAAACTAGCGAGTCCAGCGGCACAAAAGTGCACGCAGTTATTTTTTAACGAGGCTTTTAGATACTAGAAGCAGAGGAATATGGCGTACATCATTCGTGGTGAAAGGTAGACTCACAAGCGACCAACCAGGCAAGAGTCGACTTGCTCCCGGCGCCTCCACGAAGTCCAGTGCTTTGACCTTTGATCCCTCTTGTGAAAATTTTTAGTACTGCGCATAGCCAGCGACAAGGAGGACTAGTGGCGGTTTCGAGTGTGGAGTTGTGATGGTACGCTAGAGGGTGTCGTGATACGCTAGTGGGAGACGTGATTCCTGAAGGTCGATTTTTCACGTTGTCTACCCTAATATGTGATATATACGGTGGCCCTGAAGTACACGCACATTTAACTGTCGTCGTTTGACCTTCGTCATGATCAGTCATCCGTGATTCATTCGTCGTCATTCGTGAATCGCTTCCATCGTTCGTGACTCGCTTTGTCCGTTTCTCGTCTTGCGTTTCCTGTCATTAATATTTTTATAGACATTTTCCGGCCAGAAGACACAATAGTCCACACAGAAACACAAAAAACAGATATAACACAGATACAATAATAACTTCTTTCTTCTATGATAAAATGCTGCCTTTACATATTTTGCTAGTAGCTAGATAGAGAAGAGTAGGGTGTGTTGAGGACATTATAAAAAGAAACTTTTGTCTATTGGAAAAATACTTGAAGGAGGACCGTAACTGTTCACAGTGTAATAATAGCTGCTGTCTTTCATCCATTCTTGCATACTCTGAGCACCCTAACAAAAAATGTAATTCAGTTTCTATGTATCCTGGGCCACAAAAAAACACACATTCTCTCTTCCTCAGGTATCGCATGTGGGAGATGATATCTATCAACTTCAATTTGTATATGATGTGTGTGCACTAACACAAAACTTACTCAATGGGATTCTCAGATGATATGGTAGGTGCAGGTATGGTTCTAGAATAAAATTATCCTTGAATGTCTTATATGTTCTCATTTTCCCTTAAGAATTGTATAATTGCTGGCGCCACTCTTGAATGTGCTGATCCATTAAGCGATGTTCAAGTTCTTTAAGGAAGGCTTGATGTTCGACAGTATGTGGTGAATCCCATATCTTGCAGTAACCGGCACCATTTAAAATGGCCTGGATGCATTTACACCATTTTGAATCCATTTCTCTAGACACTTTATAAGCATTGCATATAGAGGAGGTAGGTCCCAATTGGTGGCTAATCGTAACCAATTTTAATAGCCCTTAGTTTTCGCTTCAGAGTTAGGGGAGGCCTAGTCTTTCAATTCATCATAGCATGCCACATTAGTTGTGGAAATTGATAAGCTCAGAGCATATTTACAGAAAGTTTTGTGCACCATTTCCAGACTTTCTCCAGCTGTAGCTATCTACACTTCACAACCATACTCCAAAATAGGACACACTAATGCATCAAACAGAAAGCAAGAAATAGCTGGTGAAGGATAATGTAAATTCTGTAGTGCTTCCTTTAGTGTAAATACTGCTTTTTTTGCCTGTGTTGCCAATGTTAAAACTGCTGGCTTAAAGCTGCAATTATCTGACAAAACTATTCCTAAACACTTGTAATCTGATAACACTTGTATTTCTTTCATATTTATACGAAAGTCAGGAGAGCTCTTTGCTTATTGAAATTACTACTTTTGTCTTTTCAGTGTTCACGGATAATGCTGAGGTAAGACAGTATTGATTGAGAAGATGTAAGGAGGTTTGAAGACCTTCCTGGGTTTCTGCAAGTAAGACAACATCATCAGCAAACATTAATAAACTAACTCGGAATTTGAGACAGATATTGACCCTGTACCATTGGTTTCAAGTGAGTTTCCAAATCACTCACAAACAAAATAAATAACAAAGGACTCAAGTTGCAGCCTTGTCTTACGCCTATGTCACATGAAAATGGGTTTGTAAGTGCCCCATTAACTCTTACTCTGGAAGTTGCCTTCAAGTTAAAATATGTAGAATCTTATTGCTTAGGCCCATTCTGGCTAGTTTTTTCCACAGGAGGGTGTGCTCTACGGAGTCAAAAGCTCTTGCGAAGTTTACAAAACAGCCATATACTGGTTTGTGTCTTCTTTTATAGTCCTGTACAGCAGTGGTCAATATAAATATTGCATCAGTTGTTCGTCTATTAGGCCTAAAACCAAACTGTGCTTCATTTAATAAATCATTTGTTTCAGCCCAATGTAGTATATAGTCTCTCTCGTAAGGTTTTTGTGAATATCTTGCCCACTATTGGCAGCAAAGTAATACCCCTCAGTGGCGTAGGAAGATGATCTACTATAGGGGGGCGCCAAACTGAATATTGAATGCGCGCGCGCACGCGCACGTTCTATGCATTTACGTAGTATATACGCGAATACCTGCTATGTACCGGCCGACCTAGCGTCTCGCGTTTAGACCTAGCTAACCATGTAATCGAACAGAACATATAGCAGAGAATAAAGGGGTTGCTAGCCCTCTAGCAGAAAATAAAGGGTGGCGCCAGCCCCCGGAGCCCCCGTGGTTCCTACGCCACTGCCCCTGTAGTTCTTGGGTAATGTTCTGTCTCCCTTCTTAAAGATTGGTATTATTATACCAGTACTACAATTCTCTGGATAACTTTCTTTGTCCATAATATGGTTAAAGAGAAATACAAGAATTGATAATAATTTGGAATTGAAAAGCTTAAATACTTCCCCTGGAATTCTGTCAATTCCTGGTGCCTTATTCCTCTTTTGGGATTTAATGGCTCTCACCACCTCTTCAGTCTATATCCTGCCATCTAGCAAGATATTCTCCTCACATCCTGAGATTGCATTAACTGTGCATGTATATACATTTGCTGCAGGTGATCTCTCCATTTGTACTTCCCTGTCATTTGTACTTTTTTTTGTCAAACAGTGATAGTAAAGGAACATTTTATGTCGTGGAGGCGTATAAGTTAATTTTGGCCAGGTTGGAGGAGGTGGACGGTGTGCAAAGAAGGTGATGTAACGTTTACAATATTTCGCAATAAAAGAACAAAATAACCCTTCATCAAGTAGTCAGACAGCTAAGCTTTGTATATTTAAGTACAGACATTTACATGTAAAGTTACATGTACAGTTACATGTAAATTATCTTTAGTATGAGCTGGTTAAAGAAGAAACTAAAATATCTTGGACTTCATCGTCGTGGCCCCCAGTCCACAGACTCCAGACAAATTGGCATTGCACGGAATTGCATACGGGTTAGTCATTAAGTTTGATTCATCTTTTCAGAGTCATCTTTTATATGTAGCATGAGCTGTTCACATCAAACCGTCAACTTGGTTATCGTGCTATGTGGAAGTTGTTAAGAGATAAATATGGTTTGCTATGTAAAAGGGGAGTCTGGATTCAGTGGAATGGAACGGTGGAATGGAATGGTGGAATGGACTACTGGAATGGAATAGTGGAATGCCCACCCACTACCGCGCTACGTATACCATGCCTCTGGTACCTTGATCGATCTAGGATCTTCTACCAACCGAAATTCCTCGCAGATTCTGCATGTACTGGTAGAGTAAGTAATCGAAGGTCGGACACCATGTAATATTGGACATTTTCCTGAAGCGTACAAGCAAAGTTAGTCCATGCTTTGTAGGTTACACTATAGAACTTTACAGAACAGACAAATATATATATAAGAGAAGTAACAAGGAAGAAAAAATGGAGACTGCACTGAGGGTCTGAGAGCTTTTAGCCAACAGCCCAAATATAATATTACATACTAAAATATACATGAAATGCACTTGTAAAGTGCGTAACCCTCGCGCAGTTATGACTACCAAGTAAATATATTAGAGCTCCTGACTCTCTTCGTGCTCTGCACATACTTGTAGCTAATGCAAAACTATATCTAACAGCAAGTAGTGAGGCTGCGATCTCCAATTAATGCGCACCTTCAGGTATAAACCGCTGCCTAAAACAGATACACTTTTGACGATACAGCTCCAGACTTCCTCTTACGAAGTAGCAATACTGCTTGTCAATATATCCATGTTTGGCTATCACAACAATTATGGTTCACGAAAATCGGCAATTTACCGATTTTCTTGAGGTCCGGTCTCTTCTTTCCGCTCCAAACGTTAACTGTGCCGAGCGCTAATGCTACTTCTTCATATCTCCAAGTTTGGTACTTATAGCAGCCACGGTTTACGAGAAAACTTGTTTACAGACAGACAGACAGACAGACAGACACACACACACACACACACACCCCGACCGACTACAATAACCCTCCCGCGCATGCGCGAGGGTTAACAAGTTTAGAGAATAGAGGTGTTAAAATGGTAGGAAACAGGGAGCAATGAACACTTAGCACAAGGACATACATAATGAAACGAACACGCATTATCAGGGTTGAAGTGACACCAGAAAAAGTTCTTTAGTTTCATCTTGATCACTGCTATTGATTGATCAACGTCAATATAGGGGAGAGAATTCCAAAGACGAGGTAACCTATTGAAATAGAAGTGACGAACACTGTTTTTCTTAGTTAAGGAATGCCTCAATTTGAAATAGGTAGATAATCAGGGTACGGCTAGAACAGAAGGTAACGTAATTGAGTATATCAAAATATTCAGTTGGCTTCTTAAGACACTTAATGAAGAAGATGATATCGTTTAATTCAAAAATCATCATGAGTGGAAGGAGATTTAAATTAACCAGACGAAAACGGTAGTTTGAGAGAAAATCGTTAAGAATGAATTTAGTAGCCCTTCTCTGCACATTTTCAAGAGCTCTAATATCGGTTAATAGGTGTGGACGCCAGATAGGAGAACAGTAGAGCAACTTAGACCGAACAAGAGATAGTTATATAACCTTTTTAGCCCTCACATAACTGGCAGAGGAGAAGACTCTACGAAGCAGACCTAGACATACTTACTTAAAACTACTTAATCTTCTCTCGTGTACCAAGTTTGGAGTGCTAGAAAGCTTTTACCGTTGAGCTAGGTCGTCGAAAATACCGACCGCGACAACCGATATTCCGTAATATCGGCCGACTGACTTCAATCACCGTACGCCTGGAAAATCTCTATATAGATCTCGACCCAAAATGATCTGACTACACAGACTAGAAGAGCAACTAATGTACTCTCAATATGCGAGATATCAATGGACTCCGTTCATGCATCATGCAATACAAACGCAAAGAGCATTGTATTTGCAAGCGAGTATGCAACGAAAAACCAGGAGTAAAAACATTTCCATTAAAATGTTGAAGGATGTAGGGATGACAGTGCCAAAAAGTAGAGACACAAGTGCAGTATATATGCTGCAAAACAGGGGACTGTCATCCCTACATCCTTCAACTTTTTAATGGAAATGTTTTTACTCCCTTTATATATCTATGTTGCTATAACTTTCCCCATACACAATTGTTCATATATAATGTTAATGTTGTTATTCCATGGTATTTTCTTCCCAGTAGCTATGTGTAAATATAGAAATGCTTTGCTTTCAGTTTACTTTGTCTTTGATAATGTTATGATAGCTATAAGCTTATAAAGTGTGTAGAAAAGAAATAGTACTATTAACATGAAACAACACAATATGCATGCAAATTTATATATTATAGCTAAAACAACACACACTATGATATATATATATATATATATATATATATATATATATATATATATATATATATCAACTCTTTCTCTTGAAAAGATATACCTCGATAACCAAGTTTAGAACTTGAAACTTTTGTGGGTATATAAATATCGACTGCACATAGTACACTGAATGAATCTTTTTTACAATAACAAGTACTACAAGATTCCCTAACAATTATTCCCCATAATACAACAAAACGGCTTCATACATGCATATTTATAGGGAGTACCTCCTCCCACACATGACTAAGAAAACACCAATCTATGTGAAATTTGTATAAAGGTAGGTTCAATGTTCCAACAACCTGTTGTGAACACATTGTAGTCATTTAGATTAGTCCTTGAATTATACAACAAGAAGTGGCCTCGGACTACATGTTAACTGCTAGAAGCATAATTAGATATGAAAATTGGCAGAAAGATAAAGCTTAGTGCTTTTATAACTTTTGTTGCATGCCCTCATCCCCTGTATTGCTGTATATATACTGCCCTCATCCCCTGTATTGCTGTATATATACTGCCCTTATTCCCTGTATTGCTGTATATATACTGCCCTCATCCCCTGTCTTGCGTCACATATAGTGCACTTGTTTCCCTACTTTTTGGCACTGCATATGTCATCCCTACATCTTTCAACATTTTAATGGAAATGTTTTTACTCCCTTTATTAAATAAAAATGATGTTTTACAGTTAGTGATAATTATGGCACATACACGTCAGGTCCAAACAGTTCATTTTCTAGAATGCACTCTTCTTTCAGTTAAATAGCACAATAGCCCAATTACATACAGAAGAGGAATAGATACTGATCCTACCATCAGGATGATGGATACAAACCAGAATCCTTCTGTGGTGCCTCCAAATTCATAGGGCAGTGCCTTCATTGATACAGCTTCAGCGTTCATGATACTACCCCAGTAGAAACCCAGCAAACATGCTAGAACTACAATTGTTATGAAATTGTGAATTTGTCGTTTGTATGGTAAAAATACAAGATGGAGGATAAGATAGATCAAGATAGAAATAGTAGCCATTGGATAGTAGAAAGTTGAGAGAGTTTGTGAAAATGTTAGGTTGAGTACAAGACTGAGTAGGAGAAGAAATCCCGAGAAGTAGCGATAGTCTTTAGTACCATTTGTACCATCTTTGAATGGACCTTGAAAAACATCCATGAATGTGTGCAGTATTAATGAGTTGATTCTAAGCTTGTTGAGTAAATGTTGAAACCAGCGAAATGGATATACAAACAACAGAATCATTGGTAGGATAAAAAGCAGGAACGATAGAGTAACAGCTAATAGAAGCCAACAGGAGACGAGAAGAAGAGAGGAAAATGAATGAGGCAAACACCTTCACAAGTGATGTTCTGATATTCCACCGTATCCTTAGCAATTTATGAATTAAGTGTGCACAGGGAAAGAGATGAAAGTGTTTTTTGTCATATAATGTAACAATACCATATGTGATGATGATCAGAAGAATTGGGTATACAGCTGTGACATAGTCTAGAGCCATGATATCCATTGCAGATGCATTGGGATGTAGACAGAAAGAATTGTATGCCATACGAAAGAAGTCAAGATTCCAAATTCCTGCTATAGATGCTGCCACTATCACTACTTGTTTTGGAGCAATAAAAGTCCCTGACTCAATGAAGTTGAGGATGATTTGAAGTTGTGTTGGGTGAGCTGCAATTTGAAACAGAACTACTACTGCACTGAGCAATGGAGATGTAAAACTGATGGAAAGCAAAGTTGCCAGAAGGTAAAAAATAGTGAGAGGAAGAAATGCAACTGCTAGATATTTCAGCCAGTTGTATTTGTAATCTTCACATTTGACACACTTCATTTCATAGGAGTAAAGCATAAAAACATTTCATTAAAATGTTGAAGGATGTAGGGATGGTAGTGCCAAAAATTAGGGAAACAAGATTGTAATGACAAGAGTGGTGCACAGTGAACAGCTGGTAATGATATGACCATATTATATACACATGCAACTTATGTATGAGGGAAAAACCACGTGGAAGTTATGCATGCATGACAATACAGCATAGGATATAGTTCGGAGTTCAGAGTTACACGCTACCACAAAGATGAATTGAAATTCATGTACGCAGACAAGGAATAATTGCATGCAACAATAACAACATGCGTAACCCCACAGAATAAAATGTAGGGAGGGGTTACGCATGTTGTTATTGTTGCATGCAATTATTCCTTGTCTGCGTACATGAATTTCAATTCATCTTTGTGGTAGCGTGTAACTCTGAACTCCGAACTATATCCTATGCTGTATTGTCATGCATGCATAACTTCCACGTGGTTTTTCCCTCATACATAAGTTGCATGTGTATATAATATGGTCATATCATTACCAGCTGTTCACTGTGCACCACTCTAGTCATTACAATCTTGTTTCCCTAATTTTTGGCACTACCATCCCTACATCCTTCAACATTTTAATGAAATGTTTTTATGCTTGTTTCACTAGTTTTTCATGGGTATGTAGCAGTGTCCATATCTGGTTCTTTGTGCTTTACCATCCCTACTTGATTATACATTCTACTTGTTACGATGTCATTATTGTTAGATAAGAACTGAGAAGAAGGTACAACATATATACTGCTATGATTGTGAGGAGACATTATTGTACATGAGGACATAGACAGTGTAATCAGTAATAGGACTTAACAAATGAAGTGTGGAAAGTACGAAGGCCATATACAACAAAAATGCAATGATGATCACCATTACAAAATACAACATGGTCAGATTATAGGAAATAAGGATGTGACATGAATTATTGATGAGATGTCAGCTGGAAATACATGTGGTTTTCAATGAGAAAGGATCTACATGCAGTTCTTATGAGAAATATGCAGTGTACAATAGTATGGATATATCCAAATACAGTGACAAAATTTAGGGAAGTGCCACTACTCGCACCCCCAGGGGAAAAACCTGAGATAAAAAACCATCAAGGGAAAAAACCTCAGGAAAAACCCAAACAAAACATGTTGTGAAAAAATGTTCTTGTTGAGGTTTAGTATACTGGAATAGAGTCATCTTAGAAACTGTAAATATAATTATCTAGAATAGTGGTCAGGTAGAAGAACACAATGTTTCAGTTTCTCAGCCTTCTTCAGGTGTAAAATGAAGTATTGGTGATAAGGTGGCAACGAACAATAGAGCAGTGAAATGTGAAATTACAGATAGGAAAAAATGAGATGGGAAAAATTAAATAGAAAAGAGTGAAGCAATTTTAGGATCCAAGTTCAGACCTGCTGGATGTAAAGTTGGATACAAATTGGGAATGAGGGACGTATCCCTACTGATCCTGTCTGTACAGTTGATCTGTTGATCTACAAAAGTATGGTTATAGCCACGGCAAATTAGATGATCAGCATCATTCCCATAAATTACACCACTGCAACAGCACGTTTGTGCATTCTGAATCTCCCGTCAACCTTTCAACTTATCCACCTAAGACAAAACCGTTTTTTTTCATGAAGCATCACACTATATGTGAAATCTTATGTATTTCACTTTGCATTTCAGGTGTACTTGGAGATAGAGGAAATGAGGGACTTTCACTTGGTGACTTGACTGTTTTTTGCTTTACCCGATGACAAGGCTACTATCATCTTTAGAACAAAGATTGAGTAAGTGCATGAAATAAGAATCTGACTCCTTGCTATCTCCACAAAATTTAGGACCTTAAGCTTGTTTTGAAAAGAAGCAAGTATTAGAAATCAACTTCCAAAAACACTTTCTAAGCTCTAACTGATATTTGCAAGCTGAGAAGACAACATTTCTCCAGGTGTTCTTCTACATTGCCTGTTATTGTTGTAAGTGCGATGGTTTTCAGCATAGCCTCTATATAACACTGGCTAGCCCCATGTTTGTTAAACTTGGTAGTTGCGTCCTTTCAACTTGAGGATCCTGTGAAGATAAATGAATGTGTGCTCTAGGTTAGAACAGAAATGCAGGTAGTTATGTTGTTTCAGTATGCAACACATCTGAAACAAAATGAGAGATCTTTGCCTTAACAAAATGTGAGACATTTGTTTTCAGGTCTGATAAAGTACAGTAGTTTATACGTGAGGTTTTTGCATTAATATAGCATTAATACAATTTCATAATTGTTGAAGTATAATTATAAAGGGAGTAAAAACAAAATGTTGAAGGATGTAGGAATGACAGCGCCAAAAAGTAGAGAAACAAGTGGAGTATATTGGCAAAAAGACAGGGGATGAGGGCAGTATATATGCAGCAAGACAGGAGATGAGGGCAGACAACAATAATAACATGCGTAACGCCTCCTACTTCTCTTTTATTATGGGGTTACGTATGTTATTATTGTTGTATGCCCTCATCCCCTGTCTTGCTGCATATATACTGCCCTCATCCCCTGTCTTGCTGCATTTATACTGCACTTGTTTCTCTACTTTTTGGAACTGTCATCCCTACATCCATTTTAATGGAAACGTTTTAACTCCCTTTATTAAATAAAATGTTTTGCAGTTAGTGATAATCATGATACATACACGTCAGGTCCAAACAGTTCTTTTTCTAGAACGCACTGTTTCTTAAGTTAAATAGCACAATATATAGCCCAATTACATAGATGAGCGGAATATATACTAATCCTGAAGTCAGGATGATGGATACAACCAGAATCCTTCTGTGGTGCCTCCAAATTGATAGGGCAGTGACTTCATTGATACAGCTTCATTGTTCATGATACTACTCCATGCAGTAGCCACCCAGCAAACATGTTAGAATTGCAATTGTTATGACATTGTAAATTTGTCGTTTGTATGGTAAAAATTCAAGATTTAGATCAAGATAAAAATAGTAGCCATTGGATAGTAGAAACTTGAGAGAGTTTATGAAAATGTTAGGTTTAGTAGAAGACTGAGTAGGAGAAGAAATCCTGAGAAGTAGCGATAGTCTTTAGTACCATTTGTACCATCTTTGAATGGACCTTGAAAAACATCCATGAATGTGTGCAGTATTAATGACTAAGCTTGTTGAGTAATAGATATGAAATACACAAAATACTGAATAGATATGAAATACTGAATGTTTTGTTTTTACTGAATGAAATACTGAATTTTTATATATCAGAGAGTCGGTAGACTCTCTATGTAGGGAAGGCGCCGACAGGACACGCCCATTTTCCAAAATAGAATGGCTCAGAACTCCCAAACGCGGCAGTTACAAACCCTTTTAGATACATACACGTACTCTACGACTGATTCTGTACCCGCTAAGACCCTCAAAGTACGTAAAATACACAGCTACAATCACTTACGGAATTTGCCACACACCCTTTTTGGATTTTTTTGTTCTTCTTAATTCAGTTGAACTGGCCTACCACAAAAGCGGCACAAGTACTGCCCTTGGTTTTTACATGAAACGACTCCTTTCCCTTGCGTGCGTGATCCTTGACCAAGAGAATCTTCGTAACTTTACTCTGAACAGTATAATCGCAAATTTTCCTTATTTGTCGGAAGCCATTTTCTGTATGGTCACGTGCACACGTTTCATAGAAAGGTGGGGCTCAAGCGCGCGCAGGTCTGCGGGATTAGAAGCGGGTGGGGCTCGTGCGAACACAAGCAAGTAGGGATCACTTCACGTACAGAAATGGACACTCAAGAAAAACTAGTGAAACAAGTGTAAAAAACATGTCATTAAAATGTTAAAGGATGTAAGGATGGTAGTGCCAAAAATTAAAGAAACAAGATTGTAATAACCCAAGTGGTGCACAGTGAAAAACTGATTATGATATGACCATGCACAACTTATGTATATAGTTTGGAGTTCAGAGTTCACGCTACCACAAAGATGAATTACAATTCATGTATGCAGACAAGGGATAATTGCATGCAACAATAACAACATGCGTAACCCCTCCCTACATTTTATTTCATGGGGTTACACATGTTGTTATTGTTGCATGCAATTATCCCTTGTCTGCATACATGAATTGTAATTCATCTTTGTGGTAGTGTGAACTCTGAACTCCAAACTATATAAAATTGTGCATGGTCATATCATAATCAGTTGTTCACTGTGCACCACTCGGGTTATTACAATCTTGTTTCTTTAATTTTTGGCACTACCATCCCTACATCCTATAAACATTTTAATGAAACTTAAAATGAAATGAAATAATGAAACTTGAAACTTTATATATATACTTTTGTCCTATGTACTACTGGCCTTAGACTTATATGTCAGGCAACACATTCCCTATTATGGTATATTAGTTGGAAGTATCATCTAAACAAACACACATTACGTAGAAAAAACATTGTAACAATAAACATGTTGTGGCATAATGGGACTTTTAGGTTTGCTATTTATGTATATACTGAAACCTTTTTGAGAGTTAAATAGAATAGACAGCTAAAATGAAAGTGAACTGCTTCTGTTAGTACTGTAGATTCATGAATCCTTTTCATTTCAGGATGTCATTACTATGAAAGTACATTTAATAGATATATTCCCATTAGAGAGTTAGTAGTATAGACTCTCTATGTCGAGACAGGTGTGACACATCCATTAGCCTCAAATGTACTATATATATAAAGGGAGTAAAAACATTTCCATTAAAATGTTGAAGGATGTAGGGATGACAGTGCCAATAAGTAGAGAAACAAGTACAGTATATATGCTGTGATAATCATGACACATACATGTCAGGTCCAAACAGTTCTTCTAGTGATAACATACATGTCAGGTCCAAACAGTTCTTCTAGTGATAACATACATGTCAGGTCCAAACAGTTCTTCTAGTGATAATCATGACACATACATGTCAGGTCCTAACAGTTCTTTTTCTAGAACGCACTCTTCTTTCAGTTAAATAGCACAATAGCCCAATTACATAGAGAAGAGGAATAGATACTGATCCTACTATCAGGATGATGGATACAAACCAGAATCCTTCTGTGGTGCCTCCAAATTCATAGGGCAGTGCCTTCATTGATACAGCTTCATTGTTCATGATACTACCCCAGTAGGCACCCAGCAAACATGCTAGAACTGCAATTGTTATGACATTGTAAATTTGTCGTTTGTATGGTAAAAATACAAGATGGAGGATAAGATAGATCAAGATAAAAATAGTAGCCATTGGATAGTAGAAACTTGAGAGAGTTTGTGAAAATGTTAGGTTTAGTATAAGACTGAGTAGGAGAAGAAATCCTGAGAAGTAGCGATAGTCTTTAGTACCATTTGTACCATCTTTGAATGGACCTTGAAAAACATCCATGAATGTGCGCAGTATTAATGAGTTGATTCTAAGCTTGTTGAGTAAATGTTGAAACCAGCGAAATGGATACACAAACAACAGAATCATTGGTAGGATAAAAAGCAGGAATGATAGGGTAACAGCTAATAGAGCAAAGGGTAAATGTTTCTTACCAAAGTATTCAACAGTAGGTGCATTGAGAAGATACCATCCCATTGTAGGCTGAACATGTTTATCGAAATTTTGGGGGTATGTGTATATTCTGATGGGGACCAAAAAGTTTACAGAAGCCAACAGGAGACGAGAAGAAGAGAGGAAAATGAATGAGGCAAACACCTTCACAAGTGATGTTCTGATATTCCCCTGTATCCTTAGCAATTTATGAATTAAGCCACATACCTTCTGTCCACAGGACAAGATATGAAAGTGTTGTTTGTCATGTAATGTAACAATACCATATGTGATGATGATCAGAAGAATTGGGTATACAGCTGTGACATAGTCTAGAGCCATGATATCCATTGCAGATGCATTGGGATGTAGACAGAAAGAATTATATGCCATACGAAAGAAGTCAAGATTCCAAAATCCTGCTATCGATGCTGCCACTACCACTGCTTGTTTTGGAAAAACAATAGTCCCTGATTCAATGAGGTTGAGGATAATTTGAAGTTGTATTGGGTGAGCTGCAATTTGAAACACAACTACTACTGCACTGAACAATGGAGATGTAAAACTGATGGAAAGCAAAGTTACCAGAAGATAGAAAATAGTAAGAGGAAGAAATGCAACTGTTAGATATTTCAGCCAGTTGTATTTATAATCTTCACATTTGACACACTTCATTTCATAGGAGTATACAGGCAGTGAATAGTTCTCAATACATTGGCCACACAGACGTCCACGTCTATTCAGGTCTGCACACATGAAGTGTTCTAACTCAGAGGTATGACATGGGAGAGGGAAATAGCCCTTGATGGCATTACATGTGTACATGCAAGCACCAACCATCAGAGCACCATCTTCACTTGTCATACAGTTAAACTGCTGGAGGCTGGTTTGGAGAGTTAGCATGTCTTGTTGCACAATCCCACCAAGTTGTGGCCCTGAATGACAAGCTCCTGTCTGATTGTCCAATTGAAACCATGGAGGACACTCCAACACATTTTGAGTTCTGTCACTCCCTAGAGTAATGTTAAGAATGGCAGAGCAGTTTTGTTCCTTCAGCTTCTTCACAATTAGGCCATTCGATGTTTTTAGGCACAAGATAAAAAATAGTTGCAACACAATGTGCACTTGGAATCCGAACATTTAATCTGTCTATACTTATAACACACTTATAGATACGAAATACTGAAGTTTCAGAATTTTTTGACTTTCTAATGTTGAGCTAGCTGTTTTGTCCTAGCTAGCTATGTACTACTGGCCTTAGACTTATATGTCAGGCAACACATTCCCTATTATGGTATATTAGTTGGAAGTATCATCTAAACAAACACACATTACATAGAAAAAACATTGTAACAATAAACATGTTGTGGCATAATGGGACTTTTAGGTTTGCTATTTATGTATATACTGAAACCTTTTTGAGAGTTAAATAGAATAGACAGCTAAAATGAAAGTGAACTGCTTCTGTTAATACTATAGATTCATGAATCATTTTCATTTCAGGATGTTTTTACTATGAAACTACTTTTAATAGATATATATTCCCATTAGAGAGTTAGTAGACTCTCTATGTAGGGATAGATCTAACATATCCATTAGCCTCAAATGTAGGGAGTAAAAACATTTCCATTAAAATGTTGAAGGATGTATGGATGACAGTGACAAAAAGTAGAGGAACAAGTGCAATATATATGCAGCAAGACAGGGGATGAGGGCAGTATATATGCAGCAAGACAGGGGATTAGGGCAATATATATGCAGCAAGACAGGAGATGAGGGCAGTATATATGCAGCAAGACAGGGGATAAGGGCATGCAACAATAATAACGTGTGTAACCCCATATTATGAGATGTAGGGCGGGGTTATGCATGCTATATATTAGCTACTGTTGCATGCCTTCATCCCCTGTCTTGCTGCATATATAATACACTTGTTCCTCTACTTCTTGACATTGTCATCCCTACATCCTTCAACATTTTCATTTTTTTAATCTCTTGTTTCACTCGTTTTCATTGTACAGAAATTCGTATGCCATATTATGTGTCTATAAAGCCTTATAACAGCACTGTTCAGGAGTTCTTCAATGTAATATGTAATATGTAAAGGCTTTATGGGCGTGTTGGCGGAATCCCTACATAAAGAGTATACCGACTCAACTCCCTGATACAGCCAAAGTATGTATACACATATAGATTCAATGTATGTATATAATATCAGAGAGCCGAGTTCCTACACAGAGAGTTCACTCACCAAAGTATGTATGCACACAGATTCCATATTGTGAGCGCTCAAATATGTGCACAAAATAAAAATGGCGTACAACAGGGAGGAAGTACCATGGGTATGGCTCTTAGTTGTGCTTTCTAAAGATTTTTTGGTCACAAAGGCACTGCGCCGGCCAAAAAGAAGTGGATTTGTACATAAATGAAGATAAATACTTAAGCCGATTTGAGTCTACAGACTCTCTGATAATTTCAAGGTGCCACTGCAAAGGGTGTTCACAGAATTTAAATGTAACATCAATAGCAGCACATAGTGTATCAAATGTTTCTTTATTATAGTTAGCTGGTTATGCACAGTAATATTCTTGTACAAGCTCATAAGGAGTTTGAAGTTGCAGCATTCTCTCAAGACCAAAATGCCATTTGGCTAGACTGGCCTTGGCCAAATCAGCTAGAGTTGGTGGTCCAATGTGCATGTACTGCCCCAGACATTGAACAAGTTGTGTTGCTTGTACCTTGAGTGACTGGGGAACATGCCATGGAGCAGCTATGATGAATGGAATAAGGTTAGCACTTTGCATGGTTTCAAGACTCTTGTGTCCATCCTCTATAATCATATGCAGTGCAACGAGAGCCGATCTTATAGATAAAATTTGAAGTTTAGAAATCAAAAATTGCCTCGTATGCTCCCCTATTGATAGTTCAGAATGTGACGAACTTGTGTTTGTTGGGTGAAAAGATGCTATCAAAGGGGTTTTAGGTACATAGAGAGCCCTTACAAAAGGCTCAAACACTGACCAGAAACATCCTTCAGTTGCTTCATGTTCAGATAGAGCAATTGGATCAACTTCAGTGAGGAAGGCATTCATGTGGTGGTCTACTTTTTCAAGCATTGCAAGGGAAAGTAAGGAGGGAGACAGGAGTAGTAGCTGGATGAACACAAGTTGTGCAAAGTACCTATAGTATGGAAGGCACATTCAACATAACACTTTTACTCAGACACTACTATTTCTTTTACTTTAGTAGTAGTAGATCCATTGTAGAGTCACCTAACTTGGACCGATACTCACACACATCCAGTATGCCACCCACAACACTGTCAGATGCCAGGTATGGATGTACCTCTCTCGTGTTCGAGAGACAAGCAAATAGATTCAATGGAGCCTGTGCACACCATGGTGACATTTGGTTGGTGAAGTAGGCTATAGAGATGAACTGTTCTAAGGCCTCTGGGTTAGAGCCGATCTTCAGATTACTTTCACGCAATTCACACATACTGTATAGAAAAAAGTCAATACAGAACTACCTAAATCACAGGGATATAAATGTGTGTATGTACACTGTGAGTACACTACATGCGTACACATTTCAATTGATGACCAACTTGCATAAGGTTCCCATGGCTGTCACAACTAGGTTTTGTAGAATTTGATTTGGCTCAAAAGTTACCTTTCGCTCCAGCTTAATTCTCAAGAGACTTTGTAAACATAGGTCTACCAGTCCTTCCTTAACCAACAATCTGGAAGATCATCAGAGTGTAGAGTACATTTGTTAATTTGAAACAATACGTACCTGCGGAATATGAATCTGGCAGCAAGAGGGTGTAGAGCTTCCAGAATCACTACCTCCAATAGCTTCATGTTGTACGTATTTACAGTGGAACCTCTGAATAAAGGACACTTTGGGAGCAGAGGTTTTGTCCTCTTTTCAGAGGTTGTCCCCTCTGGTGGGAGATTCAAGCCAATAGGTCATTTATAGACCTAATATACCTAGATAACATGTGATAAAAGCCCTTAAGTACATATCTACAATTTCTGGACAACATCACCAATGAAAAGGTGAATAGAGGAGCTGGATATGGCCTGGAGATACCGTGCGTTTACACACTTCATGGACCTAAACCCCACATAAAAAGTTGAAAGGGCTAGTAGCTTCACTGAAAGCCAAAGGATTGGCCTAGTGTATCGCTGATCAATGATTATTACAGTAGGACCTCGGTTATCCGAACACCTCTGGGCTCAATGAAATTTCCAGTGTTCAGATAACTGAATTTGTTCGGATAAGTGAATCTACGCACCTGTTCGTACTGTGGACAGGTGTGTGTGTGTGTGTGTGTGTGTGTGTGTGTGTGTGTGTGTGTGTGTGTGTGTGTGTATGTGTGTCTGTCTCTAAACAAGTTTTTTCGTATACTATAGCCTGCTACGAGTATATACCAATCGTGGAAGTGTGAAGAAACGGCATTACTCAGGGCCGCGTTGAGTTGGGACAAAACTCGTTAGAACCTTACAAGCTTTTAAGTAGTCAGTTTACACAACCATAACACACTTCCGTTGTGAATATTTACTGAGCACTACCTATCTACTGAGGGATTATGATATTCATGAAATGTAGTTTGTGTTGTCTAAACTCACTACTTAAATCTCCGTGTTTTGTCCCAACTCAACGCGGCTCTACTTTAGTGCTCGTTACAGTTAACGACTGGAGCGGAAAGACTATGAAGAGACCACACCTGCGTTCAGTTGAAGACGGAAAAGCGGTAAATTGCCGATTTTCGTGAATCATGATCGTTGTGATTGCCAAATATGGATATGTTGACAAGCAATATTGCTACTTCGTAATAGTAAGTCTGGAGCTACATCGTCGAACAGGCAGCGGTTTATGCCTGAAGGTGCGCATTAATTGGAGATCGCAACAAGTGCCACTTGCGGAAGAGTCAGGAGCTCTAATACATTTTACTTGGTAGTCATAATTGCGCGCGCGCGCGAGGGTTACGCACTTTACAAGTGCATTTCATTATAGCCTTGTACTGGAGCTCAGGAAACACAGTTGGCGCATGCGCGCGGGGCATCATTCCCATAAATTACACCACTGCAACAGCACGTTTGTGCATTCTGAATCTCCCGTCAACCTTTCAACTTATCCACCTAAGACAAAACCGTTTTTTCATGAAGCATCACACTATATGTGAAATCTTATGTATTTCACTTTGCATTTCAGGTGTACTTGGAGATAGAGGAAATGAGGGACAGAGAGGTCACTACCTTCACTTGGTGACTTGACTGTTTTTTGCTTTACCCGATGACAAGGCTACTATCATCTTTAGAACAAAGATTGAGTAAGTGCATGAAATAAGAATCGGACTCATTGCTATCTCCACAAAATTTAGGACCTTAAGCTTGTTTTGAAAAGAAGCAAGTATTAGAAATCAACTTCCAAAAACACTTTCTAAGCTCTAACTGATGTTTGCAAGCTGAGAAGACAACATTTCTCCAGGTGTTCTTCTACATTGCCTGTTATTGTTGTAAGTGTGATGGTTTTCAGCATAGCCTCTATATAACACTGGCTAGCCCCATGTTTGTTAAACTTGGTAGTTGCGTCCTTTCAACTTGAGGATCCTGTGAAGATAAATGAATGTATGCTCTAGGTTAGAACAGAAATGCAGGTATAGTTATGTTGTTTCAGTATGCGACAACACATCCAAAATGTGAGACATTTGTTTTCAGGTCTGATAAAGTACAGTAGTTTATACGTGAGGTTTTTGCATTAATATAGCATTAATACAATTTCATAATTGTTGAAGTATAATTATAAAGGGAGTAAAAACAAAATGTTGAAGGATGTAGGAATGACAGCGCCAAAAAGTAGAGAAACAAGTGGAGTATATTGGCAAAAAGACAGGGGATGAGGGTAGTATATATGCAGCAAGACAGGAGATGAGGGAAGACAACAATAATAACATGCGTAACGCCTCCTACTTCTCTTTTATTATGGGGTTACGTATGTTATTATTGTTGCATGCCCTCATCCCCTGTCTTGCTGCATATATACTGCCCTCATCCCTTGTCTTGCTGCATTTATACTGCACTTGTTTCTCTACTTTTTGGAACTGTCATCCCTACATCCATTTTAATGGAAATGTTTTAACTCCCTTTATTAAATAAAATGTTTTGCAGTTAGTGATAATCATGACACATACACGTCAGGTCCAAACAGTTCTTTTTCTAGAACGCACTGTTTCTTAAGTTAAATAGCACAATAGCCCAATTACATAGATGAGCGGAATATATACTAATCCTGAAGTCAGGATGATGGATACAACCAGAATCCTTCTGTGGTGCCTCCAAATTGATAGGGCAGTGACTTCATTGATACATGTACAGCTTCATTGTTCATGATACTACCCCAGTAGCCACCCAGCAAACATGTTAGAATTGCAATTGTTATGACATTGTAAATTTATCGTTTGTATGGTAAAAATGCAAGATTTAGATCAAGATAAAAATAGTAGCCATTGGATAGTAGAAACTTGAGAGAGTTTATGAAAATGTTAGGTTTAGTACAAGACTGAGTAGGAGAAGAAATCCTGAGAAGTAGCGATAGTCTTTAGTACCATTTGTACCATCTTTGAATGGACTTTGAAAAACATCCATGAATGTGCGCAGTATTAATGACTAAGCTTGTTGAGTAATAGATATGAAATACACGAAATACTGAATTTTTTGTTTTTACTGAATGAAATACTGAATTTTTATATATCAGAGAGTCGGTAGACTCTCTATGTAGGGAAGGCGCCGACAGGACACGCCCATTTTCCAAAATAGAATGGCTCAGAACTCCTAAACGCGGCAGTTACAAACCCTTTTAGATACATACACGTACTCTACGACTGATTCTGTACCCGCTAAGACCCTCAAAGTACGTAAAATACACAGCTACAATCACTTACGGAATTTGCCACACACCCTTTTTGGATTTTTTTGTTCTTCTTAATTCAGTTGAACTGGTCTACCACAAAAGCGGCACAAGTACTGCCCTTGGTTTTTACATGAAACCACTCCTTTCCCTTGCGTGCGTGATCCTTGACCAAGAGAATCTTGGTAACTTGACTCTGAACAGTATAATCGCAAATTTTCCTTATTTGTCGGAAGCCATTTTCTGTATGGTCACGTGCACACGTTCCATAGAAAGGTGGGGCTCAAGCGCGCGCAGGTCTGCGGGAGTAGAAGCGGGTGGGGCTCGTGCGAACACAAGCAAGTAGGGATCACTTCACGTACAGAAATGGACACTCAAGAAAAACTAGTGAAACAAGTGTACAAAACATGTCATTAAAATGAAGGATGTAGGGATGGTAGTGCCAAAAATTAAAGAAACAAGATTGTAATAACCCGAGTGGTGCACAGTGAAAAACTGATTATGATATGACCATGCACAACTTATGTATATAGTTTGGAGTTCAGAGTTCACGCTACCACAAAGATGAATTACAATTCATGTATGCAGACAAGGGATAATTGCATGCAATAATAACAACATGCGTAACCCCTCCCTACATTTTATTTCATGGGGTTACACATGTTGTTATTGTTGGATGCAATTATCCCTTGTCTGCATACATGAATTTTAATTCATCTTTGTGGTAGCGTGAACTCTGAACTCCAAACTATATAAATAAGTTGTGCATGGTCATATCATAATCAGTTGTTCACTGTGCACCACTCGGGTTATTACAATCTTGTTTCTTTAATTTTGGCACTACCATCCCTACATCCTACAAGTGTAAAAACATTTTCACTAAAATGCTGAAGGATGTAGGGATTGAAGTGCAAAAAAGTATAGAAACAAGGTCAAAGTACACCATGCATGCAGACAAAGGCAGGGGATGATAGCATGCAACAATCATAACATGCGTAACCCCTTTTAGCATTTACAGATGTAGGGATATGGGGTTACGCATGTTATGATTGTTGCATGCTATCATCCCCTGCCTTTGTCTGCATGCATGGTGTACTTTGACCTTGTTTCTATACTTTTTTGCACTTCAATCCCTACATCCTTCAGCATTTTAGTGAAAATGTTTTTACACTTGTTTCACTGGTTTTTTAGTTGTGTAGCAACACATATAAACCTACTGACTTTCGTGCAAAGTTCTACCTCCCTACCATACCTATAAGCAAGATATCTAGCAATTGTCAGTGACTCCTACATCATGTCTTGTACGAATATTGCCTATTGAGTACAACAGTGGGTCCAGTTGCCTGCAACAGTAAAGAAACGGAGCGACGTAGCCAAAAAAAAGACAACACAACGCTCGAAACAGCGCGGCAGCTCGACGGACACAGAGTCTGCATCACTAATACACAAAACTAACTTCACGTGTTTGGCACGTGAGCAAACAAGAAAATGGCGTCTAAAACTAACACTTGTAAGGTTGCAGACCTTGAGTTTGACGGCTTTGGGAGAAGGTATGTAGATTTTGTGCATCAAGGATCATGTACGCTCCAGTATAAATGATTTTCGTGAAAGAATTAGAGCGATTAATAATCCCAGTTTCGCAGTAGGCCGTTTGAACTGAAGAAGAAAAAGAAGAAGAAGAAGATGAACAATCCGGGTTTTTGCAAATTTCCGAAATTTCAGTTAAATAGCACAATAGCCCAATTACATACAGAAGAGGAATAGATACTGATCCTGAAGTCAGGATGATGGATACAAACCAGAATCCTTCTGTGGTGCCTCCAAATTGATAGGGCAGTGACTTCATTGATACAGCTTCAAAGTTCATGATACCACCCCAGTAGAAACCCAGCAAACATGCTAGAACTGCAATTGTTATGACATTGTGAATTTGTCGTTTGTATGGTAAAAATACAAGATGGAGGATAAGATAGATCAAGATAAAAATAGTAGCCATTGGATAGTAGAAAGTTGAGAGAGTTTGTGAAAATGTTAGGTTTAGTACAAGACTGAGTAGGAGAAGAAATCCCGAGAAGTAGCGATAGTCTTTAGTACCATTTGTACCATCTTTGAATGGACCTTGAAAAACATCCATGAATGTGCGCAGTATTAATGAGTTGATTCTAAGCTTGTTGAGTAAATGTTGAAACCAGCGAAATGGATACACAAACAACAGAATCATTGGTAGGATAAAAAGCAGAAATGATAGGGTAACAGCTAATAGAGCAAAGGGTAAATGTTTCTTACCAAAGTATTCAACAGTAGGTGCATTGAGAAGATACCATCCCATTGTAGGCTGAACATGTTTATCGAAATTTTGGGGGTATGTGTATATTCTGATGGGGACCAAAAAGTTCACAGAAGCCAACAGGAGACGAGAGGAAGAGAGGAAAATGAATGAGACAAACACCTTCACAAGTGATGTTCTGATATTCCACTGTATCCTTAGCAATTTATGAATTAAGCCACATAACTTCTGTGCACAGGGAAAGAGATGAAAGTGTTTTTTGTCATGTAATGCAACAATACCATATGTGATGATGATCAGAAGAATTGGGTATACAGATGTGACATAGTCTAGAGCCATGATATCCATTGCAGATGCATTGGGATGTAGACAGAAAGAATTATATGCCATACGAAAGAAGTCAAGATTCCAAAATCCTGCTATCGATGCTGCCACTACCACTGCTTGTTTTGGAATAACCATAGTCCCTGATTCAATGAGGTTGAGGACAATTTGAAGTTGTATTGGGTGAGCTGCAATTTGAAACACAACTACTATTGCACTGAGCAATGGAGATGTAAAACTGATGGAAAGCAAAGTTACCAGAAGGTAGAAAATCGTAAGAGGAAGAAATGCAACTGCTAGATATTTCAGCCAGTTGTATTTGTAATCTTCACATTTGACACACTTCATTTCATAGGAGTATACAGGCAGTGAATAGTTCTCGCCACACAGACGTCCACGTCTATTCAGGTCTGCACACATGAAGTCGTCTAACACAGAGGTATGACATGGTAGAGGGAAATAGCCCTTGAAGGCATTACACGTGTACATGCAAGCACCAACAATCAGAGCACCATCTTCACTTGTCATACAGTTACACTGCTGGAGGCTGGTTTGGAGAGTTAGCAAGTCTTGTTGCACAATCCCACCAAGTTGTGGCCCTGAATGACAAGCTCCTGTCTGATTGTCCAATTGAAACCATGGAGGACACTCCAACACATTTTGAGTTCTGTCACTCCCTAGGGTAATGTTAAGAATGGCAGAGCAGTTTTGTTCCTTCAGCTTCTTCACAATTAGGCCATTCGATGTTTTAAAAATAAAAAATAGTAGCAACACAATGTGCACTTGGAATCTGAACATTAATCTCTGTCTATACTTATAACACACTTATAGATACGAAATACTGAAGTTTCAGAATTTTTTGACTTTCTAATGTTGAGCTAGCTGTATATATACTTTTGTCCTATGTACTACTGGCCTTAGACTTATATGTCAGGCAACACATTCCCTATTATGGTATATTAGTTGGAAGTATCATCTAAACAAACACACATTACATAGAAAAAACATTGTAACAATAAACATGTTGTGGCATAATGGGACTTTTAGGTTTGCTATTTATGTATATACTGAAACCTTTTTGAGAGTTAAATAGAATAGACAGCTAAAATGAAAGTGAACTGCTTCTGTTAGTACTATAGATTCATGAATCCTTTTCATTTCAGGATGTTATTACTATGAAACTACTTTTAATAGATATATATTCCCATTAGAGAGTTAGTAGACTCTCTATGTAGGGATAGGTCTGACATATCCATTAGCCTCAAATGTAGGGAGTAAAAACATTTCCATTAAAATGTTGAAGGATGTATGGATGACAGTGACAAAAAGTAGAGGAACAAGTGCAGTATATATGCAGCAAGACAGGGGATGAGGGCAGTATATATGCAGCAAGACAGGGGATTAGGGCAATATATATGCAGCAAGACAGGAGATGAGGGCAGTATATATGCAGCAAGACAGGGGATAAGGGCATGCAACAATAATAACGTGTGTAACCCCATATTATGAGATGTAGGGCGGGGTTATGCATGCTATATATTACTGTTGCATGCCTTCATCCCCTGTCTTGCTGCATATATAAAAGTGTAAAAAACATTTCATTAAAATGTTGAAGGATGTAGGGATGGTAGTGCCAAAAATTAAAGAAACAAGATTGGAATGACCCAACTGGTGTACAGTGAATTATGATGTGACCATGCACACACAACTTATGTATGTGGAGAAATGATTAAAAACCATGTGGAAATTATGCATGCACAACAATGACAGACTAACAACATAACATATTTCTGAGTTCACGCTACCACAAAGATGAATTACAATTTATGCATCTATGCAGACAAGGGATAATTGCATGCAACAATAACGACATGCGTAACCCCACGAAATAAAATGTAGGGAGGGGTTACGCATGTTGTTATTGTTGCATGCAATTATCCCTTGTCTGCATAGATGCATAAATTGTAATTCATCTTTGTGGTAGCGTGAACTCAGAAATATGTTATGTTGTTAGTCTGTCATTGTTGTGCATGCATAATTTCCACATGGTTTTTAATCATTTCTCCACATACATAAGTTGTGTGTGCATGGTCACATCATAATTCACTGTACACCAGTTGGGTCATTCCAATCTTGTTTCTTTAATTTTTGGCACTACCATCCCTACATCCTTCAACATTTTAATGAAATGTTTTTTACACTTGTTTCACTAATTTTTCTTGGGTATATACCCACTTCAAATTGTGCTTCTTCGTGGATTGCTTTACCATCCCTACTTGCTTATTTTACATTCTACTTGTTACTATAATGTTGCAATAAGAATATTGTTATTGAGTCATACTCAGAGAACTGAGAACAAGATACAACTTACTGCTATTGATTGTGAGGAATGTACACGAGAAAATATTGCTGGGAATAGATGTAATCAGTAGTAGGACTTGACAAAGGAAGTGTGGAAAGTACAAAGGCCATAATATAATAAAGATGTACAATGATGGATCTTATTACAAAAATACAACATGGTCACAGTAGGTAAGGAATTAATAGGAAATGAGGATATGACTTGAAGGAATTATTGATGAGATGACAGCTGGAAATGTGGCTTTCATGAGTAATGATGCATGTAGTTCTTACAATAGTATGGATATATCTACAACAGTTAGGGAAGTGCCACTGGAACCCCCAGGGAAACACCCAGGATAAAATCCATAAGGGAAAAACACAGGATAAACCCAAACAAAACATGTTCTGGAAGTGTTATTGACGGTTTCATTTGGTTATATACTGGAGATAGGTTCAGACAGAGGGAGATCTGTATGACATGCAGAGTGGGGATATTAGAGGAAGGTGCACATAAACAGAGGTACTGTATATACACACATACATGCCCATAAGTGACTCAGCACTGCTTACATATAACTAGATGAATGCTTGCAGGCATTGTGGGTGAACCAACTTAGCCATAAGCTGAATATTGTGTGCATGTGCATGACAACGATATTTGGTATTTGGTGATAATGCTGTATTATACAGAAATGTTTCTGGTGCATGGTACAGGTGTGCCTGCTCCGCTCACCCTATGACTCACTTGATATGTTTTCAGATTTATGACTCAGACTACTGAGTGCAGGTAAGAAAAAGGTAAAATGTGTGACTTTGTTCAAGATCTGGGAAGGTAGAAGATGAGGGGAGAGAAGGGGAAAGGATCAGTCAGAATACACATTTTGTAATGGGAGAGTTGTCACAGCTACACACAGTCTTATTGGCTTAGTGCACAAGGTACACCACAACTATTTCATAAGTACAATCCAACAACACTTGTATTGCAGCCAGATGTACCATGTAGAGGTGGATAAGTGCTTTTGAGGTGCAGCTGCACCCCTTAGTGAATGTGATAGCTAAGTGGCCACCTGCACATTGTGCACTCTTGCTAACTACATGATATGAGTATGCAGTGAGTGCAACCCCAGCAGTGACACATCTCTAGCAGCACTATCCAGGGGACATGCTATGGTAACTTCACATCTGCATATTCTGTATCTGTGCTTTGCTCTAGCTTGAGTTTACATCATTCCTCAGCAAGGCATCCAGTTTGTCAACATAGTGATTTTCTGGTAGTTGTCAGAACACACTGTGTACATCACACAGGGACTACAGGGAAATACTCAGTTGACTTTGGCAACCACCACTACTAATTGGAACAAGCCACCTTTAAGACCTCAGAGGAAAATTCGATTACTTTACAATAGTGGGACACTATCACATTGTCTAAGGTGTGCCAGTCTTCTTGTATTGGGCTGCCTTCAAGGTCAGAATGGCATCAACCAATGTGTCAGTAACTGGTTCACACTGACTAGAGCACTCCCATTTTTTCTCTGTACATGTGCACATGCAACATTTGTTATCGGTGTGGGAGTTTTTAGCTACAATGCACTGGTCATCCTCATTAATAGGTATGGAAACGTCTCTCTTCACATGCTGGTAAGCTGAGTCATAGAAAAATGGCTCTGAGGCCATAGTGTGACGCCCTTTACCAAAGTCCTACCTTTGAGTTTTGTGGATCTAATGCAAAAATTCAGCAGGCTCTTTATAGACTTGCACAGCTTTGTTTAGCAGTCTGCTAGCTGTTATCTACACATGGTCCTCCCCAAAACCATGGGCATTTGTTTGGCTTGTCAGCATCACGAACATTTTCCGGCTCTATGTTGTTGGTAATATTTTTTCTGATAAGCTTTTTTTGTGTGAAGGCATTATGTGTGCACACAAAAGCGAACACAAACAATGAACCTTAGCTCCAGGCGATATATATGTAAATGTAAATACAGTACGACCCACACTAATGTATCTGAAAATGATTATACTGAAACGGAGCAGAGTGTCATGAACTGGGATGAGACCACCTTCGTAAAAAGGACATTAGTACATGGCCGATGTATATTACCTGAGAGTTATTGCGATTGTGAACCGGAACAGTAGAGAAGGGCCTTCAGGACACACAAACTGGCGGGACTCTGTATTTATGAGAAAAGATAAAAGTGGATAGCAAACTACAGTAAAACTGACGTACCTGCATGAGAGTGGTTGTACCGCCTTGGGTGAAATAGTCGGACGAATAAAAAAAGCGCAGCAAACTGCAGTGCAGAGAAGTGTCCAAATGACGATGAACAGCAAGCAGATGAACAACAAAACAAGAACAACACGTAGACTAGCAGCCTGCTTGATGTATGTAACCTATGCACGTGATTACGAAAATGCAGAATATTATGTTGACGCAGGCGCGATCGTCTAATAGCGCATGAGTAATCACATCACAAATATGCAATCAACAAGGAAATGGCGTCCGACAATACGGAAGTGCACGTAAATCTTTGTAGTTCTCGTGCGAGAGGGATCCTACGACGATTCTGTTGGCCTAGGATCATGCACCGGAGAGAAAGGAATCGTTTTATACTAAAATAAAGGTGAGCGTGTTTGTCAATTTTGAGGTAGACCGTTTGAAGAAGAAGAAGAAGAAGAAGAAGAAGAAGAAGATGATGATGAAAAAATATTCAAAAACGGAGGTGTGGCAGTTTCCGTATGTCATTGTATACGTGTATTTTACATACTTTGAGGGTCTTATATGATAGAGAAACACTCGTAGAGCCTTGTTATATGTC
Source organism: Theonella swinhoei (assembly GCA_963970385.1). Lineage (NCBI taxonomy): Eukaryota > Metazoa > Porifera > Demospongiae > Tetractinellida > Theonellidae > Theonella > Theonella swinhoei. The sequence goes on along the minus strand of OZ019955.1, from coordinate 3,296,279 downwards.
TGAAAAGGCTTATAACTGTAGCGTTCAGGAGTTATGAGCCGTTTCATCTGGTAAATGGGCGTGTCCGTGTCGGCGCCATCCCTACATAGAGAGTCTACCGACTCTCTGATACACTTGTTCCTCTACTTCTTGACATTGTCATCCCTACATCCTTCAACATTTTCATTTTTTTAATCTCTTGTTTCACTCGTTTTCATTGTACAGAAAGTCGTATGCCATATTATGTGTCTATAAAGCCTTATAACAGCACTGTTCAGGAGTTCTTCAATGTAATATGTAATATGTAAAGGCTTTATGGGCATGTTGGCGGAATCCCTACATAAAGAGTATACCGACTCAACCCTCTGATACAGCCAAAGTATGTATACACATATAGATTCCATGTATGTATACAATATCAGAGAGCCGAGTTCCTACACAGAGAGTTCACTCACCAAAGTATGTATGCACACAGATTCCATATTGTAAGCGCTCAAATATGTGCACAAAATAAAAATGGCGTACAACAGGGAGGAAGTACCATAGGTATGGCTCTTAGTTGTGCTTTCTAAAGATTTTTTGGTCACAAAGGCACTGCGCCGGCCAAAAGAAGTGGATTTGTACATAAATGAAGATAAATACTTAAGCCGATTTGAGTCTACAGACTCTCTGATAATTTCAAGGTGCCACAGCAAAGGGTATTCACAGAATTTACATATAACATCAATAGCAGCACATAGTGTATCAAATGTTTCTTTATTATCAGAGAGTCGGTAGACTCTATGTAGGGATGGCGCCGACACGGACACGCCCATTTACCAAATGAAACGGCTCATAACTCCTGAACGCTACAGTTATAAGCCTTTTCAGACATATAACAAGGCTCTACGAGTGTTTCTCTACCATATAAGACCCTCAAAGTATGTAAAATGCACGGATACAATGACATACGGAAACTGCCACACCTCCGTTTTTGAATATTTTTCATCATCTTCTTCTTCTTCTTCTTCTTCAAACGGTCTACCTCAAAATTGACAAACGCACTCACATTTATTTTAGCATAAAACGATTCCTTTCTCTCCGGTGCATGATCCTAGGCCAACAGAATCGTCGTAGGATCCCTCTCGCACGAGAACGACAGAGATTTACGAGCACTTCCGTATAGTCGGACGCCATTTCCTTGTTGATTGCATATTTGTGATGTGATTACTCATGCGCTATTAGACGATCGCGCCTGCGTAAACATAATATGCGCAGCTCTCCCTAATCACGTGCATAGGTTACGTAGGCTGCTAGTCTACGTGCTTCTTTTCACCGCGCTGCTTTTGTTTTGTTCGTCTACTTGTCATTTTGACATTTCTCTGCGCTCAAGTTTGCTGCGCTCTTTCATTCATTCGACTATTTCACCTCGGCGGTACAATCACTCTCAGGTACGTCAGTTTTACTGTAGTTTGGTATCCACTTTTATCTTTTCTCATAAATACAGAGTCCCGCCAGTTTGTGTGTCCTGAAGGCCCTTCGCTACTGCTCCAATTCACAATCGCAATAACTCTCAGGTAATATACATCGGCCATGTACTAATAATGTCCTTTTTACGAAGGTGGTCTCATCCCAGTTCATGACACTCTGCTCCGTTTCAGTATAATCATTTTCAGATACATTAGTGTGGGTCGTACTATATTTAAATTTACATATATATCTCCTGAACATTCGCTTATTGAAAGCACCCTTTGATAAGCCAAATGCAAGAAGTTATTCACGCCTTAGACAATGCGATAGTGGCCCACTATTGTAAAGTAATCGAATTAAAAAAAAAACAACAACAACTCGTAGAGCCTTGTTATATGTCTTAAAGGTGGCTTATTCCAATTAGTAGTGGTGGTTGCCAAAGCCAACTGTAGTCCCTGCATGATGTACACAGTGTGTTCTGGCAACTACCATAAACTCACTATGTTGACAAGCTGGATGCCTTGCTGAGCAATGATATAAACTCAAGCTATGAGCAAAGCACAGATACAGAATGTGCAGATGTGAAGTAGCCATAGCATGTCCCCTGGATAGTGCAGCTAGAGATGTGTCACTGTTGCACACTTGGGGTTGGATGAGTCACTCACCGACAGACTGCATAGTCTGTATCATGCTGTTAACAAGAGTGTACATCACTTTATACCACAATGCGTAGGTGGCCAATCACACTTAACCACCATCTACATGGTACATCTGGCTACAATACAAGTGTTGTTGGATTTACATAATGAAATAGTTGTGTACCTTGTGCACTAAGACTGTATGTAGCTGTGACGCTCTCTCTTTTCCCTTCAATTCTCTCCCCTAAACTTAATACCTTCCCAGATCTTGCATTCTACCAAACATAGCCACGCATTTTACCTTTTTCTTAGCTGCACTCAGTAGTCTGAGTCATAAATCTGACAGCATATCAAGTGAGATAATAGAGTCATAGGGTGAGAGGAGCAGGTACACATAGTTGTACCACTAGAAACATTTCTGTATAATGCAGCATTATCACCAAATACCAAATGTTGTTGTCGTGCATGTGCACACAATATTCAGCTTATGGCTAAGTGGTTTCACCCACAATGCTGCAAGCATTCATCTAGTTGTATGTAAGCAGTGCTAACTGACTTATGGGCATGTATGTGTGTATATAGTGTACCTCTGTTTGTGTGCACCTTCCTCTAATATTCCCCACTCTGCCATACAGATCTCCCTCTGTCTGAACCTATCTTCAGTATATAACCAACTGAAACCCTCAACAACACATCCAGAAAATGTTTTGTTTGGGTTCATCCTGAGGTTTTCCCTTATGGATTTCATATCCGTGTTTTTCCCTGGGTGTTCCAGTGGCACTTCCCTAAATGTTGTCACTATACGTAGATATATCCATAACTCATGAAAGCCACGTGTATTTCCAGCTGTCATCTCATCAATAATTCCTTCATGTCATGTTGTATTTTTGTAATAATGATCCATCATTATACATTTGTATTATATTATGGCCTTCGTACTTTCCACATTTCCTTTGTCAAGTCCTACTACTGATTATGTCTATTCCCAGCAATATTTTCTCATGTACAATATTTCCTCTCAATCAATAGCAGTATGTTGTATCTTGTTCTCAGTTCTCTGAGTATGACTTCAATAACAATATTCTTGTTGCGACATTAAGTAGAATGTAAAATAAGCAAGTAGGGATGGTAAAGCAATCCACGAAGAAGCAGAATTCAAAGTGGACACTGCTAAGTATATACCCAAGAAAAATTAGTGAAACAAGTGTAAAAACATTTCATTAAAAGTTGAAGGATGTAGGGATTGTAGTGCCAAAAAGTAAAGAAACAAGATTGTAATGACCCAAGTGGTGCACAGTGAACAACTGATTATGATGTGACCATAAACAACTAATGTATGTGGGGAAATATTAAAAACCATCTAGAAGTTATGCATGCACAACAATGACAGACTAACAATGTAACATATAGTTTGGAGTTCAGAGTTCACGCTACCACAAAGATGAATTACAATTCATGCATGTATGCAGACTAGGGATAATTGCATGCAACAATAACAACATGCGTAACCCCTCCCTACATTTCACTTTGCGATGGTCCGCAAATTGTTATTCGCGGTAGGCCGTTTGAACTGAATTAGAAAGAAGAAGAAGAAGAAGAAGAAGAAGAAGAAGATGATGAACAATCCGGGTTTTTCCGCGAATTTTCCGACATTCACTGTAGCTGTATATTTTACGTACTTTGAGAGTATTAAAGTGTATAGAAGCACTCTCAGAGCATGTAGTTTGTCTGAAAAGGCTTAAAACATCCGCGTTCGGGAGTTCTGAGCCGTTACTTTTGTATGGGGCTAATGGGCATGTCGGCGCCATCCCTACATATAGAGTCTACCGACTCTATGATAAACATTTTAATAAAATGATATTTACACTTTATATATATACTTTTGTCCTATGTACTACTGGCCTTAGACTTATATGTCAGGCAACACATTCCCTATTATGGTATATTAGTTGGAAGTATCATCTAAACAAACACACATTACATAGAAAAAACATTGTAAAAATAAACATGTTGTGGCATAATGGGACTTTTAGGTTTGCTATTTATGTATATACTGAAACCTTTTTGAGAGTTAAATAGAATAGACACCTAAAATGAAAGTGAACTGCTTCTGTTAGTACTGTAGATTCATGAATCCTTTCATTTCAGGATGTCATTACTATGAAAGTACATTTAATAGATATATTCCCATTAGAGAGTTAGTAGTATAGACTCTCTATGTCGAGACAGGTGTGACACATCCATTAGCCTCAAATGTACTATATATATAAAGGGAGTAAAAACATTTCCATTAAAATGTTGAAGGATGTAGGGATGACAGTGCCAATAAGTAGAGAAGCAAGTACAGTATATATGCTGTGATAATCATGACACATACATGTCAGGTCCAAACAGTTCTTCTAGTGATAACATACATGTCAGGTCCAAACAGTTCTTCTAGTGATAACATACATGTCAGGTCCAAACAGTTCTTCTAGTGATAACATACATGTCAGGTCCAAACAGTTCTTCTAGTGATAATCATGACACATACATGTCAGGTCCTAACAGTTCTTTTTCTAGAACGCACTCTTCTTTCAGTTAAATAGCACAATAGCCCAATTACATAGAGAAGAGGAATAGATACTGATCCTACTATCAGGATGATGGATACAAACCAGAATCCTTCTGTGGTGCCTCCAAATTGATAGGGCAGTGACTTCATTGATACAGCTTCATTGTTCATGATACTACCCCAGTAGGCACCCAGCAAACATGCTAGAACTGCAATTGTTATGAAATTGTGAATTTGTCGTTTGTATGGTAAAAATGCAAGATGGAGGATAAGATAGATCAAGATAAAAATAGTAGCCATTGGATAGTAGAAACTTGAGAGAGTTTGTGAAAATGTTAGGTTTAGTAGAAGACTGAGTAGGAGAAGAAATCCTGAGAAGTAGCGATAGTCTTTAGTACCATTTGTACCATCTTTGAATGGACCTTGAAAAACATCCATGAATGTGCGCAGTATTAATGAGTTGATTCTAAGCTTGTTGAGTAAATGTTGAAACCAGTGAAATGGATACACAAACAACAGAATCATTGGTAGGATAAAAAGCAGGAATGATAGGGTAACAGCTAATAGAGCAAAGGGTAAATGTTTGTTACCAAAGTATTCAACAGTAGGTGCATTGAGAAGATACCATCCCATTGTAGGCTGAACATGTTTATCAGAGTTTTGGGGGTATGTGTATATTCTGATGGGGACCAAAAAGTTCACAGAAGCCAACAGGAGACGAGAAGAAGAGAGGAAAATGAATGAGGCAAACACCTTCACAAGTGATGTTCTGATATTCCACTGTATCCTTAGCAATTTATGAATTAAGCCACATAACTTCTGTCCACAGGGAAAGAGATGAAAGTGTTGTTTGTCATGTAATGTAACAATACCATATGTGATGATGATCAGAAGAATTGGGTATACAGCTGTGACATAGTCTAGAGCCATGATATCCATTGCAGATGCATTGGGATGTAGACAGAAAGAATTATATGCCATACGAAAGAAGTCAAGATTCCAAAATCCTGCTATCGATGCTGCCACTACCACTGCTTGTTTTGGAATAACCATAGTCCCTGATTCAATGAGGTTGAGGATAATTTGAAGTTGTATTGGGTAAGCTGCAATTTGAAACACAACTACTATTGCACTGAGCAATGGAGATGTAAAACTGATGGAAAGCAAAGTTACCAGAAGGTAGAAAATAGTGAGAGGAAGAAATGCAACTGCTAGATATTTCAGCCAGTTGTATTTGTAATCTTCACATTTGACACACTTCATTTCATAGGAGTATACAGGCAGTGAATAGTTCTCAATACATTGGCCACACAGACGTCCACGTCTATTCAGGTCTGCACACATGAAGTCTTCTAACTCAGAGGTATGACATGGGAGAGGGAAATAGCCCTTGATGGCATTACATGTGTACAAACAGGCACCAACAATCAGAGCACCATCTTCACTTGTCATACAGTTACACTCTTGGAGGCTGGTTTGGAGAGTTAGCATGTCTTGTTGCACAATCCCACCAAGTTGTGGCCCTGAATGACAAGCTCCTGTCTGATTGTCCAATTGAAACCATGGAGGACACTCCAACACATTTTGAGTTCTGTCACTCCCTAGAGTAATGTTAAGAATAGCAGAGCAGTTTTGCTCCTTCAGCTTCTTCACAATTAGGCCATTCGATGTTTTTAGGCACAAAATAAAAAATAGTTGCACCACAATGTGCACTTGGAATCTGAACATTAATCTCTGTCTACTTATAACACACTAATAAATATGAAATACTGAAGTTTCAGAATTTTTTGACTTTCTAATGTTGAGCTAGCTGTATATATACTTTTGTCCTATGTACTACTGGCTTTAGACTTATATTATGTCAGGCAACATATTCCCTATTATGGTATATTAGTTGGAAGTATCATCTAAACAAACACACATTACATAGAAAAAACATTGTAACAATAAACATGTTGTGGCATAATGGGACTTTTAGGTTTGCTATTTATGTATATACTGAAACCTTTTTGAGAGTTAAATAGAATAGACAGCTAAAATGAAAGTGAACTGCTTCTGTTAGTATTGTAGATTCATGAATCCTTTTCATTTCAGGATGTCATTACTATGAATAGATATATATTCCCATTAGAGAGTTAGTAGACTCTCTATGTAGGGATAGGTGTGACACATCCATTAGCCTCAAATGTAGGGAGTAAAAACATTTCCATTAAAATGTTGAAGGATGTAGGGATGACAGTGACAAAAAGTAGAGAAACAAGTGCAGTGTATATGCAGCAAGACGGGGGATGAGGGCAGTATATATGCAGCAAGACAGGGGATTAGGGCAATATATATGCAGCAAGACAGGGGATGAGGGCATGCAACAATAATAACGTGCATAACCCCATAATAAGAGATGTAAGGCGGAGTTATGCATGTTATTATTGTTGCATGCCCTCATCCCCCGTCTTGCTGCATATATACTACATTTGTTCCTCTACTTCTTGGCATTGTCATCCCTACATCCTTCAACATTTTCATTTTTTTAATCTCTTGTTTCGCTCGTTTTTCATTGTATAGAAAGTCGTATGCCATATTATGTGTCCATAAAGGCTGCACCGTTCAGGAGTTCTTCAATGTAATATGTAAAGGATTTATGGGCGTGTTGGAAGAATCCCTACATAAAGAGTCTACCGACTCAACTCCCTGATACAGCCAAAGTATGTATACACATATAGATTCTATGTGTGCATACAATATCAGAGAGCCGAGTCCCTACACAGAGAGTCCACTCACCAAAGTATGTATGCACACAGATTCCATATTGTGAGCGCTCAAATATGTGCACAAAATAAAAATGGCGTACAACAGGGAGGAAGTACCATGGGTATGGCTCTTAGTTGTGCTTTCTAAAGATTTTTTGGTCACAAAGGCACTGCGCTGGGTGGATTTGTACATAAATGAAGATAAATACTTAAGCCGATTTTGAGTTATGCCTGTCTACTGAAGAAGAAGTTGGGTTTTAGCAGTTTCACATATGTCATTGTAGCGGTGTATTTTACCACCTTTGAGAGTGTTATTGTGTCTAGAAACACTCATAGGCCATGTTACGTTTCTAAAAGGGCCTATAGCTGCCGCATTCGAGAGTTCTGAGTCGTTACGGCTTAATGGGTGTGTCAGCAGCATCCCTACATAGAGAGTCTACAGACTCTCTGATAATTTCAAGGTGCCACAGCAAAGGGTGTTCACATAATTTACATATAACATCAATAGCAGCACATAGTGTATCAAATGGTTCTTTATTATATTCATTATAGTTAGTTGGTTATGCACAGTAATATTCTTGTACAAGCTCATAAGGAGTTTGAAGCTGCAGCATTCTCTCAAGACCAAAATGCCATTTGGCTAGACTGGACTTGGCCAAATCAGCTAGAGTCGGTGGTTCAATGTGCATGTACTGCCCCAGACATTGAACAAGTTGTGTTGCTTGTACCTTGAGTGACTGGGGAACATGCCATGGAGCAGCTATGATGAATGGAATAAGGTTAGCACTTTGCATGGTTTCAAGACTCTTGTGCCCATCCTCAAAATTCAATATAATCATATGCAGTGCAACGAGAGCCGATCTTATAGATAAAATTTGAAGTTTAGAAATCAAAAATTGCCTCGTATGCTCCCCTATTGGTAGTTCAGAGTGCGACGAACTTGTGTTTGTTTGGTGAAAAGATGTGTTTACTGCTAATAATGGGGTTTTAGGTACATAGAGAGCCCTTACAAAAGGCTCAAACACTGACCAGAAACATCCTTCAGTTGCTTCATGTTCAGATAGAGCAATTGGATCAACTTCAGTGAGGAAGGCATTCATGTGGTGGTCTACTTTTTCAAGCATTGCAAGGGAAAGTAAGGAGGGAGACAGGAGTAGTAGCTGGATGAACACGAGTTGTGCAAAGTACCTATTGTATGGAAGGCACATTCAACATAACACTTTTACTCAGACAATACTATTTCCTTTACTTTAGTAGTAGTAGATCCATTGTAGAGTCACCTAACTTGGACCGATACTCACACACATCCAATATGCCACCCACAACACTATCGGATGCCAGGTATGGATGTACCTCTCTCGTGTTCGAGAGACAAGCAAATAGATTCAATGGAGCCTGTGCACACCATGGTGACATTTGGTTGGTGAAGTAGGCTATAGAGATGAACTGTTCTAAGGCATCTGGGTTAGAGCCAATCCTCAGATTACTTTCACGCAATTCACACATACTGTATAGAAAAAAGTCAATACAGAACTACCTAAATCACAGGGATATATATGTGTGTATGTACACTGTGAGTACACTACATGCATACACATTTCAATTGATGACCAACTTGCATAAGGTTCCCATGGCTGTCACGACTAGGTATGGTAGAATTTGATTTGGCTCAAAAATTGCCTTTCGCTCCAGCTTAATTCTCAAGAGACTTTGTAAACATAGGTCTACCAGTCCTTCCTTAACCAACAATCTGGAAGATCATCAGAGTGTAGAGTACATTTGTTAATCTGAAACAATAAGTACCTGCGGAATATGAATCTGGCAGCAAGAGGGTGTAGAGCTTCCAGAATCACTACCTCCAATAACTTCATGTTGTACGTATTTACATCCCAGTCTCTACTATGAAGTAGACGAAGAAGCTCTGACAAGTAATGAAGGCCATTCTTCCGAATGAAAACCTCTTTGTTCATTTGTTTCACTTCAGACTTCCATGGCAGGAATAGCTCCTGTACATATGTGATAAGTAGTATTGATACATTATTAGCACTATTGAGTGTACCTTTCTCAGTTGTGACGTGACTCCATCCCTGAAGGCCTGGTTAAGGTATAGAGAACTCTGACAAAGATCATGGTCATTGTTTTCACATGGTAGCTCTTCGTGGAAGAGGTCTGTCAGTTTCTTTAGGTACTCCACAACTCTCTCCACCTCCTTGCACTCGGCCTTTGCTGTATACGTCACCCATACAGTGTCCCCGTTACGGAGAAGAGCATAGCCTAGGTTGTCAGCATCCGTTATCTCCGCTGATTGGCCGTAGGTCAGCGTTTGGGTGAAACTAGGGATTTCGTATGCCTTTTCGATCTCTTTCTTTAGATCTTCGCCAAGTTCTGGTAGAGCGCTAAGGGTGAGATGAGCATGGCTAACTTCTCTTGTAGTAGAGCATGTGAGAACCAAATGAAGATGGAAATTGCGATTCTGTGGGCTGTACATAATCTGGTCCACCCTTGTTTAGTTTTACTAAGCCACGCCCCCGTATAGATTGTTGTTGCGCATGCGTGTTCATTGACCTCCAGCATGTAGATTATAAACTGAAAGTTGGTTAGGGCAATCTGGCTAGAATTCTAGCTCCATATAGCTAACAAACTTAACGAACATTTTCCATGTTATTCTCAAATGTGTTCATCTACAAGTGCGGCAGTATGGAGTGGACTAGGGGTTGAAAATATGCTTAAATTTTTTGTCCATTATTTTATTCTTTTATGCTAAGAAAATTTGCCTATTATTCAAACATTATTCAAAACATATTTTGACCAGAACACTATTATACTACATTGTAGCGATTCTTATATTGAAGTATTACTGACAAAGATACATAGTCCTCAAGGGATTTTGTTTGCTGTTTAAAAAAACCTGTTCTCAAGCATCAAAAAGACTCTTTCAGCTACACCAGAGTCTTCTTCCACACTCCAAGATTAATTTTTATTAGAGTTTGCGCTGAGACTAAAGCAATCTTTGCATATTAGTGTAGTATCTTGTTATGATTGAAAGTAGTTATTTAGATGCTATATTTACAAGAACAGGGAATGCATTTATATACTATCCTAGGATGATGATCACATGCACAGATAATGCATAAGGGGTGACATACAGGAATTAACACCAACAGTGTTCTGAATGAAGGGGTAAATAAGGAAAACCATGTTTACAAAACTAGGGGGGTGGTAATGCATGTATGACACATGCTAATAAGGTAAAGTCTGGAAGTCTCTATTAACAGTTACTATACTCCTCCCTTCTTGGATAGAACCAAGATGTTTACATCAGTCTGTTGGGGGCGCTTCTGATGCGATTAGATCGTCTAGGATTATAGATTGGTGGGGGTCTCACAGGTTGGGAACTTGTCAGGAAATCGTAATCTTCACTGGGATGTTGAACTTGATCCGGGATTGTGCGGGGACGGATATGATCGATGTGTCGCCGTATTTCTTGTCCTGTGGTGAGGGTGATGAAAAAGGAGAGTGGTCCCTGGATCTTTGTGATCTTCCCTGGTAACCAGTCAGTTCCCCGGTTGCTGAAGTTCTTTACAAAAACTGGATCACCTAGGTGGAATGCTCGTTCTTTAGCATGAACATCATGAGCTGACTTTTGACGGTACTGTGCGTTCTGAATACGATTGTGTGGCTGTGGTCGCAGTAGTGTGTTGTGTGTCCTCAATTGGCGACCCAGAAGCAGTTCTGCAGGCGAGAGGCCAGTAGTGCAATGTGGGGTAGTCCTATAGTGAAATAGGAATCTGGCTAGTGCAGTGTCTATATCCCCAGGTGCCACCTTCTTTATGGCATTCTTAAATGTCTGCACAGTTCGTTCAGCCAACCCATTGGTGGCTGGGTGATATGGTGCCGACCTTATGTGGTGAATTCCATTTCGTTTTGTGGACAAGTTCCCAACCTGTGAGACCCCCACCAATCTATAATCCTAGACAATCTAATCCCATCCTCCTCGCCAATGTAGTATCTTGTTATGATTGAAAGTAGTTATTTAGACGCTATATTTACAAGAACAGGGAATGCATTTATATACTATCCTAGGATGATGATCACATGCACAGACAATGCATAAGGGGTGACATACAGGAATTAACACCAACAGTGTTCTGAATGAAGGGGTAAATAAGGAAAACCATGTTTACAAAACTAGGGGGGTGGTAATGCATGTATGACAGGATGATCATGAATATATGCTAATAAGGTAAAGTCTGGAAGTCTCTATTAACAGTTACTATACTTAGTCAGTAGCATTGAAACTCCACTTATTAGTCCAAAAATTATGCTAGCAACCCCCTTAGAGTGGACAGGCTACATGGCAGCATGGAGTGGACAGGATACATGGCATGGTAGTACATACATCGCATTATGGAACGTCTGGTCCCTTGAGACTAATATGCACTATATTCTCATCTTTATATTTAAAGTGTCTGAACATACTATCAGTGTAGACAGTGTAGCTAGACCATTTTCTGATTACGTTATAATTATAGCAGTATATTAGATACACTGTTTCTAACAGCTTGGAACTCAGATGTGACTTTAGTAAGGTGATTACCTGCATAAACCACCCACCTTTACACTTGCATAGTATTTTATATGAGTGCAACACAAATATCTTTAAAAATTTAGCATAATTACCAGGAGGGATGCAATCATCTATGTATTCCTTAAAAGGCTTTCTGCCCTAATCCATGTTCATTTACCTTCCTCCCTCTCTCTCTCCCTCCATCCATCTACATAGACATTACCTGTATGTTCATAATTGATATACGCATGCGCCGTATATTATGCATTCCACGTGGCACCCCGATTATCAAAACTATCATGGCGGATACTATGGATAAACCTTTGGAAGAACTGGAGAAGGAAATAACGTGTGGCGTATGTCATGGCCACTACCAGCAAGCCAAGCTACTTCCCTGCAATCACTACTACTGTGCATCGTGTATTGAGGAGCTAGCAAAACATTCGAAGGGGAAAGCGTTTGATTGTCCCGAATGTCGTAAAATCACCACTCTACCTCCAGGCGGCGTGGCGGAACTGGATGGTGCGTTCTTTGTAGAGAGAATGAAAGATGTGTACGGCAAAATGGCAAAGGCGGAGGGGAGGGTAGAGACAGTGTGCGAGCAGTGCGCAAGGGGAAAGGCTGTCGCGTTTTGTCGCCAGTGCGCCGAGTTTATTTGCGAGGACTGCGTATGTTCTCACCTAAAATTGAAAGTGTTTGCTGGTCATGAAGTATCTAGTCTAGCTGACCTAAAAAGGGGTGGAACTAAAGATATTTCTCTAAAAGAATCTCTTCTCCCCAATTGTCCTGAACATGATGAGCTAATGAAAATATTTTGCTTTGACTGCAACTGTCTTGTGTGTCGTGACTGTATTTTGTATGATCATCAGAAACACAAATCAGATTTTGTGAAAAAATGTGCATCTGAGAGCAAGAAAACACTCCGTGATTCCCTGGCTCCACTGCTAAAAGTTCAGGCTGATATTGCAGATGCTGAGAAGGCACTTGTTGCAGAAAAGACTTTAGTTAATACCCAGAATGTAGAGATTTGTAAGTCTCTCCAACAATCATTTGACAAGCTAAAAGCCATTCTTGATCAGCGCAAGGCAGAACTAGTGAAACAGGCCAACAAATTAGCCCAGCGCAAGGAAGATGCACTTGCAGTTCAGATAAAGGAATTCCAAGTAGCCCAGACTGAAATCCAGAACTTAATTGAGTTTGTGGAGCTCAACCTGGAGAACACAAGCAACCATGATCTGATGAGTATCCGCAAACAGCTGCAGACCAAGATGGAGGAGGGAGAGAAACACTATCAGAAGATGTCTCTAAAGCCAGTCACCACTGCCGACATTGTCTGCAGTCTTCCACCTGCTGATGCTATTCCAGAGGAACTAGGAGATGTATTCGCTGAAGAAAGTGCATCTGTAATCTGTGACGAAGTACCCAAAGTATCTAGTGTAGGTGTGCCCACTCAGTTCAGTGTGAAGGTGCCACAGTCAATGGGCACTAATGTACAGGTCCAGTTAAAGTCTCTGGTTGATCAACACTTTATTGTATCGGCTTCAGTGGTGACTGCTGGTAACGATGACACTTACCTCATCACATACACTCCTCAAGTTAGGGGCCAACATGATCTGACAGTGACAGTAAATGGAAAAGAGATTGTTGGGAGTCCTTACCAGGTATTTGTCAAGATCCATCCCACTCAATTGGGACGACCTGTACACACGATTGATGGGTTCTATTATCCATGGGGAATAGCCGTTAATAACAAACAGCAGCTGTTGGTGGCTGAAGGTGGGTTGAAGGGTGCCAAGAAGATAACGATTGTGGAGCAAGACAGGAAGAAGACTCACAAGATGGAATGCGATAAATTTCAACTTCCACGTGGAGTAGCTAGTGGTCCAGATGGTGCTGTCTATGTCACTGACAGGAATGCACATTGTCTATTTGAATTTAACAAAGATGGCAAGCTCTGTAAGACGGTTCCAAACCTCAGTCGGCCACATTTTATAAAAGTCATTCAAAATCAAATCTATGTATCGGATTATGACGAAAATGAAATTAAGATATTTGATATGGACTGCAACGCTGTAGGATCCATCACTACTAGTGAATGTCCTTGTCCTGTGGATATTGCTGAACATGATGGCAGCCTGTATGTGGGATCTGGTGGCAAGAAGAGTATTGGTGTATACGAGTGCAATCCTGGTGGCGAGTACATACGTCATGTTAATATTAAGGACTGCAAGGGCTCTAGAGGTTTGTGTTTTGACAGGTCTGGTTATCTTTATGTAGTATTTGATGAACCTGGCTCAAGTGTATGTGTGTTTGATCACGATGGCGAGCTTATCACTTCATTTGGTCACATTCAAAATCCAGCTGGACTTGTTATTGATGATGATGGATTTGTGTATGTTTGTGACAGTCGTATACATGGCCAGGTGTTAGTTTTCTAATTTTGTACATCCATAACTGTACATAATACTATTATTTGTACATCACATGTGTTGGTGATGTAAAGAAAAATATTACAAGGATCACACAAATCTATACTAGCCATCACACTGCAAAAAGTTAAAGGTTGTTTTAACCTGTGTACTAGGGCCACTAAATTCTTTTTTAATGAGTGAGAGACAAATCATTAGAAGTGGCATGGCTTTTGACTTTGAGTAACCTAGCTGGCTTCTAATAACCTCCTGTATGATTTGCTGAACTTTCTTTACACCTGTATACCAACAAATACATGACAACTTGGGAATGTAGAAGTAATAGTATAGCCATTATAGAGTTTCTCCTCATTAACGGAGAATGTATACAGTGGGGGTATAATGCTTTATTTTATAACAAAACATGCAACTGAAGCCACTATATGCAACTGAGGCTTTACTGCTTTTCCTTTGTTAATGAGAGGGAAACTTGATGAATTGCTATATTACTACATGCATTCCTGAGTTGTCATGTGGTTGAGTTCCTCAAATTACTAGTGGATGGTGGTCTTTACAAGCCAGGTTGCTCATAGCTCTATGTTTATCTCAAAAGCATTTGCCAGCTGTAGCTATAGTATACTCAAGTTGCAACTCAAAAAACCACAGAAGGGTTAAAACCACCTTTATTTTTTACAGTGATATAGATCTAGTCAACCTCAACTAGAAACATAACATGGCCTACGAGTATTTCTAGACACCTTAACACTCAAATGCGGTAAAATACATCGCTAAAATGACATACGTGAAATTGCCAAAACCCCAATTTGTTCAACATCTTCTTCAGTAAACTAGCCTATCTCACAAATGGTACATATATTTTCCTTCATTTTTGCATGAAACAGCTTCATATTCCCCTGTGGAATGCCTATGCCCAACAGAATCTTTGTAGGACCTATCCTGCACAAGTATAGAGCTAGGAATACATGCATTTCGGTATACACGAATGCCATTTCCTCATTATTACGCATGTGATTTCACGTGACTGCGAGAGCAAAAGGAGTGGGGCTCGCACGGGGAAAACAAGTGAAACAAGTGTGAAAAACATTTTATTAAAATGTTAACGATGTAGGGATGACAATGCTAAAAAGTACAGAAACAAGATGCAGTATATGCAGGCAAAACCAGTGATGATGGCATGAGAAATAAGGAGTAGCATGAAGGTAAAGGCAAGGGATGGGCATGGAGCAATCATAACATGCGTAACCCCTCCCTGCATCTTTTTTATGGGGTTACGCATGTTATGATTGTTGCATGCCCATCCCTTGCCTTTGCCTTCATGCTGCTCCTTATTTCTCATGCCATCATCACTTATTTTGCCTGCATATACTGCATCTTGTTCCTGTACGTTTTACCATTGTCATCCCTACATCCTTTATTTTATGGAATTGTTTGTATATAGCACAAGAACCAGACTCTCATGGGGAGAGAGTTCCTTTCTGTGGCCTAACACAGAATTTTCTTGGTGTGTTAATTGAACAATGCAAGTTCATGCTTACTACACACACTTACAAATTATCACGATTAATAGTAACAGCCACTTTGGTGTGATTGTGCAACATCAACTAGACATACAGGTTGAGATGCACTTGCCTTGCATTGTATGTTTGATCCTGCACAGCTAACTGAGCTGCCTCGGTAGCTCAGCCAGTGGAGGATCTTTCTAGAACACACCAAAATCATTGTCTTCATTAAAAAAGACTGTTCCAGGTGAGTTGTATGTATGGATGAAGAACGTTCTAATTAAAATATAAAGGTGCTTTACATATAATACTGCACACATATACACAATTACAGTGCATTGTGGCTGGCTATGTTTGTGTATAGTACATGCAGGCCTAACAAAGAGTCAGTGTTAAGTTCGTAAGGTGGAGGCACTTCAATCACCCAATTAAAATGAGGTTATTATGTTGTAGGGTCAGGTAAAACCTGGTAGCTACTACGCCGTCTGTTAAACTGCTGCTTCACAACATTTGCCAAGTCAGTCAGTGCTGCTTTGCTATCGTGTGGACTGCATTGATATCCAAAGTGTGACATTATCCGTCGAGTAAGTGTATATCCAGCCCACATAAACACCAGGATATGGGAGGTGGCAGGGATGATGATGATAATCTTTTCAAGTGTTCCTGTTTGAATGGATGGATAATATTCCCACCACTGAACTACAAAACAGAGTAGCCCCGTCACCAAGAAATGGTAACCGAGTGAGAGGTTTGCTATTGTTAACTTACACGGCCTCACATAGAAGATGATGAGAGAGAAAAATATTGATATCAGCAAAGAAGCAGTACTTGACTGAATGAAAGTAGTTTCTGTCATGATTATTTTAACTGTTGCCACTACAATGGCCACACCTGTAATACATCCAGCTAATGACCTGTGGTCTCGAGTGCCATTCAAGCCATCCTTAAAGCAGTTGTTGATAGCTTCTGCAAATGCTGTGATGGCCAGTTGCTTCCTGGCACTAATAAATCGTGATAGACACCCATAAATCCTTGTAGGGTACACACAGAGTAGTAGTGATGGGATCAGTACTAGAAGAATGGAAGGCACAACTGCTAATACAATGTATATAACATGTTTGTGGCTGAATACTGTGATGGTTGGATCATAGTACAAAACCTGTTTGTAAAGTGTACCATCAGTGCTTCTATACACGGGAGTATGTTTGTAAACAGTCATCACAGTATAAGAGAGGGTAGTAGCTGAGAGCAAGATGAAAGTTGCAAAAGCATGTACAACTGCATCACTAGTCACTGCGGTGATCTTGAGCTTGTTGACAAGGATGCTAAAAGGCTTCCAGAGGATGTGAATAATTCTGTAGTTCCTTGCATGTAGTTCCATGAGGATCCAGGTAATGATGACAAGCAGAACTGGATAAATGGCAGTCACTAAATTGAGCATTTGAATATGAATGCCTGTTAGTTTACTGCTAACGCAAAATGGTGAAATTACCGACTTGAAAAACTGAAGATCCCATATACCACATAATGTCAATATCCAAACAACTAAAGGTCCATGTGATAAAATGTAATCATATATAAAGATTTCATCCCCTACAGCAGATGTATAATATAGTTGACAGAATAACACATACCCTAACAAGGGACCTGCTGTGATGTTGAGACGAAACAGCACCACACACAAGAAAAACAGTGTGATAAGAATGAGCTCAAGAAACAGGTACAGACTAATAGCAGATCCTATAGAAATCTTGGAACAATTAGCACATTTCATGTTAAAGGAGTATACTGCAGGACCATATCCATCAATACACCTTCCACACAGCAAACCTTTTCTGTTGTAAGGACCACACATTGTGTCATTTAGTAAGTCAGGATCACTAGGCATCTCAGAGAACATTCTGTCTGTGTTGTTTTTTGTGTGTCTGAATGGACAATCACCAGCATAGTAGAGGCCTTCTTGTTCAGTAGATGTAGCACAAAAACCATCTATAATCTCTGCAGTCATTTCCTGCTGATTGCAGTGGATCTTCCCACGAAACTGCCATCCACATTCACATGTCTCATTGTTGTAGTAGAACCACGTGGGGCAAGTGGTATTAGTAACTGACACTGAGCTAGATTGCACACACACTACAAGAAGCACACTACTACAGAACCAGGTACATTTAGTTGAAGTGAACGACATAGCTGCCCTCAGTTTGTAGTAACTGACAACTTGTAAAGACTACATGAGTATTTTTCTTATGGGCATATCATGTACTGCATAGTTATTTTAACACAAACTTTTGTTATTTCACTAATTCATATAAATAGTTTCAATCTATCAAGACTCAAGGATGTCAGAAACATCTCATGTTTGGGTCTATGGAAAATACACGAGGTCTTTGCATGTATAATCACTCGGCCAGTAATATGGTGACCGCAATTTACAGTTGAGTGATTAGATGTACTGTTGCTACATTTCAAGTTGACTATTGGCCATTTTAGAAAGCATTCTGTCTGAAGACACAAGACTGACAAAACAACTGAGACAACCATGCAAGGGCTTTTAGTGTGTGAGGTACATGAACTGAAATATGCACAGCTGTGTTTTGAAGGATGCAATTATGTAGTTGAAGTAAACAACATATATCTGCTCCCACCTCAACATTGTCCTTGTCCTTAGTAACGCTACATGAAAACAAAGATAAAGCACACTTTCAAGTCCACCCCCTCTCTATTATCATACAATGTAGATGTATATGCATAGAGCATAAAGAGGACGTTAATTTTAAAGTCCCAAATGCCATAGTTGTTTACTTTCAATGTCTAAAATCATAACAGCTCAGTGATACCATTTCTTCTATATCTCAAGAATGTCAATATATATATGTATACCTCACAGAGCTGCTTTAACACCATCGCAACATAACTCACTCAAGGCTGCTAATTAGCTGCCTTGGGAGGGATTTGAACACTTGCTTTCTAGGTAATGATGCTCTTACAAACCAAGCTATGTACTTTTGTGTTTAATTGTGGTTCAGGTGGTTTTTGTTCAGTGTTTGTATGGTTGTAGTACATTGACTTTCTGCCGGCAGCTCTCGCAAGTTGCCTGGTCACCCTAAAAGGGTTTGTATGCATGCACATGAAGGGGTTGAATGGGAGTTCTCCAATGAAGGACACCATTTATATAACGGACAGTAGGCCTTGCACCAAAGTGTCTGTTATTCAACTGTATGTATGAAGGTGTGTGTATGTAGTTGTATGATCACCCCCCTTCTATTTCCCTCCTTCCCTCCCTTTTCTTTCAACTATCCCTCCCTCCCTCTACTCCTTCACTAACACACTCTCACACAATTGTGTATATACAATTGCTGTACACATGTAATAGAGAAAATTTGATTAAAATAGTTTAATTATCATTGGTCACCATAGTGGGTGGAGTCACTGGAGTAAACCACCTAGTGTACAGGAAATTTAGGAAATCTGAAATCACGCGCATGTGCAGATCCTGAGCGTCGTGGACCTTCGATGGAGGATTGTATGGCAGAGAAAGGGGTTGGGATTAAGTGCACAGGGCCTCAGGCGGTCGTAAGCACTTATAGGAATTCATCCTTCCACTGTTGTAGCAGTACAGAGGTTTTCAGGTTGGTTGTCCGATTCCGAGTTTAAAAAAATCACGCATGCGCACACCGACCGGCCTACGAACGAGCCATCTAGCCGCCAATAGTAAGTACACCACTCTTTACGTTCATATTTGACCGAGACTCTTTCAATTCTGAAGACGTGCTGCTAAGTATTCCCGGCAAAACATTTGAAACACCCACTGTATGCACATGTGTCAACAACTTTGCTCGGAACGGGGCATGAACTAGGAAATAAACAGTACAGAGGTTTTCAGGTTGGTTGTCAAATTCCAAATTCACATATGACGCATGCGCACACCGACTGGCCTACGAACGAGCCATGTAGCAGCCAATAGCAAGTGTGCCACTCTTTACGACGTTCATATTTGAAAGAATCACGGTCGAATATGAACGTAAAGAGTGGTACACTTACTATTTGTGGCTACACGGTTCGTTCGTAGGCCAGTTGGTGTGCGCATGCGTGATATTTTAAACAGAGGTTGGTTGTCCAATTCCGAGTTCAACCTATCACGCATGCGCACACCGACTGGCCTACGAACGAGCCATGTAGCCGCAAATAGTAAGTACACCACTCCTTACGTTCATATTTGACCGAAACTCCTTCAAATATGACCTCGTAAAGAGTGGCACACTTACTATTGGCTGCTACATGGCTCGTTCGTAGGCAAGTCGTCCTTATTCCGAGTTCACATATCGCGCATGCGCACACCGACTAGCCTATGAACGAGTCATGTAGCAGCCAATAGTAAGTGTGCCCCTCTTTACGAGGTTCATATTTGAAAGAATCTTGGTCAAATATGAACGTAGAGAGTGGTGCACTTACTATTTGCGGCTACATGGCTCGTTCGTAGGCCAGTCCCTCTGTACCAGAAAACCTCTGTACTGTTGATTTCCAAGTTCATGCCCTGTTCCCAGCAAAGTTGTTGACACATGCGCATACAGTGAGTGCTTCGAATTCAAATGTTTTGCCGGGAATACTTAGCAGCACTTCATTCTGTGAACCTTGTCGATCAAGCGCTTACAGCGAAGATGTGCGATGGCGCAGAGCCAGACTCTGTATGTAAGGTGCGTTATATATGGAGAGGCTAAAATAGTTACTGCTCACCACGCATAATATGGATGTACCTATACTGCTTGTCTATACCCACTTTCCCAATAGGTATACTAGGAATGCGCTTGTACATTAATGCCTCGCACCATGGAGCGCTTGGCGTCAAACTTGCAGAAGTCACCGTGACCTACGACATTTACTCGTGACTAATGACATTTTTTAAATGTGACACCATGTATGTATGTATGCCTTGACAAGGTTTATGTAAGTGGAATATTCATAAGTTTAAATATAAAATATGTTTCACCTAGACTCTAGGAAATAATGGGGTGGTCTACAATCACTGGACTGGACCAGTGGACTGGACTGGTGGACTCATTGAAATCGTCCGTAAACTCATTACCAGGCATGAATTGCAATAGTGTGGGTTAATTTAGAGTACTCACTGGATTAGACCGGAGCAAGACGGTGATTTTGTGACCAACTTTTTAAGCTACATTGTGCTATAGTCTTGCACCAGTTGTGTTGTGCTATAGTTTTGCACCAGTTGTGTTGTGCTATAGTCTTGCACCAGTTGTGTTGTGCTATAGTCTTGCACCAGACCCTCTAAGAGAGTCTGGTGCACAAGACTAGTAGTGCCATAGGTATGCTTGTGGTGACGTTATGTAGGTCTGTGTGATGAGCTTGCAGGAGTTGGGGTATCAGAGCTACATGCAGCATGTTGATTTGTGCTGGTACTGTGGCTGTAGACACATACCTTAGTACACATGTATATACCTATACGCAATAAAACGACAGTGTGCCTCATCCAAGTACATACTTCACAGAAAAGTCACGGTCTTCTTGCATTTATAAATCCCTCTAACTATTAGAATTCATGCACGGGAACAAGTTTGTGAACGGTTTTAATGTGTCCACCATTCCAGTCCACCAGTCCAGTCCACCAGTCCAGTCCACTGGCAGTGGCGAATCTAGGATTTTGCAAAGGGGGTAGCATGAGTTTTGAAGCCACACCCAGTTAATTATATGCACGCGCGAGCGAATGCGGAGTTACGTCCGCGTGCCTTACACGTAACCTTGTTGTCACCCCTGCCCAGTTTCAGTTATAGAGTAGAGGGTACTAAAGTTTGACATGTAAGTGACTAGTTGAGAGATGGAAATCCCTTGAACATCGATAATCGCTGCGTATATAGGCGCTAGGCGTCCGTAAATATTTATAGCGTCTAACGCACGCTCGCGCAGACAAACACATGAAATCTACAGTATGTCAGCTGCGCATGTTCGTGAGATGTGAGCTATTATACAGTCGCAGCAAAAGGGGGTTTCAGTGGAAACCTCTCAAACCCCCTAGATCCGCCACTGACTGGTCCAGTCCAGTGATTGTAGACCGCCAATTAAATGGAAGTGCCAGAAATATAGAAGCAAGGAAACATCTCTGTACTAATAATAACATGCATAAGATTGTGCAAACACTTAATTAACCCTCGGTGCACATGCGCAGCGAGGGTACTTGGTTTGTGTGTGTATGTGTGTGTGTGTGTGTGTGGGGGGGGGGGGGGGGGGGGATGCCATAAGCTCACATATTAATTGAAAAGAAAAGTGCTGTGATTCTGTCCACTCTGTTCTACGGAGCGGAGACCTGGGCAGTGAAAGCTGCTAGTGTGAGGAGGCTGAGAGGCTTCCACAACAGCTGCATCTGGTCTACGCTGGGGGTATCCAGCCTACAGCAGTGGAGGGAGAAGATCACATCAAGAAAGCTGGTGGAGACCTTTGGGATGACAGAGGATGCGACGGAGATGCTTTGGAGACACCGCCTCAGGTGGATTGGACTGACATGAATAACACCAGGATACCCAAGCAGGAGATCTGGTGAGACCACGCCCCAGCCACGGCTGCAAGAGGAGGTGGAGAGATCTGGCTGTGTCTGACCTCCGGACGGCTGGGGTCAGCGAAACGTGGTACGAGGTGGCACAAGACAGGAAGAGACGGTCAGGGATCTGCAGGCAATGCCTGACCTCTGACCCCGAGCACTGCCCAGCCAATGACTCTGCCAGTCCAGACCTCTCCTACCCATGTCCATGTGGGCGGTCCTTTCGGCGGTGAAGGGACCTCACACGACACAGCCAGTTCTGCGATGATTCCCAGCATCACAGCCAACCACAGTGTATCTCCAGCTTTGAATGCACCTGTGGGAGAACCTTCAGAAGGCATGGTGACCTTACCAGACATTCCCACTACTGTGACTCTACATGACCTGATCTCTGGTCAACTTATCCGGGGAAACCCAGGATACCGCTATCATCATCTGATGGGCGAGGGCTTAAGGTGTGTGTGTGTGTGTGTGTGTGTGTGTGTGTGTGTGTGTGTGTGTGTGTGTGTGTGTGTGTGTGTGTGTGTGTGTGTGTGTGTGTGTGTGTGTGTGTGTGTGTGTGTGTGTGTGTGTGTGTGTGTGTGTGTGTGTGTGTGTGTGTGTGTGTGTGTGTCTGTCTGTCTGTCTGTCTGTCTGTCTGTCTGTCTGACGCACATTTTCTGGGATGCCATAAGCTCACACATTAATTGAAAGGAAAGTACCAATGGCTTCGGCTCGACAAGACGCAGAAAGGATTTCGTGAAAGACGCTTCATTCAAAAGTTATGGCATCATTTGCTTACTGCGAAAGCCACCGGGTCTATTAGAGCGTCCAGAGGCTAGCACAGATTGTATAAGGAGTGGAGCTCAGGTGCAGGGGTAGAGGAACATTTTCAAATAAAGTACTAAATTATATATGTGTATGCGTAAGACGTTTACATTGTAACCCCGCCTTCTGTCTATAATGAAAGTATACAGGAAATATCAGCGAATATACTGGCCGAGCCACAGAGAAGGCTTGAGAAGCTCACTGTACTACATTAGTTCATATTGCAGGTACCAATTAGTACCCCATTAGGCATTTGAACAACTATATAAAGTTCATTTAAAATGTTGAAGGCTGTAGGGATGGCAGTGCCAAAAAGTGTAGAAACAAGGAAGCATCCATGCAGCAAAACAGGCAGGGGAAGCATCATAAGTTGTACCAATAGTCTTTCCTCTCTCGTACTTTTATAATTATATCAGAGGCAGAGAGAGCATGTCAAAAGTGGGGGGGCTCCTCGGTGTTCATGAAGTTTACTATATACATTCATTCTGAATACATCTGGCATAACAAAGTATTTTACATAAATTTTTCTTTGACCCATTGACAACCAAATTTTGGGGGGGGGGGGGGGGCTCAGCCCCCCCTTATCAAAAAGTGGAGGGGCTCAAGCCTCTAGTAGAGGAAGACAAGAGAATATAGGAATGAGTGGAAAGAGACAAGGTGTACAGTGGAGTATTGGAAATGGTATGGTAGAGAGCAAGGAAGAGCCGGCACCTAAACTACTAGATCTAACTAGAAGAATACGTACCCCGCGGCGAGTTCGGTCGCTCAGAGAGGCCTTCTCTCTGCACAAATAAACTACCACGTTATACTGACCGTATAAGGCTACCCCGTGCATGCTGTCCGTAATTTTAAAGACCATCCGTGCATTCCATCCGTATTTGCACGTAATTTGCAATTACGGTAGGCGGGGCGAACTTCGCTAATTTTTGGAACGGCTAGCACTCCTGAGAAAGAGCCATGTGGACGAAACCGGCGCCCAGGAAGGGAAGTAAATACGTTTTTCTCTTATTCCAATGTTCTTTAAAGCCGTATACTGTGCGCAGAGGACGGATTTCAATATTGTTTTGACGACAGACAGAGAACCAATTGCTTAACCCCGCTCTGCGCATGAGCAGCCGCGGGGTAATTACATGTGTACGAAATGCACTCTACTTGATGGCGCCCATGTGCGCATGCGTATGGTGCATAAAACACGCTCCGTTTTGCTAACCGCTGTACCAACAACTGGTTACTTGTCTCTGTCATTTGAGCTATGGCACTCCTTGATATAATGACGCTGGTGGTAGCTCTTCTCTGTTCGTCTCATCAAGCTTCAGCTGGAGGTATATTTGTACAGAGTGCACTATCAGTCGTACAGATCTAGCAGTCTAGGCTCAGTTGGTATTATTAAACCCTGTTGTCCAGGCGAGTTGTGTTGTGTTGCCTTGCCTTGGCTTGCCTTTCTCAGCATCAGGCTCTTTATTTGTCACTCTAAGCATCAAGCAAACTATTAGTGCATTTCATGTGAAATCATTGCAGCGCTAGTTTACATTAGCTAACTTCATGGCCATTTCTGTCAAGCTTGTAGAGTGGGTATAAATTATTCCTTGAGAGACTTATAGCTAACTGGCCAATTTGTCAATGATGTCACCCTATTTGTAGAGTGGCTAAGTATACATGATAATTACAGGGTTTACATAGCGTTATCTCTTTCTTGAGGTTGGTGTACATAGTTTCTGTGGTTGACAATCTGGAACTGTTATATGTATGGGGTTACACCTGTATGATAAAAAATAGACTAGGTATATAGAAATCATCAAACAATATGCAAGCAACACTGTAAAGATGGTAGGGTTATTTTAGCCCTTGTGTAATTTCGGTTTGCCTGTGACAGTTGTTGATGCAAATGAGATGACCATGCAAGGGCTAAAGCAACCATAACATTTTTAGTGTGAAGGAAACAGTAATAGCTAACATCCATAATATTATAATCTCACTACATCTGCATACTCCACCTTGTGTTTTGGCACCGCTTTCTACATGTCTACATCCTTCACTGTATACAACAAGAAGAAAATTTTAAATCTTCACACTGGAAGTATGCCATTACATGGTTCATGTATGTGGCCAGAGAGCAATATGGATGTACCTACCTGCTGTCTATATACACTTTCCCAATAGTGATTATACATTGCACAGTACATTGTTTTATCACATGCATATGGGTACCATTAAGTAAATTTCTGCCCTTTCAGGCTCTCTGGGTTTGTATACTTTCTACTATCCCTCTTACGTTCCAAGTGGTGATGACACATACAGTCCCTCTATTTCAACTAAAGGATCTTTCCCTTTTGGAAGGAGAAGTGTTGACAAGGTTTATGTAAGTGGAATATACATTTTTCACCTAGAATGTCGGAAATAATGGAAGTGCCAGAAAGTGTAGAAACAAGGAAACATCTCTGTGATACAGTACCAATAGTAACATGCATGAACAGCACTGAAGTCCTAAACCCTCAGTGTGTATGTGCATATGCAAATCCTTGAAAGCGCACGCACTATTGAAACACTCTAATTACGTGTAACGAAAGTATATGGTAAGACTTTAGAGGAAAGATGGAGACTAAAGAGAAAGAAGCTTGCTGCCTTACATCCAGTCGTATTCCAGGTAGTGTTTAGCCTATTGTTAAGCCTTTTTAGGACCCTTAGAAGGCTATGCTGTCGAAAAAGTGCGCAGAATGTCGCTGCAGTGCCCTCATAGGGTGTCACGGGTAAGTAAATGATGCATTAACTTTTGAACAAAACTGTTTCAGAGAAAAACCCACAAATTTTTTGACGTCTTTTGCCTGCTGAGTATGTGACAGAATTTTCAGGATGAACAGACGCTGCAGAAGTGAGATGTGACTACAGACACACAGACACAGACACAGACACAGTAACCCTCGCACTCACAGACCATGTGTATACATCTGAAAGGGCTCAGAGTCCTGAGTGTTAAGGCTAATTGCTATGTCGGTTCCATCCCTACAGAGCTGACTCTCTGATAAAGAAATGGATACAAAGTAATGCGTAACCACATAGTAACTTGCAAACTTACGGAAAAGTCCAGAAAACTATGTACCGTTGTATCACTGATACCCTTATAAGTCACAGAATGTTCCCATGATTGGTTTTCATGTCCATGTACAGGTTTCAACTAATGGTTATTTCTCAATGGGAAAAAAACCACAGGATGGATTTGGTATTTCGAATATCCCAGACTTAAGTTCTTCACAGTCTATTGTAGCTCCATTTGTTGCTGATATTAGTACAAACTACGGAGGCGTAGTTAAATATGTTAATTTTTCATCCGACTACCCAATGGATGCTGTCAACTACTTTATTAGAAACCAGCTGCAGAGTGGTGATGGCTTTTATGGAACCAGAATGATGTTGGCTGAATGGAGTAATGTTCCACTTTACTCTGGTGATTTCAGCTATGTATGTCAGCTAGATGACACTGATGTACATGGTATACTGTGTTGTGTGTGTTTTACCTTTTCAGAGAAACACCTTCCAAGGTATTCTAATCACAAATGGGTCTGCCTCATTCGCTGTGTTTATCTACAAGTGTGGCGGCATGGATTGGGGTGGAGGTCTAATAGGCTGGCAGGCTAGTACATCTCACTATGACTCATACTACCTCAGTGGATATGACGATAACAATGAAATCGGATGCATGTTTTCCTTTACATCCTCTGCAATTGTGTTTAAAGTGTCTGAACGTAAGCACTTTGACTATACAATCAGTTGTTTAATACACACACACACTTGATATTTCAGAGTATGTAATGTACATGCAGCAGTGGAGGTAATATAAACAGTTGCAGTAGCACCATGTTACCAAACAATAACACATACATGTAGTGTTTACTTCAGGGAAGGAGGGAATAGGGGAGTGGGGCTATTGCCCGCCCCTTGCTTGGAATTCTCTTGCCTTTTACTTAGTTGCCTGAAAAATTCGTTTTGGTTATGTATTAGGTACAAGCTACTGTGTGTTTTGTTTTGTTTTTACAGCTTGTGACTCTGGTCAATTCTTATGTGACAATGAAGCGTGTGTCCCTAATGATAACAAATGTGATGGTCATGATCAGTGTGGAGATAACAGTGATGAGAGTGGATGTTGTAAGTGGATCTATTACCCTCCCATGCATGTTGTCTATGGTTGTTTGTGTCTCAAATTTTCTTGCTAACTATGGCTAGTATGAATACCAAATATACGAAAAAAGCAGAGTTGAAGCTCGGAACTGTTAACATCTAGAGCAGAAATGAGAGACTATATACCAGAGAGTCGGTAGATCGACTCTCTATGTAGTGATAGTGCTGGGAAGCCCATTAACCTTAACCTATATATATATAGAATGGATCAAAACTCCCAAACAGAAGTTACAAGACTCAAGTGCCAAAAGTGTAGAAACAAAGAAGCATCAATGCAGCAAAACGGGGGATGGTGGCATACAACAATAATAACATGGGTAACCTTCTCCCTGCATCCTTTATTTCATGCATGGTTAACCCTTGGTGCACATGCACAGTGAGGGTTACGGTAGTTGGGTCTGTCTGTCTGAGTGTCTGTCTGTTAAGTAACATATCATCTCAGGAGTGTCTGTTCGTCCTGAAAATACTGTCACGTAACTCAGCAGGTAACGGAGGTCCAAAAGTTTGTAGGGTTTTCCCTGAAACCACTCCATTGCAGAGATCCAGCACTGCTCCATTGAAAACTATATGTACGGACGGCCATTTTTCTGCGGAAAGCACGCATGTGCATTATAGGCAATACGCGGAGGGTTCTGCACTTTTGTGCATCCATTATGTTAAAGTACAGCACTGGCATCATCCTTTGTCTTGCTGCACATATGCTTTCTACTTAGGCACCTCTGTCCTTCCATTCGTCAAAACATTAACTGTAAATATTTTTACAGTTGTTATTACATGAACGCTTTTGGGCATATATATGAGCCCCACCCCTTTCTCTGATGCCCATACAGTGTGGCATTTTCACCTCTAGTCAAGTGTAACTCAACAGATATGTATGGTGTATACTACCTTCACTGCAGTAAATATTGGTTTCGTAGTGGGTGCAACTGTTGGTGGTTTCTTCATTCTACTACTTCCCGGAGTTATTGTGTGTACTTTGATTTTGGTTGCCTGTGTCAGAACTAGGAGACGGCGCACTATTGTCCGCACCACGGCAGTATCTACTGAACCACTTCCTGTGGACACAGACAGTCACAGGGCACCACTCCTTCCATCTCATGACTCTCAGACTGCAAAACTGCAACATCAACCCAAACAGGTAAATGTATTGTACATGAGATATCTCTTTACATGTATGTGCTGTGAAGTTTCCACATGTGGATGTAGCCTCTAAAATATTTTTCATATCCATGAATGTGTGCCAGTAATTTTCATGTATATACATTCTCTAATTATCCACCACTCCCCCATAACAAGCTAGCTGTGTTGTTACGACATGACAACACACAATTGAATACTGTACACTACAGCTCAAATTTAAATGCGTAATCACTGAACAGGTGCATTCTATGATGTTACCACAACTCTGGAATAGATCCATATCCTTGCAAGTGTTCAGAGAGGTTGATCAAGGCCCCATGGAGCATTTTGAAATCATTTCACCTTGCAGTTATTAACCTTTGGTGCAGCTGTAGTTGGGTCTGACTGTCTGTCTGTCTGTCTGTCTGCCTGTCTGTCTGTCTGTCTGTCTGTCTGTCTGTCTGTCTGTCTCTCTGTCTCTCTGTCTCTCTGTCTCTTTGTTAAGTCACATCTCACCTATGGACTGTCTGTTTGTCCTGAAAATACTACAAGGTAGCTATAGGTTGAACATAAAGATAGTGGCATGCAAGTAGGCAATACATCCATTTCAGAGGTTAATATTGGCTATAGACCAACATAATTGCAGGTACAAATTTGCAGGTTCCTGTATAGAGTAATGTAGTGGCTTATAATTAACCCTCGGCGCGCATGCGCAGGAGGGTTACTGTAGTTGGGTCTGTGTGTCTGTGTGTCTGTCTGTTAAGTCACATCTCACCTCTGGAGCGTCTGTTCGTCCTGAAAATTCTGTCACATACTCAACAGGCAACAGAGGTCAAAAAATTTGTGGGGTTTTCTCTGAAACCTCTCCGTTCAAAAGATACGGCGTCATTTGCTTACCCGTGACATCCTACGAGGGTACTGCAGCGACATTCAGCGCACTTTTTCGACAGCATAGCCTTCTAAGGGTCCTAAAAAGGCTTAACAATAGGCTAAACACTACCTGGAATACGACTGGATGTAAGGCAGCAAGCTTCTTATTCTTGGTCTCCATTTTTCCTCTGATGTCTTCCGTATACTTTCCGTTACACGTAATTAGAGTGCGTTTCAATAGCGTGTGCGTTTTTAAGGATTCTAGCGCGTGCGCTTTCAAGGATTCGTGCACGCCCGTACGCCGAGGGTTCTGCACTTTAGTGCATTAATTTTTTTAGTTCCTTTCAAACTTCTTACTACATATATATATATATATATATATATATATACACACAATTAATTAAATGTGTAGTTAGGATACTATTAGATATTAGCACCAAACTCTCTATATATATTGTTCCATTCACAGACACCCCCTCAGATTCACAGTAATCCTGCTGCTGGCTACGTATCACAACCTTATCTCACCCAGAATAAGACTGACTCTGCCTACCCACCAGCTAGTGGCTCATTTCCCAATCAGTCCAAGCCCCCTCCTCTTGGTTCCATGGAACCTAATAGCGGAGCCAGACTCAACTAATTGTGACTTATGAACTTGTGACTCTCCTTATGCCAAGCAGTATGCATAGTGTTTGGTATGTATTAGCTAGTTAAAAACTTGTTGTTATATAGATGGCAAGTACTGTTGGCACTTGAATATATTATGCAAATCTCTTGCAGGTACATTTTGTGCATGATTACATAGACACTGTGGCTATTGTCCTTTGTAACAATGTTAACACTAGTACTGTCCCCTTCTAAGCTCCCACTACTCTATAACATGCTTGTGACAAAGTAAGCTAAGATTCTGTGCCTTTGCGGAGAGTTCACAAACACAGTAATATGTGGCTATACATGCAGTGCATACTGCAAAAATATCCGGCTTCAAACTTCACAACAGCAAGGTAAGTATACATATTTGAATACTAACTACGTGCAAGGGCCCAGCCTGCACACGTGTTGAAGTGTTTTTTTCCCTACATTGTATGTAATTATGTTGTTGTTGTCATTTTTATTTTTATATACTCATCATGAAGGAGTAATGCAAATATGAGGAGTCAGGTAAGATTATGTATTTGGACAATCAGAGAGAACATGTTTCTCACCAACTTCTCCTGTTACCTACACAATAACAAGAGTAAAACATGATCGAATTGTTGAATAAGGAGAAAGAGAGGAATGGAGGTGCAAATGCAATATTCTTGATGCCTTTGCAATATAGGATAACACTATAGTAACATGCATAACTCCATTCGGGAGCACCGCCACACCCCCTTGTGGGGACCACACCCCTCCATTATAAAATGATATAAGGAGTGAGGGGTTACACATGTTGCCCTCTCTTGTTGTATCAGATTCCGTAGACCTTGTGGTCGCTTGTACATAATCACAAAGAAATGATGTTCTCCTATACGAAAGGCCTAGCATATTGTAGCAGCAAGGGTCGTACAAAGTTTCCGTTGGTGAAAGGCACAATAGAAACTATTTAATTGTACATAGAAGGAGGAGATGGATGAAAGGATGAAGAGGAAGGAGAGGAAGAACATCAAAGTGAATAGGCAAAACACACCACTGTAATCACACGTATAAAATCATTCTTCTTTCCCTTCTTCCTCTTGTTCCTCTATATACTTCCTCTATTTCTTCCTCTTCCTACTCATTATGTATTAGAGACTCTTACCTTGTATAGAAATACTTTTAGGGCATGATATGTGTCTAAAACAATACATAACTGCTCTGTTCAGGGCCTACAGATTCTAATAATATATTTATATATTAACCTTGGTATGAAGAGAAACCTTCCATCCACTTACATAGCTATATATTGGCATGTGGTGGGCAAAACAACCACGTGTATACTTGTAAACAAAAAGGAAATTAATTTGCTGCAAGCATGCATCTTGCGATATTTGGGCAATTTCCTTTTTTAGCCCAATGAGAATGATGGCTAACATCATGTGCTCAACTCACATCTTCTACTAATAGTAATTTTTAAATGCCACAACACTCACTCTCTGGTATTCTTCCATTTTTATTGTGTCCAGTGGGCACCCAAACAGTCCCAGATACTTTATCACTGTTGTCTCTTCCTCTCCCTGATTATCCTTCACAAACACCTTTTAGAAGTGTGTGTGTGTGTGTGTGTGTGTGTGTGTGTGTGTGTGTGTGTGTGTGTGTGTGTGTGTGTGTGTGTGTGTGTGTGTGTGTGTGAAGTACAATACACATTTCCTAGTCTTTTTGATCAAATGTAAGTGTACAAGTGTAAAAACATTTTCACTAAAATGTTGAAGGATGTAGGGATGGAAGTGCCAAAAAGTATAGAAACAATAAATTATGGGGTTACGCATGTTATGATTGTTGCATGCTATCATCCCGTGCTTTGTCTGCATGCATGCTGAACTTTGACCTTGCTGTTGCTGTTCCCATTCCAACATAATCTAGGCACCCAATGATTCGAAAAATTCTTCTGAGGTATCACCTCTGCTTGAGGAGCTAGGAGGAAGGACACACACACACATCAAAATAGGCCATTTGCCACAGTCATGTTTTGATTCAAACTTCACCCATAAGATTCCTTCATACGTAGTATCAAGTATTACAATATCAAATACTTCAAATAGCTCCAGTTTGATAAGCATCCCAACTCCTCCTGAACCCCGAACAGCTCTGCTTGATAACTTGGTACGATTATGACCTATCCATTTATAATTACTACAATGAATAATATCGTTGTTCCTTAGCCAAGTCTCACAAAGGCAAACAATATCAGCTTGAAATTTATTGATAACATCATTTCTAAATGTGCATGATTTTTGTTTATTTGACCATCCATTAACATTCCAGGATATAATTTTAAGATTCAAACAAGATGCATGGTGTTGGCTGAATCCCTATTGATTCTCAGGAGTGCTTGGCATGGCAACAACCTCCTTTACCTTGCCATTTACAATTAACTTTCCATCCCTATAGCGAATGAAAGCTTTGTTACCTTCACTTACGTTACCTTCTCTTTTCATTTCATTCACTAATTTCTGACTTTGCTCCCTCTCAGACTTAGATAAATCCTCCATAATAAGAGGTTTGTACCTCTCAGGGCTTTAGCTGCCTTCAGTAACTTAACCTTTTCATCCAATGACTTCAGTTTAACAAGAATTAGTCTATTCTTGCCTGCATCCTTTTTCCCGAGCCTAAAGGACTGCATGGGTTTGCAATCAGATCTAAGATACTCCTTGAACACCTTCTCCACCTTTTGTTGTACCTTAGCAGCAGACTCATCAGATTCTTCTTCAACATTCCCTACCAAGACATTAAATTTCCTTTTTTTTCTCTTTCTTGCTCTTTTTCAAAAAAGTCTTGTCTATTTGCTAAGTATTCAATCTTTGTTTGCAAATCCGATAGTTGACCCTTCTCAGAGGCTTGAGCAAGGTAAGGGCCTTCTTTTGGAGATGGGGAAAATTTGGAGTCTGCTATCTCAGATAAACTCCCACATCCAGTTTGAACTTCAATAGGGTCATGTTGTGTCTCAATAGTCCTTGATGTTGAATTTTCTTTCTGAGCTTCAATAATGGCTAGTTTCTGTTGCATACACTCAATTTGCTTTTTTTTGCTTGAGCACTGTTTCCCCTAAGGCCAAAACAAGGACTACCAGACCCAATCCCTCATTTTCTTGGACATTCAAGGAGGAAAGGATACCCTGGACCTTCTCTATTTAAGAGGGTGAAAGCTTGTGAGGTGAATCAGACCCCACCACAGGATCCATTGAAGATAATTCATTGCTTAGAGATGCATGCTGTGTCTCTACATGTTCATTGTCTTCTTGATTGCCATAATGACTAGTGCATTGTTGTGGAGCAGCCTCATCGTCTTGTTGAGGTGATGCATTTAAATCAGGAATAACATCACATTGTCCTACACATTGTCCTACACATTCTTGTGTATCCATGACTGCTGCTTCAATCTCAGCTTGGCTCATTGCAAACTTATTCTCTACTTTTTGTTCTCAGTTAACCAATCTCCTAATGGCTTTCCATTAAATTTGATACTTTGTTTCCACTTACGTGAGTGCACACCAGGTACAATCTCAAACTCATTTGGACTCATCCACTTGCCTTGATGCCTAATGCACTTTCCCACTGTTTTACCAGTCCTTTTTATTTTGCTAGGGAAAAAGGCTGCTGTTTTATTACCACATTTCACTATTAAGTGTACCTCTGGCTCATTAGGTGATTGGGAAACACTCATATCTGTACTCATACCTGTTTATATAACTCACTTTTCTTGATCGGGCAGCAGAAACGTGCGTGCAGACGAGACGAACGTCGTGCGAACGAACGACGAACGAACGAGACGAACGAACGAGACGGACGAACGAGACGGACGAACGAGACGAACGTATAGTTCAAGAGGCAACTTCAAGGCCGTTTACGTTCCGTAAGACGCGCTACTACTCTATAGCTCGTGACAGCTCAACTCAGCTCGTGACGACCGAGACGTGACGCCCGGGAACGTTTCGCTGTGAGAAAACGCAGCTCGTGACGACCAGCTCAGGCGTAACTAGAGTATAGCCAGGCGTGTTAGGGACTTTTCCAAGTTTATGTTAACACTGAGTTGACGCAGCTTAATGGACCACACAGCATGCTGCGCGATTATAGTTTACGCGCGCCAAAAGTGGCGCATGCGTATTCAATCGCGGTGGTGAATTGATCTGAGGTAAAAGTTTGCGGCACTAACTATCTAACTACTGATGATTGCCAGTTTCATACTGTCATGCAGTCAGTTCTCTTTCCAAGTATGGGACTTGTTCAGAGTGTCCCTCCCATAGGCCAAGGGAAACTGCCTCCCAGCTGACTGCCTGCACTGTGACGGTTACGTGGCAGTACAGTTAGCGTGCCAGCAGGACTCATGACAGTGTAACAGTCCTCGGTCTTGTCATGTTGAGACGACAGGGAATGGGTATCAAGGGAGGAAGGTGGCGCCCTATCCAACTTACATTCCATTGCTTCTTTCTCGCTTTCAGAAATATTTTGACCCATCTTCCTCATTGGAGGAATGTTAGGAGGTATGGAGGCAGATGCTTGCGCACTAAAGGTCTCTGAAGATGGTAGGAAGTCAGGGAGCTCCTCGTAAAACCCATCACTACCCTCATATATAGGGTTGGAAACCACGAACCTCTGAGTTCTATTTCCTGTATCTAAAGGATTAAAGCAGTGATAGAAAGTGTATTTCAAGCACTGAGTGAGCTGTGGTTAGGCATACTTTGCTTTCTTTTCTTTCTCTGTCGGAGAATGTAGACCACAACAATTCCCGACCCAAACCCACACAGTAGCACCAAGACTAGTAGGAACACAACTCCACCTACAACCCCACCCACCAGTGTAGATGATACACCTGTGACACAACATTCATTGGTAACTGTGGAATTTGGTGTGTCCTCTGTAACAGGAATTTCAAACCCTGAGAAATAGATACATTGATAAATGTAAATGATAGGACACCATATGTATTACTGACTCACTGAAAGTTCTACTAGATGATATGTTAGCATATTCAGTGAAGACTGTGATGGTGACCAAATAGTCTGTGTCCATTAGGAACCCAGATTCCATCTCCACCTCCACTGGCTGACTGGTATCTATAATTACCACAGGATCACGAGTATTGGTCCACATCTTATTCCCATCAGAGATGGTGAGTATATAGCTGGAGGTCTGAAACTCACATGCTAGAGGAGGCTTGAAATTCAGAGAAACTTTACTCACAACAATAACTAAGTAGTAATGCATAATAATACATTCCACCCACTATAAAGGATATCTCTGCCTCTCGTATGTTGTTATCTTTTGTTAGGGAGGTTTCAACTTGAACTTCTTCAACAAATTTCACAGAATCTTAGAAGAGAATCAACAACATATTTCAGTGCCTTCACATTCACAAATGCTGCATTATCAAAATTGCTCCAACTCACATGATGGTAGGACTGCCTCAACTGATTCTGCTCTATGTTCCTTGCCTAATATTGCTACTTGAATTAGAACCCTCTCACACTGGTAGCCATCCAGATCAATAGAAACAAAGGGGGTTCCCTCACGATGAATAAATGACTTTATGATTCTCCCAGAGGAATTATGAGTGACATTTATTGTGTAGAAGGAAGAGCCGATAGTACTTGGATCGACCCATGCAACATGCACACTTGTCTGGTTGTAGTAGACGACCCTCAGTTTACCTGATCATGAACAATCACAAATTAGGCAAACCTCATAACATGAATATATATTACCTACTGCAAGAAGTGGGTGAGTACCTGTGAAGCGGTACAGAAAAATAATGTTAAAGTATTTGTTTCAATGTCTTTCTTACTAAAATTAGCAGCTGACGATGCATTGCCATATTCAGTGATGAGCACAATGTTGACAATGTAGTTTTTATCCCATTTGAGCTGAGGTTCAATGTCTTTACTCAAATACACATGAACTGTTTGACTGTTATCGGATATAGCCACTGGGCCTCTAGACCACTCCTCATTGCCATCATCAAACCTCAGTAGGTAACTGGCTGTTTGTAAAGGACAGAGCTGGGGAGGCTGCAGTTGGAAAGAAGGAGAAACTATAGCTACATGTCCTGGTCAAATTATCAACTTACAGTGAAGCTGATGTGGACTTGTTTCCACTCTCCATTTGGTAAGAAAAGACTAGCTATAGTAACATTTTGCTGAAATGGTTGCGGAACTGGACAGAAGGAAAACACTTTCACTACAACTATTGCATATGTATAATATCACGTTTGTTTTCTAACCGATAAGCAGTGATCCAGATATTTTTCTTTCGGCACAGTTGCCAGGCAATGCTATCCCAATATTGACTTGTTTACATTGAAGGCCAGCCAGGTCAGGCAAGAGCAGACTGGTCTTTGGTATGTGTGCCTCAATATTAACAGGTAGAGTGGCTGTATAGCCATCAGTCACATTTACTGTGACTGTGTAGTTATAGTACACATCATGGTCATCCTCGAAGGTTGTAATAGGATTTTCCCAGCTGAGATTAAGGGCAGTGTTGTTTCCTTTCTGCAAAATCGGAGAGATGGGTAGCGTTGAGTTGTGCTGATCTGCAAGTATAAAATGCAAATACAAAATTTAATGATAATACAATGAATGCACTGAAGTGCAGAACCCTCGGCGCCACGCGTGCGCGAATCCTGAAAAACGCACGCGCCACTGAAATGCGTGCTGTATACCGAAAATTTCTGAGCAAAAGACGGAGACTAAAGAGAAAGAAGCTCGCTGCCTTACATTGAGTCGTATTTCAGGTAGCGTTTAGCCTACTGTTAGCCTTGTTAAGAGCTTTAGAAAGCTCTGCCGTCGAAAAGTTGCGCAGAATACCGCTGCAATATCGCTGTAGGATGCCATAGGTAAGCAAATAACGCCATAACTTTTGAAGGAAGCGGTTTCAGAGACTTTTGAAGGAAGCGGTTTCAGAGAAAACCCTACATGGCTTTTACCAGCGTCTGCTGAAGCAACGTAAAGCGAGGATAGTCAGTTGTACGTAACATAGCCTATACCTCAAAAAAGAGTCGAAGTTGGGCGAACACCTACTGACCTACAGCGGGAAATAATAGAGGTCACGTAGCACTTCGTGGATATCTATTTTAACTCAGATTTTTCAGTTTCAGCCATCTTTGGCCTATGCTCTATCTCTCTACCGAGTTTTGATAGTACTCAGACTCTATAACTCCGTTAAACTATCCAATGAACTCAAGAGGTCTACGCCTTGCCTCGCGGTACGCATCGGTTAATTGCATTCTTTAGTGCGATTCATTACGTCATCGATTTTACTATCGTACCTCCTCTGGGGACACCTGACACAAGCAGATGTCCTTGACACCATCACAAAGCAGTCTCAATCTATGGGTTGTGATCTCCAAAACACCCAATTTTGACACTGATCACACCTCATATCAATCTGGTTGTTGGACTTAGTGTGATGCTGATGAGAGCAGCTTATGTTCTACCTGTTGTGTTTCTGCTCATGTACATTTCCAGCTCTATGTAGTTGGCATTATTTTACCATATTATACCGCTGAGGAAGGTGTTCATGTCAAGTTTTGTTTGCTGTTACCCAAATAGATAGTGTCACAGTTATCTTGTATTGCACACAAATAGTTACTCACTAGTCACAATGAACAATGCATAGTAGGCTTGCTCTTCTCCATCATCACATAAGACCTCTAGCACATCATATCCAGTGCCACTCCAGGTAGCATTGAATGACATAGTGTCCTCTTCTTGACTATAGTCATCTAGAGTATTGCCATCCTTAATATGTATTTCCCAGCTGATATAATAATAGTCATACTCCTCCCCCTCCACTGGGCACTGCAGTTGGACCCTTGACCCGTCAGTTACACAACGGCTAATCAATTGAGCTAAAGAATGTATGAAACTCTTTCACTGTACAGGCCCGTAACCTGCCTGTAGGAAAGGTGGGTTACACATGTCCCTATTGTAAATGGTGTGCGAAGCATACCTCTCTAGCGGGGTCTGGGGACATGATCCCGCTATGCGCTGCCTACACCCTCTCTCTTTCGCGATCGCTACACTAGGGTATATACCTATCTCTCTAGGCCGGCGCTATGTGATCGATCGTGATAGCAAGATCGACGTCGACAGAAGGTATTATATAATAAGATCTATACGTGACTGTGTGGCGTAGCAAGATGTTATATAAAGTCGAATTTTGCGGATTATCTAGCGAAAAAGGGGGGTTCGTCCGAACCCCCTCGAACCCCCCCTCGCTACGGGCCTGCTGTACGTAGCTATAGTAAAATATGCATCAAGTTTTTACCTTGACCAGTGCATATTAGCACTGCTAGCACCGCCAGCTGCTTCATCTTGTCACAATGAAGGACGTTTCAACAATGAAGGATGTTTCAACACAATACATTAATGTGCACTAGCGGCTACCTATATTGCATGTCGAGGATATGCACTATGGCATTTACATGATTGATATAGCTACGTGTAAACATGTAGTATAGTACTTTCAGTATACCTCCTCCCAATCTATGCTGCGCGTGTTGTAAACATGTAAAGGAAACTACGTACACATGTGTAGAAATATCCACTCACTGAGTGCTCGTTGTGTGCGCGCGCACATGCACGTGATTCCGATAGAAGAACTGATCACTACACATTTCCATAATACATGGATATACACAATAGCTTATGTGAAGTATAACATCTACAATCATAAAATGTGATATAAATATAAGTCTGGTAAGGTCATCAGACGTGATAATGTAGCATATGATATTAAAAGAATATGCATTAGAGCATTGCAGATAGAGAAATGACTCCTATTGAATACAAGGTGACGTTAGAGAAGTACTGCCCTCTGTCGTGTCTGGAAGTGCTTTCAATACTGCAAATTTGCTATAGATATAGGAGGGTGGTTTCTTTCCGTATCTGGCTGCACACTGTATGACTGCTCCGTCCATCTGGCTAGTAGTATTAATCTTGATAGTCTCTACCTTCATACAGCCATGTTCTTCACTAACAGTGGGAGTATCTAACTGTGCGACTATAGTAATGCCCTGCCTTTTCCACATATTAATTAGTACTTTAGATATATGGTAGCCCCTCGCTTCGTCCATCATGGGTGCTACGATCCTCCATCTGAGAGAGAACTTCTCAGAGCAGTTCAACTTCACTGAGCACGATAAGTTGCTCCATTCGTTGATTGTTACTGATGTCGATGACGGATGCTGTACGATAGTGCTGTTCGCATACTTTGTCGAAACAGCAAACAGCAAGCAGAGTGCCAAATAAGAGTAGCGGCTGATTGTCGAAAATTCCATTTCTTCAGTAGATGAAATATATTTCGTGTTGAGGTACAAGCGCTGGCGCCTTTTATACTTGATAGGCTCTCGCTGGGAGGCATTACATCATAATTGCGCAATGAAGCGTAGCGCATATCCGGAAAAGATAATGAGGGGTAGATCCAATGGTGGCAGTGGCGTAGCCAGGATTTAGAGAATGGGGGTGCTCAGCGGCGGAAATGGCGCGCGCGAAGCTCGCCGAAAATTTTGCTTAGCCACGCCCCCTTTTTGCTGCTCTAGTAGCGCTGTGCGGCCCACGATCGCGCGCGAGTTTCTCAATTTGCGTAGCTACCACCGAGCGCACTGTAGTACTGTACTAGTCTGTAGCTGTACAGTCTGCGAGTAGAACTAGAGGGGTGTTCGTGTACTACATGTAAGCTCAGTAGCAACATGTACATACTGCAACAGCTGAATCAGAAACGCTGAACACAGTAATATTACTTTTCTTTGTATACAGGTTTACATAATACTATCATATCATTCTCTGTACATTGTTTATTTATCTACATCCTGGAAGATAAACACTATTAAGTTCTATAATATAAGCAACCGTTACCAGAGCTGGGGATTCCCATAGTGGGAACTCATAATGAGAGAAGACTAATTGAAGTCCTAAAACTCCTGGTGAAGTATGTGCTAAGTGGTTCGCATGTAGTAAGAGGTAAATACCTGGGATTAAAAATCTTCATATCTTTTAATGCAGACATCACAGGGAAACCACCTATCCTATTCTACTCTGTGCCTTACTATACCTTCATTGTTAGCCATGTATGGTTATATATAGTAGATATATAATTCCCTAAACACTTTCAAGATTTGATAATGCATTCCAGATATATACAACACGTTTTGAGATATGTGAGGTGGTCTGAAAGTTAAAGACATAAAATTGTGTGTGGAACAGAGGTAGATAGGGTGATGGTGCATGTTATTCCCATCTTGCCACAGAGTGTGAAGAGTAGTGTATAGGTAATTGGGCAAGTTGGAACAAAGCCGCCTATAGTTTTATGCTGAATAATTTCTACATCATGGTAGGTACGACTCTGTTGCCAAACACCAAATACTTTTCATTATTCTGAGCATGCGCACAATGTTTTTTTTATGACTAGGCGAGTCATTCTCGCTGCCCCAGTAGTATCATCTAGTACAGTACATATGATACTGTAATATTCATAGCTGAAGTGTTGCACTTATGCAATGTGCATGCATCTGACTCTTTACACCACAACATACACTCTAAGTGCTAGAATACATGGTGACTGTGAGGATTACATGCACCTCAAGGGAAAGATCCAAGGTATACTTTCAACCATGCATTCTCAGGAAGTTCATGTGCTAGCTAGCTGCACAGCCTACAACTAGGAGCTAGAGTGCAACATACATGACAGTGCATATGTAGATATGGCTAGAGCTATACACCATAAGTGGTAATATGAGAATGTATTATATGCTTAAAATTATGTGTTTTACTATTGCA
This sequence comes from Theonella swinhoei, assembly GCA_963970385.1. Lineage (NCBI taxonomy): Eukaryota > Metazoa > Porifera > Demospongiae > Tetractinellida > Theonellidae > Theonella > Theonella swinhoei. The sequence goes on along the minus strand of OZ019955.1, from coordinate 3,255,449 downwards.
GAAACAGTCACAATGTATAATAGTAACTCACTATTAGTTCAGTGCTCTACGTAATGTTTCTTTTTTACATCATAGTAAAAGTCGGTCCTATGAGAAGGACGTCAATATTGTATCAATATATCACCACACACATGATAACACAGAAAGGGAGTATCCAAATTCTCTCGAAAATTGTTCTGTCTTTTGAGTAATCCCCTTTTCCTCCTTTTGCATACTACTATCAAAATTCCATGATATAGGGAAAAAGACAGTGTGTCCTGTAGTTTGCCATAATAAAGGATAGTTTACATTGGAACACCGCCTATCAAAGCTGATCTTAACCAGATGTACATAGGGTGGTTACATGTATAGAGCAGGAGTGGGAGAAGAGACTGCACTATATGTGAGTACTGTACATATCCATGGACCGAGATGGCCCTCCAACATTCCACTTGTAATATCATTCAAGGAAAGGTTTAATGGAACATTAGTTAGGGGATGTTTGCATCCAGCTGTATAGTACTGTGACATGTACTGTACTACTTATAGAGAGGCAATGGTTGGTTACCAACTGTAGTGCCAGATCACATTCTAATAGCTTAGATATCCAGGGAAAGATCCAGTATATTCTGAGGGAAAGGTCCAGGAGAATACCCTACCATACAATGCCAGCAGCAGGAAGTAGCTATGTATACACATTCCTGGGATTTCTACATATTTATTTCTATTTTTACCCTCATATGTGGAATCTGTAAAAGACTCTTTCACCTACCATCTGGGCATACAGGTATCTCTTGCATTGATTATTCAACTTGTATGCTATGTATATGGTTTAGCTAAGTATCTTGTCTGTGTCTTGCTTGTCTGGGTTGTGTTTCTCTCCTAAGTGTGCTATGCACATGTATTTACATGTCTTGTTAATAAGTCTAGTAGTATACACAGTCTGTGTATAATAGTAGTACTAAAGTCGGAATTCCATACAGCAATATATACAGCAGTCATTGGCACAGTATGTATTATGTCTCAAAAATATTCTCCTCTTACATCATAGTGAAAGTCAGTCTACCACATGTTGTTCAACACAGAATGAATTTTCCTGTTAAATGGGAACCGTTCCTATTATCAATCATAGTAAGACAAATGTTCTGCTCCATTAAATAACTCCCATTTCCTTATTTCATATACTATGACTATGAAATTAGAGCATGACCTCATTGAACCTGTAGGGGAACGCCAACACACTGACTATTGACACTGAATGTAACTTGATATCCCAACATTTATAGTAACTAGTGGGAGGCCACATGTGTATATGTACTTGATTCATATAGGGGATTTTGAACCATTGGTCCTTGCATCTTGACAGATGACAGCACTGTGTGATTAGACAATATAGTAGTGTGGCTTTATACGTGTTTACATATTCTACCTCGCAACTTTTCCTTCTTTCTCTTCCTCTGTCTAAGGCAATACAATGCTGTCACTCCAGCAATAAATGCAAATGCAAGAGTAACAACCAAAACACCAGTCATAATGTACATCTGATAATCTATTTGTGATATTATTGAGATATGATAACATACTTCACCCTAGGTAAAAGCAACACACCAGTTAGTCTTCTTTGACTTGGTCTTACTGGAGATCAGGTTGTAGAAAGTAAGCTGATATCACTAATTCTAATCAACTCACTTATGGAAGCATTAGATGACAGGTTTCCAGAGTCAGTAATGACAGTGACAGTGCACTGCAAAAAAGAGGTGGTTGTTTTGACCAGTGTGTGTGGTTACCTCAGTTGAATTACATGACTATAACCTGTCCTGGTATGTAGAGCAAAATGGGATGTTATTTTTAATACCTCATTTGTAACATAACAGCCTCCCAAGAGATATGTGGGATATCTGTAAGGAATAATTTCCTTACTACGATGTCCCTTGAGATAATTAACTCACAGAGGAAGTCAGGTACATAACCCCACTGTACTATACTGTGTATAATAGTAGTACTAAAGTCGGAATTCCATACAGCAATATATACAGCAGTCATTGGCACAGTATGTATTATGTCTCAAAAATATTCTCCTCTTACATCATAATGAAAGTCAGTCTACCACATGTTGTTCAACACAGAATGAATTTTCCTGTTAAATGGGAACCATTCCTATTATCAATCATAGTAAGACGGATGTTCTGCTCCATTAAATAACTCCCATTTCCTTATTTCATATACTATGAAATTAGAGCATGACCTCATTGAACCTATAGGGGAACGCCAACACACTGACTATTGACACTGAATGTAACCTGATATCCCAACATTTATAGTAACTAATGGGAGGCCACATGTGTATATGTAAGGAATAATTTCCTTACTACGATGTCCCTTGAGATAATTAACTCACAGAGGAAGTCAGGTACATAACCCAACTATACTATACTTTTGTAGTAAAATGTAATGGAGGAGTAGCTTGCACTCATGTATGCACTCAGATAAAAATTATGCTCTACATACCAAGACAGGTTATAGTCACGTAATGCAACTGAGGTAACCAAACACACTGGTCAACACAACCACCTCTTTTTTGCAGTGTGACTGTGTACTCTGTATCTCTCTCAATGCCAGAGTCTGTCTCCTCTCTTATGAGTCGACTGGTGTCAGTGATGATGACTGGGTCATTTGACCATGTCTCACTGCCATTGCTATAGCTCAGAATGTAGCTGGAGCTTTGGAATTCACACAACTGTGGTGGCTAAAAGAGGGCAAAGTTTACATTAATTTATACAATGTACTTTTTCTTACAATAAACTCAATTTCAAATCTTTAAAACTTCCATCACTGTTGAATGAAGCCTCTGCAGTGACATTCTGTCCAAATGATATTGGATCTGCATTGAAGACAATATTATGCATAAAAACAGTTTTTGATAACAATCAGCACACTTATATACAGGTTGAGAGAGTTTCCACAATTGACACTCTTTGGTCATGCCCATACAACATGACTCTGTAGTTGACAGCTCTGCAGGCATATTCTTCCATGCTCAGTAGTAGAGAATGAGGCTCATTGATCTCTAGTGTTATTTGTTGATCATAAACCCTATCTCCAGTGTCAACCAACATGGCAGTGATAACATAGGTGACTGGTAGAGGAGAAGATGTACTGGACATCTGTTGCCATGAGAGGTGGGCCTCGTTATGACCCATTGACTGGATTGTCAAATTACGAGGAACTCTACACCAATTACTCCTTTAGATACATGAAATAATGATCATGAAAAAACATACCTATGCCAAAAGGAGTGCAGGTATCTAATATTGGAATTTATCACATTAGATGCATTTGTATTTGTGAGAATCATGAGACCTACTGAAAATAGCACTAGAGCTGACATTCTCCAGAACTGTTTCAATGGTTACAGTCACTGTATAGCTGCTTTCCAAGTGGAATTTCTCTGGCTCAATCTCCTCCTTCACCATTTCACATGTGGTCCCTAGTGGTCTGCTCTCAGTCATCCAACCATCATAGTGCTACTAGTGAATGTGAGAGTGTAAGAGGCTGTTTGATGGAGACACAGCTGTGGAGACTGAATATGTAAATGGCTGTATATGATGATAACATTATAAAGTGTAAAAACATTTTCACTAAAATGTTGAAGGATGTAGGGATTGAAGTGCCAAAAAGTATAGAAACAAGGTCAAAGTACACCATGCATGCAGACAAAGGCAAGGGACGATAGCATGCAACAATCATAACATGCGTAACCCCTTTTAGCATTTACAGATGTAGGGATATGGGGTTACGCATGTTATGATTGTTGCATGCTATCATCCCCTGCCTTTGTCTGCATGCATGGTGTACTTTGACCTTGTTTCTATACTTTTTGGCACTTCACTCCCTACATCCTTCAACATTTCAGTGAAAATGTTTTTACACTTGTTTCACTGTTTTTTTTTACTGTGTGTAGCAACACATAAACCTACTGACTTTCGTGCAGAGTTCTACCTCCCGTCCATACCTATAAGCAGGATATCTAGCAATTTTCAGCAGTCAGTGACTCCTACATCATGTCTTGTACGAATATTGCCTACTGAGTACAACAGCGGGTCCAGTTGCCTGTAACAGTAAAGAAACGGAGCAACGTAGCCAGAAAAGACAACACAGCGCTCGAAACAGCGGCAGCTCGGCGGACATCACTAGTGCACAAAACTAACTTCACGTGTTCGGCACGTGAGCAAACAAGAAAATGGCGTCTAAAACTAACACTTGTAAGGTTGCAGACCCGGAGTTTGACGGCTTTAGGAGAAGGTATGTAGATTTTGTGCATCAAGGATCATGTACGCTCCCAGTATAAATGATTTTCGTGAAAGAATTAGAGCGATTACTAACCCCAGTTTCGCGGTAGGCCGTTTGAACTGAATTAGAAAGAAGAAGAAGATGAACAATCCGGGTTTTTACAAATTTCCGAGATTCACTGTAGCTGTATATTTTACGTACTTTGAGAGTATTAAAGTGTATAGAAGCACTCTTAGAGCATGTAGTTTTTCTGAAAAGGCTTTTAAAACATCCGCGTTCGGGAGTTCTGAGCCGTTACTTTTGTATGGGGCTAATGGGCGTGTCGGCGCCATCCCTACATATAGAGTCTACCGACTCTATGATATTACTTTGTACATTGAACATGACTTCAACTTTTTGTAAGTTAAGATCAGTAGTAAATAATACTGCAACATCAACCACTTCAGATGAAAACTCCTCTGGGTCTGTAAGTTAGAACAAGGATAAAATCTGAGTGATAAATCACTGAAACTTACAAATGGGTAGGATGGCTACAGTATAGAGTTCTCTACAGTCTTCCACTAAGAAAAGGGTGAAATTAATTTCTAGACACTCTTCAACTCTTCTACTCAAGTCAATCTCCTCCCATGGAGTGGCAGTAGACTCAAGACTGACCATGTATCGGCTGATGATGTGTCATGTACTCACCACCTCTACAATGATTGCGTAGTTGAAGTAATGATCATTGAAATACATGTCAGGGTGTGTCCAAGTCAGAGCAAAACTGGTAGTGCTTAATAACACTGCCTTCAGTTCTCGTGGTTGTGGGTAAGGCGGATCTATTGAGGGCATATAGTAATCTGTGACACTATTGCTGTGTACAGAGGTATATAGTAGAACCTACCAATCAGTAGTGTTACTGGTATTCTTGCTGGTTGGCAGTTTCCCAGAAGAGATAATTCAATAGAAATTGGCTCACATTCATATCCACTAAGATACACTTCCATACTCGGAATTTCATTCCCACTGAACATAACTCTTCCTATCTCGATAGTGTGTCCATCAGGTCCAATCAGTGTTACATTGTAGGCATAGTCCACAAATGAATAGTTATATCTTGTTGGTATCTCCCACTCCAGAGAGAGACCTTTCGTACGGCTTTGCAACCATTGACGCAGCCTATGCGCATGCGCCATGCGCAGTCACAGGGTCACGGAGATTTTTAGCCAACAGCAAGCCCGTAGGCTGGGGGGGTTCGGGGGGTTCGGACGAACCGCCCGCACACAGGCAGGGTCCGCTGGTCCGCGCAGTGAGTGGGCGTGGTAACATCGCTGCGCCATGCATATATGCCTAATTGGACACCGAGAGCAGAAAGAGCGAGCAGCTGGAGCCTGAACGATGCCTTCCGCCAAAAAAGAAGGGCAATGATGGCGCTGCAGCTGGTTTGGCTGACTCGGGAGTCACTTCAACCACAGCCGCTCAGTCAATTAAAGCGTCAGCGAATCCGATTGCACAGCAAGTCAACTGTTTATTCTTTGCAACTATTGATTTTTATTATGCAACTGCAATTACACTTGCTTTACCATGATAGAAAAGTGTCCCAAAAAGCAACAGAATCCATCTCAGAACGTCTAAAATTCAAAAATTTCCTGGGGGCATGCCCCTAGCCATTTTATGGGCATTGCTCTGGGTCCACCTACTGACAATAAAGAACCCCCCCACTCCAGGGTCAGGCTATGGGCTTGAACAGTCACAGGGTCACGGAAATTTTTAGCCTACGGTCACAAGTACGTGCGTTTTCAAGGTTGGATCTAGCGCACGTGTGGTGCCGAGACTTTAGTGCATTCATTAACATATAGTATTAGAACAGATCAAAACTCCCAAACACTACTCACTAAACTCTTTGCATTCACCTTGCACTCAGTTCACACTATGTGCAAGAAGCTCTAGTTCTCAAGAATTGCTGAGAAAACACTTACTAATATTCCTTGTACATGGTGCTAGCATCTCTGCTGCACTTCAGAGCTCCACATGAAAATTTTGTGGATGATTGCATATAGGCGTGTCACTGCACTAGTGTAAAATGTGGACTCTGGACTGGACTGTGGACTGGACTACGGACTGGACGGATCCACATGCCTATACACTCATTATGGATGATACACTCTCAAGTGACAGCAATTCTGTTTCAGCATTTACTCCCAAGCGGCCACCTTCTCCTGTCCAGTCTCCCATGGATAGTCACATGAGTGTGGACCAGTGTTCCATCAGTGTTACAAAATCAGTCTATCGAGCCACAGTTGTATATGTACATGTATGTCATTCATTTTCAGATTTCATCATCAGTATCTGCCCTTTCAGTTGTTGTCTACGTTACTGTACTGTGCACTTTCCATAGCATATCAATTACAAGTATCATAAGCTATGCCATTTGTTAGCCTCATACGTAGATTGTCTTTTCCGCCCCCTAGGTATGAGCCTATGCATGTCAAGATGAATGGTGTATGCCATTTGTACAAAACTCAGTTGCCACTTTCAATGCTGTAAGGTCTGTGCAGGGATGGTAAAACATACACCGAAGGGGATGAGACTGGGTTTACGCAGGTGCTGACATTGTTGAACACAGTTCACTTACAGTCCAGTCCACAGTCCAGTCCACAGTCCATGTTTTACAGAGACCCATACGGAATGCCCCACATAACATATAACACAACATTGAACCCCCTTTCGTACAATCCTAGATCTGCTACTGCTGCATGTGTGAAGTAATTAAGTCTATGTCGTTCTATTCACAGACACCCCCTCAGATTTACTTTAATCCTGTTGCTGGCTACATATCACCACCTTATCTCACCCAGAATGAGACTGACTCTGCCTACCCACCAGCTAGTGGCTCATTCCCCAATCAGTCAAAGCTCCCTGCCCTTGTCTCCATGGAACCTAATAGCGGAGCCAGACTCAACTAATTGTGACTTATGAACTTAGGGCTCTCCTTATGCCAAGCAGGATGCATTATGTTTGGTGTTTACTAGCTAAGTCTTGTTTAAAAACTTGTTGTTATATAGTTAGCAAGTACTGTTGGTACATGAATATATCCATACATATTGTGTGAATCTCTTGCAGGTATGCATAACTAAATGTTGGCTATGATCATGTGGACACTGTGGCCATAGTCCTTTGTAACAATGTTAACTCTGTGCCCTTCCTAGCTCCCACTACTCTATTACATGCATATGTGACAAAGCAAGCTAAGATTCTGTGCCTTTTGAAGAGAGTTCACGAACATATATAGTAATATGTGGCTATAACTGCAGCACATAATGCACAAATATCTTTAAACTTCACAACAGCAAGGTGTGCATACATATTTGACTACTAACTACACACATTACAAGGGTTGTAGGGGGAAAAATCACTTTTTTGGTTCGTGGGCAGTTTCGAGCAAATGTGAAGGCACAGATATGTCTTATCGCATGAGCTAAATCTGATTAGTTACTGGAATGGTATTTGTCATAGATACCTCATTTAAAGTTATGGCGTCATTTAATGTGGTAAGGCTATTATAGCAATCCTGAGCTTGGCTTAGCATTCTTCAGTGACAACACCATTTGTATGTTAATATTATTGTTGTTGTTGTTGTCGTTTTCATTTTTATATACTCATCATGATACAGTAATGCAATTTTGAGGAGTCAGATAAGATTATGTATTTGGACAATCAGAGAGAACATGTTTCTCACCAACCTCTCCTGTTACCTACACAATAACAAGAGTAAAACATGATCGAATTGTTGAATAAGGAGAAAGAGAGAAAGCAGGTGCAAATTAAATGCGTAATGAAGCCTTTGCAATATAGGATGACACAATACTAACAGATGCATAACTCCATTATAAAATAATGCAAGGAGGAGTTACACATGTTGCCCTGTCTTGGTATATCACAGAGTCGGTAGACCTTGTGGTCAGTTGTACATAATCACCAAGAAATGGTGTTCCACTATACGAAAGGCCTAGCATAACGTAGCTCTAATTGTCCAGCAAAGGTTGTATAAAGTTTCTATTGGTGAAAGGCACAATAAGAAGCTATTTAATTGAGAAGGAGGAAGATTATATAGGCAAAACACACCAATGCAATCACATGCATAAAGTCTTTCTTCTTTCCCTTCTTCCTCTTGTTCCTCTACTTCCTCTATTTCTTCCTCTTCCTCTTCTTCCTGACTCTTATTATGTATTAGAGACTATTACCTTGTATAGACTTTTAGGGCAGAATATGTGTCCAAAACAATACATAACAGCTCTGTTCAGGAGTTCTGAGCAGTTTTATTATATTTGTATAGCTAATGGTGTGTTAGCACCGTAATGTATATTAAACTTGGTATGAAGAGAAACCTTCCATGCACTTACATAGCTACCTATATGTTGGCATGTAATGGGAAAAACAAGCTCCTATAGGCACTCCCTACAAAACATCTCTATGATGCACTACACTACATTAATTTGGAAGTTTTAGCACATGTATACTTGTAAACAAAAGGGAAGTAGGGCATATTGCAGTATTTGGGCAATTTCCCTTTTTAAGCCCAATGAGAATGATGGCTAACATCACATCCTCAACTCACATCTTCTATTAATAATAATTTTTAAATGCCACAACACTCACTCTCTGGTATTCTTCCATTTTTATTGTATCCAGTGGGCACCCAAACAGTCCCAGATACTTTATTACTGTTGTCTCTTCCTCTCCCTGATTATCCTTCACAAACACCTTGTAGAAGTGTGTGTGTGTGTGTGTGTGTGTGTGTGTGTGTGTGTGTGTGTGTGTGTGTGTGTGTGTGTGTGTGTGAAGTACAATACACATTTCCTAGTCTTTTTGATCAAATGTTAGTGTACAGTCACACAACAATTGATGCTCACTGTTAAGCTGTGTACACTCCGATATTTGATGCGGTCTAATGGTATCTTCGAATCATCTTCAGTTAAACTGTTGAAAGAAATAATAGACACACAGTTACAAAAGGATATTTGTCGTGGATCAATGATATAGACTCACACAAGTTCCTGGGAAGGTTTTGTCTGCTCAGCGCTATCAAAATCTAATGTTTGTGGCTGGTTTATATATAGTCTCACTGTCTTTGGAGCAGAACCTAAATACAAAGAAATGTAACGAAACAGTAACTATTGTATAATATGTTTAGTTCTCCTATTTTAGGATGAGGATGAGCAATCCAAGCTAACTATTGCAAACTATGATTTTTTCTATATAGAACACACCATCATTTCGTCCAACAATCTGTAAGGTATGAAGTTTTATTGGCTGCTTAAATGCTAAAACAATGATGAGCTGTTCATCACAATCACTCTCTAAGAATCTGTTGTCTGGTTTGAGGCAGTGAGAAAATGGGTGCTCATCACTCTCATTAAGACATTCACTGCTTCTGGAAGATATTAGTGCCATCAAGTCCATCTGCAATATTGCATTACGACATAAAATATATCACAGACTTTTTAAACACAAATAACATAGGTATATGAGCCTGCTGATGAATGGGTGCTCTATAAGCAATAAGCAGTCTTTATGGTCCTCAGATGAGCATTGAATTACTACAGATAAAATAGTAGCTTTATGACATTCCAACATCAAGCATTCTGTGATGTACATGGTAATGTTGAAGCTTAAGGATACAGGGATGCCAGTGCCAAATATCAAAGAACAAAGTGCAGTATATATATATATATATCAGAGAGTCGGTAGACTCTCTATGTAGGGATGGCGCCGACACGGACACGCCCATTTACCAGATGAAACGGCTCATAACTCCCGAACGCTACAGTTATAAGCCTTTTCAGACATATAACAAGGCTCTACGAGTGTTTCTCTATCATATAAGACCCTCAAAGTATGTAAAATACACGTATACAATGACATACGGAAACTGCCACACCTCCGTTTTTGAATATTTTTTCATCATCTTCTTCTTCTTCTTCTTCTTCTTCTTCTTCAAACGGTCTACCTCAAAATTGACAAACGCGCTCACCTTTATTTTAGCATAAAACGATTCCTTTCTCTCCGGTGCATGATCCTAGGCCAACAGAATCGTCGTAGGATCCCTCTCGCACGAGAACGACAAAGACTTACGAGCACTTCCGTATTGTCGGACGCCATTTCCTTGTTAATTGCATATTTGTGATATGATCACTCATGCGCTATTAGACGATCGCGCCTGCGTCAACATAATATTCTGCATTTTCGTAATCACGCGCATAGGTTACATACATCAAGCGGGCTGCTAGTCTACGTGCTGTTTTTGTTTTGTTGTTCATCTACTTGCTGTTCATCGTCGTTTGGACACTTCTCTGCGCTACAGTTTGCTGCGCTTTTTCATTCGTCCGACTATTTCACTCAGGCGGTACAACCACTCTCAGGTACGTCAGTTTTACTGTAGTTTGGTATCCACTTTTATCTTTTCTCATAAATACAGAGTCCCGCCAGTTTGTGTGTCCTGAAGGCCCTTCGCTACTGCTCCGATTCACAATCGCAATAACTTTCAGGTAATATACATCGGCCATGTACTAATGTCCTTTTACGAAGGTGGTCTCATCCCAGTTCATGACACTCTGCTCCGTTTCAGTATGATCATTTTCAGATACATTAGTGTGGGTCATACTGTATTTACATTTACATATATATCGCCTGGAGCTAGATTCATAATTGTTTGTGTTCGCTTTTGTGTGCACACATAATGCCTTCACACAAAAAAGGCTTATCAGAAAAAATATTACCAACAACATAGAGCCAGTAGATGTTCGTGATGCTGACAAGCCAAACAAATGCCCATGGTTTTGGGGAGGACCATGTGTAGATAACAGCTATATAGGAGACTGCTAAACAAAGCTGTGCAAGTCCATAAAGAGCCTACTGGATATTTGCTCAAGAGCATTAGATCCACAGAACTCAAATGTAGGACTTTGGTAGAGGGTGTCACACTATGACCTCAGAGTCATTTTTCTATGACTCAGCTTACCAGCATGTGAAGAGAGACGTTTCCATACCTATTAATGAGGATGACCAGTGTGTTGTAGCTGAAAAACTCCCACACTGATGACAAATGTTGCATGTGCACATGTAAAGAGGAAGAAATGGGAGTGCTCTAGTCAGTGTGAACCTGTTACTGACACAGTGGTTGATGCCATTCTGACCTTGAAGGCAGCCTTTGATAAGCCAATACAAGAAGACAGGCACACCTTAGACAATGTGATAGTGTCCCACTATTGTAAAGTAATCGAATTTTCCTCTGAGGGTCTTAGGTGGCTTGTTCCAATTAGTAGTGATGGTTGCCAAAGTCAACTGAGTATTTCCTGTAGTCCCTGCATGATGTACACAGTGTGTTCTGGAACTACTAGAAAATCACTATGTTGACAAGCTGGATGCCTTGCTGAGCAATGATGTAAACTCAAGCTATGAGCAAAGCACATATACAGAATGTGCAGATGTGAAGTAGCTATAGCATGTCCCCTGGATTGTGTGTCACTGTTGCATATTTGGGGTTGGATGAGTCATCACTGACAGACTGCATACTCATATCATGCCGTTAGCAAGAGTGCACAATGAGCAGGTGGCCACTTAGCTATCACATTCACTAATGGTGCAGCTGCAAGTCAAAAACACTTATCCACCCTCTACATGGTACATCTGGCTGCAATATATATACAAGTGTTGTTGGATTGTACTTAATGAAATAGTTGCGGTGTACCTTGTGCACTAAGCCAATAAGACTGTGTGTAGCTGTGACAACTCTCCCATTACAAAATGTGTATTCTGACTGATCCTTTTCCCCTTCTCTCCCCTGAACTTCCTTCATCTTCTACCTTCCCAGATCTTGCATTCTACCAAACAAAGCCACACATTTTACCGTTTTCTTACCTGCACTCAGTAGTCTGAGTGACAACATATCAAGTGAGTCATAGGGTGAGTGGAGCAGGTACACCTAGTTGTACCATGCACCAGAAACATTTCTGTATAATACAACATCATCACCAAATACCAAATATCGTTGTCATGCACATGCACACAATATTCAGCTTATGGCTAAGTGGGTTCACCCACAATGCTGCAAGCATTCATCTAGTTGTATGTAAGCGGTGCTGAGTGACTTGTGGGCATGTATGTGTGTATTTATTGTACGAAGCCACCTAACATGAAAGGCCATAAGTGTTCTTTATTTGCCATAATGTATAGTATGCCATTGTCTAACCGTGCTTTATTATCCCAGTGTGCTCTATTTTCCCTTTCATCTTAATATAGTACACTTCCATATATGTCCTCAGTTTACTCAACAAGGTCAAAACAATAACGCCCTGCGGTTCTACAGAGTCACGTTTTCTGCATCTGTCACGCAGCGGCATATGCCAAGGCTGGTATCATGACTCAGAAGCAAGCCAAAGGGAACACACTCACCTCTGAAACACTGATTCTTATTTCATAATAGTGAGTTGCTGTCGTCTGTCATAGGTAGCAGCGCAGCCCTTAGGTCAGTGGCCTTAGGCTTTGCAGACATTCATGACTAAGAAGCATGTTGGCGGGAACACGCTCACCTCTAACACACTGCCAATTGTTAGCTAAGGCATTAAATTGTTCCTAGCCTACTCTGTAGAGCCCTCGCTATTGAGGAATGAGCTGAGTAGCTTCTCTGCTGTTACCTATCCCAAGCGCTAGTTTGAAAATTTCCGTATATACGTATACAATAAACCAGTTAAAGTACCCGTATATCCTCGTACATTACGGGATATAATGTACTCGGAATGTGTCTCGATGCCTAATAAGGCACTCGGCTACGCCTCGTGCCTTATTACGCTCTCGACACATCCTCGTACATTATATCGCGTAATGTACTCGGACGGGTACTTTAACTAGTACATACAGTACCTGTTTATGTGCACCTTCATCTAATATTCCCCACTCTGTCATACAGATCTACCTCTGTCTGAACCTATCTCCAGTATATAACCAACTGAAATCCTCAACAACACTTCCAGAACATGTTTTTGTTTGGGTTTATCCTGTGTTTTTCCCTTATGAATTTTATCTCGGGTTTTTGCCTGGGGGTTCCAGTGGCACTTCCTTAACTGTTGTAGATATATCCTATTGTAAGAACTACATGCATCATTACTCATGAAAGCCACGTGTATTTCAAGCTGTCATCTCATCAATAATTTCTTCAAGTCATATCCTCATTTCCTATTAATTCCGTACCTAATCTGACCATGTTGTATTTTTGTAATAATGATCCATCATTGTATGTATTATGGCCTTCATACTTTCCACACTTCCTTTGTCAAGTCCTACTACTGATTACATCTATTCCCAGCAATATTTTTTCGTGTACAATAATATTTCCTCACAATCAATAGCAGTAAGTTGTATCTTGTTCTCAGTTCTCTGAGTATGACTCAATAACAATATTCTTATTGCGACATTATAGTAACAAGTAGAATGTAAAATAAGCAAGTAGGTGTGATAAGGCAATCCACGAAGAAGCAGAATTCGAAGTGGGTATAAACCCAAGAAAAATTAGTGAAACAAGCGTAAAAAACATTTCATTAAAATGTTCAAGGATGTAGGGATGGTAGTGCCAAAAATTAGAGAAACAAGATTGTAGTGACCCAACTGGTGCACAGTGAATTATGATGTGACCATATGCAATTTATGTATGTGGGGAAATGATTAAAAGCCATGTGGAAATTATGCATGCACAACAATGACTGACTAACAATGTAACATATTTCAGAGTTCACGCTACCACAAAGGCGAATTACAATTCATGCATCTATGCAGACAGGAGATAATTGCATGCAACAATAACAACATGCGTAACCCCTCCCTACATTTTATTTCGTGGGGTTACGCATGTTGTTATTGTTGCATGCAATTATCTCCTGTCTGCATAGATGCATGAATTGTAATTCGCCTTTGTGGTAGCGTGAACTCTGAAATATGTTACATTGTTAGTCAGTCATTGTTGTGCATGCATAATTTCCACATGGCTTTTAATCATTTCCCCACATACATAAATTGCATATGGTCACATCATAATTCACTGTGCACCAGTTGGGTCACTACAATCTTGTTTCTCTAATTTTTGGCACTACCATCCCTACATCCTTGAACATTTTAATGAAATGTTTTTTACGCTTGTATATATATATATGTTGCAAGACTGGAGATGATGTAGGGAGCTAGGAGTTACACATGTTATTACATTTACAGTTCCAATCCCCTTCTTGCTGCATATATACTGCACCTGTTCCTTCGATTTTTGTGTCATCCATACATCCTTTAACACTTTATATTGTTCCACACTCTTTGTATGCAAGACCCAACCTTTTTCCTGCTCGTGGTCACATGAATGAAACATACACATGCATAACAAGGAATGCATCGACTACATGGAAGTGCCACTGTATCTTAGCTATATACTTATCCAGGAAAGGGCCTACAAAGATTCTGTTGATGAAAGGCATTGCTCATGGGAGTAAGAAGAAGCTGTTTGGTAAAAAGGTAAATACATGTATTATGTTATGTAAGTCTGCTTTTGTTGGCTTTACACAAAATTATTTATACAGAGGAACACCAAGTTTGAATAATAGGAAAGATTCAGATGTGTGTGGATGGAGTATAAAATATAAAACAATATCCCTGTATATACCTGCCCAGGAATGTCTATTTTTTGGCAGCAAATACTTTCTGTAGCTTCTGATTCTGAGCCAAGATTTGTGATAATACCAGATGCTAATCCTGCCTCCATTGCTCCTTCAACCTACATGGATGTAAAGTGGTAGACATATGCACACAGAGCAATATATATGAGATATGCTGATACCAGATGCCAATGATTCCTTCTCTGTTATGTGCAGAAATGAAGTAAATGGAATCTACCTGAGTTTTGATGTATATTGTAGGAGATATATTATTGGGATATTAAGCTTTACAACCACCAATTTCCACATTTAATGCTACTTTTGTTAGCAAGATATGGAAAAACTATTTTGGTGGTATAAGCATTTGGAGTAGTATGTTTTTTAGACCAAGTTAGCTATATATGAATTAAAAAGGCAGCATTTTGAGTTCTTCGCCATTTTATGACTCTGGCTAAAGAACATCTCTGACCATTCCTACATAATGGACTTTATGCGGAGTCAGACTCTCTGATACATGTAGAGTAAGCATAGACATGTATATAATATACACATGAATGCTAGTCAATATCATGTCCATGGTATACATACCACATGTATTTTGGTTTGGTCTTTGAAGAAAACAAAAGTTGGTATAACTTGGATATTATATCTCAATACAGTATTCTGCAAGGAAAGAACAAAAGTGCAAAAACATTAAATGTTGAAGGATGTAGGGATGACAGTGCCAAAAATTAGAGAAACAAGGGGAGAGTGTTATTGTGTATAGAAACACTCGTAGGCCATGTGATGTATCTAAAAGGTCTTATGGGTGCTGTATCCAAGAGTTCTGAACTGTTACATTTGTTAAGGTTTAATGGGTTTGTCAGCGCCAAACATAATTAGTATGCAATTTATCTGATTGCATACATAGTACGAGCTACTCCTCCATTACATTTTAATACAGAAGACGTGGTTCTGTATGTGACTTCCTCTATGAGATAAGGGTAATATTATAAAGAGTATTATTGCCACTTGAGATATACAGACATCATTCCTTACAGATATCCTACATACCTCTTGGGAGGTTGTAGTTGTAAAAATAGCTATTTTGCAACTGAGGTAACCACACCTAATGTTTAAAATAATGACCGATTTTTTGCATGTACAACAATTTAAGCCTTGCACCAAAATTGTGCGCCAAACCCTACACAGAGAGTCTACTGACACAGGTAGGCTGAGGTAGCTAATGTAAGCACTCAAGGCGCATGTATACGTACTTACCACGAATTTGTTAACATCCACACTTATGAAGACTGCTTCATCATACACAGCACTCAACCACTCAAAGAGTGGGGCAATTTTCTGGCAAGATGCAGAACTGTGAAAGTTAAAGTTTAACATGCAAGTATACACCTTTTTGGAAGAAACTATTTTGAATGCTATTTCTATCCCAATATAGTCAGTAAAGTTTACCTCTTATATCGAACCATTTAGCTATATCTATTTATTTCACTTTTACAAGAATAATGACAGACTGAGGTGAATATCAATGGCTAGCAGATGCATTATAATCTACAGCACACACTGAATTTCTGTATTCACTGAGGTAATACAACTGTGTTAGCACAAGTGGAGGCTGAGGTGCAAGTAAGCAATTAAATCTGGTACTAGACAGAACATTGTCATAGAACAATAACTTAAACATACTGGAATCGATCAAGAAAAAAGTGTCCTTATGTAGTACAGTATGGTGCAGAATTGGCTCAGTTTTCAGGTTGAAAGCAAGACTGACTAGTACATCCAACAGTGTGAGAAATATTTAGCATCCTCATGACAAGTGCTGTCTGGCTGTCAGAAGCACTATAACCACATGTACACCCTCTATTAAGCATATCTCCACAAATGGCTGACTGAAACAGCTACATAATTGTAATACCATGGTAAATATGGAACAGAAAAGAGGTAGAGTACCATCCTTACTAAGATTCAGAGAAATTGACCACAACCAGCTTTTCTCCAGCTGCTACTAGCTCCTTTTGGAAGTCAAAATCACTTATGATATTCTTTATCCTTCCTCCATCTCTTCCCTCAGGTACTGGACTAAAAGGGCACATTGTTTATATTACATGTGCATGCATTCATATCTTTGTGCTGTATATAACACTAGCTGCAGTTGTATTCAGTAATTGCTGCAAACACATGTTCAGCATGTTAGAATTAGAAATAGAGGTCTGTGGCTTCACACACTAACTCAATATCTGATCAGTCCAAAACCAGTACTGAACAACTCACTCGTAGCTGGTGTACATGTGCCCACTTATACAGACACCACATTGCTAACCCTCAAGACACATTCAGGCCTATACACTGTGGGACACAGTACCTCACCTGCACTCAGAGAAATCGTCAGCTGGAGAGTGAAACCCCAAGGGTTGATCAGAATACTCTTGAGATCCTAGGACAGTCACTTCTTTAAAAACTGCTCTGCATTTCTCTACTGATTTCTGAAAAAATATGAGGTATATATTCAATGGGTACAATGTTAACACTGTAAGGAGGGGCTGCAAAAGTTGATATATTTTGCATGCCATGATCCCCTGTACCTACTTACTGCATATATGTGTTTTCATACATCCTTTGGCTAAATATTTTACTCTTGTTTGACTACTTGTTTAAAAGTACACTTAGTGCATAGTAAGTTCAGTCGTCCCGCTAACCCCACCCCTCTCAGCTGTGCATAGTCACGTGAACCATGGAAGGACCAAAAACAAAATGGCATATTGTTATATGGAAATGCTATATAGACCTTATTAGCTGTTATCAGTCAAGATGAGAATTATGTTGTTCTAGGATTATGCCACGCAAGAGAAAGTTTTGTAGAAATGAAGTGTGAGTATTTATGGCAATTTTAAAGTAGAACATTTTCGAATTCAAGGGAATGATGAACGGTTTGAGTGGCCAGGTAATTGCAGATTATTATGGCTATGCATAACTCAATAATGATGATTGGAGATGAGCAAACACATTCCCTCTGTAATGGCAGTTAAGGGCAATTTTCAATCTTTGCTCCATCATATGGAAAGCGAAGTAAGCATACCAGGAGACAAATTGAAGCCAAAATCTTGTTCAGAATGGGTTATAGAAGCTTCCTCTTTTCTGGAGGAAATACCTCCCTTCTCTAAAGAGATGCTGACTGATATCCTCCTCTAAAGACCCACAGGCTTCATACACATCAAGCAATCTTCACTAGGGACTTATTTGCAGACACTAGCTCACTCCATTTAAAACTTTTTGTTAGAGGATGTAGATGTGGAAATACTAAAGGAATAGAGTAGTACTGTTTGAAGCATGAATGAAATCCCTTGATGTCTTACATATTGTGAGTGCTTGGAATTCTAGAGTTTTCCAGAAATATGGTGGTTCATAGAATCATTCAATATCCGATAATATCAGACATTGGTCTTTTGACGAGCTATATATCAAAAAAAGCTTTCTTGCACTCAAGAAATTGGTACATGAAAGAAGCTTTTTTATTGTAACCTAAACAGCATAGAACACAGCAAAAATGATTGTTATTTTATTGTTACCTCAGTTGTATGTTTCATAGAAAAATATTCTGTATATAGTTCCACTAGTCTAGGACAAGAATGTGTGCTGTGTGGGATTTCCACTAAGGCAATGTGTTTTGCTCCAAATTGTTTTAAAATGAGTTAGTGTAGCCATTACAACCTATAAATAACAGGGCATACATATATATACTCAGCCAGTAATTGTTTCCTTCATACTTGGGCATGCATGCAGTTAATCATTTATTGCACCATTACATACTATATCTAATTTGCACATTCCTTACTCAATCGCATTTTAGAATAGGATGCAACTGAAGTAGCCAGAGTCAAAATAATCATCCATTGCAGGGGCGTAGGAAGATGAAAAGTTGTAAGGGGGCCACAATTTTGGTGCAAGGCTTAAATTGTTGTACATGCAAAAAATCGGTCATTATTTTAAACATTAGGTGTGGTTACCTCAGTTGCAAAATAGCTATTTTTACAACTACAACCTCCCAAGAGGTATGTAGGATATCTGTAAGGAATGATGTCTGTATATCTCAAGTGGCAATAATACTCTTTATAATATTACCCTTATCTCATAGAGGAAGTCACATACAGAACCACGTCTTCTGTATTAAAATGTAATGGAGGAGTAGCTCGTACTATGTATGCAATCAGATAAATTGCATACTAATTATGTTCTAAATAACTTTTGAATACCAAGACAGGTTAGAGTCAACTGAGGTGACCACACACACTGGTCAAAAACACCACCTCTTTCTCCTTGTGCATCAATTATGATTCTCAGTCTGAGACTGTGCTAATTAACCGCCAATGAAATATCAAATAGCGCACGCCAGATGTGAGCATGTGTTTGACTGTTATCATGACTTGACTGATAGGCTAGTTCTAAGAATCACCAATTTATATACAACTGCTTCCTGTAAACAAAGGGTCCCTGGCCTCTGTAGCCCTATTCCTACACCACTTCATTGTTTGTAGTGAATAAGTGGGACCATTTCATGTTGACTTTTGGTAACTTACTCTAGCACTTACAGCAGAAATATTTTGTCCTGAATAGGGTTGAACTTCACTAACTTCACTCTCAGTCATTCTACTGAAAATGTAGAAATTTGTGATTATATAGCAGTAATTTTGGCTTTATATTTACTTTGATGATATTTGTTCCATCTGCAATTCATCTCCTGATTGCTTCTTCTCTGTTCTCTCTAGAGAGGTTAGATCAAAAAGAGATAATAATAAGCTATAATTCCAGTTCATTAATATATGTAGTACCTGTAATTACAGTAGCTGACGGAACTTCTGCAACTACTGACTCATCCTGCATCCAAGAAAACATAGTATTGTGTTATGCAGCTTGGTTATTATAACTACTCTGTGGTCTATTAAAATTTCATGTGACAGCTATATATGATATACCCATCAAAGTTACCAGCTATGTATTTTTCATACCAATGTCAGGGAAAGCTCTGCTTTTGCTTTGAAGACTACCCTCTCTTCCAGGGGTCTTGACAGAAGGTTTACTGCTATCAATTTTCGATGGAATGTGTACATCACGTGTCTAGCCACTTCATATGGAACTAACAGAGTAAGCTTAGTGGAGCCTACGATACTCTGTAAGGTGCGAGGTGTATGAGAGTGCATTCCAAAATATTCAGCCGTTGATCGTTGGACAGTGCGAGCATCACGTCGTGTGTGTTGAAAACCCTCCAAATCAATTTGGAAAGCAACGGAGTCAGGTCGTGGGGAGCATAGCTTTATGGTGTTGAAGTAATCAATGCCTATCTGTGCCTCAAGTTCATCAATATCTTGAACATAGGCCTTCATTTCCTTCTTGAGGCTAGCATTGCCATACTCTTTGACTACGTATTCAAGGAGCTCATAGTGAACAGAATTCCAGTACTGATTCAAAACAACGAAAATCTGAGCAAACGATGTGGCATTTCTAATATCTCGGCGATCATCAGGCGACAGAAGGATGGGCCGGGAACCGTGCAGCATTGCAGGTAAATATGAAATAGCAACCTTAAAATCATCTAGTTCTTCTGGGGTTCTGTAGGTACGTGACAGATGTGTATGCGTTTTCTTAAGAGCGTTCGAAACTGGTTATCCTTTCGTTTTAGCATTTCTTTCACTTCTGTGTTGGATATCATCTTTATACCTGGAAAAAGATTGCAATCCCTCTAAAAAAAGGGAGTAAAAATATTTCCATTAAAATGTTAAAGGATGTAGGGATGACAGTGCCAAAAAGTAGAGAAACAAGTGTAGTATATATATATGCAGCAAAGGGAATGAGAGGCTATAATTATTTATATGCAGCAAGACAGAGGATGAAGGCAGTATATTATATGCACCAAGACAGGGGATGAGGGCATGCAACAATAATAACATGCGTAACCCCATAATGAAAGATGTAGGGAGGGATTACGCATGTTATTATTGTTGCATGCCCTCATCCCCTGTCTTGGTGCATATAATATACTGCCTTCATCCTCTGTCTTGCTGCATATAAATAATTATAGCCTCTCATTCCCTTTGCTGCATATATATACACTACACTTGTTTCTCTACTTTTTGGCACTGTCATCTCTACATCCTTTAACATTTTAATGGAAATGTTTTTACTCCCTTGTTTCACTGTTTTTTTGTTGTATAGAAACAGTCGTATGCCATATTATGTGTCTATAAAGCCTTATAACAGCACCGTTCAGGAGTTCTGCGCTGTTCAATTAAGGCTTTATGGGCATGTCGGCGCTAGACACTTCCAAAGCCAACTTAGCAAGTATGCGCGATGGAGAGGGGATATGGGCGTGTCGGCCCCCAGACACTTCCAAAGCCAGTACGCGCGATGGAGAGCGGGGATACTGAGAAAAAAACCTGAGAACAGAGTCGATCAACACCTGTAACGCAAACCGAAGTTACACTAACCGATTTGCTGCACACCTATGCTGTAGCGTCGTAGCTACCCATTCTTCGAGTGACTATGATGCGAGCTCGAATACGTGCACAAAATAAAAATGGCATACAACAGAGAGGAAGTCTGTGGGCGTGGCTCTGAGTTGTAATTTACATAACCATTTTTTGGTGAAAGGCACTGCACCGGCCAAAAAGAAACCGATTTGTGCAAAAATGAAGATAAATACTTAAGCCGATTTTGAGTTATGCCTGTTTACTGAAGAAGAAGAAGAAGAAGAAGAAGATGTTGGAGAAATCGGGTTTTAGCAAAATCACGCATATCATTGTAGCGATGTATTTTACCACCTTTGAGGGTCTTATCGTGTATAGAAACACTCGTAGGCCATGTTATGTTTCTAAAAGGGCTTATAGCTGCCGCGTTTGAGAGTTCTGAGCCGTTACATTTCTTAAGGCTTAATGGGCGTGTCGGCGCCATCCCTACATAGAGAGTCTACCGACTCTCTAATATTATGATTTAGAGGAACTCACTGGATAGTAAGCTTGGTCGAGCTCTGGAAGAAATGCAATTACCACGAACTGATCCATCGTCATCCTCAGCAGCAACTGCCTCAGAGGACATATTATCCTCCAACACTGCTAAAACATGACAGCCATTATATTGTTTACATGAATGAGTGACTACATATGTAACTGAGATAACAACATTATTGTATTCCTGCTTATGACTCATGAGTACATCCAGAGAGTTGTAGGCTAACTGAAAAGGTACCTCACGATCTACAAAACATGTAAACAAGCAGATAATCTGATTTTACTTACTCTGAGTTTCATGTTCTATGTGTGGGGGAGAGGTCATTGAGCAATCACTAATCTCAGACTGAGTATCTACAGCAGTATGTGAAGACCCAAAAGTAGTATACTGTTTCGAGTTGTCTGCATTTTGAAAATAGGACACATGGATATATAATGTAGTATACAGAGCAATGTATGGTTATCTCAGTTACATGATTAGCAATGACCTACTCCAGTTATGAGTGTCTGAATACATAGACTGAATGTGCAGGCCATTTCTAAATTGCTAACGACAAAGATATCTCACGACACACACACACGAACAAGCAGATGTTACTTACTCTGAGTTTCATGTTCCACATGTGCATGGGGATAAGTCACCGAGCAATCACTAATCTCAGACGGAGTATCTACAGCAGTATGTGAAGACTCAAAAGTAGTATACTGTTTCAAGGTGTCTGCATTTTGAAATGTAGGAAACATGGATATACAAGGTAGCATACGTATGTCACAGAAAAAAAATGATTGTTATTTTTGTATGGTTATCTCAGTTACATGATTACCAAAGACCAATATAGCTATACACTAGTTATGTGTTTCTGGATAGACTGAATATGTAGGGTTTTCCTAAATTGTAGTTGTAGGCTAACAGCAAAGATACTTCACGATCCATACACAAGCAGATGTTACTTACTCCGCGTTTCATGTTCCACATGTGCATGGGGAGAGGTCACTGAGCAATCACTAATCTCAGACTGAGTATCTACAGCAGTATGTGAAGACCCAAAAGGAGTATACTGTTTCGAGTTGTCTGCATTTTGAAAATAGGAAACATGATGTATAAGGCAGTATACACAGAATTGTATGGTTATCTCAGTTACATGATTAAAATGAATGCACTAAAGTGCAGAACCCTCCGCGCCATGAGTTCATACCATTGTGGAGAGACCGCAACTCACGATAACGCCACACACAATCAGCTTACAACGTGGTAAATACTATAATGCGCATGCGTGCTTTCCGTAGGAAAATGGCCGACTGTACGTATGGCTTTCAATGGAGGGAGTGCTGGATCTCTGCAACGGAGCGGTTTCAGAGAAAAACACACAATTTTTTGACCTTCGTTGTCCGTTGAGTACGTGACAGAATTTTCAGCGCGAACAGACGCTCCAGAGGTGAGATTTGACTTAACAGACACAACAGACACACAGACGCAGACAGACCCAACTACAGTAACCCTCCTGCGCATGCGCGGAGGGTTAACAAAGACCAAGCAATAACACACCTATATGAGTGTCTGAATACATGATTTTTAGGATTTCATTATTGCAATGTGTTTCCTCATCCTTCCTTGTAACTAATGTGGCAAAATATAGTAACTCTACCAGGTGTCCTTCATACTAGGGCATGCATATGCATATATACTAAACATAAAATTTGCAGTATACAGTTATGAGTTTGCACTTGTAGTACTATAGATGTGTAGCTGTAGTATTCCTTCAGTAACAACATCGTTTAGTTTACATACATCCCGAATATGATGCAACTGAAGTAATCACACTTGATGGTCAAAACAACCACCTATTTTTTGGAGTGTATCATTTTTCATTACATAATCCTGGTAGCTAGAAATGCAGAATTCATGCAAAATGTGTTCAGAAGGGACAGCGTTTTAATTGTCTAGCTATAGGTATATATACAAGAGTAAAAGCAATGTCAAAGGATGTAAGGATGGTAGCACCAAAAACAAGACAATACACATGCATGGCAGGCAACAATAGTAACATGCGTATCTCCATGCATGCATAGTATAAGATATAGGGAGAAGTGACACATGTTATTGTTGTTGCCTGCCATGCATTATATTATCTTACTTCTATGATTTTTTGCACTACCATCCGTTCATAGAATAGAAGTGTGTTTATTCTTGTTCCACAGGTTTTTATCATGTATATATATACATGCGATAGTAAAACATTTTCGTGTAGAAGGGAGTAGGGATGGAAGTGGTATAAAGTGGGAAACATCTATGCAGCAAAGCAGAGGATAAAAGCAATATATTATGATGATGGATTACACATGTTCTTGTAGCATGCTATCGTTCCCTGCTTTGGTGTATAAATTCTTCTTGTGTTTGGCACTTCCATCTCCGTATCCTTCAACACGAATTTACACTTGTAGTGTAGCTGTAGTAGTACAGTATTTCTTCATTTTCAAGTAAACACATTACTACTTTATCAAACAGTGTTTACGAAAATGAAGAAATATATACTACCACGACTACTCATCTATAGTATTACAAGTGTAATATGTTGAAGATATATAGGTGAAAGTGCCAAAAAGTATAGAAACAAGGAAGAATTTATGCAGCAAAGCAGGGATGATGGCATGCCACCATAATAAAAATAAAGGTCACAGCTCAGCTGCAAATCTTACCATCCCTGTATGAAAAGTGAAGTGCTAGAGGGAAAGTTTGCTTGAAATTCATAATCTAATGCAGCTTTAACACTTCATTTTCAATAAACAAGCTTTGTAATTCCTGACCTAACTTTTTGCCACTTCATTCAACACCCAAACCTTGGTTATCACATTGGCACAGTTAAGGAGACAGTCTCAAGCATTATAGCAACCCCCAATCTTTAATAATCTTGCTGGAACACAACCACTAATATTTTTGCAGTGATGGTACTTAGAAAAATACTGTGGTTCAAATTTGTCCTCCATAGCTAATATCATGGTGCATGTACATTATAATATTATATGTGAGCAACTGGTAGGAAAGGCCTGGCAGACTACACATTTATCTACTGCACTGCATGATGTACATGTACATACCTATCTTTGGTGAAGGTGGGGGAGATGGAGCACAAGCACAATACTTCTCTTCTAGCTCCTGCGCTTTCCTTTCCTCACCTACAAGTCGAGATCTCAGTACAGATAGAAGTGTCTCCCACACGGGCGGAGGGTTGATTCCACTAAGCCACTTTCTCAGTATACTCTGAAGGCATTCTAATGGATTTGCACTGCTCATTGCGTCAAGATCGGAGGGCGGAATCCGCAGTCCCAGACCAATCATTTTCCATTTACATCTCGCATCATAGAGCTCGGTCAAGACATCCCAAAGTGAATTCATATCCAGGGTTTGGCCTATACAGAGGTATAAAGGGGGATCTTTCTCTCTTCCACACACGCAATTAATAACTTACATTTACTCCCAGTTTGAATGCCAGCCATTCTCCTATATGCTGTTAGGGAGCAATTAAAGATACATTACTACCGCTACCATTAGCGAGGCCAGAAACTTATTGGCGAGCGGAGCGAGCCCTCCTAGTGAACTCAACGGGAGAATTTTCTATATATATATACTGGCACTGTACATAACCTAATTTTGCGTGCGCGCGCATTCTCCGCTCGCCAACAATGCCTATCGATTGACGGGCACTGCACATACCGTAAAATTATCGAAGTGGCTATTTGTCCGGCAGCCGGATACCATTCCTGTAGCTGTTGGTCCGGCAATCCCGTATACCCCGCGTGTAATACGACCCGCGGAATGCGCGACCGAACTTCGACCCTTGTATGTGTTACCGTGCAATGCGCAGGAGAGAGTAAGCCACAGGCAGAATATTATATACATATATACAGACCATGAGAAAGTGGATGAGAATATTATATACATATATACAGACCATGAGAGAGTGAATGAGAATACATACACCATGAAGCAATGATGACTTTAACAACATCCACGGCAAAACCACATTTTGTGTTTTGGGCGTTGCTTTAGTGACATACAATCAAAATGAAACCACGTAAGGCATGATTCACACACTATAGAATTCTCAGTTTCATCGCAAATGGCCTTAGTGCACCTCACACAGTACCAAACGGAACTTTTCCTGATCATATTTACAACATTACAGACAACACTCCATGCATCCGGTGAGAAGTACTTCTGTACAATTGTCAGGCTAACATTCTCATCAAGACAAGAGGATGGCACATGATTAGGCCATACTTCCACTTCACACTTGCTGATATCCTTCAGCATAACTACTTTTCCTGTTGAGCCACTTATGTGCTGTTGTAAGAGCTTTTTGTTCACTTTCAGATTCAGCAGCTCACTAACTTCCTTCTTCTCATTTTCATCAAGTCTCCGCTGATGAGGCAGATGCTCAAAAATATCCTGCATTGGCAGAAATGAACAGACTCTGTGTACAGACAGTGCTCATGCAGGCATATAGTCTGGCTAAGCCACACCCCAATCGCACGCGGAAAAGTGTCTGGTGACAAGCCTATACCACGTTTGTACCATGCTGCAGAAATATTGCAGTCCAATCAGATTTCAGAACTGCTAATTAGTAAATTCCAAAATTTAACCCTGTAAATTTGCAAAGCCGGGACAGAGATGTAAGGTAACTAGGGGTAACTCCGGACGAACTTTATTCTTTTTAACACAGCTCTGCCAATACAACAGATATTTTAACCAAATCAAGGGTACACTTACATTGATACATCAACAGCATGTGCATACAAACCAACTTTGGATACGTAGGCTCGCGGCTGCATTACCGCCCCAAACCTTAACCGCATCATAAATTAGTGCGTCGGGTAACTTCGGACAGTAGTGCATGTGCAGTTGAATGTGGCAGTTTTAGAGTGATTAGTGTGAACATATATCAAAGACATATCAGCCTTGATTTTCACCAAATGTGTGTCAGATAATCCGACACACATTTTGTGAAAATCAAAGTTCCTTGTAGCATCGGTAAAGTTTTTGCGACATTTAGCCGCGAATAAGTGATACTGTAGCCCCCTGGAATTAGAACGTAGAAGCCGTGTTGTCTTCACACACAGGTCCAGGTCAGTAGTTATCCTCAGTCTAAGTTTAAAAAATGAGTTACAAGGGTAGACATCGGAAATGTCCGGAGTTACCCCCCGTCCGAAGTTACCCAGCGTTACCTTATGTAGCACGCTACCCTTCCCATAAAATCCAGGAGGCTACTAAAAGTGCTGTTAGGGAATTGAGATACCAAGATGTAAAGCCTGAACAAATGGAAGTGGTAGAGGCTTACGTTCAGGGACGCGGCGTGTTTGCCGTTTTGCCGACTGGCTACGGAAAGAGCTTGTGCTACGGTTGCCTTCCTATCGTATTCAACAACCTCACTGAAGGCCACAAAGAAAACCATTCGATAGTAGTAGTTGTTACTCTTAACGGCAACTATGGAAGATCAGGTAAGCACAGTGCTAAGCTCCCCGTAGCCTAATACTAAAGCTCTGCAGAAAACTAAATAGCCACATGTACTGTACACATATAATCAAGCCATTTGTTCCTACAAAACATGAGGAATACAAAATACCAGGAGTTTGTGGAGCTTTGACCTCTGACGTAATACGCAACTCCAGCAGTACAAATGCGGTATAGGCTTGTCACCAGACCCCTTCCGCATGCAATTGGGGTGTGGCTCAGCCAGACTAGCAGGCATAGTGGTGAGCCGACATCAAATGAACCTTATCAAGTGCATGATTATGTTCCTCTAATACTTCGGTTACAGTAAGACTCTGACAGTCATCACTGAGTCGCAGTTTTATCCCTGCACTGCACCCAATCTTGACGGTGCTGCACGGTGCACATTATCAAACGCGCCTGTACACAGGTATATACTTGTACTGCCTATACATACCTCTGGGTCGGTCGCTGTCCACTTCCTTTACTCGTATATTTCTTGCCACCAAAAACACAGGCAAGGTGAACAGAATAGTACCGCAGGCCCTTGTTAGCAACTGATAATTTTCCACCCGCTTACTAGCAGCCTCGAGCGTTCTCGAGTCCCTATGCGTTAACTGAACATATTTCTCTTTCTGGTATGTGTCGACTTTCTTCGCTAGCTCCTCATAAGAGCTAAAACACTCGCTGACTGCAAAAGTGGTCATCTTGATCTTCTATATACCCCGCCAGGACTGCTGTTTAGTATACTGCCTGTAAACGCCGCGTATACGGGATTTCCGGACAAATAGCTACATAGCTAGTCGTGCGCTCCAAATAGAAACCCGAGTAGAGAAGTCTCTGGTCCTAACATACACTGCTCACGCATGATTGAGCGGGCTACTTCGGACATGTCCTGCTGCAAGTGTAATCGGTCAGGTCGTTGTAGAAACTGTTCTTGCGTGAAAGGTGGTAAGATTTGCCAGGGTTGTCTTCCCCAACGACTCGGTCACTGCGCCAACGTAACACCGCCACTCCAGCGCTTGCCACATGAGGCATCAATTGCCCCGACTGCTCCAACCGTTGATGAGATTGTGGCAATGCCCTCAAGTGATGTTCTCTCTAAGAGCGTGGACGAAAGTCACCCAAATATTGATGTAACGTGGCCGCCTCCTGCCCTACAGCCTCCTAACTTTATGTGGGGCTCCTGTAATGGTGAAGCCTTCTGCACAAAAGTCAACCTGGCCTATGAGGAAGTGGTTCATTGGAGACGAAATCTTTTTCAAGTGCCATCACAGTCTAGCATGAGTTGACAAATTTTAATTATTGAACCGGATGTACTATTCCGTATACAACTTCCGGATTTCACTCGTTTCGGGCGATGTTTTTGTGCGTTTGTAAGTTGAAAAGTACTAATGCTAGGCTTCTTTAGAGTATGCCATCGTCTAGCTTGGCGTATGAGGAGCAGAGTAATACCACATAACCTGCAATTAACCGTATGAAGGATCCACCAGGGATGCGTGAACACAACTACCGCTTCGCAGGACGTAAAGACGTACCATGTTTGTGCCGTCCGAACAGCAGTTTCCAATAACCAAACAATATTTTAAACGAGATATACTTAGTAAACACTTAGTTCTTTTCATGTGTAGAGTTTCGAACTGTTCTACCGTTTAATTCGTGTATTATGTGACGTTTTTTGCATGCCTTTTATACTCGCTGATCATACAGTTAAACAAGTGCAATGTGTATTTGACAGTGATGTATTGTAAGTTCAGTATGTCTTGAAAAGTATAATATAAATCATCAGTCATGTGAACCAACAACAACAGGTATAATACAAAAAAGTATTACGGTCGTTGCTGATACAGTGCACAGAATGGGAGAGAGGTGATCTGCAGTATTCATCTTGGAAAACCATATCAGGCATGTATTCATGCCAGAGAGTGGTTGCTCTCATCAGGAGAGGTTATGGGTGCAAGAGTAGCTACCAGACATCCTGCTGTGCATACATGAGAGAAGGGTATTACTCTGCTCCTCATACGCCAAGCTAGACGATGGCATACTCTAAAGAAGTCTAGCATTAGTACTTTTCAACTTACAAACGCACAAAGACATCGCCCGAAACGAGTGAAATCCGGAAGTTGTATACGCTACGGAATAGTACATCCGGTTGAATAATTAAAATTTGTCAACTCATGCTAGACTGTGATGGCACTTGAAAAAGATTTCGTCTCCAATGAACCACTTCCTCATAGGCCAGGTTGACTTTTGTGCAGAAGGCTTCACCATTACAGGAGCCCCACATAAAGTTAGGAGGCTGTAGGGCAGGAGGCGGCCACGTTACATCAATATTTGGGTGACTTTCGTCCACGCTCTGAGAGAGAACATCACTTGAGGGCATTGCCACAATCTCATCAACGGTTGGAGCAGTCGGGGCAATTGATGCCTCATGTGGCAAGCGCTGGAGTGGCGGTGTTACGTTGGCGCAGTGACCGAGTCGTTGGGGAAGACAACCCTGGCAAATCTTACCACCTTTCACGCAAGAACAGTTTCTACAACGACCTGACCGATTACACTTGCAGCAGGACATGTCCGAAGTAGCCCGCTCAATCATGCGTGAGCAGTGTATGTTAGGACCAGAGACTTCTCTACTCGGGTTTCTATTTGGAGCGCACGACTAGCTATGTAGCTATTTGTCCGGAAATCCCGTATACGCGGCGTTTACAGGCAGTATACTAAACAGCAGTCCTGGCGGGGTATATAGAAGATCAAGATGACCACTTTTGCAGTCAGCGAGTGTTTTAGCTCTTATGAGGAGCTAGCGAAGAAAGTCGACACATACCAGAAAGAGAAATATGTTCAGTTAACGCATAGGGACTCGAGAACGCTCGAGGCTGCTAGTAAGCGGGTGGAAAATTATCAGTTGCTAACAAGGGCCTGCGGTACTATTCTGTTCACCTTGCCTGTGTTTTTGGTGGCAAGAAATATACGAGTAAAGGAAGTGGACAGCGACCGACCCAGAGGTATGTATAGGCAGTACAAGTATATACCTGTGTACAGGCGCGTTTGATAATGTGCACCGTGCAGCACCGTCAAGATTGGGTGCAGTGCAGGGATAAAACTGCGACTCAGTGATGACTGTCAGAGTCTTACTGTAACCGAAGTATTAGAGGAACATAATCATGCACTTGATAAGGTTCATTTGATGTCGGCTCACCACTATGCCTGCTAGTCTGGCTGAGCCACACCCCAATTGCATGCGGAAGGGGTCTGGTGACAAGCCTATACCGCATTTGTACTGCTGGAGTTGCGTATTACGTCAGAGGTCAAAGCTCCACAAACTCCTGGTATTTTGTATTCCTCATGTTTTGTAGGAACAAATGGCTTGATTATATGTGTACAGTACATGTGGCTATTTAGTTTTCTGCAGAGCTTTAGTATTAGGCTACGGGGAGCTTAGCACTGTGCTTACCTGATCTTCCATAGTTGCCGTTAAGAGTAACAACTACTACTATCGAATGGTTTTCTTTGTGGCCTTCAGTGAGGTTGTTGAATACGATAGGAAGGCAACCGTAGCACAAGCTCTTTCCGTAGCCAGTCGGCAAAACGGCAAACACGCCGCGTCCCTGAACGTAAGCCTCTACCACTTCCATTTGTTCAGGCTTTACATCTTGGTATCTCAATTCCCTAACAGCACTTTTAGTAGCTTCCTGGACTTTATGGGAAGGGTAGCGTGCTACATACATCTCTGTCCCGGCTTTGCAAATTTACAGGGTTAAATTTTGGAATTTACTAATTAGCAGTTCTGAAATCTGATTGGACTGCAATATTTCTGCAGCATGGTACAAACGTGGTATAGGCTTGTCACCAGACACTTTTCCGCGTGCGATTGGGGTGTGGCTTAGCCAGACTATATGCCTGCATGAGCACTGTCTGTACACAGAGTCTGTTCATTTCTGCCAATGTAGGATATTTTTGAGCATCTGCCTCATCAGCGGAGACTTGATGAAAATGAGAAGAAGGAAGTTAGTGAGCTGCTGAATCTGAAAGTGAACAAAAAGCTCTTACAACAGCACATAAGTGGCTCAACAGGAAAAGTAGTTATGCTGAAGGATATCAGCAAGTGTGAAGTGGAAGTATGGCCTAATCATGTGCCATCCTCTTGTCTTGATGAGAATGTTAGCCTGACAATTGTACAGAAGTACTTCTCACCGGATGCATGGAGTGTTGTCTGTAATGTTGTAAATATGATCAGGAAAAGTTCCGTTTGGTACTGTGGGAGGTGCACTAAGGCCATTTGCGATGAAACTGAGAATTCTATAGTGTGTGAATCATGCCTTACGTGGTTTCATTTTGATTGTATGTCACTAAAGCAACGCCCAAAACACAAAATGTGGTTTTGCCGTGGATGTTGTTAAAGTCATCATTGCTTCATGGTGTATGTATTCTCATTCACTCTCTCATGGTCTGTATATATGTATATAATATTCTCATCCACTTTCTCATGGTCTGTATATATGTATATAATATTCTGCCTGTGGCTTACTCTCTCCTGCGCATTGCACGGTAACACATACAAGGGTCGAAGTTCGGTCGCGCATTCCGCGGGTCGTATTACACGCGGGGTATACGGGATTGCCGGACCAACAGCTACAGGAATGGTATCCGGCTGCCGGACAAATAGCCACTTCGATAATTTTACGGTATGTGCAGTGCCCGTCAATCGATAGGCATTGTTGGCGAGCGGAGAATGCGCGCGCACGCAAAATTAGGTTATGTACAGTGCCAGTATATATATATAGAAAATTCTCCCGTTGAGTTCACTAGGAGGGCTCGCTCCGCTCGCCAATAAGTTTCTGGCCTCGCTAATGGTAGCGGTAGTAATGTATCTTTAATTGCTCCCTAACAGCATATAGGAGAATGACTGGCATTCAAACTGGGAGTAAATGTAAGTTATTAATTGCGTGTGTGGAAGAGAGAAAGATCCCCCTTTATACCTCTGTGTAGGCCAAACCCTGGATATGAATTCACTTTGGGATGTCTTGAACGAGCTCTATGATGCGAGATGTAAATGGAAAATGATTGGTCTGGGACTGCGGATTCCGCACTCCGATCTTGACGCAATGAGCAGTACAAATCCATTAGAATGCCTTCAGAGTATACTCAGTAAGTGGCTTAGTGGAATCAACCCTCCGCCCATGTGGGAGACACTTCTATCTGTACTGAGATCTCGACTTGTGGGTGAGGAAAGGAAAGCGCAGGAGCTAGAAGAGAAGTATTGTGCTTGTGCTCCATCTCCTCCACCTTCACCAAAGATAGGTATGTACATGTACATCATGCAGTGTGTAGATAAATGTGTAGTCTGCCAGGCCTTTCCTACCAGTTGCTCACTTATAATATTATATATGTACATGCACCATGATATTAGCTATGGAGGACAAATTTGAACCACATTATTTTTCTCTAAGTACCATCACTGCAAAAATATTAGTGGTTGTGTTCCAGCAAGATCATTAAAGATTGGGGGTTGCTATAATGCTTGAGACTGTCTCCTTAACTGTGCCAATGTGACAACCAAGGTTTGGGTATTGAATGAAGTGGCAAAAAATTATAGGTCAGGAATTACTAGCAATCAATTTAAACAACTTTTCACAACTAAATTCCACAAAGTATGTTTATTGAAAAAGAAGTGTTAAAGCATTAGATTATAAATTTCAAGCAGCCTTTCCCTCTAGAACTTCACTTTTCATGGTAAGATTTACGACTAGCTGTGACCTTTATTTTTATAGTATATGGATATTATGGCGGCATGCCATCATCCCTGCTTTGCTGCGTAAATTCTTCCTTGTTTCTATACTTTTTGGCACTTTCACCTATATACCTTCAACACTTTATGAAAATATTGCACTTGTAATACTATAGATGAGTAGTCGTGGTAGTATAGGTGGTATATATTTCTTCATTTTCGTAAACACTGTTTGATAAAGTAGGTCGCTTGAACTGAAGAAGAAAGAAGAAGATGATGAACAATTGGCGTTTTTACAATTTTCCGAGAATCACCGTTGCGGTATATTTTACGGGGGGTTGAGAGTATTATAGTGTATAGAGGCACTCGCAGAGCACGTTGTTTGTCTGAAAAGGCCTATAACATCCGCGTTCGAGAGTTCTCAGCCGTTACTTTTGTATAGGGCTAATGGGCGTGTCTGCGCCATCCCTACATATAGAGTCTACCGACTCTATGATAAATTCAATGCTCATCTGAGGACCATAAAGACTGCTTATTGCATATAGAGCACCCATTAATCAGCAGGCTCATATACCTATGTTATTTCAGGGGCGTAACTAGGATTGAACCTAGGAGAGGTCATTAATTATTCATTAGCCTACGTGCCCGCGCATGCGCGTACGACCGGGCGTACGGGTACAGTGCGGACTAGTCTTGATCCTTATAACTTCTTGCTGCCAGTTGTGCTCTCGCTTTTGGTTAGCTGCTGCTTGCGCGCTGTCGCTCGCGGGTTGTTAGCTTTACAACTAGCTGCCGCTTGCGGCGAGCCTAATAAATTATTCATACGATCGAAAACAGGGGAGGCAAATGCCTCCTCTGCCTCATGCTAGTTACGCACCTGTATTTGTGTTTAAAAAGTCTGGGATATATTTTATGTAGTAATGCAATATTGCAGATGGACTTGATGGCACTGATATCTTCCAGAAGCAGTGAATGTCTTAATGAGAGTGATGAGCACCCATTTTCTCACTGCCTCAAACCAGACAACAGATTCTTAGAGAGTGATTGTGATGAACAGCTCATCATTGTTTTAGCATTCAAGCAGCCAATAAAACTTCATACGTTACAGATTGTTGGACGAAATGATGGTGTGTTCTATATAGAAAAATCATAGTTTGCAATAGTTAGCTTCGCTTGCTCATCCTCATCCTGAAATAGGAGAACTAAACATATTATACAATAGTTACTGTTTGGTTACATTTCTTTGTATTAGGTTCTGCTCCAAAGACAGTGAGACTATATATAAACCAGCCACAAACATTAGATTTTGATAGTGCAGAGCAAACAAAACCTTCCCAGGAACTTGTGTGAGTCTATATCATTGGTCCATGACAAATATCCTTTTGGAACTGTGTGTCTATTATTTCTTTCAACAGTTTAACTGAAGATGATTCGAAGATACCATTAGACCGCATCAAATATCGGAGTGTACACAGCTTAACAGTGAGCATCAATTGTTGTGTGACTATATACACTAACATTTGATCAAAAAGACTAGGAAATGTGTATTGTACTTCAAATGCACACACACACACACACACACACACACACACACACACACACACACACACACACACACACACACACACACACACACACACACACACACACACACACACACACACACACACACACACACACACACACACACACACACACACACACACACACACACACACACACACACACACACACACACACACACACACACACTTCTACAAGGTGTTTGTGAAGGATAATCAGGGAGAGGAAGAGACAACAGTAATAAAGTATCTGGGACTGTTTGGGTGCCCACTGGACACAATAAAGATGGAAGAATACCAGAGAGTGAGTGTTGTGGCATTTAAAAATTACTATTGATAGAAGATGTGAGTTGAGGATGTGATGTTAGCCATCATTCTCATTGGGTTTAAAAAGGGAAATTGCCCAAATACTGCAAAATGCCCTACTTCCCTTTTGTTTACAAGTATACACGTGCTAAAACTTCCAAATTAATGTAGTGTAGTGCATCATAGAGATGTTTTGTAGGGAGTGCCTATAGGAGCTTGTTTTTCCCATTACATGCCAACATATAGGTAGCTATGTAAGTGCATGGAAGGTTTTCTCTTCATACCAAGTTTAATATACATTACGGTGCTAACACAGCCATTAGCTATAGAAATATAATAAAACTGCTCAGAACTCCTGAACAGAGCTGTTATGTATTGTTTTGGATACATATTCTGCCCTAAAAGTCTATACAAGGTAAGAGTCTCTAATACATAATAAGAGTCAGGAAGAAGAAGAAGAGGAAGAAATAGAGGAAGTAGAGGAACGATAGGAAGAAGGGAAAGAAGAAAGACTTTATGCATGTGATTGCATTGGTGTGTTTTGCCTATATACTCTTCCTCCTCAACTAAATAGCTTCTTATTGTTGCCTTTCACCAACAGAAACTTTGTACAACCTTTGCTGGACAATTAGAGCTACGTTATGCTAGGCCTTGCGTATAGTGGAACACCATTTCTTGGTGATTATGTACAAGTGACCCCAAGGTCTACCAACTCTGTGATATACCAAGACAGGGCAACATGTGTAACTCCTCCTTGCATTGTTTTATAATGGAGTTATGCATCTGTTAGTATTGTGTCATCCTATATTGCAAAGGCTTCATTACGCATTTAATTTGCACCTGTTTTCTTCTCTTTCTCCTTATTCAACAATTCGATCATGTTTTATTCTTGTTATTGTGTAGGTAACAGGAGAGGTTGGTGAGAAACATGTTCTCTCTGATTGTCCAAATACATAATCTTATCTGACTCCTCAAAATTGCATTACTATATCATGATGAGTATATAAAAATGAAAATGACAACAACAACAATATTACTAACATACAAATGGTGTTGTCACTGAAGAATGCTAAGCCAAGCTCAGGATTGCTATAATAGCCTTACCACATTAAATGACGCCATAACTTTAAATGAGGTATCTATGGCAAATACCATCCCAGTAACTAATCTATGTCTCAAAAACTAACTGAGCTTTTACAGAGAGAGAGAGAGCAGCATAAATGGGAGGGGCAGATAGAATGCAGACTATATGATGACTTTCAGACAAAAATGGCTCTCGACTGCCATGCAGAAACGCACCACAGATTTAGCTCATGCGATAAGACATATCTGTGCCTTCATATTTGCTCGAAACTGCCCATGAACCAAAAAAGTGATTTTTTACCCTACAACCCTTGTAATGTGCGTAGTTCGTAGTCAAATATGTATACATACCTTGCTGTTGTGAAGTTTGAAGATATTTGTGCATTATGTGCTGCAGTTATAGCCACATATTACTATATATGTTCGTGAACTAGTACTCTCTTCAAAAGGCACAGAATCTTAGCTTACTTTGTCACATATGAATGTAATAGAGTAGTGCGAGCTAGGAAGGGCGCAGAGTTAACATTGTTACAAAGGACTATGGCCACAGTGTCCACATGATCATAGCCAACATTTAGTTATGCATACCTGCAAGAGATTCACACAATATGTATGTACTTGCTAACTATATAACGACAAGTTTTTAAACAAGACTTAGCTAGTAAACACCAAACATAATGCATCCTGCTTGGCATAAGGAGAGCCCAGGAGATTGAGCCAGAGAAATTCCACTTGGAAAGCAGCTATACAGTGACTGTAACCATTGAAACAGTTCTGGAGAATGTCAGCTCTAGTGCTATTTCAGTAGGTTTCATAATTCTCACAAATACAAATGCACCTAATGTGATAAATTCCAATATTAGATACCTGCACTCCTTTTGTCATAGGTAAGTTTTTTCATGATCATTATTTCATGTATCTAAAGGAGTAATTGGTGTACAGTTCCTCGTAATTTGACAATCCAGTCAATGGGTCATAACGGAGCCCACCTCTCATGGCAACAGATGTCCAGTACATCTTCTCCTCTACCAGTCACCTATGTTATCACTGCCATGTTGGTCGACACTGGAGATAGGGTTTATGATCAACAAATAACACTAGAGATCAATAAGCCTCATTCTCTACTACTAAGCATGGAAGAATATGCCTGCAGAGCTGTCAACTACAGAGTCATGTTGTATGGGCATGACCAAAGAGTGTCAATTGTGGAAACTCTCTCAGCCTGTATATGAGTGTGCTGATTGTTATCAAAAATGGTTTTTATGCATAATATTGTCTTCAATGCAGATCCAATATCAGAATGTCACTGCAGAGGCTTCATTCAACAGTGGTGAAAGTTTTAAAGATTTGAAATTGAGTTTATTGTAAGAAAAAGTACATTGTATAAATTAATGTAAACTTTGCCCTCTTTTAGCCACCACAGTTGTGTGAATTCCAAAGCTCCAGTTGCATTCGGAGATATAGCAATGGCAGTGAGACATGGTCAAATGACCCAGTCATCATCACTGACATCAGTCGAGTCATAAGAGAGGAGATAGACTCTGGCATTGAGAGAGACACAGAGTACACAGTCACACTGCAAAAAAGAGGTGGTTGTTTTGACCAGTGTGTCCTCAGTTGTATTACGTGACTATAACCTATCCTGGTATGTAGAGCATAATTTTTATCTGAGTGCATACATGAGTGCAAGCTACTCCTCCATTACATTTTATTACAGAAGTATAGTACAGTGGGGTTATGTACCTGACTTCCTCTGTGAGTTAATTATCTCAAGGGACATCGTAGTAAGGAAATTATTTCTTACAGATATCCCACATATCTCTTGGGAGGTTTTTATGTTACAACTGAGGTATAAGGTTAATTTAAAATAACATCCCATTTTGCTCTACATACCAGGACAGGTTATAGTCATGTAATTCAACTGAGGTAACCACACACACAGGTCAAAACCACCACCTCTTTTTTGCAGTGTCATTACTGACTCTGGAAACCTGCCATCTAATGCAGTGAGTTGATTAGAATTAGTGATATCAGCTTACTTTCTACAACCTGATCTCCAGTAAGACCAAGTCAAATGTTGCTTTTACCTAGGGTGAAGTATGTTATCATACCTGAATAATATCACAAATAGATTATCAGATGTACATTATGACTGGTGTTTTGGTTGCTACTCTTGCATTTGCGTTTATTGCTGGAGTGACAGCATTGTATTGCCTTAGACAGAGGAAGAGAAAGAAGGAAAAGTTGCGAGGTAGAATATGTAAACACGTATAAAGCCACACTACTATATTGTCTAATCACACAGTGCTGTCATCTGTCAAGATGCAAGGACCAATGGTTCAAAATCCCCTATATGAATCAAGTACATATACACATGTGGCCTCCCACTAGTTACTATAAATGTTGGGATATCAGGTTACATTCAGTGTCAATAGTCAGTGTGTTGGCGTTCCCCTATAGGTTCAATGAGGTCATGCTCTAATTTCATAGTATATGAAATAAGGAAATGGGAGTTATTTAATGGAGCAGAACATCCGTCTTACTATGATTGATAATAGGAACGGTTCCCATTTAACAGGAAAATTCATTCTGTGTTGAACAACATGTGGTAGACTGACTTTCACTATGATGTAAGAGGAGAATATTTTGAGACATAATACATACTGTGCCAATGGCTGCTGTATATATTGCTGTATGGAATTCCGACTTTAGTACTACTATTATACACAGACTGTGTATACTACTAGACTTATTAACAAGACATGTAAATACATGTGCATAGCACACTTAGGAGAGAAAGACAACCCAGACAAGCAAGACACAGACAAGATACTTAGCTAAACCATATACATAGCATACAAGTTGAATAATCAATGCAAGAGATACCTGTATGCCCAGATGGTAGGTGAAAGAGCCTTTTACAGATTCCACATATGAGGGTAAAAATAGAAATCTACTTCCTGCTGCTGGCATTGTATGGTAGGGTATTCTCCTGGACCTTTCCCTCAGAACATACTGGATCTTTCCCTGGATATCTAAGCTATTAGAATGTGTTCTGGCACTACAGTTGGTAACCAACCATTGCCTCTCTATAAGAAGTACAGTACATGTCACAGTACTATACAGCTGGATGCAAACATCCTCTAACTAATGTTCCATTAAACTTTTCCTTGAATGATATTACAAGTGGAATGTTGGAGGGCCATCTCGGTCCATGGATATGTACAGTACTCACATATAGTGCAGTCTTTTCTCCCACTCCTGCTCTATACATGTAGCCACCCTATGTACAGCTGGTTAAGCTCAGCTTTGATAGGCCATGTTCCAATGTAAACTATCCTTTATATGGCAAATTACAGGACACACTGTCTTTTCCCTATATCATGGAATTTTGAGAGTAGTATGCAAAAGGAGGAAAAGGGGATTACTCAAAAGACAGAACAATTTTCGAGAGAATTTGGATACTCCCTTTCTCTGTTATCATGTGTGTGGTGATATATTGATACAACGTTGGCATCCTTCTCATAGGACGGACTTTTACTATGATGTAAAAAGAAACATTACATAGAGCACTGCACTAATAGTGAGTTACTTTTATACATTGTGACTGTTTCTGCAATAGTAAAACACATAATTTTAAGCATATAACACATTCACAATTTTATGCCTTTAACTTTCAGACCACCTCACA
The DNA here is from genome assembly GCA_963970385.1 of Theonella swinhoei. Classification (NCBI taxonomy): domain Eukaryota; kingdom Metazoa; phylum Porifera; class Demospongiae; order Tetractinellida; family Theonellidae; genus Theonella; species Theonella swinhoei. The sequence goes on along the minus strand of OZ019955.1, from coordinate 3,215,651 downwards.
TATCTCAAGACGCTCTTTGTATTTCAAAGATTAGTGTTATATATCTCTGGAATGCATTATCAAATCTTGAAAGTCTTCAGGGAATTATATATCTACTATATATAACCATACATGGCTAACAATGAAGGTATAGTAAGGCACACAGTAGAATAGGATAGGTGGTTTGATTTCCCTGTGATGTCTGCATTAAAAGATATGAAGATTTTTAATCCCAGGTATTTACCTCCTACTACATGCGAACCACTTAGCACATACTTCACCAGGAGTTTTAGGACTTTAATTAGTCTTCTCTCATTATGAGTTCCCACTATGGGAATCCCCAGCTCTGGTAACGGTTGCTTATATTATAGAACTTAATAGTGTTTATCTTCCAGGATATAGATAAACAATGTACAGAGAATGGTATGATATAATATATAGTATTATGTAAACCTGTATTCAAAGAAAAGTAATATTACTGGGTTCAGTGTTTCTGATTCAGCTGTTGCAGTATGTACATGTTGCTACTGAGCTTACATGTAGTACACGAACACCCCTCTAGTTCTACTCGCAGACTGTACAGCTACAGACTAGTACAGTACTACAGTGCGCTCGGTGGTAGCTACGCAAATTGAGAAACTCGCGCGCGATCGTGGGCCGCACAGCGCTACTAGAGCAGCAAAAAGGGGGCGTGGCTAAGCAAAATTTTCGGCGAGTTTCGCGCGCGCCATTTCCGCCGCTGAGCACCCCCATTCTCTAAATCCTGGCTACGCCACTGCCACCATTGGATCTACCCCTCATTATCTTTTCCGGATATGCGCTACGCTTCATTGCGCAATTATGATGTAATGCCTCCCAGCGAGAGCCTATCCAGTATAAAAGGCGCCAGCGCTTGTACCTCAACACCAAATATATTTCATCTACTGAAGAAATGGAATTTTCGACAATCAGCCGCTACTCTTATTTGGCACTCTGCTTGCTGTTTGCTGTTTCGACAAAGTATGCGAACAGCACTATCGTACAGCATCCGTCATCGACATCAGTAACAATCAACGAATGGAGCAACTTCTCGTGCTCAGTGAAGTTGAACTGCTCTGAGAAGTTCTCTCTCAGATGGAGGATCGTAGCACCCATGATGGACGAAGCGAGGGGCTACCATAAATCTGAAATACTAATTAATATGTGGAAAAGGCAGGGCATTACTATAGTCGCACGGTCAGATACTCCCACTGTTAGTGAAGAACATGGCTGTATGAAGGTAGAGACTATCAAGATTAATACTACTAGCCAGATGGACGGAGCAGTCATACAGTGTGCAGCCAGATACGGAAAGAAACCACCCTCCTATATCTATAGCAAATTTGCAGTATTGAAAGCACTTCCAGACACGACAGAGGGCAGTACTTCTCTAACGTCACCTTGTATTCAATAGGAGTCATTTCTCTATCTGCAATGCTCTAATGCATATTCTTTTAATATCATATGCTACATTATCACGTCTGATGACCTTACCAGACTTATATTTATATCACATTTTATGTTTGTAGATGTTATACTTCACATAAGCTATTGTGTATATCCATGTATTATGGAAATGTGTAGTGATCAGTTCTTCTATCGGAATCACGTGCATGTGCGCGCGCACACAACGAGCACTCAGTGAGTGGATATTTCTACACATGTGTACGTAGTTTCCTTTACATGTTTACAACACGCGCAGCATAGATTGGGAGGAGGTATACTGAAAGTACTATACTACATGTTTACACGTAGCTATATCAATCATGTAAATGCCATAGTGCATATCCTCGACATGCAATATAGGTAGCCGCTAGTGCACATTAATGTATTGTGTTGAAACGTCCTTCATTGTGACAAGATGAAGCAGCTGGCGGTGCTAGCAGTGCTAATATGCACTGGTCAAGGTAAAAACTTGATGCATATTTTACTATAGCTACGTACAGCAGGCCCGTAGCGAGGGGGGGGTTCGAGGGGGTTCGGACGAACCCCCCTTTTTCGCTAGATAATCCGCAAAATTCGACTTTATATAACATCTTGCTACGCCACACAGTCACGTATAGATCTTATTATATAATACCTTCTGTCGACGTCGATCTTGCTATCACGATCGATCACATAGCGCCGGCCTAGAGAGATAGGTATATACCCTAGTGTAGCGATCGCGAAAGAGAGAGGGTGTAGGCAGCGCATAGCGGGATCATGTCCCCATACCCCGCTAGAGAGGTGTGCTTCGCACACCATTTACAATAGGGACATGTGTAACCCCCCTTTCTTACAGGCTGGCTACGGGCCTGTACAGTGAAAGAGTTCCATACATTCTTTAGCTCAATTGATTAGCCGTTGTGTAACTGACGGGTCAAGGGTCCAACTGCAGTGCCCAGTGGAGGGGGAGGAGTATGACTATTATTATATCAGCTGGGAAATATATATTATAATAATAATAATAATTTATAGACAGAAAAATAAAAGCCGGGATGGCTTATCAGTTATTAGTCAGTATGTATTTAAATGCTTTATGAGTATAACACGCTAAAGCTCTAATGATAACTGGGTGAGTTGACTGCATGATACATTTAAACATCTCAGGAGGAGAAAGAGCAAAGAGAGAGGGGACAAAAACATGGATAGACTGGAGAAGCTCTGTTCTTAAATGGTTATATCTCTTGCATTCCAATACAAAGTGTATCTCATCATCAACCTTCTGACAAACAATGCATAACCGATGGTCGGGAGGAATTGGTGTAGGTTTGTGATATCTTCCCACTTCTATCTGCAAGCAGTGGCAGCTCGTCCTCAATCTTGTAAGAGCAATACGGTGATTTACTTTTTTAATGGTAGTTAGATATGGTTCAAGGCCAAAGACATATTTGAACAAACGGTAGGTTCTTAACTTATTCCCGGCTGTCCCACGCTTGCTAGATGTACAATTGAGCTGTTCCATCCATTGTTGTACAAACTGGTCCCTGTACCTTGACATTACAATATTTATTTCAATATGCTCAAAACCATTCTCACTAAAAGCAGATGGGAAACCTGCCCTGTTGTATATTTCTCGTAGCTTAGACATCCAACATGCTTGATAGCCACTTTGGCTCATTACTTCAGACACTGAGACTGCATGTAAAAGTATTGTTGGTATATTCCCTTCACAGATTCTCTTCCAATATTTTAGAATCCTTTCCTTCCAATATAAATGAAGTGGCAACTGACCCAGTTCTCCACGAACTGCTGCATTGGTAGCATTTGGGGGCAAACCGAGAATAAACTTCAAAAAAGATAGTTCAGTAGATTCTAGTTCCTGACTTTCTTTAAAACCCCAAATTTCACATCCATAACAAAGTATAGGTTTTACCATAACATCATATAGTTTCAATGCAACCAGAGGTGATAGAGTTTGGAGCTTGGATAATGTTGTTTTCAAGGAAAATATTGCTTTCTTTGATTGGCTGGATAGGTACTTCTTGGCCTTACTATATGAGCCATTAGTAGATAACCACACTCCAAGATATTTGTACGAATTCACTCTCTCTAGATATACATCTGCCAATTTGAAAGAACATCTGTTGAAGCATTTGCCAAACACACTAACTTTTGTCTTGTCTGTATTCACTTCCAGCTGCCACTTTTTGCAAAAGTTTTGTAGAGAATTTAATTGTTTTCTCATACCCTCAGCACAAGATGAGAAAAGTACTATATCATCAGCATACATTAAAACATCCAGAGGTTCGTCGTTCAACATAATACCTGCATGATTCTCTGCAAGTTCTGGTATAAGACCACCTATGAAGAGACTGAAGAGAAGTGGACTCAGTACACAACCCTGTCTTACCCCTATTTTGCAAGGGAATGATTCTGTGGCCTCCCATCTAGACACTTTCACTCGTGCTGAGGCCTTGTTATACATTGCTTGCAGTATATGGAGCATCTGACTACTAATACCTAACTGTGAAAGTCTTAGCCATAGTAATTCATGTTGGACACGGTCAAATGCTTTCTTAAAATCCCCATAGCAGACAAAGAGTGGGCATTTCCTCCTCTTAGAATCCTCAATAATTGAATTTAAAATAAAAACACAATCAAGCGCTCTCCTATTTTTGCGGAATCCAAATTGTTCCTCAGGCAACAAATTTCTCTTTTCGGCCCATTCACTGATTCTCTTGTGCAATACCATCGCAAATATCTTTCCCATTCCATTCAGGAGTGTTATACCTCGATAATTGTTAGGATTTGTTTTTTCACCTGTTTTATGAATTGGACAGATTAAGCCATTTGACCATGGTGTGGGATATTCCCCATTCCTCAGCACTCGATTAAAGAGTTAAGGATGGCAATACTCTGGATGACTATAGTCAAGAAGAGGACACTATGTCATTCAATGCTACCTGGAGTGGCACTGGATATGATGTGCTAGAGGTCTCATGTGATGATGGAGAAGAGCAAGCCTACTATGCATTTTTCATTGTGACTAGTGAGTAACTATTTGTGTGCAATACAAGATAACTGCGACACTATCTATTTGGGTAACAACAAAAAAAACTTGACATGAACACCTTCCTCAGCTCTATAATATGGTAAAATAATGCCAACTACATAGAGCTGCAAATGTACATGAGCAGAAACACAACAGGTAGAACATAAGCTGCTCTCGTCAGCATCACACTAAGTCCAACAACCAGATTGATATGAGGTGTCAGTGGCGGATCTAGGATTTTGCTAAGGGGGGAGCATGTCGCGCGCGAATTTTGAAGCCACACCCAGTTAATTACACGCACGCGCGCGATTACGGAGTCACGTCCGCGTGTGTACAGGAAACTTTGTTGTCACCCCTGCCCAGTTTCAGTTATAGAGTAAAGGGTACTAAAGTTTACATGTAAGTGAAGAGTTGAGAGATGGAAATCCCTTGAAGAGCTGGGTGTATAGGCGCTAGGCGTCTGTAAATATTTATAGCGCGCTAACGCTAACGCACGCTGCGCGACGAACGCATGAAATCGACAGTAAGTCAGCTGCGCCTGTTCGTGAGATGTGAGCTATTGAACAGTCGCAGCAAAAGGGGGTTTCAGTGGAAACCTCTGAAACCCCCCTAGATCCGCCACTGGGTGTGATCAGTGTCAAAATTGGGTGTTTTGGAGATCACACTCCATAGATTGAGACTGCTTTGTGATGGTGTGAAGGACATTTGCTTGTGTCAGGTGTTCCTAGGAGACTGCTATTGTGGCCGTTATCGTTACGGTAGTTGTGTGTGTGTGTGTGTGTGTGTGTGTGTGTGTGTGTGTGTGTGTGTGTGTGTGTGTGTGTGTGTGTGTGTGTGTGTGTGTGTGTGTGTGTGTGTGTGTGTGTGTGTGTGTGTGTGTGTGTGTGTGTGTGTGTGTGTGTGTGTGTGTGTGTGTGTGTGTGTGTCTGTTAAGTCACATCTTACCTCTGGAGCGTCTGTTCGTCCTGAAACTTCTGTCACGTACTCAGCGGGCTACGGAGGTCAAAAAATATGTATGAAACCGCTTCCTTCAAAAGTTATGGCGTTATTTGCTTACCTATGGCATCCTACAGCGATATTGCAGCGGTATTCTGCGCAACTTTTCGACGGCAGAGCTTTCTAAAGCTCTTAACAAGGCTAACAGTAGGCTAAACGCTACCTGAAATACGACTCAATGTAAGGCAGCGAGCATCTTTCTCTTTAGTCTCCGTCTTTTGCTCAGAAATCTTCCGTATACTTTCCATTACACGCATTTCAGTGGCGCGTGAGTTTTTCAGGATTCGCGCACGCGTGGTGCCGAGGGTTCTGCACTTTAGTGCATTCATTGTATTATCATTAAATTTTGTATTTGCATTTTATACTTGCAGATCGGCACAACTCAACGCTACCCATCTCTCCCATTTTGCAGAAAGGAAATAACACCGCCCTTAATCTCAGCTGGGAAAATCCTATTACAACTTTCGAGGATGACCATGATGTGTACTACAACTACACAGTCACAGTAAATGTGACTGATGGCTATACAGCCACTCTACCTGTTGATATTGAGGCACACATACCAAAGACCAGTCTGCTCTTGCCTGACCTGGCTGGCCTTCAATGTAAACAAGTCAATATCGGGATAGCATTGCCTGGCAACTGTGCTGAAAGAAAAATATCTGGATCATTGCTTATCGGTTAGAAAACAAACATGATATTATACATATGCAATAGTTGTAGTGAAAGTGTTTTCCTTCTGTCCAGTTCCGCAACCATTTCAGCAAAATGTTACTATAGCTAGTCTTTTCTCACCAAATGGCGAGTGGAAAAAAGTCCACATCAGCTTCACTGTAAGTTGATGATTTGACCAGGACATGTAGCTGTAGTTTCTCCTTCTTTCCAACTGCAGCCTCCCCAGCTCTGTCCTTTACAAACAGCCAGTTACCTACTGAGGTTTGATGATAGCAATGAGGAGTGGTCTAGAGGCCCAGTGGCTATATCCGATAACAGTCAAACAGTTCATGTGTATTTGAGTAAAGACATTGAACCTCAGCTCAAATGGGATAAAAACTACATTGTCAACATTGTGATCATCACTGAATATGGCAATGCATCATCAGCTGCTAATTTCAGTAAGAAAGACATTGAAACAAGATACTTTAACATTATTTTTCTCTACTGCTTCACAGGTACTCACCCACTTCTTGCAATAGGTAATATATATTCATGTTATGAGGTTTGCCTAATTTGTGATCGTTCATGATCAGGTAAACTGAGGGTTGTCTACTACAACCAGACTAGTGTGCATGTTACATGGGTCGATCCAAGTACTATCGGCTCTTCCTTCTACACAATAAATGTCGGCTCTTCCTTCTACACAATAAATGTCACTCATAATTCCTCTGGGAGAATCATAAAGTCATTTATTCATCGTGAGGGAACCTCCTTTGTTTCTATTGATTGTTTCTATTGATCTGGATGGCTACCAGTGTGAGAGGGTTCTAATTCAAGTAGCAATATTAGGCAAGGAACATAGAGCAGAATCAGTTGAGGCAGTCCTACCATCATGTGAGTGATGAAGATAACAACATACGAGAGGCAGAGATATCCTTTATAGTGGGTGGAATGTATTATTATGCATTACTACTTAGTTATTGTTGTGAGTAAAATTTCTCTGAATTTCAAGCCTCCTCTAGCATGTGAGTTTCAGACCTCCAGCTATATACTCACCATCTCTGATGGGAATAAGATGTGGACCAATACTCGTGATCCTGTGGTAATTATAGATACCAGTCAGCCAATGTTCCATTAAACCTTTCCTTGAATGATATTACAAGTGGAATGTTGGAGGGCTATCTCGGTCCATGGATATGTACAGTACTCACATATAGTGCAGTCTTTTCTCACACTCCTGCTCTATACATGTAGCCACCCTATGTACATCTGGTTAAGATCAGCTTTGATAGGCCATGTTCCAATGTAAACTATCCTTTATATGGCAAATTACAGGATACACTGTCTTTTCCCTATATCATGGAATTTTGAGAGTAGTATGCAAAAGGAGGAAAAGGGGATTACTCAAAAGACAGAACAATTTTCGAGAGAATTTGGATACTCCCTTTCTGTGTTATCATGTGTGTGGTGATATATTGATACAACGTTGGCATCCTTCTCATAGGACAGACTTTTACTATGATGTAAAAAAGAAACATTACATAGAGCACTGCACTAATAGTGAGTTACTATTATACATTGTGACTGTCTCTGCAATAGTAAAACACATAATTTTAAGCATATAACACATTCACATATTACCACTTACGGTGTATAGCTCTAGCCATATCTACATATGCACTGTCATGTATGTTGCACTCTAGCTCCTAGTTGTAGGCTGTGCAGCTAGCTAGCACATGAACTTCCTGAGGATGTATGGTTGAAAGTATACCTTGGGTCTTGAGGTGCATGTAATCCTCACAGTCACCATGTATTCTAGCACTTAGAGTGTATATTGTGGTGTAAAGAGTCAGATGTATGCACATTGCATAAGTGCAACACTTCAGCTATGAATATTACAGTATCATATGTACTGTACTAGATGATACTACTGGGGCAGCGAGAATGACTCGACTAGTCATAAAAACAAACATTGTGCGCATGCTCAGAATAATGGAAAGTATTTGGTGTATGGCAACAGAGTTGTACCTACCATGATGTAGAAATTATTCAGCATAAAACTATAGGCGGCTTTGTTCCAACTTGCCCAATTACCTACACTTCTCTTCACACTCTGTGGCAAGATGAGAATAAAATGCACCATCACCCTATCTACCTCTGTTCCACACACAATTTTATGCCTTTAACTTTCAGACCACCTCACATATCTCAAGACGCTCTTTGTATTTCAAAGATTAGTGTTATATATCTCTGGAATGCATTATCAAATCTTGAAAGTCTTCAGGGAATTATATATCTACTATATATAACCATACATGGCTAACAATGAAGGTATAGTAAGGCACACAGTAGAATAGGATAGGTGGTTTCCCTGTGGTGTCTGCATTAAAAGATATGAAGATTTTGAATCCCAGGTATTTACCTCCTACTACATGCGAACCACTTAGCACATACTTCACCAGGAGTTTTAGGACTTCAATTAGTCTTCTCTCATTATGAGTTCCCACTATGGGAATCCCAAGCTCTGGTAACGGTTGCTTATATTATAGAACTTAATAGTGTTTATCTTCCAGGATATATATAAATAAACAATGTACAGAGAGTGATATGATATAATATATAGTATTATGTAAACCTGTATTCAAAGAAAAGTAATATTACTGTGTTCAGTGTTTCTGATTCAGCTGTTGCAGTATGTACATGTTGCTACTGAGCTTACATGTAGTACACGAACACCCCTCTAGTTCTACTCGCAGACTATACAGCTACAGACTAGTACAGTACTACAGTGCACTCGGTGGTAGCTACGCAAATTGAGAAACTCGCGCGCGATCGTGGGCCGCACAGCGCTACTAGAGCAGCAAAAAAGGGGGCGTGGCTAAGCAAAATTTTCGGCGAGCTTCGCGCGCGCCATTTCCGCCGCTGAGCACCCCCATTCTCTAAATCCTGGCTACGCCACTGCCACCATTGGATCTACCCCTAATTATCTTTTCCGGATATGCGCTACGCTTCATTGCGCAATTATGATGTAATGCCTCCCAGCGAGAGCCTATCCAGTATAAAAGGCGCCAGCGCTTGTACCTCAACACCAAATATATTTCATCTGCTGAAGAAATGGAATTTTCGACAATCAGCCGCTACTCTTATTTGGCACTCTGCTTGCTGTTTGCTGTTTCGACAAAGTATGCGAACAGCACTATCGTACAGCATCCGTCATCGACATCAGTAACAATCAACGAATGGAGCAACTTCTCGTGCTCAGTGAAGTTGAACTGCTCTGAGAAGTTCTCTCTCAGATGGAGGATCGTAGCACCCATGATGGACGAAGCGAGGGGCTACCATATATCTGAAGTACTAATTAATATGTGGAAAAGGCAGGGCATTACTATAGTCGCACGGTTAGATACTCCCACTGTTAGTGAAGAACATGGCTGTATGAAGGTAGAGACTATCAAGATTAATACTACTAGCCAGATGGACGGAGCAGTCATACAGTGTGCAGCCAGATACGGAAAGAAACCACCCTCTTATATCTATAGCAAATTTGCAGTATTGAAAGCACTTCCAGACACGACAGAGGGCAGTACTTCTCTAACGTCACCTTGTATTCAATAGGAGTCATTTCTCTATCTGCAATGCTCTAATGCATATTCTTTTAATATCATATGCTACATTATCACGTCTGATGACCTTACCAGACTTATATTTATATCACATTTTATGATTGTAGATGTTATACTTCACATAAGCTATTGTGTATATCCATGTATTATGGAAATTTGTAGTGATCAGTTCTTCTATCGGAATCACGTGCATGTGCGCGCGCACACAACAAGCACTCAGTGAGTGGATATTTGTACACATGTGTACGTACTTTCCTTTACATGTTTACAACACGCGCAGCATAGTTTGGGAGGAGGTATACTGAAAGTACTATACTATACATGTTTACACATAGCTATATCAATCATGTAAATGCCATATTGCATATCCTCGACATGCAATATGGGTAGCCGCTAGTGCACATTAATGTATTGTGTTGAAACATCCTTCATTGTGACAAGATGAAGCAGCTGGCGGTGCTAGCAGTGCTAATATGCACTGGTCAAGGTAAAAACTTGATGCATATTTTACTATAGCTACGTACAGCAGGCCCGTAGCGAGGGGGGGGTTCGAATTCGAGGGGGTTCGGAAGAATCTTGCTCCTCCACACAGTCACGTATAGATCTTATTATATAATACCTTCTGTCGACGTCGATCTTGCTATCACGATCGATCACATAGCGCCGGCCTAGAGAGATAGGTATATACCCTAGTGTAGCGATCGCGAAAGAGAGAGGGTGTAGGCAGCGCATAGCGGGATCATGTCTCCAGACCGCGCTAGAGAGGTGTGCTTCGCACACCATTTACAATAGGGACATGTGTAACCCCCCTTTCTTACAGGCTGGCTACGGGCCTGTACAGTGAAAGAGTTCCATACATTCTTTAGCTCAATTGATAAGCCGTTGTGTAACTGACGGGTCAAGGGTCCAACTGCAGTGCCCAGTGGAGGGGGAGGAGTATGACTATTATTATATCAGCTGGGAAATATATATTAAGGATGGCAATACTCTGGATGACTATAGTCAAGAAGAGGACACTATGTCATTCAATGCTACCTGGAGTGGCACTGGATATGATGTGCTAGAGGTCTTATGTGATGATGGAGAAGAGCAAGCCTACTATGCATTGTTCATTGTGACTAGTGAGTAACTATTTGTGTGCAATACAAGATTACTGACACTATCTATTTGGGTAACAGATATGGTAGAATAATGCCAACTACATAGAGCTGGAAATGTACATGAGCAGAAACACAACAGGTAGAACATAAGCTGCTCTCATCAGCATCACACTAAGTCCAACAACCAGATTGATATGAGGTGTGATCAGTGTCAAAATTGGGTGTTTTGGAGATCACACTCCATAGATTGAGACTGCTTTGTGATGGTGTCAAGGACATAGGAGACTGCTATTGTAGCCATGATCGTTAACCCTCGGCGCGCGCATGCGCAGCGAAGGTCACGGTAGTTTGTGTGTATGTGTGTGTGTGTGTGCGTGTGTGTGTGTGTGTGTGTGTGTGTGTGTGTGTGTGTGTGTGTGTGTGTGTGTGTGTGTGTGTGTGTGTGTGTGTGTGTGTGTGTGTGTGTGTGTGTGTGTGTGTGTGTGTGTGTGTGTGTGTGTGTGTGTGTGTGTGTGTGTGTGTGTGTGTGTGTGTGTGTGTGTGTGTGTGTGTGTGTGTTAAGTCACATCTCACCTCTGGAGCGTCTGTTCGTCCTGAAACTTCTGTCGCGTACTCAGCGGGCAACGGAGGTCAAAAAATATGTAGGGTTTTCTCTGAAACCGATTCCTTCAAAAGTTATGGCGTTATTTGCTTACCTATGGCATCCTAACACGCATTTCAGTGGCGTGTGCGTTTTTCAGGATTCGCGCACGCGTGGCGCCGAGGGTTCTGCACATTAGTGCATTCATTGTATTATCATTAAATTTTGTATTTGCATTTTATACTTGCAGATCAGCACAACTCAACGCTACCCATCTCCCCCATTTTGCAGAAAGGAAATAACACTGCCCTTAATCTCAGCTGGGAAAATCCTATTACTACCTTCGAGGATGACCATGATGTGTACTACAACTACACAGTCACAGTAAATGTAACTGATGGCTATACCGCCACTCTACCTGTTGATATTGAGGCACACATACCAAAGACCAGTCTGCTCTTGCCTGACCTGGCTGGCCTTCAATGTAAACAAGTCAATATCGGGATAGCATTGCCTGGCAACTGTGCTGAAAAAAAAATATCTGGATCACTGCTTATCGGTTAGAAAACAAACTTGATATTATACATATGCAATAGTTGTAGTGAAAGTGTTTTCCTTCTGTCCAGTTCCGCAACCATTTCAGCAAAATGTTACTATAGCTAGTCTTTTCTTACCAAATGGAGAGTGGAAACAAGTCCACATCAGCTTCACTGTAAGTTGATAATTTGACCAGGATATGTAGCTATAGTTTCTCCTTCTTTCCAACTGCAGCCTCCCCAGCTCTGTCCTTTACAAACAGCCAGTTACCTACTGAGGTTTGATGATAGCAATGAGGAGTGGTCTAGAGGCCCAGTGGCTATATCCGATAACAGTCAAACAGTTCATGTGTATTTGAGTAAAGACATTGAACCTCAGCTCAAATGGGATAAAAACTACATTGTCAACATTGTGATCATCACTGAATATGGCAATGCATCATCAGCTGCTAATTTCAGTAAGAAAGACATTGAAACAAGATACTTTAACATTATTTTTCTCTACCGCTTCACAGGTACTCACCCACTTCTTGCAGTAGGTAATATATATTCATGTTATGAGGTTTGCCTAATTTGTGATTGTTCATGATCAGGTAAACTGAGGGTTGTCTACTACAACCAGACTAGTGTGCATGTTGCGTGGGTCAATCCAAGTACTATCGGCTCTTCCTTCTACACAATAAATGTCACTCATAATTCCTCTGGGAGAATCATAAAGTCATTTATTCATCGTGAGGGAACCCCCTTTGTTTCTATTGATCTGGATGGCTACCAGTGTGAGAGGGTTCTAGTTCAAGTAGCAATATTAGGCAAGGAACATAGAGCAGAATCAGTTGAGGCAGTCCTACCATCATGTGAGTGGGAGCAATTTTGATAATGCAGCATTTGTGAATATGAAGGCACTGAAATATATTGTTGATTCTCTTCTAAGATTCTGTGAAATTTGTTCAAGAAGTTCAAGTTGAAACCTCCCTAACAAAAGATAACGACATACGAGAGGCAGAGATATCCTTTATAGTGGGTGGAATGTATTATTATGCATCACTACTTAGTTATTGTTGTGAGTAAAATTTCTCTGAATTTCAAGCCTCCTCTAGCATGTGAGTTTCAGACCTCCAGCTATATACTCACCATCTCTGATGGGAATAAGATGTGGACCAATAGTCATGATCCTGTGGTAATTAAAGATACCAGTCAGCCAGTGGAGGTGGAGATGGAATCTGGGTTCCTAATGGACACTGACTATTTGGTCACCATCACAGTCTTCGCTGAATATGCTAACATATCATCTAGTAGAACTTTCAGTGAGTCAGTAATACCTATGGTGTCCTACCATTTACATTTATCAATGTATCTATTTCTCAGGGTTTGAAATTCCCGTTACAGAGGACACACCAACTTTCACAGTTACCGATGTCACAGGTGTATCATCTACACTGGTGGGTGGGGTTGTGGGTGGAGTTGTATTCCTACTAGTCTTGGTGCTACTGTGTGGGTTTGGGTCTGGAATTGTTGTGGTCTACATTCTCCGACAGAGAAAGAAGAGAAAGCAAAGTATGCTTAACCACAGCTCACTCAGTGCTTGAAATACACTTTCTATCACTGCTTTAATCCTTTAGATACAGGAAATAGAACTCAGAGGGGCATGGTTTCCAACCCTATATATGAGGGTAGTGATGGGTTTTATGAGGAGCTCCCTGACTTCCTACCATCTTCAGAGACCTTTAGTGCGCAAGCATCTGCCTCCATACCTCCTAACATTCCTCCAATGAGGAAGATGGGTCAAAATATTTCTGAAAGCGAGAAAGAAGCAATGGAATGTAAGTTGGATAGGGCGCCACCTTCCTCCCTTGATACCCATTCCCTGTCGTCTCAACATGACAAGACCGAGGACTGTTACACTGTCATGAGTCCTGCTGGCACGCTAACTGTACTGCCACGTAACCATCACAGTGCAGGCAGCCAGCTGGGAGGCAGTTTCCCTTGGCCTATGGGAGGGACACTCTGAACAAGTCCCATACTTGGAAAGAGAACTGACTGCATGACAGTATGAAACTGGCAATCATCAGTAGTTAGATAGTTAGTGCCGCAAACTGGCAATCATCAGTAGTTAGATAGTTAGTGCCGCAAACTTTTACCTCAGATCAATTCACCACCGCGATTGAATACGCATGCGCCACTTTTGGCGCGCGCAAACTATAATCGCGCAGCATGCTGTGTGGTCCATTAAGCTGCGTCAACTGTTAACATAAACTTGGAAAAGTCCCTAACACGCCCGGCTATACTCTAGTTACGCCTGAGCTGGTCGTCACGAGCTGCGTTTTCTCACAGCGAAACGTTCCCGGGCGTCATGTCTCGGTCGTCACGAGCTGAGTTGAGCTGTCACGAGCTATAGAGTAGTAGCGCGTCTTACGGAACGTAAACGGCCTTGAAGTTGCCTCTTGAACTATACGTTCGTCTCGTTCGTCCGTCTCGTTCGTCCGTCTCGTTCGTTCGTCTCGTTCGTTCGTCGTTCGTTCGCACGACGTTCGTCTCTTCTGCACGCACGTTTCTGCTGCCCGATCAAGAAAAGTGAGTTATATAAAGAGGTATGAGTACAGATATGAGTGTTTCCCAATCACCTAATGAGCCAGAGGTTGAAATATGGTAATAAAACAGCAGCCTTTTTCCCTAGCAAAATAAAAAGGACTGGTAAAACAGTGGGAAAGTGCATTAGGCATCAAGGCAAGTGGATGAGTCCAAATGAGTTTGAGATTGTAGCTGGTGTGCACTCACGTAAGTGGAAACAAAGTATCAAATTTAATGAAAAGCCATTAGGAGATTGGTTAACTGATGATGAGAACAAAGTAGAGAATAAGTTTGCAATGAGCCAAGCTGAGATTGAAGCAGCAGTCATGGATACACAAGAATGTGTAGGACAATGTGTAGGACAATGTGATGTTATTCCTGATTTAAATACATCACCTCAACAAGACGATGAGGCTGATCCACAACAATGCACTAGTCATTATGGCAATCAAGAAGACAATGAACATGTAGAGACACAGCATGCATCTCTAAGCAATGAATTATCTTCAATGGATCCTGTGGTGGGGTCTGATTCACCTCACAAGCTTTCACCCTCTTAAATAGAGAAGGTCCAGGGTATCCTTTCCTCCTTGAATGTCCAAGAAAATGAGGGATTGGGTCTGGTAGCCCTTGTTTTGGCCTTAGGGGAAACAGTGCTCAAGCAAAAAAAGCAAATTGAGTGTATGCAACAGAAACTAGCCATTATTGAAGCTCAGAAAGAAAATTCAACATCAAGGACTATTGAGACACAACATGACCCTATCGAAGTTCAAACTGGATGTGGGAGTTTATCTGAGATAGCAGACTCCAAATTTTCCCCATCTCCAAAAGAAGGCCCTTACCTTGCTCAAGCATCTGAGAAGGGTCAACTATCGGATTTGCAAACAGAGATTGAATACTTAGCAAATAGACAAGACTTTTTTGAAAAAGAGCAAGAAAGAGAAAAAAGGAAATTTAATGTCTTGGTAGGGAATGTTGAAGAAGAATCTGATGAGTCTGCTGCTAAGGTACAACAAAAGGTGGAGAAGGTGTTCAAGGAGTACCTTAGATCTGATTGCAAACCCAGGCAGTCCTTTAGGCTTGGGAAAAAGGATGCAGGCAAGAATAGACTAATTCTTGTTAAACTGAAGTCATTGGATGAAAAGGTTAAGTTACTGAAGGCACGAGAGGTACAAACCTCTTTATTATGGAGGATTTATCTAAGTCTGAGTGGGAGTAAAGACAGAAATTAGTGAATGAAATGAAAAGAGAAAGAAGTGAAGGTAACAAAGCTTTTATTCGCTATAGGGATGGAAAGTTAATTGTAAATGGCAAGGTAAAGGAGGTTGTTGCCATGCCAGGCACTCCTGAGAATCCTAATCAATAGGGATTCAGCCAACACCATGCATCTTGTTTGAATCTTAAAATTATATCCTGGAATGTTAATGGATGGTCAAATGAACAAAAATCATGCACATTTAGAAACAATGTTATCAATAAATTTCAAGCTGATATTGTTTGCCTTTGTGAGACTTGGCTAAGGAACAACGATATTATTCATTGTAGTAATTATAAATGGATAGGTCATAATCGTACCAAGTTATCAAGCAGAGCTGTTCGGGGTTCAGGAGGAGTTGGGATGCTTATCAAACTGGAGCTATTTGAAGTATTTGATATTGTAATACTTATACTACGTATGAAGGAATCTTATGGGTGAAGTTTGAATCAAAACATGACTGTTGCAAATGGCCTATTTTGATGTGTGTGTGTTACCTTCCTCCTAGCTCCTCAAGCAGAGGTGATACCTCAGAAGAATTTTTAGAATCATTGGGTGCCCAGATTATGTTATACAAAGGAAAGGGAACAGCTACAGCAAGGTCAAAGTTCAGCATGCATGCAGACAAAGGCAGGAAATGATAGCATGCAACAATCATAACATGCGTAACCCCATATCCCTACATCTGTAAATATGGGGTTACGCATGTTATGATTGTTGCATGCTATCATCCCCTGCCTTTGTCTGCATGCATGCTGAACTTTGACCTTGTTTCTATACTTTTTGGCACTTCCATCCCTACATCCTTCAACATTTTAGTGAAAATGTTTTTACACTTGTACACTAACATTTGATCAAAAAGACTAGGAAATGTGTATTGTACTTCACACACACACACACACACACACACACACACACACACACACACACACACACACACACACACACACACACACACACACACACACACACACACACACACACACACACACACACACAACACACACGCACACTTCTAAAAGGTGTTTGTGAAGGATAATCAGGGAGAGGAAGAGACAACAGTAATAAAGTATCTGGGACTGTTTGGGTGCCCACTGGACACAATAAAAATGGAAGAATACCAGAGAGTGAGTGTTGTGGCATTTAAAAATTACTATTGATAGAAGATGTGAGTTGAGGATGTGATGTTAGCCATCATTCTCATTGGGCTAAAAAAGGAAATTGCCCAAATATCGCAAAATGCATGCTTGCAGCAAATTAATTTCCCTTTTGTTCACAAGTATACACGTGATTGTTTTGCCCACCACATGTCAACATATAGCTATGTAAGCGGATGGAAGGTTTCTCTTCATACCAAGGTTAATATATACATATATTATTAGAATCTGTAGGCCCTGAACAGAGCAGTTATGTATTGTTTTAGACACATATCATGCCCTAAAAGTAGTTCTATACAAGGTAAGAGTCTCTAATACATAATAAGAGTCAGTAAGAAGAGGAAGAGGAAGAAATAGAGGAAGTAGAGGAACAAGAAGAAGAAGGGAAAGAAGAAAGATTTTATACGTGTGATTACAGCGGTGTGTTTTGCCTATATACTTTGATCTTCTTCCTCTCTTCCTCTTCATCCTTTCCTCCACCTCCTCCTTCTACGTATAATTAAATAGTTTCTATTGTGCCTTTCACCAACGGAAACTTTGTATGACCCTTGCTGCTACAATATGCTAGGCCTTTCGTATAGGAGAACATCATTTCTTTGTGATTATGTACAAGCGAACACAAGGTCTACAGAATCTGATACAACAAGAGAGGGCAACATGTGTAACCCCTCACTCCTTACATCATTTTATAATGGAGGGGTGTGGTCCCCACAAGGGGGAGCCCCCTAAAGGGGGCGTGGCAGTGCTCCCGAATGGAGTTATGCATGTTACTATAGTGTTATCCTATATTACAAAGTCATCAAGAATATTGCATTTGCACCTCCTTTCCTCTCTTTCTCCTTATTCAACAATTCATGTTTTACTCCTGTTATTGTGTAGGTAACAGGAGAAGTTGGTGAGAAACATGTACTCTCTGATTGCCCGAATACATAATCTTATCAGACTCCGCATATTTGCATTACTATTTCATGATGAGTATATAAAAATGAAAATGACAACAACAACATAATATAATAATTACATACAATGTAGGGAAAAACACTTCAACACGTGTGCAGGCTGGGCCCTTGCGCGTAGTTAGTAGTCAAATATGTATACTTACCTTACTGTTGTGAAGTTTGAAGCCGGATATTTTTGCATTATGCACTGCATGTATAACCACATATTAATGTGTTTGTGAACTAGTACTCTCCACAAAAGGCACAGAATCTTAGCTTACTTTGTCACAAGCATGTTATAGAGTAGTGGGAGCTTAGAAGGGGGCAGTACTAGTGTTAACATTGTTACAATTGCAAAGGACTATGGCCACAGTGTCAACGTAATCATGCCCAAAATGTACCTGCAAGAGATTCACATAATATATTCAAGTGCCAACAGTACTTGCCATCTATATAACAACAAGTTTTTAAACAAGACTTAGCTAATACATACCAAACACTATGCATAGTGCTTGGCATAAGGAGAGTCGCAAGTTCATAAGTCACAATTAGTTGAGTCTGTCTCCGCTATTAGGTTCCATGGAACCAAGAGGAGGGGGCTTGGACTGATTGTAGGCTCTTCCACATTATGCCGGCATAGTTTTGAGCATAATAGGTAACTTCTAGCACAGAAGAATTATGCTGGAATAATCGGTAAACTTTGCAGTACGTGCACATGCGCACAACGCCTACTACGCTTTAGGTGGGCGTGGTTGCGACCTCTAACGCATGCTCGCAAGAGACCGCGCAGTGTGTATGCCAAAACAGGTTATGTTCCTTGTGTAACTGGTTTTGGTACAACTATGTCCAGCGAAAGCTGTTTTTTTTTGAGAGCATAATGTGGAATAATAGGGAACAGTCAAAGGCATAATAGGCTACATTAATCAGCATTAAAGAATGGCATAATAGGCAAATTTTTTAGCATAATGTGGAAGAGCCTAACTGATTGGGAAATGAGCCACTAGCTGGTGAGTAGGCAGAGTCAGTCTTATTCTGGGTGAGATAAGGTGGTGATATGTAGCCAGCAACAGGATTACTGTGAATCTGAGGGGGTGTCTGTGAATGGAACAACATAATTATACAAGTGCAAAAATCATTTATACCAAATGAAAGAAGAATGTAGGGATGTCACATCATGAAAAAGAAAAAGAACAAGATCCAACACAGAAAGTCATTCATAACCCCATCCCTACATCTTTGTACCTTCTTGAAACAGGCTTCTATAGCACTGAGAAGTGCAAGCCCTGGAGATAATGTGCACATATTTTTGAAAAACAAACCACATTTCTTAGCAATACAAAGATGTAGGGATGGGGTTATGAATGACTTTCTGTGTTGGATCTTGTTCTTTTTCTTTTTCATGATGTGACATCCCTACATTCTTCTTTCATTTGGTATAAATGATTTTTGCACTTGTTCACCTCATTTTTGTGGGTGAAGGTGAAGTTGCATGAATATGCTGTTGACTGGTGCACTAAATGTATAGTTATGCGCAGCATGACTGTGATTGGTTATATTAACCCTCGATGTGCATGCGCTATGAATTTGCACTTCTGTGCTTTCATTTTTTTAAGCAAGAATTATATATAATTATATGGAAGTGGGGGATATGATGAAGGGGGATACATAGAAGGGGTATCAGGTTGTGGGGTAATCATGTGGTTAAATGATTAAATTGAAAGTTTCTGGTTTGTTGTCCTGAGCTGGTTCATTTCAGTGATAGAAGTTCACTCGGGGGGTTTCTGATCTGTAGGAGGGAAATTGGAAGGTATAGGATTTGTATAGTAGTGTTTATACAGAAGAGTGGGTGTGGGTGTAATGCAATGAGAGGTATTGGTTGCAAATACTCTCTAAGGCCTCTTTTTTGGCAAGAGGTGAAAGAGGTTTTTTTTCAAATGGTGTTAGCGAATTTGTTAGTGATGCAAGTGTGTATGAGGAGTAGAGGAAGGTGAGTGAACAGGTTTGTTAGAGTAAATTACATCCAATAATAAGTATGTTTATATATGAGAGCAGTGCATGTGGTACTATGAAAAGGAGGAAAATGTGCTGATCTGATACTCTTTTCATGGGGAGAAACAGAGTTTATAGGCACTAGGAATTTTTAGGTGGTAATGCGGTTTGTTTGTGTCCCGGAAGGTAAGGGCACCTGGGCTAGTGTAGTAGTACCTATGTAAACAATAAGTACAGTAATGACCAATTAGGAGGTGGTTAGGAAGTAACACATGGGGGAACACTGTATAATGAGGTGTAGGCAGGGATTTAGAGTAGAAGGATGCAGAAAGATAGTGGTGGAATTGCAAAAGGGATGAAAATGTGTGTGGTTTTGTGTGGCTAATATAATAAAAATGGGAAGAAGCACATAAATGGAAGTATGGCTTATGAGGGGATTGATTATTGGAGGCTATGAGAGTAGTGCATGGATGTGGAGTGTTGTTGGTTGTAGGGGTTGACAAAATATGCTAGCATATTTCATAGGTGAAGTTTCAATGCTACTGACTAATAGGCAAAATTGGTTTAGTCTTAGAGCAAACTTTATAGTGTAGAGCAAGAGATACCACCACGGGGAGCAGTATGTAAGTTAATGCTCTTAGTGCAACCCTCTAACGCTGCAGCTGAAAGAGGCTTTTCAACGCTTGATTCTAAACAAAATCCCTTGAAGACTATGTATCACGGATCATACACTTGAGCTCACTTTGTCGGAGGTACCAGAACTGCTTGGTACCACGGACTGACTGGAGCATGGTGGACAAATGAGCTTCTAGCTGCTTGTCAGATGTGTTTACCTGCTCCAGTAACATGCTCACTGAAAGACACTGCCTCCTAGTACTTTTGAGCAGGTTGTACACACCTGATGAGAGCTCATGCATTTCCTTCTGCCACAAAAGGTAAAACACATACTGTGGATCTTTACGGAAACCTGGATCATGGTTCAGGAGCCTAGACTTGATGTACTCACTGGTTGAAATTCTCTCTTTGTGAGGATGGAACTCCCCAAATTTCCCAGTGGGGAAGAGCACAGGGAAACACATCATATCTAAATGCTGTTGCCTGTTGCTAATGGGGTCTTCTGTGATGCTCATAAGTCTGTACTGCTCTAAATCAGAAACAGTAAAGAGCTTCCTATCCAGGTTTCTAATTGTGTATGCTTGAAATGCATCATGAGGACACCCTTTTGAGCATTTTAGTGGTGGCATTGTTAGAAACCTCAATTATGTGCTTAGTGCTCTCATCAATGGATTTTTCAGGCACATTCTTGTACAACCAGTTACAGGACCTCAATGTTTTGATAGCAGTCTTTACATGGTTCACGTTTACCATACTACGCCACACAACATTGCTCTTAGTTGGCCTACCATTCACAATAATGTACAACTCTGGGTCTGGTAGGACAAAGCCATGCTGCTCAACCTGATTCAAGGTTTCTAGAGTCTTGTTTAGTGGCAAAGGGAGAAAAAACATGGTGCCTTTGCAAGCCTGAAGAGAATTGTATGTGAGTACTTTACCAGTGTAAGTACCTAGCCTCACTATAGTCTGATAGCACTTGGCCCTCTGGGTCAGTTGTCTACTAAGGAGGTCCAGTTTAGCCAACTCTTTGGGAATGGGGACAGTCTTCAGACCATTCAATACACAACGTGCAGGCATATTGCCACTTCTAACTCTGGTCTTGCAGTAATGGCACATGTACAACACTTGACCTACCACAATAGGTTGGTACTTCAAAACATGTGCCTTCAATTCATCCCATACATTGCATTCAAAATCATCAGAGAGGCTAACAACAGATACAGATATTCTCTGATGCAAACACTCACAACAAATGCATGTGTGTTCAGGGAAATCATATATCTTCTTCTCATACCCAGCAATCAGTGCTGCATGCACAATGCTAAGTTCTGTTTCTAGAGTAGGCTTCCTAAGAGGTAAGTCTGACGATTTAAGATCTTCATACTTCTCATCTACATCAGAACTCAGGAGGGACTTAACACCAGTCATTTTCACTAACCTCTTATAGTCACCACTTTTCAGGGCATTGTCAATATCACAAATAGTCTGTGTGCAATCAGAGCATCAGTAACATTAGCCTGGAACCTTCTTAAAACAGCAAAATGGGTAGAAACTGCTCTGAGTATCATCACGGCACTAGTGCAAGAATGAATGCACTAAAGTGCAGAACCCTCGGCCTACGCGCGTGCGCGAATCCTTGAACGCGTGCGCGAATGCTGGAAAGGCACGTGCGATTGAAACTCAAGGTTGGCTCTGTACACTGCTGGAAGCGCTATTGCTTTGACCGGAGCAGTATCCATGCTTGTACTCCCTCATGCAGTAACCGCTGGTGCTTCGCTGTACATCGAGCAGGAATACCTGATCGCAGGTAAGCCAGAGTAGGCTAGATCTAATTAGCATATTGGCTCTTTAGCTTGCGTTTCACGCCATAACTCTTGAACGGAGCGGTTACAAAGAAAACCCCACAAATTTTTTGACCTCCGTTGCCCGCTGAGTACACGACAGTATTTTCAGGACGAACAGACGCTCCAGAAGTGAGATGTGACTTAACAGACACACAGACACACAGACACACAGACACACAGACCCAACTACAGTAACCCTCCTGATGCATGCGCGCCGAGGGTTAATCACTGGTATAACAAACAATGGGGTGACCTTTTAGGTCAATTACACAGTCCTGTCCTAACTTGGTGTAGTGCCCAAAGGGATACCCCCCATCACATTCTGCCAGGGCTTGTCTGGCTTCTTCAATGGAACCATCAAAAGCAGCCCTGAAGGTAACTATGGCAACTATCTCAACGTCAGTTAATGGCTTGCAGTGCACAGAGCATTCCCACTCAGCAGATTTCCTACCAGATACAGTGTCTGGGACACACCTTGTGGGCACCTACTGGACACCAGCACTAGTGGGATCATGCAAACCTTTAGCAGCAACACATTCACCATCATCGACAGGGATTAGGGTCTCTCTCACATGCAGGTAAGCTGCCTCATAAAAATGGGGCTCAGTGGTCTGGGTATGACAGCCATTTCCTAAATCATCTTGGGTTTCCAGTGTGATAGACTTAATACACCTAATACTATTCAGCAGAAACCCTGCATACTTCCTATGTAATTGCAAGGATCTACCAATAAGTCTTTTAGTTGCAAGTCTAACTACTGCACTTCCAAAATTTTTCTACTTAGTTTCATTCCCGCACCAAAGTGTTGGGAGTTAAACTGTTCCATTAAATTTCCTTTCATTTCTTTATCAGTTAGTAGATTGGCCTGCATAAGCCTAAAACACTTCTCAATCGACAGCTGAGTACGCTGGATCAAACTATATCTAGTCTTGGTCACGTTTACCCTTTTTGTATAACAGTGGTACTTTTGAAAATACTGCAACCTGACACCCTCGTGTGTAGCAGGATACTTACGAAATATTTCCTTCATTACTTCAGGCTTGGATCTATAAACAGTTCTAGAGGCAGCACGTTTAGGCTCAGGGTTTGCAAAGTAACAAGCCTTTGCTGCAGCTTTTCGTTTTTCTGCATTTGCTCTATAAGCAACTCTATTAGCAGAATTCCTCTCTGCCTTATGGGCAATATAATAGGCTTTCTTCTGGGCCTTATGGGAACAATAATAGGCCTTACTAGACTCAATCTTTTTCTCAGGGTGCAATTTGTAAAATGCCCTCTTTTACGCACTGAGCGGTACGGCATTGTTACAACAAAAACAATATCAACTTATCTTCGGACAGAATCCAGCAAGCGGCCAACGGCTGCCGCTTCTTCAGTATGTAAAAAAAGGCCAGAAACACTCCACCGCCTGAAAAGCCAACATTAGACTTCGCAGTGCAGGCCTTCACTGCACCGCGATGAACAGCTCCACAAATAACCTGGGGAAGTGAATATAACCTACGAGTGACGCTGCAAGAGCGCAGATGAGTAGCAGACTTACCAACACGAGGAAGAAGGCCCGGTGGTAAAAATATAAAAGTTGTTCACGAAAGCAGAATATCTGACAGTCACTAGGTATACAAAGCAAGTGATAGAGACACGACGCGTTGAGACAACCCCTCTCTAGCTAAAAGAGGGCACGTGAGGGTTATGCGCGTTGGGTGGGGCCTCCGTATTAGCATAAATGGCGTCTACTATAGACTACTTCAGTGTGGTCCCACAGGGACTACGGTATCGAGGTCCTGGGAGAAAAATAAAGGTATCGGTGCACACCTCCACCGACTCTAGACACGTTTGGTGAAAAAACCAGAGCTTGATCTGCTTCCGTTAGTGAGATAGCGGGTTTACTGAAGAAGAAAAAATGAAGAATATGATGACACGGAATCGTAAAACCCGCGTGTGACTAGATTCTCGCGCGCCCATTTGGAGGCAGGTAGGTGACGGGTGGGATGATGTACGGCTAAAGATGACTCCAAAACTTGTTACTTGTAAGTTTGAAAGCTTAACTAGGCTCTCTACCCTGGTTTGGAGGGTTTTTGTAAATCGATGACGTCATACTTCATTCGCGCCATCCCTACATTAGAGCGTCTACCGACGCTCTGATAGAGAGTTTGGTGCTAATATTTAATAGTATCCTAACTACACATTGAGTGTGTGTATATATATATGTACTTCAGTAAGAAGTTTGAAAGGAAATAAAACAATTATAAGCCACTACATCGCTCTACACAGGAACCTGCAAATTTGTACCTGCAATTATGTTGGTCTATAGCCAATGTTAACCTCTGAAATGGACGTATTGCCTACTTGCATGCCACTATCTTTATGCTCAACCTATAGCTACCTTGTAGTATTTTCAGGACAAACAGACAGTCCAGAGGTGAGATGTGACTTAACAGACAGACAGACAGACATACAGACATACATACATACATACAGACAGACAGACAGACAGACAGACAGACAGACACAGACAGACAGACAGGCAGACAGACAGACAGACAGACAGACAGACAGACACACAGACCCAACTACAGCTGTGCCGATGGTTAATAACTGCAAGGTAAAATGATTTCAATAGAGAATGTATATACATGAAAATTACTGGCACACATTCATGGATATGAAAAATATTTTAGAGGCTATATCCACATGAAGAAACTTCACAGCACATATATGTACAGAGATTACTCATGCACAATACATTTACCTGTTGGGGTTGATGTTGCAGTTTTGCAGTCTGAGAGTCATGAGATGGAAGGAGTGGTGCCCTGTGACTATCAGTGTCCACAGGAAGTGGTTCAGTAGATGCTGCCGTGGTGCGTCTCCTAGTTCTGACACAGACAACCAAAATCAAAGTACACACAATAACTCCGGGAAGTAGTAGAATGAAGAAACCACCAACAGTTGCACCCACTACGAAACCAACATTTACTGCAGTGAAGGAAGCATACACCATACATATCTGTTGAGTTACACTTGACTAGAGGTGAAAATGACACACAATGTGGGGAACAAATGCACATCAGAGAAAGGAGTGGGGCTCATATATGCACAAAAGTATAAATGTATTAACAACATTTACAGTTAATGTTTTGACGAATGGAATGACAGAGGTGCCTAAGTGTAGAACAAGAAAGCATATGTGCAGCAAGACAAAGTATGATGCCAGTGCTGTACTTTAACATAATGAATGCACTAAAGTGCAGAACCCTTCGCGTATTGCCTATAATGTGCATGCATGCTTTCCGCAGAAAAATGGCCGTCCATACATATAGTTTTCAATGGAGCAGTGCTGGATCTCTGCAATGGAGTGGTTTCAGGGAAAACCCTACAAACTTTTGGACCTCCGTTGCCTGCTGAGAACATGACAGTATTTTCAGGACGAACAGACACTCCTGAGGTGATATGTTACTTAACAGACAGACACTCAGACAGACAGACCCAACTACCGTAACCCTCACTGTGCATGTGCACCAAGGGTTAACCATGCATGAAATAAAGGATGCAGGGAGAAGGTTACCCATGTTATTATTGTTGTATGCCACCATCCCCGGTTTTGCTGCATTGATGCTTCTTTGTTTCTACACTTTTGGAACTTGAGTCTTGTAACTTCTATTTGGAAGTTTTGATCCGTTTTATATATATATAGGTTAATGGGCTTGCCAGCACTATCACTACATAGAGAGTCTACCGACTCTCTGGTATATAGTCTCTCATTTCTGCTCTAGATGTTAACAGTTCCGAGCTTCAACTCTGCTTTTTTCGTATGTCCATATTTGGTATTCATACTAGCCATAGTTAGCAAGAAAATTTGAGACAAAAACAACCACAGACAACATGCATGGGAGGGTAATAGATCCACTTACAACATCCACTCTCATCACTGTTATCTCCACACTGATCATGACCATCACATCTGTTATCATTAGGGACACACGCTTCATTGTCACATAAAAATTGACCAGAGTCACAAGCTGTAAAACACAACAAAACACACAGTAGCTTGTACCTAATACATAACCAAAACAAATTTTTCAGGCAACTAAGTAATTGGTATCTAACATACCAGAGTGTATTTCAAGTTCTGGTTCAAGGGGAGGGTATTTAAGGGGGCCGAGGCACATGTAAATAAATACAATTTATGGTTTCGAGGAAGGCAAGAGAATTCCAAGCAAGGGGCGGGTAATAGCCCCACTCCCCTATTCCCTCCTTCCCTGAAGTAAACACTACATGTATGTGTTATTGTTTGGTAACATGGTGCTACTTCAACTGTTTATATTACCTCCACTGCTGCATGTACATTACATACTCCGAAATATCAAGTGTGTGTGTGTGTATTAAACAACTGATTGTATACTCAAAGTGCTTACGTTCAGACACTTTAAACACAATTGCAGAGGATGTAGAGGAAAACATGCATCCAATTTCATTGTTATCGTAATATCCACTGAGGTAGTATGAGTCATAGTGAGATGTACTAGTCTGCCAGCCTATTAGACCTCCACCCCAATCCATGCCATGACACTTGTAGATAAACACAGCGAATGAGGCAGACCCATTTGTGATTAGAATACCTTGGAAGGTGTTTCTCTGAGAAGGTAAAACACACACAACACAGTATACCATGTACATCAGTGTCATCTAGCTGACATACATAGCTGAAATCAATAGAGGAAAGTGGAACATTACTCCATTCGGCCAACATCATTCTGGTTCCATAAAAGCCATCACCACTCTGCAGCTGGTTTCTAATGAAGTAGTTGACAGCATCCATTGGGTAGTTGGATGAAAAATTAACATATTTGACTACGCCTCTGTAGTTTGTACTAATATCAGCAGCAAATGGAGCTACAATAGACTGTGAAGAACTTAAGTCTGGGATATCCGAAATACCAACTCCATCCTGTGGTATTCTTCCCATTGAGAAATAACCGGTGTGTAGATACCATCAATGGATAGACCTATACCACCAACTATTCTAGAAAAATAATCGCTTTTATCGGAGTTCTACAGCCGGAAGGAGAAGGCGCTAAATTCACCGTCCGAAGACCGCAGTTTTCGGATGAAACTACCAATATTCGGACTTTTCGACCTGGGCACAGAATAGTTGTCGAAAAAGAATTGAGATCTTCATGAAAAAAAAAGTACTATCTCTTGCCTATTCACCAAGCAATAGCTAGTATCTTATCGACATAGTCTCTTTACAAGCAAACGCCGCGAACTAAGAAGTGCCACGCCCTCAATTTTCGGACGCAGTATGAAGATATTTTTCTGTAACACCTACAGCATACGACTAGTTACAGTCAAAAAAATTCTAGGGATCTTACTAGGCCTGTACTAATTATTGGTGCTGCTTTCACCAAATTTGCTACATTTTCATATTTTGGATTTTGATAATATAAATAAATATTAAACCCATATCTCGGACAATCATGAGAAAGCAATACAATTACAATTGGACTAGGTGGTAGTATCTTAGAAAATTGTTTGAATTTTATTTCGCTTTATACTGTAAGAGATAATCGGTAAAAACAAAATTAAGCGTCCGTAAATTGATGGCGTGACGTCTTTGTGTTCGTGGCATTTGTTTGTAAAGAAGCAAAATCGAAACCATCTTATCTATGGTTTATTTGATACAGAAGAAGTGGTACTTCTTTTATGTTCAGTTTGAACTCTTTATCGCAAACTATACTGTGCTCAGGTCGAAAAGTCCGAATATTGGTAGTTTCATCCGAAAACTGCGGTCTTCGGACTGTGAATTTAGCGCCTTCTCCTTCGGGCTGTAGAACTCGGATAAAAGCGATTATTTTTCTGGAATAGTTAGTGGTATAGTTCTATTCATTGATGATATCTACACACTCTCTACGTAACGTTGAAATAAGCGTCCGAAATTAGATCCGTCCGAAAATTGATCGCTTACTCTAGCGTATCACGACAGACTCTAGCCTACCATCACAACTCCACACTCGAAGCCGGCACTAGTTCTTGTCACTGGGTACGCAGTACTATCATTTTCACACGCGGGGTCAAAGATCAAAGCACTGGGCTTCATTTGAGGCGCCGGGATAAATCGACTCTTCGTTTGTGAGTCTACTTTGCGCCACGAATGAGGTAAGCCATATTCCTCTGTTGCTAGAGTAAGCGAACAATTTTCGGACGGATCTAATTTCGGACGCTTATTTCAATGTCACTGAAAGAGTAGAGACTAGAGAGTGTATAGATACTATCAATGGATAGACTTATATCACCAACAAAATAATCCGAGTTCTACAGCCGGAATGAGAAGGCGCTAAATTCACCGTCCGAAGACCGCAGTTTTCGGATGAAACTACCAATATTCGGACTTTTCGGCCTGGGCACAGAATAGTTGGCGAAAGAGAATTGAGGTCTCCATGAAAGAAGTACTATCTCTTGCCTATTCACCAAGCAATAGCTAGGATCTAGTCTCTTTACAAGAGAACGCCGTGAACTGTGAAGTATCAATTCGGACGCAGTGTATGAAGATATTTTTCTGTAACACCTACAGCATAGGTCTAGTTACAGTATAAAAATTTCTAAGGATCTTTACTAGGCTTTTACTAACTATCTGTGCTGTTTTCACCAAATTTGCTACATTTTCATATTTTGGATTTTGATAATATAAATAAAATATTAAATCCATATCTCGTGAGCAAGCAGTACAATTACAATTGGAGTGGATAGTAGTATCTTCGTAAATTTTATTTCGCTTTATACTGTAGATCTAAGAGATAATCAGTAAAAACAAAACTAAGCGTCCGTAAATTGATGGCGTGATGTCTTTGTGCATGTATTCGTGGCATTTGTGTGAAAAGAAGCAAAATCGAAACCATCCTATCTCTGAAGTGGTACTTCTTTTTATGTGCAGTTTGAATTTTTTTTTCGCAAACTATACTGCGCTCAGGTGGAAAAGTCCGAATATTAGTAGTTTCATCCGAAAACTGCGGCACCTATAAAGAATGGGTATGTAGTATTTTGTATTCTCATGCTACATGTCGAGATAACGTTAGTTGCATGTTTCATTATTCCATTACCTTTGTTGTTTGTATACTAATATAGCATCTGGCTATAGACCCTAATGTACAGTAGTGTACTTCGCATTGTGGCCGAGCGCGGAAGAGGTAATTAAGGCCGTTTACGTTTGCGCGTAGCGCGCGGGCAGTCCCTGTGTTACGCGGGTTTGGTACCCGGGGTACCATATTGCCGGTGATTTGGTAGCCCCAGGGCATATCACCACATAATTATAACATTTGCGTCACGGACCCCCAGTGATATGATACCCGGGGTAGAATAAGCTATCGGACGGATCTAATTTCGGACGCTTGTTTCAACGTTACTGAAGGACTAGAGAGTCATTAACAGACAGACCTATACCACCAACTATTCTAGAAAAATAATCCACATTCTACAGCCGGAATGAGAAGGCGCTAAATTCACCGTCCGAAGACTCATGGGGATGGAAATACAAAAGTATTACGCACAATAACACGAAAACGACCAGGTTCATCAGTGTCAGGGCCAACCTGCAAAATACCAAGAGTTTCTCCATGACCAAGAACTCTGTTATAGAGCTTGAGGCTGGTAATAGAGACAATGTGTCCGTCGACAGTTTCACCACGAATTGGGGCACCAGTTTGATATTGAATGATCACGGGGCTCTGCATACACCGATCCATTTTGTAAAACCCATAGACCACAAGGCTTTCTGTTCCAACAGCTTTTCCCTCAGTTCCACCATAGCTACCATAGAGGATCTGTTCACCTGAGAAAGTGACTTGAAATCCTCCGTCGACAAGAGAGTAGCAAGTTGAAGAAGTGCGACCATTCCGAATCCAGTAGTTGTCTGTCACAAAGTAGTTGAATTTACCCGGAGGAAAGATGAATGGGCTCATTTTTGCATTCTGAAAAAAAAGCTCTCTTTGCGCATTTGGTGTTGAGTAAGAGAAATCTAGACCATATGAATCATTAAAGAATTTCACTGCATCATCAATAACGTGCTGTATAGCAGCCTCTCGGAACTGCAGGACTGTTGTAAAAAATGTTAGCTCAGGGTCATCAACTATGAGGACTGGATCATCAACACTCTGGTTAAGAATAGCAGTGAAAACAGCTGAGACATGATCAGAAGGACATATTTGAGATGAAATGGCTAGACTCAATACAGACAAAATTAGGAGTTGGATCCAGTTCCTCATAGCTTCACTCTGGACTATAGATTATAAAAGCAATTTCAATTAAAAATAGTACAGAATGCAATTATAGCTATAACATTTTTACTGACCTTCAAATGAGTAGCTAAGTTCAATTCACAAGGAAACTACTTCACACTAGGATCTTGATATTATATGTGGCATTTAGAGTACAGACCAATCTCATACATAGCAAGGCAATTTAGCCCTTACATCTAAACTGTATCACCTTTATGGGTTCTGTCTGGGCCACTAATTGCTATTCCAAAATTGGAAATACTCAAAGCACAACCATTGTTGTATGTGTAGTACTGTGGGAAGTAGAACTGAGATAATCATATAAAAAACATATCACACCAGCTGGTCATGATGGTTATAACTACAAATCATGTGTTTGTGTGCTCCTCAGGAGCTTCAAATACACCACATTTGTAGTACTGTATGTTGCAGGTTGCTTATAAGTGTATAAGAGAAGTAGGCGGGAAGTAGACAGCCTCTCAAGTGTCATGTGGCCACCTATGTAAACTTATATAATGCACTCAGTTATAAGTTTGTGACTAAGTTAATCACAGAGTCCGCCTACAACTCCAGTGTACTTGACAACCATCTTGCAAGGCACAGTAAAATTACTGCTATCTCCTAAAGCAGCAACATTGTTTACAGTAACACTATACATACAACAGCACTTGTCATATATACATACATACATACATGTAGCTACTTAGACAAATTTTCTTCTTGGACATAGGATAAGATGCCATCTCCTCATATTTTGGTGCAACCAATGTGCACCGTAAGGAAGTGGAGCTTGAATGTATATTTTGTTTAAATTCCCCAAAGTTGGTGGGTAGTAAGGCAAGTGTTGTCTTTTTTTGTCTTCAGGAGACCATAGGGTGACCACTATTTATTCTTATTCATGTGTGCATCTGTGATGATTAGACATACCATACTTAATATGCAAGCCATTTGTAATTCAAATAATCCACGTATGTACACATCACACTGTATATCCTACTGTACATCGTATACTTATGACAGAAAGTTGTTATGACTCTGAGACACGACAATAGGATCTACCTAAAATTGTTCTTGAGGTTTGCTTGAAATGACATGTAAAAATACTCCTCCATGGAGTTGCATGGAAGTGCTTTCGTTTGAGATGGAAAAGAGTCAAAAAAGAGGTTACAACAACAGCAGATAATGTAAATGTTACAGATACTGTTATTCCAAGCACCTTTTTGTATGCGGGAGTATAGTTTAGTTCTGTGTGAATATATTTGCGAAGTTTAGGGACAGTAGCATTGTGAATATCAGCAATAACACATGACACATCGCTTCCAAAGTCAATGGGAAATGAAACATTCGCTTTGTTGGAATCAAGTGTACGATTAGGAAGGGTGTTGCTAAGCTGACTTTTATTAATGTACACCTGTTTAACGGTCATATTGTATTCAGCCCACAAAACTAACTCTTTGTTGGGAATAAAGGTTCTGATGGTGTAAAAGTTCCAGTGCTTTATCCTATATTTAATCGAAGTGGAGCTTGGATTTCCATTTGTTCCTACCTTTACTCTGTATTGTATTACATCATCATTTTCTTTGTCAGGTTGAAAATCATGGTCTTGTTTTAAGCCTGGTATGATGTACACATATATAAAATCTGTATTTGAATAGTTTGAACTTGCACGAATGCTGTATTGAATGCGAGAATTAGGCATTAAGTAGAAGGAAATATTTTGGAAATCATCCTCATCTCCTAAAAGATGACGGTACCTCTTATCATTTGGCAGATAGCGACAAGCTGAGTTAAACATAACAACATCCATTTTATGAGGTGATTCTGTACCAGGCCATGATGGTTGCCCTTTAATTTCCACACGTCGAACTAGAAGATGCTCAACTTCTCCTAGGACCACAGTGTTTCCTTCCTTCTGAAGTGCTCTGATGGGATTAATAGCTGCAATATGATGGAGGGGGTACCAGAAGTAGTTCCCAAAGATGGAGAGCAAAGCAAACAAAGCAATGCTGCTTATCAGAAGTAATTGAAGAAAACTGCAAAGGCAGCATTTATGGGTACGTTTCAGGGGGATTGGATCTGAGGAGGGAACAGGTATAAGAGACTAATATGTATTGACTTTAATATGCATACACATGCTTGCCTACATGTACAAGTGGAAAGACATTTCATTAAAGTGTTGATTGATGTAGGAATGGAAGTGCCAAAAATCAGAGAAACAAGGACTGTATATATGTAGCAAGACAGGGTATGATGGCATACAACTGCTAACAGGCATGGTATCACTGTTGTATGCCATTATCCCCTGAATTGCTGCATATTTGTTTCCCTGATTTTTGGCACTTCCATTCTTACATCATTCAACATTTTAATGAAATGTTTTTACACTTGTTTCACCGGTTTTTATTAACTCTTGGCACATATGCGCAATGAGGGTTACTGCACTTGGCTTGTGTGTCTGTCTGTGTGTCTGTCTGTCTGATGCCCTATTTCTCAAACACCTTCGTTCAAAACTTATGGCATCATTTGCTTACTGTGACATCCTACGAGGGTATTGCAATGACATTCAGTGCCCTTTTTCGATGGCAGAGCTCAAGCCTTCTAAGGGTCCTAAAAAGGCTAACAATAGGCTAACTGCTACCTGGAATACAACTCAATGTAAGGCAGCGAGCTTCTTTTCTCTTTAGTCTCCGTCTTTTGACTAAAGATCTTCTGTACTTCCCATTACACATAGAGTGTGTTTCAATAGCGTGTGTGCTTTCAAGGATTCGCGCGCGCTGTGTTATGCACATGCCGAAGCTTTAGTACTTCAGTGCTGTTCATTGTATGCAGTTTCAATGTGTAGGTTAGTATAGTACTGTACGTCTTGCGAGTGTGCATATGTTGTTGACACAAGCACGATCATCTAATAGTGCATAAGTATAAATCTTATGACAAATTGTAATCAATGAAATGGCATCCAACTATACAAAAGTACCAGTAAATCTTAGTCGTTCTCGTGTGAGAGGTATCCTACAACGATTCAGTTGGCCAAGAATCATGCACAAGAGAGAGAGGAACCTTTATATTCCAAATTAAGGTGAGCCCATTTTTCAATTTTGAGGTAGACCATTTGAATTCGAAGAAGAAAAAGAAGATGATGATGATGAAAAAATCAGCGGTTTAGGAATTTTCTGTGTACCATTGTAGCAGTTTATTTTACCTTCTTTGAGAGGTATAGAAACACCTGTAGAGCAGGTAGTGTGTTTAAAAAGGCTTATAATTGGCCCATTCGAAAGTTCTGAGCCGTTATGTTTGTTAAGGCTAAATGGGCGTGTCGGTGCCATCCCTGCATAGAGTAAGAGAGTCTACTGACTCTCTGATATAGATCTACACTGAACCTGGATTTGTAATCAAAGCCTATATGAGAATCTAACATTTAGCAAGTGAATGGATCCAATCACGGTTTGCAGTATAGTCATATATTCATGAGCACACAAATTGATTAGAATGCACAACAAAACAATCATCAATCCCTCCATATAAAAAGGATGGTTTTTGACATACCTTGATCACTTTCATCACTAGGTGCAGATTGAAACTGAGGAAGAGCATTTGAACCTACAGGTAAAGTTATTGGTAATCACCTACTTGAGTTCTATACAAAATTACAGCAGCTACATTCTAAATGTACATGTAATGATATAACCTGACACTAGAGTTCATGCTTATGAAGTATGCATGTGACTATTCATGCAATGACATACCCAAATGATCATTTTTCACTGAATTATCAGCTTCACCTTAAAAGAAAAAAGAGTAATGGCCAATTTTCAGATGTTCATACAAAACATTTTCAGTAAAATGTTGAAGGATGTAGGGATTGAAGTGCTACAAAGCATAGAAACAAGGTTCAGCATCCAAGCAAAGGCAGGGGATCATAGCATGCAACACTGAGCATGCAACAATTAGCATACAAGCAAAGGCAGGGATGAAAACTAACTTTATGTGTTTGGCAAACAAGAAAATGGCGTCTAAAACTTAAGGTTGCAGACTTAGAGTTTGACGGCATTGGGAGAACCTATGAAGATTTGTGGATCAAGGATCATATATGCATGATTTTCATTAAAGAATTAGAGTAACTACTAACGCAAGTTTTGCGGTAGGTCGTTTGAACTGAAAAAGTGGCATTTTTACAATTTTCCGAGAATCACTGTAGCTGTATACTTTGAGAGTATTATAGCGTATAGAAGCAGTCGCAGAGCATGTTGTTTGTCTGAAAAGGGTTAAAACATCCATGTTCGGGAGTTCTAAGCTATTACATTTGTTAAGGCTAATGCGTGTGTCGGCACCATCCCTATGTATGGAGTCTACCGACTCTATGATAAGTACATAGAAATTTGACATGTAATAATATAGGGATTGCAAAGGAACTGAGACAAGAATGGGACACAGACATGGTATATCCGTAACATGTCTGTGTCCCAATTATTAATATTCATTAACTTCGGTGTTTCACAAATTTGTACTTGACAAATGTAGAGCATTTTTGTTGAGCGGGAACGAGTCATGAAAACGATTAGCTTCTCCAAAATGCGTAATGAAGCAGGCTGTACATACATGTATAGAAAAATCGCACAATTCAGACAAGCCTCTCCTCAGCATGCACAGTTTCACAGGCATGATGTTCTCTCTCTGTTTTTCTACTTTTCTACGACAAAGCGTATCCCCACTACTGTCTAAGCTATAGCTAGTCATGTAATACCGACGCATGCGCACTGGTACGATGTACTAATGTAGAAAAAATGCCCATTCAAACTACTAGGTTAGCTCGCTCTTGCTCACAAATTATGCTGCATTGATGACGAGCAACTAGGTTGGCTCTGTCTCACTCGCCAATAAATTGAAAAATCGTCTGTTCAGAAAACTAGGTTGACTCGCTCCCACTCGCCAATTTCACGATTTGTGGGGCGGCCTTAGCTGCCCCAGCCCCACCCCACTTCCGGCAGCCCTGAATAGCCATCTGTGATATCCCAAATTTATAGTTACTCAGGTAAGAGGATATAAATTCCAAGGGATGACTATATATGGGTGGTAACATTAGCTAGACTAACAGTGTGTGTACATAGCGAACCACAAGAAGGTATGTGAAATGGCAAACGTAGTACCTTTCTGATCAATAGTTGTGCATTCTTTCTCCTCGCCACTTGCCACTTTTCTCTCTTTGGTATCTATACACGGTTAAAGACGTAAGAAATCATGACTGATTTACAAAAAGGTCATCATGACTTGTACATACCACATGCAGATGATGCAAAGGGATCAGAAGAAGTATCTGGATCACCTGTAAAAGAACCAATACATATGGCGTAATAGCTCAGTCATCCTAATAACTACTAGCATTCATACACGTTTTTATCAAATTGCTTGTCATGTGAGGCTCGTGAATTGTCCCACACAGTGATACCTATGACTATGTACAGCTGCATGCATGACTGCTCATTTAGTGATCCATTGTTTGAGAAGCATGTGACAGCTGTCTGACTTGTACACTACATGTACATATTGAACCATTACTTATTAAAAGGGTTCTGTGTTTTTCATGAAAAGCTTGTAATGAAGGAGTTAGAGGTGATGTGAGTTTAGAATCATTGACTACAGCCAAATTAAAAACGTAGCATCAACACCGTAAGGATAGATACCTAAGTTGGGAATTGCCTCGTAGGTGTATACAGAGGAAAGCATTGGTTTGAGTGGGTTTGTCTTTAGTTTTGGATCAGCATGAATGGCTGGAGGATATTAAGAGCGAAGAGTTTATTTTCATTTTTGTCTATATATAAGCAAAGAATTAGTGCACTGTAAAATCAATTTTGTCATAATAACAACATTGTTTGCTGCGTGAGTTTTATCCCATATATACATCAGTTCATCATGTGATACTACAATATTGTACTCCCTAGACAATGAGTATTCCTTACATGTGTGAGTCACATTGTGTAGAGGCATTATGGAATAGTGGACTACTCTGTTAAATATTCTTAGTGACCTGGTAAAGATGTATTAAGTTTTGATGTCAGCATACTCAGGCCCAGATGATCAAGAGGGAATGAGAAAGACAGACTTCTGTCCTAATGACCAGCAACCAGTACACCAGACACTGAGCCACGATCACCAGACAAAAGTCCGTCCCCTCATTCCCTCTTGTAGCTGCAGTGGTCATTGCCTAACTGGCAACCTCACACTGCAGACCACCCAAATCATGTGCCGTCAGAGCCCCGTTAGGAATCGACCGGTAACACCTGCTCATCAGAGTAGGAGCCATGGTGGGTGGATTTATCAAAGATGGTTGTTAAATATTCTAAATTCTGATGAACTGATGTATGTATGGGATGAAACTCATGCAACAAACAATTTTGCTATTATGACAAAACTGATTTTACAGTGCATGCATGGGAAGGAGGGTAGGCAGTTTGAGAAAGGACTAAATAACATTGTAGGAATGTTCAGACTATAGTAAGCGTTTGACAGACTGTACAGTGATGACTCAAGCCCTATATTCAATTTCAGTCCCTATCTGCATGGGGATCTGGATTTGAAGGGCAAAGAGATGGTAGGTTACATTGTAACAACATGTATGTTCCCCAGGTGAAAGAGGAATGGCTGTAAGGATTTGCCTGTATGTGCATGTATGTGTTACTCTGCTCGTGATTGTGGGTGCATTGTCAATGACAGCTAGTGTGGATATATGAGTATTGTTACTACATGTGGCGATGAAATACTATGACAAGTAAAAGATACAGTATATACCAGGGGCATAAGAAGATACATTTGGATGAGGGGGCTGACCTTGTGGTGGCCGAACCTACATGTACCTACTCAGGCTAGGGGGGTCTGGGGGCATGCTCCCGCAGGAAATATTTGTTATTTGTATGCTCTGAAATCAATTCTGGGACAAATATCATTTAAGAAATATTGTACAAAAGGACCCAATAACTGGGTCTGTCGTCTTTTCCAGAAACATGGCGGGGGAGAGGGGGGGGGGGGGGGCTACAGCCCACCCTGCTTCTTATGCCAGTGTATACATGTTTAGATAGTTAGTGTAGGATCTTACATGTCATAGACTCAAATGGTGTTTGGCTAGGTGGGAAGACAGAGCCACAATACTCATTGAGATACTTCAAGGCTTTATAGAGATGATAGTGCAGAAGACAGTCACGCAAGTCTTGGGTATTATCTGGAGTGATGATACATTTTTGGAATGCCCGCAAAAACAGGTCTGGAAGACCATGGATATTGAAAGGATGAGTGTTAAGACGTTTCTGAGTAGTAAACCATTTCACTACACTCTGTTCACCATTCTGCTCAACTGTCTGGTTCCGTAAAGTTTTACTGATTTTAGTTAAGCACAAAAAGAACTGAAATTCCTTTGTCTGGTGTTCTGGACTCAACGGAGGAGGAAGGTGGAAGTCAAACTGCTTTTTGGCACTTTCTATGCACGCAATCCCTCGGAGCTTTTTACCCAAACTTAGCAGAGCACAGTGATACTTCGCTAGGG
The DNA here is from genome assembly GCA_963970385.1 of Theonella swinhoei. Classification (NCBI taxonomy): domain Eukaryota; kingdom Metazoa; phylum Porifera; class Demospongiae; order Tetractinellida; family Theonellidae; genus Theonella; species Theonella swinhoei. The sequence goes on along the minus strand of OZ019955.1, from coordinate 3,177,527 downwards.
CTATTTGCTCATCTCCACATTGGTCCACAACAGCGTAAAATAGATCTGTGGGAGACTTGATCGATCCTACACCAATTCGACTCTGAAGTGATTTTATATCAGGGTAGAGTGCGAGTTTCATATGCTCTAAACCGTCGATCTCCTCTAGTTGTCGGTTGAGATGATTTAGCCAGCGATTACGAGGAGAAAGGAACGAGCAGCCAGGATGAATGATCCCTGCCATGATTGTTTCAATTAAACTTCAGACTCAGGAGGCGGATTCAAAGGGGGGGAGCCGAGAGGCCCAGGCCCCCAATTGTTTGCATGATACAATAATGGGCGAGTGTGGTCGTACAGCTGGCGGGGGATGATGCATTTTGTTTTGGCCCCGGGACTGCCCATCATGCGCTACATAGTCTATGCGCCAACGTAACCAGCCTTGCCTCTTCCTTACTTCCGCTCGCCTACATTGAGTAGCATTCCACTAGACTAGTATAGTAGTATAATATATATTACGCGTGCGCAATGCAATGACTGATGAAGAAGAACCAGCAAAGCGCATAGCCTCGCGGAGCCACGCCTTCTCGGGGGGAGAAGGCCTGGTGAATTGCCTATACGCGCACGCCACTTGTTCCATAGGAATGTCAAATTAACCTCAATATCATAACATTGCATAATACCCACGAACAATCGTCGAACATGCGGGGGAATCACAGCAGTGTTTGTGTGCACACGTGTGTACGTGAGGAGTCAGTCTGTTATTGCTCCAACTGCATGTACTGTACGGAAGCTCTCCGAAGGTATAAGGTAAGGGTAGAAGCTAGGGCTAGGGCAGAAATGATGTTCGGCGCCATATAGAGTGAACGATCAATTTACGGACAGATCACTTTTCGGACGCTTATTTTAGGCTAACACGAGACGCTGCCAGGGTGGAATATAGCTCCAGTACAAGTTCTATTATAGTGCTGCTTGCGTTCCAAATATGACCCTGCAATCTTTTAACAGACCAAATATACAGGGCTCCAAACCTCAATGTACGAAAACTGCAGTTTACGGACAATCCTACCGGTTTTCGGACTCGTCTCGTAAACGATTCAGAGAATGACCAACAGCAACTCTGATTGGGTACTTTAGTCTTCCTATCCTTCCTTATAAATTTCCCGCAACCCCCGATTCCTAAGCTGCTTGTATTAAAAAATTGTGGCGTTAAACTTAGCACGAGTCACGCGATCATTATTCGGACGCCTATTGATGCATATCCGGTCTGTGAAACCGGATGAGTTGACCACTATAGCACGCGCGCATAGGCCAAAATAATAGACGGAAAGGTTGGTTACACATCACAATGAAATGTTAAGTTAGAATTGCACATGTACATTATTCATAACAACATCCTTATATGAGTATATACATCAAACACATTTATGACAACTCCATGATGAAAGCTCAATATCATTAGTGTCAGTATCAACACATTTTGTATGGTACCATCTGTTGCAAGTGTCACAACACACCATTACATCATCATATTCTTCAGGCATCCTGCAATGACAGTATAAACTTATGTTCAATTTGACTTTAGATGGTCTAGGTAAAGACTCCAGTTGTGGCGATGTCTTCGGAAATACTGTGAGTTCACCACTGTTGAAGCACTGGTAAAGATGATTGCGCATCTTCTTTTGATCATATACTACAGTTTCAGGATTCTTGCCATAACATATCTCTGTGGCAAATGCCACTGCAAATAGACCACAATCCAGAGCCCCTTGCTGTTGTTGAACTGATAAACTTTCAACAGGAAGCAATGATTGTGATGGAGGAATAGATTGATTGTAAATGTTGGCAATCTGTAAAATGGAGGCCTCATTAAGAGGTTTGAATAGACTTAGACTGTCCATCACCATAACACTTCCACGTCCCATTTTACAAACACATACCCAGTGATTGGATGCTCCTATAAAAAGAATATTACACTCACATATAAAAAGGAAGAGAATGCAGGCACATCCACATACTATCATACTGCACACACATTTTCATACCTACATATATGTCACGATGTACATACGCATACTGCACTTCTCAGGTGCAACATATAAGGTAAACACATTCAATACAATGTGAAAACCTTTTCCTCCGCAGGAAAATGCATTCATCACAGGGTATGAATTAATGCAAATTTGTGTGCATGCCTTAAGCTTGAGCGAGTGCTAAAAATCGCAAAAATACAAAAGTCTCCAGCTCATGGACAATAAGATACAAAATGTATACACATACAAGTTATGATGTACCTGTGTGCAAAATCTGAATAGTCATGGTGGAGCCATACATGGGAAACGACTTGAATTTCAGCCTGCTTCCTAGGACAGTGTGTTGGAATCCAACAACATGAGGAAACTGCCTCCTTAAGAGTATTTGAGCTCCATTAACTAAGCTATCTGTCAGTGCTTTGCCAGATGTTAAAATGTCAGCATCAGCCTCAGATAGATTCAGTCCTTCTATCCACCATGAAATAGAGCCATGGTCAGAGCTATCTGTACTTAGGCATAAGGTATATGCCTCTCCTAAAGAAAAAAGGACTTCATTACAATTATGTAAGTGCACATACACTGAAAAATCTGTACAATTCTACATATACCAATCCTTACAGTTCCATTATTGCATTGGCTACCACCTTTTTTGACAGTTGTGTTAACATTTTGTTACCATGGTACCATGAGCATAGGCGGTGGAACACAGCTAGCTAGCTATATAAAAAGGTACATACCTATTCTTTTCTTTCTTCCTCTTCCAGCACATACATGTACCTCATTGTCAGAAGTAGCTACTAAGGCATCTGCAATTACAGCACACTACATCACAACAAACAAATAAAGAGACAAAACAAGACACTCACTGTCAGTTGCTTCAGTTCCCTTAGATTGGCCTTTCCCTCTTCTGGAGCGAGTGTGAGGGGGAATGTCCACTTTGTCAGGGACAGACAACACTTGTGCAGTGTCTCCTGTAGCTGTAGTTTAGTGCACAAAAAGTGAACACACACACAGAAGTAACCAAAAGGTACATACCTATTCTCTTCTTTCTTCCTCTTCCATGTACCTCATCTTCAGAAGTAGCTTCCAAGGCATCTGCAATTACAGTGCACTATAGCACACATATATATGTATATACAATATGTCATACTTTGCCACAACCCTTTGTGTAGGTCCTTGGTTGTAACAACAGGGAATCCCCCTAGGCTAGGGCTATACCTTGTGGCAAAGTGTGACATCCCTGACATATCACAACAAACAAATAAAGAGACAAAACAAGACACTCACTGTCAGTTCCCTTAGATTGGCCTTTCCCTCTTCTGGAGCGAGTGTGAGGGGGAACGTCAACTTTGTCCAGGACAGACAACACTTGTGCAGTGTCTCCTGTAGCTGTAGTTTAGTGCACCAAAAGTGAACACACACACAGAAGTAACCACACAGTTACATGTAACTGCATAAAAAGGTACAAACCTATCTGTACTAAGCAAACACAATTGAGTATTGGCAAGCAGAGGAAGCCCACCTCTTTTAAAATGTGAAGCAGTACAGTTTACACTGCATGTATATAGCAGTGCCATGTAGTCCTGCACGTGCATAGTGTGTAAATATCACTTTTGTCCTGGCTTTTAGACATACAATGATGTGTATAAAAATGCCATTTGTATGGCTTGCTCCATTTGCCAATTCCTTTTCAACACAGATATGTGTACTCACCATCTGTCACTCCAGTTCCCCTAGATCTGCTTCTTCCTCTTCCAGAGTGAGTGTGAGGGGGGGCAAATAAGTCATCTGCAGTGTCTCCTGTAGATACCAAACAGTGTATGTGCACACCAACATTGGTGATTGAACAGTGAGTGATGTCCAGTACTGCCAACAGGGGAATTACTTTTACAATGTGCCCTACCCTCAGCCCTAGTCCTCGCTGGGTGATGTAATGCAATGAATGTGATTATGATGTCATCAGCTTGACGTGAATGATCAACATGTTTGGTGTAGCTGGCATTCACTTGGTCAATATTTCCATACAGATCATGCATATCTGGGCAGGAATTCTCCAGAAAGCTTGGAGGAAGTGATGAGCGGGTTACAAGTACAATCCCACTGATGTACTAATAGGATGGCGCATCTCAAGGCAATGATGTAATGCTACAGAGAGCTTACTTACATATACATACCATACTACAGTAGGCAACATCACAGAAAATTATCCCAAACCAAAAAATAAGTGCTAAACTGCAAACTGTCGGTGCCAAAGCTAAACCAATATGAAACCGAAACTGAGCACATGTGTATAATGCTTTCTGCCTCTGGGTATAACAGAAGTATACAGGAAATAGTGAAGGATATGCTGGTCGAGCCAGGCAAGAGAAGCACTAGCTCGTATTTCAGGTAGCATTTAGGACCCCGTTGGGTTTTTAAACATTCTATGCCATTGAAGGAACAAGCTCTGGATCACTGTAATAGGCCTGGCAGCTTTTCATGATAAGAAAATGACGCCATAACTTTTAAATCCCTTTTTTAAAAGGCTGTTGGTATCTTCAATACAAGCTTACAGTGTCTGAGAAATAGGGCATCAGACAGAGACACACAAAGACACAAACCAAGTACAGTAACCCTGGCTGTGCATACACGCTGAGGGTTAATTACTTACCACTAGGTTTATTTGCCTTGGCCTTGCATAATTCTCTCTTCTTTTGTATTCTTAACTGTTTACGGTCTTCTTTTTGTAGGAGTACTTCTTGCTTCTCCTTCTCTCTCATTTGAATCCTTGCCAGGTTTTCTTGGCTAGTCATGACAATCCCACATGGTTTTGTATGTGTGGAGAGACTTTTACTAGGATGAAGGGGCTGATCAAAAAACTTGCTGACGCTTGTTTTACTTCGAACTGGTACTGTCCCAAGTTGACATGTGTCATCAGCAGACAAGGGGATATCCCATATACTGTGCCGAGGAGTAGATGTTAGGCCAAGCGAAGATGTCTTACAAGGTGTGTGGATAGATGTTTCTTCAATCAAAATGTACTGAGGATCTCTTCTTATGGTGAGAACGTGCACGTGCTGGGCTATATAGTGGGATATATGCCAGACCAGTCCTCTGAGGAAGGGATGTCGCTGCAAAAGAAGAAAATGTATCATCGTCACAACACGCAACCGATCTGTCAAAAGGACATACGCCTGTCACTCTGAAGCCAGCCACGATATTTTCCATAGTTAAAGCCTTAAACCAAGCTTTTGAAAAGAGGTAAGAAAATTCATATAGTGTAACTACTCTCCCAGGATTCTTAACACAGAACTCATGGCATACTTCCCTCCAGACAACCTTTAATGGTGCAAAGCAAGATCGGTCGAGTGGCTGAGTTATGTGCGTTGTATTAGGAGGGAGAGCAAACATCACAATTCTCTCTTCAGCAGCTAATGCAATTGCTTCCGGGCAATAGTGGGTTGAGTGCCCATCTAACAACAGTATTAGTGGGCGTGTAGGTGGTGCATATATTAAAAAATGGTTCAAAAGCCAGTAATAAAAAAGGTCTCGTTTCATCCAACCACTGTCAGATAGGCCATAAAGAGTTCCTGGTACTTCGCCTTTAGTCAATTCAGGATTCAATGATTTCCTATTAAATATTACAAATGGTGGTATAGCATAACCAGCTGCATTAGTGCATGCTAATACAGTTATTTGAGTCTTGGTATTTCCTGTTACGTTACTGGGATTTTTAGCCCCAACTTCAGCTACCACTTTTTGACATTTTGGGTTAAGTGGTAAACCGGTTTCATCACAATTGAATATTCTAGATGCGCAGTTAAAGATGTCATTTGCTCGAAGACATTCTTCTAGCATATCAAAATACCTATTCAACACATCAGGATCCGTTGCCACTGCCCGGGCATAAGAGAGAGGAACTGCAGTCTTCAGAGTTATTTTTGGATTTCTGTTGCAAAACCTTTCCCACCACCCATTAGTTATTGCTGCATTTATACCTTTACTTTCGATGATTTGTTGCACTAATGAAAGAACTTGCTTTCGCGTATGTGGATACCCAATGTTTGCAACTCCAATTAGAAAACTGGCCAACTCTTCCTCCTCCTCTCGAGATAAAAAAGGATCTGGCCCAGAGCTTGCTTCAAATACAACTTTTCCTACTACCCTATCATGAAGAGTAGACTTTGGTACTCCATACCTCTCTGCAGCTCTCCTCAGTGGCATTCCCTGTTCAACTTCTTTCAAAGCTTTTTGCATGCTTATGTTTTCCCACTGTCTGTAAGTTCCACGATAACCAGTCTGTCGATTGGAAGTGGTAAAGAGTGGTTTCGAGGACACTTGTATCACTCTCTCTACCAGCGATGGATGAGAATACATCTGTACAGACTATAAAATACACAATAGGAAATTATTTGCCTACTGATGCAACACTCCCTCCCTTTCTACATTGATTCGTGCTAGATCTACCTATTGAAGCTTCATAAGTGCTATGCCACTACCTAAAAAAGAATCAGTTAATAATAGAGAGATCTACCCGTAACAAAATCGAAATAAAGTGCAACACATCTAGATCTATGGGACACATCCTACAGAAAGCTCGCTTATGCTGTAAATTCGTACTTTAATAATGGTATAACATGCTAAACTTACCAAAAATATCGACCCTGTCCTATTCAATCTCTGCACGAGGTTGCGCACGTGAGTCCGAATAATGATCGCGTGACTCAGGCTAAGTTTAACGCCACAATTTTTTAATACAAGCAGCTTAGGAATCGGGGGTTGCGGGAAATTTATAAGGAAGGATAGGAAGACTAAAGTACCCAATCAGAGTTGCTGTTGGTCATTCTCTGAATCGTTTACGAGACGAGTCCGAAAACCGGTAGGATTGTCCGTAAACTGCAGTTTTCGTACATTGAGGTTTGGAGCCCTGTATATTTGGTCTGTTAAAAGATTGCAGGGTCATATTTGGAACGCAAGCAGCACTATAATAGAACTTGTACTGGAGCTACATTCCACCCTGGCAGCGTCTCGTGTTAGCCTAAAATAAGCGTCCGAAAAGTGATCTGTCCGTAAATTGATCGTTTACTCTATATCTAGTCCTAGCCTCAGCCTTGGCCCCTAGCCTTAGCCCTAGCCTCTAGCCTTAGCCCTAGCCCCTAGCCTTAGCTCTAGCCTTAGCCCTAGCCGTAGCCCCTAGTCTCAGCCCTAGTCCCTAGTCTTAGCTTCTAGCCTTACCTTCGGAGTCATTTACGCGTTGGGTCCGTACAGTACAGTTGATCCCTGGCTGCATCTTGATCTGTTGCACACACAGGGGACGGAGACAATAAAAAAGCGTAGGCGGCGCATACGTGACGTAGCTAAATCCTGCAATCCGATTGGTTTGCAGGAATTCCTGCAACGGCGTATTCACCAGGCCTTCTCCTCCCTCCGAGAAGGCGTGCCTCCGCGAGGCTACAAAGCGCACCCTCCACCCAGAATCTCGCGCGTAAATAGCGCTACTATTGCACGCGTCACTGCGTCTTAGTAAAAAGTCGCCCCGCGTATGTCCGCCTTTCCCTGAAAATCAGCTCTGGCTCTGGCCCTGAAGTACCACGTAGAATAGGAGGACTGGTTCTTTATATACTATAGATCTAGCTTGCCAATACGTATCCGTATACTTTATGTACGAGAAATGGGTGTCAGTATCCGCCTAACTGGTCACATAAAATAAATTCATAGTTTCTCATCCTTCCGGTTTCTTAATTTCAATGCGACAGGCGGGTACCTGATTTTACTTACTACTCGTCGGTCGTGAGGATTTCTTGCTCATGCGCGAACAGTTTCCGCATCTAATCCACCTGGGAACGAGGTTAACATAAAGCCTGCTCGATATCAGTTACTAAGCACTGAATGATACAGGTTCTGTTGAGTAGCTGGAACTGACTGAAGGAGCTACGCAAGAAACTGCGAGGCAATCATCATCCATCATCAGTTGTGTGCGCTAATTATAATACTACAATGTAATGAAAAAACTGGGGGGGCTAAAGCTCCCCCTGCCCCCCCCTTGCCTACGCCCTTGTAGATTTATCGCGATCGCGTTGGTGTACTTGGGCACGGGCTCGAGTGTGGTCGACAGACTTGCGCTAGCGCAAATGCATGTGTACATAGCCTAGGGGCACGCCATAATGCATATGTACATGAATCACATGCGCTATTAACAAGAGAATTAAACAGCAGTCAGCATTTCGCGCACATATAGAACTTACTATTTGTCAGTATGCACTGGGGGGTGTCAAGGGGCGTGACCGGAAAATTTTCGCGCGCGTGCCCCCCACTATAAATTTGCTTCTGACGCCTATGCATTAGGATAATGTACCATATGTAGGTTTAATATATCACATGTACATGTCCATGAGCATGTTAAGATGATATGAAATGTGTGTGGTGATATTGCATGACAACCAACAGTCTCTGGTGCTCTTATATATCCCCTCAAATCATAGAAAGACTAGAAGCTAGTTTCTCCCTCTTCCACACCTTTCGAATCACTGATCAGCACAGCAAACTTGCTATATGAAGAAGTCCTCTCTCTTGTGCTGCTTAAAACACACTGTATTATACTACCCCCCCCCCCCCCCACACCAACAATGGCCTACCATAAAATATGGTTCAAGCATCTTCTGGAGGCAGAGACGGCATGTTGAAAGTGGGGAGTTTATAATTACAAATTTACATTCATCCTGAATACATCCTGCATAGGTTATTAGTAGTTACCTTATACATTCTTCATTTGACATATTAACACCCTCCAATTTTGGGGAGCTCAGCCTTCCTGTTCGAAATGTGGGGGGATGAAGCCCCTACCAAGGTTCTCTGCCACTGCCATGGACACAACAATTGATTTCTGGCTTATGTATATGATATCTAGACTGACAGATACTTTCTAAACCTGCCTACTTTCATATAGCCTCATGCCATTTACTTGCACTCTCATGTGAAATTGAAAGGGGGTTGATTGCATCGCCTACTGGTAACGGGATCCACTGCTCGAGCTAAACTCTTAGTAGACAGAATGTAGAAGTCAATGACAATTGCTGGTTACTCTGCTTGCATATGTTTGGAAGTAAAAATTATTTTGGATCCATGTTGCCACACAGTGAAACAAGATTCCATCACCCCCTGCCTTTGCTTGAATGGTGCACCCTCTTTCTGTATTTATTGGTACTGCCATATGCATCATGCCTTTTTTTATACAGTATATAGCATACTAGGCAGATAAAGTAATTAATAAAGACAGAAAGGAATCCCACTTCCACCATCACACACCAAAATGACAAATGTATACAATGTAAATAAATAGTGTGGCTAGACAATAGACTAACTGGATGCTGTCTCTGGATGGTAATGACAGCTTGATAGAGGTTATAGGGCCATATCATTAGACCTCCGTTATCTGGTAACATCCTCATCTCCCTTAGCCTGGACATAAGACTAAAATTAAAGCACTACTAGAGAAACAAGGCTCCTTACCGTAAATGAAATGATTATGTGAATATGTCCTTCTTGACCTTCTCCTTGCTTTCCTGACAGGGCTACCCACTCCTCTATAGTTTCTCCACTCAATAAACCAGTGGGAAATTCATAGTAGCCCCATGCTATGCGATCATCTAAGGAGAAGTAGCGCTGAGTTGTACAATGGAAGGAGGGGCCGGGGGAGAGGGAACAAAGCAAGTATTGTTTAGCCAACATGAAACAATGTGCGCAGAGCAAACCAAGAAAACTGTGAACAACTGAATCAGGCTACATAGTTGATCCTTATCAGTGTACTCTATGCCTTGCCTTATACACTATAGGATAGCTTGAGCAGTTGTGGTACCAGACTATGCATCCACTGCTAAACTACAGAAACTAACAAATCCCCCCACCACCTGATACATAATATTTATATGGACAAAAGACTAAGTGTACGCACAATACCTCGGTAAAAATTTCTATAGACATACTGTTGGTTCCACGGTGAATTTTACTGTAGAAATAGAACATACGCAAGATGGGTATGTGTGGAGGGATATTGCTGAGACTTGGAAGCCAAATCATCCGAGTAGCAGAGTAGTTAGTAAATATTCTATTTACTACATTCCCCCGAAGAAGGTCACCGATCACCGAAAGTACTAGGGAAGTATTATTCTTATTCGACTGGTGTTTTTGCGCATGGCTACCTCCGAGCCTCTACCTCAGAGACCCACGCGCAAGTCTCGGAGACTGCGAGGACAGGAGCCGCAGCAGGCCACTCCGGAGAAAGTGGTCGGGAGCGTCGCCACGCCCCCCTTCGGGGGGCTCTCCCCTTGCGGGGACCACACCCCTTGTAGTACCTTAAGGTGACTATTTTTTGTGGGTATTAAAATTTGGTATTTTGATATTTCTGCGGATTTGCACAACAACGCAAAATTTAATACTCGCTGGATCGGCGCCGTACACGTACACGAGTATAAACGCATGTGCGCATTGTTATACGTGATCGAATTGCAGGACTACAATGTATGGCAGCAATGTGGTCCAAGGGAGGAGAAGTAGCTTGGTACCCGGCCAGCCACCCCAGGCCCCCTATTCTTGTTGCAGTCTGGCTCCCCCCTCACACGTGTAGTGCTGGTAGCCGAGGTCCAAGAGGCCTTACAGCAAGCTGGTCTGAATCACAAGGACTACAATGGCCACAGCTTCAGAATAGGCGCAGCAACCTCAGCAGCCCAGAAGGGGCTAGAGGACTCACTCATACAAACACTGGGTCGCTGGAAGAGTGAAGCCTACAAGTCCTACATTAAGCTACCTCGCTCTCAGCTAGCAGCCGTGTCTAGCACTCTAGCCAAATGACTTGTTTATTTGTTTATTATTCCAAGGGTTTTGCAAGGGGTGCAGTGGCGGATCTAGGGGGGTTTCAGAGGTTTCCACTGAAACTCCCTTTTGCTGCGACTGCTCACATCTCACAAACGCGCTGAGCTGACTTACTGTCGTTCTTCGCGCGAGCTTGCGTTAGCGCTAGCACACTATAGGTATTTACTAGACGCTTACGTCACTTCTAATTCTATGGTTACGAGTACGCACGCAGGTCGTCATTCGTGCACGTGCATGATTAAGTGGGTGGGGCTTCAAAACCCGCGCGACATGCTACCCTCTTTGCAAAATCCTAGATCCGCCACTGGGGTGGTACATGTTAAGGTCTAGAGAGGGTAAAAGAAACAAATTGTCATGGGAGGGGCTCTCCGAGCTTGTGGAGGAGAGCAACCCCGACAGGTCACGGATTATCCCATGCCAATTTGGGCAGGGCACGCTAAGTAATTTTAGGGGCAAATGACCTAATTGTGCAAGGGCAAAGGTCAAAGGTCATGAGGCAACAGACCCTGGCCACACGCGCTTAACCCTTGCACGATAATACCATCCCAAACCCTATCATGCATAGGGCTAGCGAAGAACATAACGAATGATGGCTGCTCTAGAAGGTAAGCCCCAGAATAGTTAACCCTCAACAAAAAGAATGGCTAAGAACTCCCAAATGCAACAGTTACAAGCACTTGGTACTACTGCGCTATGATGAGCATTAGCTAACCACATTGTTCAAGTTGTGTGACTGATCTATAGGACTATCTTGTACCCACTGTAGGTGTACATACTGCACCTACATGAGGAGACGAGCTGTCTGGCTCGCAATGTGGCTGGAAACTAGTCACATGTTTAAGATGATTTGTGGTATGTACACTACACATGTATTTTTTGCTCCATGACAAAAACTCGTTCTTTTTTCCCAAAATAGAATCTCTGGCACATGTCATCAGCCTGCTGGGAGATGTCTAAGATGTTACGGCAAACTTGCTATATATAGAAGTCTTCTCTCTTGTACTGAATGCAACACAGTTTATAGCTATAGCCCCCTCCCACAACAATGGCCAACCATAAAAATATGGTTCAAGTATATAGCTACTCATCTTCTGGAGGCAGAGACGGCATGACTGCTGAAAGTGGGGGGCTCGATGTTCATAAAGTGGGGAGTTCATTATTAAACAAAATTACATTCATCCTGAATACATCCTGCAGTAGTTACCTTATAGGTTCTTATATTAACACCCTTCAATTTTGGGAAGCTCAGCCATCCTCTTCAAAAAGTGGGGGGATCAAGCCCTGCCCTATGTATATGATATCTAGACTAACAGGTTCTTCATAAGGCCTTTCTAAACCTGCCTACTTTCATATAGCTTCATGCCATTTACTTATGCTCTCAGGTGCAATTGAAAGGAGTTTGATTGCATCGCTTACTGGTAACTGGATCCACTGCTCTAGCTAAACTTTAAGTAGACAGAATGTAGAAGTCAATGACAATTGATAGTTACTCTGCTTGCACATGTTAGGAGGTAAAACTTTATTTTGGATCCATGTTACTACACACAGTAAAAACTGAGAAACAAGATTCCATCATCCCCTGCCTTTGCTAGAATGGTGCTCCCTGTTTCGGTAATTATTGATACTGCCATAATGTATTGTTAATACATGAAATTATTGTATATAGCATATGAGCCAGATAAAGTAATGAAGAAAGACAGAAATGAATCCCCACCTCCACCATCACACATCAAAATGACACATGTATACACTGTAAATGGAGTGGATAGACTATAGACAAACTGGTTGCTGTCTTTGAATGGCAATAACAGCTTGGGAGAGGTCATTACATCCCTGCTATCTGGTAACATCCTCATCCCTTAGCCTGTAAGTAAGAATAAAATTATAGCAGCATTAGAGTAACGAGGCTCCTTACCGTAAATGACATGACTATGTGAATGTGTCCTTCTTGGCCTTCACCTTGCTTTCCTGACAGGGCTACCCACTCCTCTATAGTTTCTCCACTCAATAAATCGGTGGGAAATTCATAGTAGGCCCACGCTATGCGATCATCTAAGGACAAGTAACGCTGAGTTATACAATGGATGGGTATGGGGGGAGGGAGGAGAGAGGAGAATGCATATCACTGTTGAGTCTAATTCATGTACATGCAAATGAAACAAGGTGTGCAGAGCAAACCAGTGAAACAGTGAATAACTGCTTCCAGTTGATCCTCATCAGTGTACTCTATGCCTTGACTTATGTATACATCATAGGATATCCTGAGCAATTGTGGTAGTAGACTATTCATCAACTGCAAACTACAAAAGCAGGCGCATAGCCAGGGTGGGGCAGAGGGGGTTCAAGCACCCCCCCTCTTTCAGTTGTGCACTAGCAGCGATACAGCCTTCAAGCAAGAAAGCTACTGTTAGTATGTATTTGTGACTCACCTTCAACTTAGCTAAGCACAGCAGGCTAGTTACAGTAGATTCGCAGCGTGTCAGCTTGCGCGTACAATAAACCTCGGCACTTATATACAGTGTACATGTAGTACACGAACACCCCTCTATCTCTACTCATGGACTGTACAGCTACAGTACTACAGTGCACCTGCTGGTAGCTACGCAAATTCAGAAACTCACAATCATGGGCCGCACAGCGCTACTAGAGAGCGATCAGTCTCAAAATGGGGGTGTGGATTAACAAAAATTTCGGCGCGCTTTGCGCACCATTTCCACTGCTGAGTCCCCCCCCCCATTCTCGAAATCCTGGCTATGCTGCTGACAAGCTCATTCCATCACCCCACCACCCGATACATAATATGTATGTATGGACAAAGGGCTAAATGTACACACAATACCTCATTAAAAATTTCCAGATACATATCGTTGATTCCAGGTGGAAGGTTACTGCAGAGATAGAGAACATACACAAGATGAGTATTACAAGATTAAAAACATTTCATTAAAATATTAGAGGATGTCGGGATTGAGTGCCACAAAGCATAGAAACAAGATGCAGCATGCCGGGATGATAGCATACAACAATAACAACCCCTTTTAGTAAGTTTACAGATGTAGGGATATGGGGATACACATGTTGTTATTGTTGCATATCATCCCCTGCCTTTGCCTGCATGCTGCACCTTGTTTCCATGCTTTGTGCCACTTTAATCCCTAACATTTTACTAAAAAAATTTTTATCTTGTTTCACGGGTTTTAGAGTTTTACTGTGTGTAGCAACACATGTATAATCATACGATTGTCGTACAGACTTCTACCTACCTTGCATACCTATAAGAAGCATATAGCTAGCACTGAATTGTCTGTGACTCCTACCATACTGTCAGTCTTGTACGAATATTGCCTATTGAGTATAGCAGTGGGCCCAGGGCAGTTGCCTGTCATTGCAAAGAACAGAATAAAGTAGGCTTACTAAGTAAAAGCGTAGGCAAAGGACAAAACAGTACAACAAACACTGCTATCATCAACTGCACAAAATTAACTTCACGGCACATGAGCAAAAAAAAATGTGGTCTAATACTAACACTTTAATCTTGTAAGGTTGCAGCCCTGGAATTTCATGCTCCTGTAAAAAAGATTCTTGTGAAATAATTAGAGTGATTACTAACCCCAGTTGTGCAGTAAGCCATTTAAATTGAATTAGAAAGAAGAAGATGAAGATGAACAATCTAAATCTGCGGTTTTATAATTTGCTGAGAATCACTGTAACTGTATATATATTTTATGTACTTTGAAGGTATTATAGTGTATAGAAGCACTCGCAGAGCAGGTTGTTTGTCTGAAAAGGCTTAAAACATCCGCATTTGGGAGTTCTGAGCCATTACTTTTGTTAAGGCTAATGGGCATGTCTGCGCCATCCCTGTATCGTCAGAAGTGCATCTGTTTTAGGCAGCGGTTTATACCTGAAGGTGCGCATTAATTGGAGATCGCAGCAGCACGACTTGCTGTTAGATATAGTTTTGCTACAAGTATGTGCAGAGCACGAAGAAAGTCAGGAGCTCTAATATATTAACTTGGTAGTCATAACTGCACAAGGATTACGCACTTTACAAGTGCATTTCATCTTATTCCTGCACATTTTTCATTGTATGTAGCAACATGCTAGACTTCCTATTATTAACCCTCAGTGCATGTGCAGGAGGGTTACAGTACTTGGTTTGTGTGTGTGTGTGTGTGTGTGTGTGTGTGTGTGTGTGTGTGTGTGTGTGTGTGTGTGTGTTCGGATGATTTCTGCCATTGTAAAATGCCCAAAAAAGGGCACCATAAGAATCAGCGCCCCGTGTTTTTTTTTTATAAAAATGTTTACTTCCAAAGTTATGGCTATTTCCCATTTATACATTGTTGTCAAAAGCCTAATGGGGTAAAATATATACAGCGGATCTTCTCTGTGGTTCTTTGTTATTTTTTTTATCATTGGATGGGTTCCAATGTAGTGCGCAGTATTAATGTGCCGAGAGTTTTGCACTTTAGTGAATTCATTATTTTAGAGTTCCACCCCTGCATGTACTCTTGCTACCACACCTTTTGAAAAGTGGTTTAATTACTCACCAACTGAATACTTTATTCCAGCAAGGGTTCTTAGAGCCATTCACATCAGTTGGAGTCTCATATGTAGTGTGTCCGATGCGAATACGGCAGTACGGATCCATCCTGGTAAAACCATAATTCTTTACCAGCTTGGCCTGAGGTGGGGATGATAATTTAGTAAGGATACGTTGTCTATCACAGAGAAATGATAATTGCTATATGTACGCACCAGTGGTGGTGAAGTAATGTCAATCACAATTATAAGAGTAATGTTGGAATGGCAGTAACAAATATCAGAGAACAGTGGTCCGGCCAGCGTACGTAACGTGCGATTTTATTTGCAATGACTGAATCGTTAGTGTAGCAAAATGGCGCAGTTAGCCAAGACAGGATGAGTACTTTGTGGCCTGGGTACAGCTCAATAGTATGCAATTTTGGAATCATACAGGAAGTGTTCCATGCTGAAGTGAGAATGAAGAATTCGGTAAGCTAAGTAAAAACCTATTTACATAGGTTTGGGAGGGAATAATTCCTTAGGGAAGACAGGTCATTTTTCGAGATGAATTTTTAAGCGGCGCACCTGCCCCTTGTATGGCCTCAACACAGGCATTTGAGATACCAATCTGTAGCTAAATTACTGTAGTATGTGCTCTGTTAGTTTAGAGGCTGGATTGTGAGGAAGCTGAAAACGGCCCCAAGAATAGTAGCACCATATACACATATGATGTGTGTACATGTATATGTTTGTGATCTTGATGGAAGATACCATGCTACTACATGTATATACAGAAAAGGAATGTTTGCATTTTTTGATCCCTCTGGAGCCCACCACAAGATAGCTACTGGTGCATCATGTGTGTAGCTCATCATCAGAGCTTAAATGCTGATTAAATTGTTTGGTTCCTAAGTATGCGCAACGAGCGCTAGAGTACACGTAGTGTTTACTCTCCTTCTTCTTCTTCTTCTTTGTAACCTCCACTATAGGAGAGTAGCCCGTTTAGTGGGCAGAAAGTAAAATTGAGTTGCGCGTTCCACGGAGAGTTTGGAGAAACCTAATGAAAAAACGTTGTAGGGGTGGGTCGTCAATCCATTCTGTGCCGAGAACTAGGTTCACGAATCTGTTAGGATCGGACTGGGACAGGGAGAGGAGATCAAGACCCGAGGACGAGGAATGCAATAGTGAGGTTCTGACTGAGGAGAGGGCTGGGCAACGGATGATAAAATGTGACGGGTCCTCCGGCTCCTGCTTACACAATCGGCAGGTCGGGTCACACATGTGGTAATTGGTAAACCGTCTATGGTGAAAGCGGCAGGCATCCTCCTCGAGTCCATGACAGTTCACTAAAAGTCTGATGCGGAAGTTGTTTTCCTTCGTGAGGGAAGGGAAACCATGAGACACCATCCAGTGAGAGATGGGCTTCCCCAGGCGAAGTTCACAATCAGAAAGAGGAAGATTGCTGTGAGTATCGATGAGAACGGAATAGTCCAGGGATAAAAACAGCTTCCTAATCCAGCGCTTCCAAGACAGTTTACTCCAATCACCACTAAGAATAGTTGGAATAGTAGGGAGATCATATGACTGAACCAGCTGATGGAAGGTAGGAATAATACCACGGGATGGGGAACTGGCTAGACGCTTCTCAAAAACTGCACGAGGGAGAGAGTCAGGGGGTAACGTAGAGAGTGAAAACATGAAGTTAAGTTGCCGTTGGTGAATCAAAGATTGAGCAGAAGAGACACCCATGAGATGTTGTAGAGCAATACCTGGGCAACGTAGTGGCAAACCTTGAATTGTCCTTAATATCTTGCGATGAACCCTCTCCAACATAGTAACTTCTGATTTAGTTAAGGACCATAACTCACATCCATATAACAAGATTGGAATGCAGAGAGAGGAATATAGTTTAATAGAAGTGCATGGGTGTAAGCATCCAAAACGAGAGCCGACAGCATTCAAAGCAAAAAATGCACTCCGTGCAGAAGAACAACGCTCAGTGGTACGATGAACTGATGATGGAAGTACACTACGCAGAATTCCTAAATGAGAATGAGTGTCGCATTCTGGAATCTCATCACCATCTAACAACCACTTCCGTGAAGGCCGATTTCTCCTACGTGAAACTGGAGATTCACCAAAGACCAAAATTGCTGATTTCGAGGCATTGAACTGGTAACGCCAGAGGCGGGCGTAGTTAGAAGTGATGTCCAGCATGTCTTGGAGGTCCTCTGCAGAGTCACTAACCAGGGGTGGTCATTTCTCATGGTTGCGAGGTCCTCTGCAGAGTCACTAACCACTCTCCACTTGGGTAATAGAGAAGTCAGGATACTTTCAATAGTTTGTGAGTTAGACAGCTAAATAGTGTCTTTGACTCAAAGGTCAAAGGTTGAATCTGAGTGCATGGAGAGTAACATTGCGCAAATAAATTTACATGCGTGTTGATTGACTTCTGGTACGCGGACCACTGAGAAACAAGGACTGTACATATGTGCAGCAAGACAGGGGATGATGGCATACAATAATAATACTACAACTATAACTCCGCACAACAAAACATATGTAGGGAGGGTGAGGTTGTAGTGTCAAAATGAGCAAGGACACTACAACTCAGGGCCCTCAGCTTATTACATCACAATTTCCTCAAATTGGTGTCATTAAACATCGTTTTACACAGATGTAATGTAATGTACATGAATCAAGAATATCTTATGCTTTAGCAGCTACCTATCATGTACTTGTCCTACTTGAGGCTGGAAGCTCTTACATGTATGCATTTTTCTAAGCATATATATAATATATGCGCAGAGTGGTTTGTGGTGGATGAATATTGAAACCACAACTGCTCAGGCCTGCCTAGGGTATGTAAGTCTAGGCCATCGTGGAGCAGCTAGCCATACACAGCGCTGATGAGAGCCAACCAGGCTGAAAGAGTTGTCTGGTTTGCCCTGCACGCACCTTTTTTCATGTGTTTGCTCTGAGCACACCTTATACAGGTTCTTATCAGAGAGTCAGTAGACTCTGTATGCAGGGATGGCACCAACACGCCCATTAGCCTTAACACAAAAAGGTTCAGAACTCCCGAACGTGGATGTTATAAGCCTTTTCCTACACACAGCCTGGTATAAGAGTGCTTTATACACTATAATACTCTCAAAATAGAATACACAGCTACAGTGACTCTCAGAAAATTGTAAAAAAAAATTGTTCACCATCTTCTTCCTTCAGTTCAAATGGCACCCGCTGTTGTACTCAATAGGCAATATTAGTACAAGACAGGATGTAGGAGTTACTGACATTATTGCTAGCTATCCTGCTTATAGGTATGCAAGGGAGGTAGAACTTCGCATGAAAGTCAGCAGGTTTATACGTGTTGCTACACAGTAAAAACTAGTGAAACAAGTGTAAAAACATTTTTACTAAAATGTTGAATGATGTAGGGATTGAAGTGCCAAAAAGTATAGAAACAAGCAGCATGCATGCAGACAAGGCAGGGGATGATAGCATGCAACAATCATAACATGCGTAACCCCATATCCTTACATCAAGGGGATACACATGTTATGATTTTTGAATGCTATCATCCCCTGCCTTGTCTGCATGCAGGCTGTTTGTTTCTATACACTTTTTGGCACTTCAATCACTACATCCTTCAACATGTTAGTTTTTACACTTTACATGTATGTATCAGGGTTGGTAAAGCATCTATGTTACGGGTTCCAGTCCCACCCGAGGCAGCTCATTTTTTTTTTCATTCTTGGGTGAGTGTCATCGTGTTGTTTTCTATTGCCTTGTGAGTCTCAAATCTCTCACATAGAGAATAGTTTATGACAAACTTAAGCAGTCCAAACTCTATGCAAAAGTGAATGTATACATGATCTGCGTATGTTGTAACCTGAATAACGGTGACTTTCAGTGTTCCAAGTATGTCATTTTGTTGGTTGTGATCAACTGCAGGTGGGCTTCCATAGTAAAGTGGAGCAGGATAGGACTGATCCCTGAAGAAGATAGGATATACATACAGGTACATATAACAAATGCATACACATACATAATTATGTATTGTGTCATACATTTTGCTGTCATACACAGAAAATAGATATTAAGTCAGGACATTCTAGATCTGAATTAATGTTGTCTATGTACATATATATGTGAATGCTAACTAGTTCCACACTCTGTGTTAAAAAGAGGCCTTGGCAAATTACATTTGAACATAACAGGTGCTAGAGGAATAGCAGCACATGCTGGAATAGTCCGGGAGTAGTAGGTGCAAAAGTATCCATTTTGTGTTGATGTAATGTTGTTCAGCGATCTTTGATTCAATACAGTAGACTTAGTTTTTTGGTCTGAATCTTTGGCTTTGTTCTCCTTCGTTTTGTAACTCAATAAAAATGAACTTGAATCTATTACCGATTGGGAAATATATCATTACTGCCCCAATGGGTCAGTTATCAAATGGGTGAAGCATAGGGCAAAATTGTGTTAACTTTTTCACAGATCAGACTGGACATGGCATTCCACTCTCCCTACCACCCACACCTTCTGTCTTCGTGATGACAGAACACACAAAGCTTGATGACAAAACAGTTTGTTTTTCAATGCAGTGGACATGTCCCTCGGTATCGTGGTAGCAGCTTATGTGAGCGGTGTTTACCACAGCAAACTGTGAGGTGAGGCTAAAGAATGCAGTTACATGTAGACCACATATCACTGGACAAAGGAAAATCCCCTGATGTTAAAATGTTACTGGTGGTTGCTGATTAGACGATTGTACACTTCCATCCTCAACATTATGTCTTGGATTGGTCGTGATATAATGTCTGGCAGTCAATGACTACCCATGTCATTATCTATATTGTACCATACCTACCTATCTGGAGCAGGAAATATAGGTGGAGGTGGGGGAACCTGAAATATAGGTGGAGGTGAGGGAACCTGTAATATGGTGATAAATGAATATGCTATGGGCAATACAACACTAATAAAAATATTGTTCATAGTCTTTATATGGAGACAGAAGACAATGTGTGTAGGGATATGCATTATATATGCCTAGTATTGCTGAGCAGCTAGATACTGCCTGGCAGGTCCAGAGGCTGAGGAATACAGACAAGTACACACAATCTATGCAGGTTCTCACTATCAACTGTACCTGTTCTGTTGATTGAGAGCTAGAGTTAGTGGAGGCAGGAGGAGGTGGCAGTATAGGACTCTGTGTCTTGGAGTGGAGGAGGTAGTACCAGTTATATACGTATCACTAATACAGCTAGCACTATTTGTACACAGGGAAAACCCTGTTACTGACTCATGGCTAGGAATACTGACCTTTCCCCTAAGTGTCTCCAGCTCCGAGTCCCTCTGCTGGAGAGTCTTCTGGAAGTCAGCCACTATAGCTTCACTGAATTGCAGTTGCCTCTGCAGATCCTCAATCTCCCTCCTGCTGGACTGCTCCTGTACACAGTGACAGTCAAAATACCAATGTTAAATAAGACTAAATGATGAAGATTAAATACCTGTTGTCTGAGCTGTTTCAGTTGCTGGTGTGCCTGAGCTAGCTCCCTGTCCTTGGCTTGCATAGTCACATCTTTCTCAGTTAGCTCTCTGTCTTTCTCCATTTCCTGCAATAAGGAGAACATACTACATGTAACTATATACCCATATAACCCCAGTGGAAAAGGAATCCCAGGACACACTTTACATGAAAATATGCTGTATGTACCAGTTGTTTCATCTGGTGTTGCTCTCGCTTGATGATCTCCTCTGCCCCTGTCAGTTCAGCTTCCTTCCTCATCAGCTGTTGTGTACTAGACTGCAGCTGTTGCTGTAGCTCCTGTACAGAGAAGAGAGGGAAGCCCACGTGGCTTAATTACTAATAAATACCCTAGATGGGCGGAGCCTGTCCTCAGCCGAAAACGGGAGGACGGGTTGCAAGGCTAACCCCAGTTCTTGCAATGATGATGTAATCACATTTACATGCCTCGGTAGCTCAGTTGGTAAGAGCATCGCCTGGAGAGCTGATGGTCGTGGGTTCGAGTCCCACCCAAGGCAGCCAATTTTTCTTTGAAAAAATTAATGACTGTTTCAGGCGAGTATGTGTTGCTTTGCCTTTCTGTTGTGTTGTTGTTGCCTTGTCTTTCTCAGCATCTCTTGAATTAAGGATTGTTCATGACAGACTGTTACGTAATCAGCAGTAGTGACCTGGCTCTTCAGTAAAGTTGTGAGGTAAAGTTGTCTCTGTGAGTTATCATAGAGTCGGTAGACTCTATATGTAGGGATGGCGCAGACACGCCCATTAGCCCCATACAAAAGTAACGGCTGAGAACTCTCGAACGCAGATGTTATAGGCCTTTTCAGACAAACAACCTGCCCTGCGAGTGCTTCTATACACTATAATACTCTCAAACTCAGTAAAATATACAGCTACGGTCATTCTCGGAAATTGTAAAAACAGCAATTGTTCATCTTCTTCTTCTTCTTCTTCTT
The DNA here is from genome assembly GCA_963970385.1 of Theonella swinhoei. NCBI lineage: Eukaryota > Metazoa > Porifera > Demospongiae > Tetractinellida > Theonellidae > Theonella > Theonella swinhoei. The sequence continues at coordinate 3,155,661 of OZ019955.1, read as the reverse complement.
CTTCTTCTTCAGATCAAACGACCACCGCGAAACTGAGATTAGTAATCGCTCTATTTCTTTCACGAAAATCATTTTTACTGGAGTGTACATGATCCTTGATGCACAAAATCTTCCTACCTTCTCCCAAAGCCCGTCAAACTCCAGTTTGGCAAGCTTAGAAGTGTTACTTTAGACGCCATTTGCTTGTTTGCTCACGTGCCGAAGACGTGAAGTTAGAAGTTTTGTCGAGGTTGTGGTTCATCGCGCTGTTTGGCTACCAGCAGTGCTCCTTTGTGTCCGTTTCTTTGAACGACTAACTGTTGCAGGCAACTGGACCCACTGTTGTACTCAGTAGGCAATATTCGTACAAGACAGGATATAGGAGTCTTGCTGACTATCCTTATAGGTATGCAAGGGAGGTAGAATTCTGCACGAAAGCCAGTAGGTTTCTACTTGTTGCTACACACAGTAAAAACTATGTTAAAGGATGTAGGGATGGAAGTGCCGAAAAGTATAGAAACAAAGTCAAAGTTCAGATTGCATGCAGACAAAGGCAGGGGATGATAGCATGGAGCAATCATAACATGCGTAAACCCATATCCCTACATCTGTAAATACTATATGGGGTTACACTTGTTATGATTGTTGCATGCTATCATCCCCTGCCTTTGTCTGCATGCATGCTGAACTTTGACCTTGTTTCTATACTTTTCGGCACTCCATCCCTACATCATTCAACGTTTTAGTGAAAATGTTTTTACACTTGTATATATTGTCTTGGACCTTCCAAATGCCAGACACAGGCGCTATCTGACCAATTCCCTGTGCCAAGGATGTTGCCGCTTTATGGATAATGATATAATGTAATGATGTAACCACTTGGATACCGCAATCTGATTGGTGCCGCCATTTTTTGTGCGACATAACAAATCTGGGGTTAGGCTTGCAACCCGTCCTCCCCTTTTCGGCTGAGGACAGGCTCCGCCCATCTATAAATATCCCACTACATAACTGCAGTGGGGAAGAACTAAGGGATACCTTGAAAGAAAGGGGAAATCCCAGGGGAATCCATTACATCCCCTAACCACACCATCCAAGCGAAAACCATTCACATACACACATGCATGTGTGCATACACATACTTGAGATGTAATGTGGAAAGACGAAACTTGTAAAAGATACACATGTGCATATAACATACATTTTGAATTATACAGTGGAACCTCGTTAGAGTGAACTCAAAGGGACTGCCTCAAAATGTCGTACTAACTGAAGCTTTATACTAAAAGAAATTGTTACCTTAAACACTCAGCAGCTAAACAATTCCCAGCCTGTACTGCACGAGAAATCGATCTATCCCAATAAAAGTGCCAGTTCTCTAGCTTTGATCTGCAGGATAGGTCCAGAGACAGGATGGTTGAAAGCCCATGCCTGTTTGGCGACATCAATAGAGATTTATTCCTCGATATCAGAATGTGCTGCCAATCGCAGTCCCTTTCGCTCTGGCATACATCCGACATTTCATGTTTGTTTTCATGATAGAAGTAGCTAAGCCAAACTAGCAATTTCTGACTTGGATTTCTTACTGCTCTTAACAGCACTTATTATTCCTACCTTCCTGTGCTACGGATATGGCTGCAACTAGCACTATTGGCCTCCATTACACACACTACAACCATGTGGTCAGTTCACTCTATCCATAAACACTCATGTGAGTGCACTAGGGAACACAAAAGCAGTTCACACACTGACCATAGTTTTACACTAACCATACTATGCCGAGCACACAACAATAGCTTACTCATGGTAACAGCTATAGGAATTTCATTCTAATCTTGTTCATTCTAGCCAATAGAGTGAAAAGTTTCGTGGGAGAGAATTTTATGTTTTGGTGGCTTATCAGAACAATTTTATCCCATAATTCAGTGTACTATGCAATGTGGGTGTGGCCCACAATGAAAGATAACATTCTGCAACTCAAATTATTTCCTGCTGTATTATATGTGTATGTACCAGTTGTTTCATCTGCTGTTGCTCTCTCCTGATGGTCTCCTCTGCCCACATGAGCTCAGCTTCCTTCTTTGTCAGCTGTTGCTGCAGATCAGCATTTTCTGTCACCAGGTCATCAATCAGTTGCACTAGATTCTGAAAAGATATGAGTGAGTGATGACAGTACTGGTGCAGGGAGGATAGAGGTATATTGGCAGTGTCGTATTTTGTATATCCAGTCCCTCACCTGGTTCCTAGGCTGGTTCTGAAGGGCACGTACCAGTTCCACTCTGTTCCTCTCACTGTCCTCATCTCTAATACCATCTCTGGCCTCTTGCAACAGACCCAGTACCTCACTAATATTTGGACGCTTACGAGCACTATTATCGAGACATTGCTGGATCAGTCGAATAAGAGGGTGGTCCCCACGAAGCTGGCCACAGGCACGGAGCTGGGTGTTGACATTTCTCATGTACTCACTTCGTCGTTGCAATTCAGTACGGGCAATTAACAGTCCACTGTCCTCATCGAGATAGTTGGGTGCAAGAGGATCACAAGGAAAGGTTTCACCAACTGTGAAAATAGTGAGAACTCCAAGTGAGAATACATCAATACTAGCATCATATTTGGACTTTTCAGCATTAGAGACGGAAGGTGCAATGGCCTCTGGAGGCATGTAGACGGAGGCACCAGGTGCCTTGGTCATGGTGGCTGCAACTCTCATGTGAGGGACGATACGAGCCACGCCCAGGTCAGCTAGCTTGGCTACCAGATGGGACGTCAACAGCACGTTTTTGGCAGACAAATCGCGATGGATGATAGGCGGCGTTCGCTCGTGGAGGTAAGCCAGGCCGCTGGCCACGTTGTGCAGTACAGAACACTTTAGGCCTATCTTAAAGAACGATAGCGGTGTAGGCTCGTTAGGAGGAGGCCGGGCGTCGTCTGTTTCAGGGTCCAGTAAATCATGAAGGCTAGTGAGCAGCCGCTCCATGACGAGAGCAGGCAGCCGCGAGCCGGGGAAGAAGTACACTCCCAAAAACTGGACGATATTGGGATGGTGGAGGGTACTCATCAGTTGCAATTCTTCCGCGAATTGAGTGGAAATTTTGGAACTGTTCACTAAAACGTCGTGGACTCTCTTGGCTGCTCCACACAGCGGTACAGTCACCTCCTCGACGCTGCCATAGGCCCCGCCTCCTATTACAGTACTTGTTAGCTGAAGGTTGGCCAAGACATACGGCCTCAGGCCAGGATGGGCGTCAAGAAAACGGCCAGCCATCTTTTAGTAGGGAGAAATGAACTTTTACATCTAGCCCCACCCTCATATAGATGATATAGTTATCTAATTATCCGCCGGACTAGCTGCGGATAAAGATCACGACATGTTGTGGCACTTCACTGTATTCGAGGTAAGATGTAGTTGATGATTATCATCCCTGCCTTACTTGACCTGCACATGTACCTACATAGTTAGTTTGGGTTTAGATGTGTAGATGTGTCCGGATGTGTTTCTATTAGAGAGGTGTCCTAATTGGGCTATTCCAGTAAATGAAAATACACCCCTGTGGAGGATCAATAATTGCGTCCAAGGGGGGTTAATTAAGCTGTGATTTTGTCAGGGGGGTATTTTCTATTGTAACTAGCCTGTCCATGGAGGTTTTTTGACAAAATAATGACGTCTGGGGGGGGGGGGGGGGGGGGGGGGGGGTAGAAAGGATATGAGTTAATTTGTCTGAGGGCAGTATTTATACCTCTAAAATTTGTCCTTGGGGGTAAATATGTGTTAATTTTGGTGTCCCAGGGGGAGACCTGGCCTGTAGTTAATGTCCTAGGGGGATTATAAATATTACTCCTCCACAGGGGTGTATTTTCATTAACTGGAATAGCCTATTGAGAGAGTTGAGACCTGAAGATGTGTCCCTATTAGAGTGGTGTCCTCATTTCAGAGGGTGAGATGTGCCGATTTCAATGAAGTTTCGAATTTTCAAAGTAGCCCAGTATATTCTCTATTTTAGTGTGCTATAGAAGTGACCATTTCATGTTTTTGGTGCCAAGTGTCTGGTTGTTCAAGATGTCATATCCTCTGGAGGCAGTGTCCTAGAGACTGTGGCTCCCTGAAGAAGTATGGGAGGTGGTTCTGGTGTTCATGTTCCTTGATAGGTGAACAGGGAGGAGAGAAAAACTTGAAAGAGGCATCACTGCTATCGGGTACTCTGTATGACAGTAATACAAAAATAAAAAATAACAAGATAAAAATAACAGGATAGCACACCTCAATTAGCAGGACACCTCACTTATCAGGACACATCACATCACTATTTAGGACATCTCACTAATCAGGACACAATCTTTTTGGCCACTATATCTATATTGCGACAGTCCCCACTGTCCCATCCCAGCTGGCTGACACAGTGGGGCCACACATGTCTGCTTAAGACCCACATAGACATCATGACTGACTTTACAGCTAACGACACAGCCAAGAAATTAAGCAACTTGCAGCCCAGCACAACTTTATCGTCATAGAAGACAGGTGTAGTGGCAATGAATATGAGAGTGTGGTCCAAATATGGCTTTCTGCCTGAAAAGAAATACACGCAGTCAAAGTACCTCCAAAATCATCTTCATTGTTATTATTAGTTACCACAGCCACTTGGGTTAAGTGTTCCAGGACTGGCTGAGGGGTGTAGTTATTTCCCAGACCATAACTCTCTTGCGCATTTGCTTATACGTGGAAGGGTCTGGAAACCAGACTAGTGGGAGCTGTGCACATGCACCGTACATTTTCGCGAGCGTTTGCTCTGAAGTTCAAACCATAATGAAAAAAGTGTTCGCTCTGAAGTTCAAACCATCATAAAATTAATGCTAAACCTAATCCAAGTCCCTAAATGTTTACCACTAATTCTTTACCACTACTTGTAGAGTAAGTAATTCTTTGTTCAAATGTTCGTCATATATATCACTTCAGAGAAGACCACATGTCTTGCTACGAATCTTCATCTCCACGTTATTGAAATATACATAATTAGTACCTCCATAGTACCAAAATATTCTCTCTGTAGTTGGACTTGTTCCAGGGAGGCCAGATGGTTCATGGCGGCCATTCAGATTAGCATAGCTGCAATAGGTGTACCACCATCCTCCTTGAAGTCGGTATCCACAGTTCAAAGTGTTATGGATATCATTGTCTTGATCATAAGTACTGAAATATCGTCCATTTTGCAGTTGAGCTCCAAACGAATCAAAACCACCATTTCCCGTGCCACGACTAACTGTGAGTCTGTACTTGTCTTCTGGACCAGAGACTCGGAACTCAGGGTAGTTCCAAGTTATGGCATTTTCAGTGTCATTCCAAAGAGTTATTTGAAGGTCTACATCCCATTGGTTGGTTAGTTTGTAGATGTTGTTGAGTCCAATCCAAAACTCACCATCCAAGTCGCCAAAACCATTCTCATAGTCCTCCCAGTTTCGAGTGAAGTTGACCGTTCCCAAACTGGCATTCCGTCGTTGGATGACAATCCACCCACCACCATCTGTCTCCATGTCACAACGCACATGTATCTTCGCATGATTGAATGTATTATTCCTTGAGCATTGATCCTTGATTTCATAGAGTCCAGTTTGCACCAAAGGGATCATTTTCTTTATCTTCATACAAAAATTAAAGTTAACTGAGTGCTTATAAATATGGAGAACACTTAACTTACCTGACAGCATTCAGTTGCAAGAATGCTATCACATGTTGTGTGGGGTTCGAGAACTTGTGTTGTCAAATTATGTTGAAGTACGGACATTTTAACCTGGAACTGATTGTAGCAAATCTCTTTTTGTGTGGCCTCCACGCCTTGCTCTATGAATGTCACCACCACCAGTGAAGTAAATAGCATCACCTGCGGCAAAAGTAATACCATCATTGACATATTACTTTACTGTATCTGATGGTCAACTTACAGCTCCACTAATCTTGTAAAGTATCATTTTCAATTCTTCAGTTAGCAGTGTAATCGGTCTTCTCCAAATCTCCAGCTAATTATATGACTCAGAGTGAAGATAGTGTCTTATATAGTGAAGGGATTGACTAGAGTCAGTGACACTATTCCACTCACTACCATCCTTGCATCATAATATATCCTGTCTGAACACCTCCCCATTTCCCAAGCAGTTCAGCATCTCAGTAGCTATTGCACCATGTATTACCTATAATGGTCATTATCCACCTTCCTAGTTAATAAGTGGATCATTATTCTCCAATGTCCTGCTATTGCAGCATACATATCTTACTGACCTTCTCATTTCATAATCACCTATACCCTCTCTCTTTCCGTTGACCTTCTCATTTCATCATCTCTCCCTGTTTGCATTAATATTGTATCAGTCCATACTTAATTGTGCATGGCACACTATTTATTTGGCAATGTTGTTAGCTGCAACTCCAATTGTCCATGCCAGACTGTAAGATTTGTCAGAGATGGAATGGGCATTTTAATTGGAATTGGTCATAATACCAACACACAATAACTTGGCTTAGATCTAGGAGTATTCTGATATTGTAATTTACATGTACAACTGCATACTACACATTTCTACAAGAATCATTATTTTGTTCTCTTTCACACAGTCAGTAGCTGGTACAAGATGCTGTCTAGCCAAGGCTAGCTACATACAGGTCTTGCTGTGAATCATCAGTACTGAGTTGGTGTACACTTTACCATTGGACCATTGCAGCAGCTGAGTTGTTTGGGCAACTCCAGGCCAGACATTTGATGGCGACCATTCAGGTTAGCAAGATGACAACTATTATGTTACTGCTCCACCTATCATTATCACGATCATAAGTAGAGAAATATTGTCCATTGTGGTTTACTAAAGGATCACTACCATCACAGTACCACCACTGAAAGTGAGCTTATATTTGTACAAAAGATTTGATAGTTCCAAGTTATGGATGTTTCAGAATTGTTTCATATGGAGATTTGGAGCTCCATTTTCTTTTGGTTTGTAAACTGGTAGATATTGTTGAGACCAATCCAAAACTCACCATCTAAATCATTGACATAGTCCTTCCGGTTTTGAGTGAAGTTGACTGTTCCCAAACTGGCATTCCGTCGTTGGATTACAATCCACTGTCTCCATATGACAATGTACATGAATCTTAGCGAACTTGAATGCATTATTTCCTGAGCATGGATCTTTGACTTCATAAAGTTATAAAGGTGTCCTATTCTAGAGTTGTACTCTTTTATGTTCAGACTTGCCAACTCTCACGCATTGCGCGTGTGACACACGCATTTTGCTATTATCTCACGCTCACAAGCAGACCGACAAACGTCACATGCAATTTGACCTTTGGCCTACCGGCTTACGTGATGGACTGTGACGAGGAAGTGCATGAAGCGGGGCCAGCAAAACGGCTGAAAACGAGCGGGAAGAGTAAGGCAAGCATGACCAGAAACTGGGTTGCGACTGAGAGAGTGATCAGGAAAGCAAATATGAACTACAATAGGGCGCATACAATGACATAGTTCATGATGTTTTTCATTATAGGCCTGTAGAGCTATTAAGGCCACTATTCGTTGAAAATTAGTTTCTCATCCGGGGCTTTCCCAAAACAGGATGCGGGCGGGCGGACATTACCATTATGGCATTACTTATAAGTCAGAGTCAACCGCGTGCAATTGATCCTTGCTACTTAGTACCAACAAAAGTTGAATGCTCTGCTGAATGTGATCCACCTTCGATGAATCGTGCTCCCTCTTGGTGGTAAAACCCACGAAAGGAGGATTCACCATATCTATGCGCCAAGGCACCAACGTTTTGCGATTGGTCTTGTACACGGTGCACAAGCCAACAGCAAAAAATAGCACGCGCCCAAAGTTCAAGGTTCAAGATGTGCGCATGCGCAGTAAGAAATACGTAATGTCCTAAGTGGCATGGGATGAATTATTTCGTGCAGGCGGGGATGAGAACTAATTTTCAATGAATAGTAGCCTAAAACTAGTCTTTTGTGTATTTTAACATGCTACTAGTAATGATACTGTTGGAGCTGGTGGCATGTCTCACTCTTAATAGCCCCAATCTCACTTATTTTCTAAGTATATACATCTCACTCTTTTCCTTTACAAATAGTTGGCGTCTCTAAGGAATCCTAATATTAGAGGAGTTCGTAACTTCAGGGGGGCCTAATTAGAGGGGTACCCTGTTTTTCTCTCCCAGTCCTCAGATCTACTAAAATTGCTGAGTCATCAGTAACCATTGACTGTATGTGATAAACACTGGGACAATAAAAGTAAAGATATTTGACACTAATAAAAAATTCAGTGTACCTCACGTCCATCTTGATGTACCTCCTGCCTGAATGGTTATTATCTCCTTCCTCTCTAGATTACCTCAACTCTCACAACTGAGTGGGTTAGCAAGACTAGCATTGTTCAACGTAGAAGTCGTGCAGGTTGTTAATGTTGCCAGCCTGGCCACACCTACAATCTCTTTAGTATACCCACAAGGGTCGGTATGATTGATTTGATTGATTGTGTTTATGTTTACTTGTTTTTGTTTATGTTCCTGTACAGATGATTTCTGGAGTTACTGTGAGGTACAGGATTCCACTTGAAGACCTTGTCCTACAGGCCAAGGTGAGTTAGAATGTCCTAATTCATGAACTCACAAAGAGTGGCAACATTTTTATCCCAAGCACTCATCCCTCCAAAAGAGCAGCTAGTAATAATGAGGCACAGTTTAGTAATGAATATGATTAAGCACAACCATTTGATACTTAGTCAATAGTGCAGTTAATTTGTCTGCTAACACATCTAAGTGCTCTGGACTGTGACGGTCGGCATGTGTATGTATGTATACCTCTCTAGTCAGGACATATGCACCTTTTGCTGTTTCCTGTGCATTTTCAACCCCTGGAATCAGGACATCTTACTTGTGAGCATCTATATTTGAGAGTGCCATAATTAACCCTCAGTGCGCATGCGCAGCGAGGGTTACGGTACTTGGTTGTGTGTGTGTGTGTGTGTGTGTGTGTGTGTGTGTGTGTGTGTGTGTGTGTGTGTGTGTGTGTGTGTGTGTGTGTGTGTGTGTGTGTGTGTCTGTCTGTCTGTCTGTCTGTCTGTCTGTCTGTCTGTCTGTCTGTCTGTCTGTCTGTTAAGTTACATCTCACTTCTGGAGCGTCTGTTTGGCCTGAAAATACTGTCGCGTACTCAGCGGGCAACGGAGGTTCAAAAATATTTGTGGGACTTTCTTTGAAACCAAGAGTTATGGTGTGAAACACAAGCGAAAGAGCCAATTCCTAATTAGATCTAGCCTACTCTGGCTTACCCACGATCAAGTATTCCTGTTCGATGTACAGCGAAGCACCACTCTGGCTTACCCACGATCAAGTATTCCTGTTCAATGTACAGCGAAGCACCAGCAGTTACTGCATGAGGGAGTACAAGCATGCGTACTGCTCCGGTCAAAGCTATAGCGCTTCCAGCAGTGTACAGAGCCAACCTTGAGTTTCAATCGCACGTGCCTTTCCAGCATTCACGCACACGTGGACACCGAGGGTTCTGCACTTTAGTGCATTCATTCCCACTTTTCTCTTCTCTAGAGGGTTGTGACCACACTAGGTAAAGCAGTAGTAAAAGAAACTGTAAAGTGCTTTATGTAAGGTATTTGATAGCTGTCACCTGCTGCAGACATGTACAGATCAAAAGTAAATTTTGAGGTTACAGCTTGTGTAAGTACTACATATAATCAGGGGACTATACCAGGGAATTCCCTTGTATTTTATCTCCATAAATGCTGAGTAGCTACTACAAAAATGTGGTTGTTTAAAACAGTACTACCACAGTGTTTATGTTGGTGCATATGGGCAATTACCAGGGGAATTCCCTGAGTGTGTGCTTATATACAAAGCAACCATTACCAGCTTCCTAATATCAACCCTAATGTATTGCATTTGCTAATACTTCGCTCAAACAGAGCTATTTAGTTTTATGATCATGAAGTATCCATATATACATGACAAACCAACCTGTGTTGCAATGCATATAAATAACTACCACTGTCCACAAACATGTCAAGATGATATGAGATACTGCATGAAAACCAACACAGTTTCTGGTGATCTTGTAATGTTTTTGTCCACAGATTGCCCAGAAGTTTACATATCTCTTTTGCACCTTTTGAATCACTAATCAGAGGAGCAAACTTGCTGTATGTAGTCTCTTGTGATGATTACAACACACTGTATGGTAGCTGTCTCTCCAATCATCTTGTTCATAACATATATCATGATGGATTCACTTTTGCTGTTGTTGGACATCCTCTGTGCTTAGGTGAAACCATACTGTATGCAATTAGTGATGATATATAATCCATGCTAGACACAGTGTATGTTGCCATTAGCTGTATGCCTGACATGTATTAGCAATCAATGCACACATACATCTGCATTAGTGTGAAATGTTGCTTCATGTAATTAATTGATAGCGCGATGGCGAAGCATATTCCCTAAGTATTCCTATACCCCAAGTATAGGAATATACTGGGGGAATTTACTTGGGGGGGGGGGGGGTTATGTGGGAAATCCACCATTATTATGGAAGAGATAGTTAGAGAGACACCTACCATACAGTGTGGTGACATCTATCATACAGTGTCAGCACAAGAGAGAAGACTCTTGTGCACGTACAGCAAATTTGCTGTGATTCAGAAACTGGATGAAAGAGGCTGAACTAACTAGTTAGAGATTCCTGATACCAATCTATGATTTCTGCACTACAGAGACTCTCAGTGTTACAAAAACCCTGGCTTACTATTTACTATTGACATAGATACTTACTCATCGGAAATGCCTGTCAGCATGTACACACACCTGAGTGTTTGTATACATAGGTACATTACCAGGGGAATTCCCACCTTATCCACCCCACCCCTGTATACTGAGTGTGCAGGAATAAGGTACCAGGTGATGTACAATTTCCTAATCATGTACACAATGGATTTGCTAATACTTTGAGCAATTATAGTTTTATGATCATGAGCTGGCATACAGATGAAGGAAATATATATCTCTATAGCATACATGCCAAACAAACATATAGCAAGGTAGTGTTATATTTAGTAGAAAATGTATGTAACTACTAATGTCAACAAAAATGTCACGATGATGTGAGATGTGTGTGGAGATATCGCATGACAACTGACAGTCTCTGGTGCTCTTGTAATGTTCTTGTCCACTGATTCCATAGATAGGCCAGAAGAATCATAACTAGTTTTATCCTCTTTCACACTTTTTGAATCACTGATCAGCACAGCAAACTTGCTGTATGTAGAAGTCCTCTCTCTTGTGCTGAATGCAACACACTGTAAGATACCTGTCTCTCCAATCATCTCTTCTGTAATATAAATCATTATGGTTTCACTTTTGCTGTTGTTGGACATCCTCTGTGCTACATTTTTCATAGATATTCCAAAGTTTGAAAACTTATTTTTAAGTTGTGCAAACTTAAGGAAAGTGTTATCCACTTCTATGGATGCTGGTAGAACAAAGCACCATCTAATTCCCAGATATGGATCTGAGGAAGTGTTAATTGTACAAGTGAAGTTGGCCCATTCTCCAACAGCAGCAGTTCGTGATGCTGGATGTTCAGTAATAACACCTGCAGTATTAATACAACCACACATATTTGAAAGTAGTTTGCATTCAACACAAAATAGCTACTGATCTATGTTCTGTGTCCCTACCATATACATTGCTGATCACAGATATAATAAGAGCGATCTTTACTACATACAGCAGTGCCATATTCTTCCATGAAAAATTGAGAATGCATGCCTGTTGTTTTCGCTCCTTTTATATACGAGGGAGTGAGGGAAATCCCACGGGAATTTCGGAGCGCTACCTAGCCAGTGAGGTAAACTCTATCTAATATAGTATACCCGCACCCTAACACTGCACTTATCATGTCGATACATAGAGCTAGTCCCTAGTTCTTCAGGTCTACTTTATCAGTGGCATAGGAAGATGTTTGGGGAGCTGATACAGCGCGCGAAGGGCGCAGTAATTATGAATACACAGCCATTTTGATTATTATAGCTTGCTACTGTAGTAATGGCCACCTGGACTACAAATTAGTTAACGTAAGGCTTCTCGACTGTACAGTGCACTGGCAGGCTATAGGTTCCTCGACTGTTGTGCAAAACAGCCTTGGAATACAGCCCATACAGCCTCGCCGCCTATACGTTAACCAATACATATACTATTGGTACGGTTGCGGCGCTGAGCATGTCCCAAACCCAGTTAACCGTAGGCGCAGGAGAGCAAGGGAGACTCAGCATCTCTGTCATTAGCCTCGTTCACAGGCCTTTCGAGAGTGGGCGGAGAGAGAATGGCTGGGGACTACTGCTTGCGCATGCGCGAAAAGTTACGATTAATTTCCGTAAAATACACCGCATACTTTTAATAATGACGTAATCGAATACGGAGAATGTGCACAGATGGAGTATGCGGAGCCGCGTTTGCTAAAGGCAGTTGATAATACCAACTGTTACTGTATCGCTCTCTTCAGCAAAGCATCCTTAGAACAGAACTTGGCAGGAAGATTGAGTGCATTGTTAGAGATACCAGTTGAAAGGAGCAGCGCCGCAGATGATGTACACTCCAGAGCCGTACCCAGGGGGGGTTCGGAGGGTTCGGACGAACCCCCCCCCCCCCGCAATAGGTAAAGGTCCGCTTTTATATACATTCGCTCGTCGTAGTATGTCGCAGTCGCACACTCCATGGGATCCACGCATGACCACACCTTCTCTAATCGCGCAATTGTGTAAAACACGCGACCACGTGAGCGTAGCATATTATTATAAATCGACCCTGGTGCGTTATAATCTCATCAATGGCGTGTCTAGTCGGGTTTCTAAGGTTACCAGAAACTAGTCAGAATCGGGCTGGGGCTAGGGCTAGGGCTTCTAGCTAGGCGTCTCAAGCGTTCCTGAAACTCCGTAGTAGATAAATCTATCGACTTTACTAACGGTTGCCTTCCTCGAGTCGCATCACTAGCACTACACGACCGATCACAAAACTAAGTGGGCGGAGCATACATGCAACTTGGGCACGTGTATTAGTCTACGTAGCTATTATTACAGCAGATCTGACGGAGATGAGCCACGTCGTATGAAGTTATGTAACATTTTGGATTCATAATGCCTTTACAAGTCAGAATGTGTTGTATATTGTTCTGTGAATATGATTTTTCCCGTATGCTGTTCATCATGCCTGAAAATGCACTAGAAGTGGTCTCAGAACATCTAAAAATCAAAATTTTCCTGGGGGAGCATGCCCCCAGACCCCCCTAGGTTTGCACATGCATAAGCTATATGCTTATATAGCTAGCACATGCATAACTAGAAACTACTCAAAAATATCTCTAGAAATGATTATTTTTTACACACAGCTACAATCACATGTACTGGTGCTAATGATAAAGGCATTCACTTAAAATCACCCGTAGGAGTCCATATTTCTGCAAAAAGAACCCCCCCCCCCCCATAAAAATCCTGCGAACGGCCCTGCACTCTGAAGTAGATCTACCTATTCACGTTTGTCGCGGCTGCAAGAATACTGCTGGAGCTGGAGAAGAAATTAGAGGCTTTTTGTGCCATGGCTAAGCCTAGCTTAGAAACCTGAGTAGCGTCTTCTAGCCCAAAGCTATTGAGCGAAAACAGTTACACACACACACACACACACACACACATACGCGCGCGCGCGCAAGTAAAACACGGATCCCTTATCTTGTAGTATACTTATTAAAGTTACAGAGAGATTACTATAGAATCCGATTACCACTTTTTCTGGTAATTTTTCGCGCATGCGCAAGCAGTGGTCCCAGGACTTTCTCTCTCCGCCCCCTCTCGAAAGGCCTGGGAACGAGGCTACTCTCTCATGGGCCGCATGCGCAGCACAAGGGGCACCCAATTAGCGCGCGCGCACGCGCAGACTTATGCGACCATGCATAACGTTTTTTCGGCAACTATTAATTTTAGCAACATCCTGCGGAAGTTACTCTGGCTACTAATTATTCACATCCTCTCAGATAGCGAGGGTCGCCGTAATAATTCTTTTCTCTAGGAGTCGGCTAGTTCGCATCATTGGACAGCAAATAGTGAGAAATGGCTGCGTTATTTAGACAAGCAAGTCGCTTTGGTTGGCTCTATGGCTCTAAAGCTCGTCTTTCCTGTTCCTCCTTTAGAAGAAATTACAGCGAAAAAGGTACGTAACTTTACAATGTGGACATTGCGTCTGGGTACTTTTCATCGTTTCAGACACTCATAGTAGGCCTATAGGTTCCTATATATGAGCATAAATTTGTTCAGGGTCATAAGCATATTCAAGGAGAGAATTTAGCACCACTTTAGTTATTGATAAATAAATCGGTCTTTCATGGTTTATTGCAAATTATATATACCCCTTCTCGGTACAGGCTAATTGATAGTAGGACTATAATGTTGTTTTTCAGCTACACATGAACAATCACTCCAAGAGCTGCTGAGAAAGGCAAAGCAACAACAACACAACAGAAAGGCAAAGCAACGCAACACAACAGAACTTGCCCGAAACAGTCATTTTTGAAAGAAAAATTGGCTGCCTCAGGTGGGACTCAAACCCACGACTATCAGCTTTCCAACTGAGCTACCGAGGCAGCTCAGCTGGCTAGGCCGAATCCTGCATACAAATCAGAAAGCATCTCAACCTAATAAGCAGGTGAACTCAAACTTAGTATTAGGAGAAGGCCACGATTATCAAACCAGCTAGACACCAAACCGCAAACCAAGTATATCAATTATACATGAACAATCACTCCAAGAGATGCACATAGCTATGTGTCACAAACAGCAGCATGCATGTTTATGATTCAGTGAATAACTGTCATCTCCCATTACGACTGAAACATATTTTATATAGAAGCACTAGATTATTCAATTTCATGTGACGTTCAACTTTACACAGTCTTAATTGTTCAATCAGACTTATGCATATTAAGGCCACACTACTATATTTGGAGAGAGTATATACATTTAAAACTATACCCTTCATGTATTATTATATACAGCTGCTACAGCACCAATATCCATTGGACAAAAGTGGCACAATGAATTAGGGTCCACAATGGTTATAACTAGTTTTGATCCTGAAACGGGTGTTTTTGGTGGAAACTATCAGACCATTGTTGGAGATGCTACAAAATGGTATGTTCTTACTGGTCGCAAGGATCTAGATGGTAACACAACTGGTTGGACTGTGAACTGGCAGAACTCCTACAAGAATGCTCATTCCGTCACCACCTGGTCTGGCCAGTACCAGTTCACCCCTATTGGTGAGCCAGTTATTCTCACCACGTGGCTGCTCACATCTCAAACTACTCCTGATAAGGACTGGGAGTCCACTCTTGTGGGATTTGATCGTTTTACACAAATTCCACCATTGCAGGAGACTACTGAAAAAGCCAAGCTACACTGCTATAGAAGCCATCCAAAGGAAGCTTGACTGAAAGAGTTGTATAACTCTATGAGTAGTACATTGTACGTGTATGTAAGATCCTAGTATAGCATTTTTCTAAGTGACTCCTGAGATGTACTATACTGTACAACATGAAAATACATGCTCAGAAGTATTTCTGACTGCCCTAACATTGTACAGTGAGCTGCATACATACAGGAAACATCTTATGCTGTTTGTACCCAATTACATAAAGTGTATACTGTGTGTATATCTCGTGGACCAGGGCAAAGTTTATCTAGCTAGACCCTGTGAGTAAAACACACACACACACCACACACACACACACACACACACACACACACACACACACACACACACACACACACACACACACACACACACACACACACACACAATAATAGTAACAGGCTATCAGGATGTTTATTCAGTGCAGTCCCAATTCAGTGAAGGAAGGTTTTCATTTGGTATTTGGTTTGACTGATTGAAGTGGCTTTTTTTCAATGGCCAATATCAGTTAACCTATGTAGTGGTGACCTATTTATTCTCACCATGTGAACTACTGTAAAAATGCTTTATCACAGTAGCATCTCTACAATTCTTGTAGTCTGTATATACCACTAAATTCTTTCTGGGAGTCTCAAGTATTTATATATAGGAAATGGTAATTAGTGGTATGCACAATGAAGAAACCTCAGAGAAGATGTGATTGAGATAACATACCAGACATTTTTATATACAGTGTGGCTGCTTTCCTACTAAGAGTGCTGCTTACTCTGTAAGGTCGGCTTTGACTGTTTTACACAAACCCCCATGGCTGCTCACCTTTCAAAGTAGCTACTCCTGAGAGATTTGACCATTATACATAAGTCCCACTATATTGTAGAAGACAAACCAATTGCAAGCTACACTGTTATAAAAGCTATTCAAAGGAAGGTTGAGTGAGAGTTGCATAACATGCATGTAACATCCTTGCATAGTAAACATTGTAAGTGACTCCTGCATGAGGTGCAAATAATATTATTGCAAATATGTGATGCTTATTCACAAAATGTTGTTAAATCATTTGCACTCCTTGCAATATGTAGTCACTCATTCATGTAAATATACTGTTGTTCTATCTATCGATGTCAGAATTTTGTAGTTTATATGTGAGGTCCTTTCATGGGGAATTATATGATCACTTAATCAGTAAATCATAGTGATGCAGTTGAGTGATTAGATATGCTGTTGTACATTCCAGGTTGTACACTGAATTCTCTCTGAAGATACAAGACTGACTGATGATGCAAGAAAACCATAGAATTTACAGAATTCAAGGTAGTAGACCATCATTCTATACTCTACCTGCAATGTAGGAGGTTGTCTTCAGAAGGCTCAACCCACTTCAAACTTTTAGTCGGATTTCTGTTATTAACAAAGAATTCCGTAGTACACTGTCTGTTCACACAAGTTACAGCTGAGACGACAACAGTTAGAATGAACTTTGTAGTGGCATCGACTGGATGAGGTGGTTTTTCAGTCCTGACATCTAAGGCTACTAGAAAACGTAATGTAGCATTACAGCAAGAACATGAAACAAACTTGGGAGATTTTTTGAACCACTGTGGTCACTGTTGAAACACACATGTATGTTTAATATCCTCAGGAACAGAACCTGAAATTAAAGAAAGTTGACGAGCTAAACCAGTTAGGCTAATTGTGTAGCGTTATGAAAACACATAATGCCGTTTTGAAAGTGCAGATAAAGACGTTTTTTACATTCTTAATAATAATAAAATATACAATGTAAGCAGTAAAATACCAAAGGAAAAAAATATATATATACTAAAAATCTCCAGAATATATACATTAAATATTAAGTATACATCAACTAAACAAATGCAGTTTAATAGTCAGCAAGGCAACTCTCACTAACTGCTAAGACAGGTTGAAAATTTCCAAGGCGATGACGGCTTGAACGTGAACCTCTAATGCACAAAATGGAAGAGCGAAGTAGGCTGAACGAGAGGTAGCAGCGAAGCCAGCCCATAATCACGCAGATAAAGACGTTGGATTCCACCTACGCATATAGTACGCGCGCGCGTTTATTATTATTATTATTATTATTATTATTATTATTATTATTATAATTATTACTTTACAGCCAGTGACTGAAGGACTGCTACAGTGACCATAACAGCCTAACAAAAAACACAACAGTAGTACATGATGGAAATGAAAATAGAAATAGTTTTACGTATAGTATAACCACATTCAAGCCAGTATATACACGTCGTGCAATGCTAGACCCCAGTGTAATCTTCACCTGTAGCAAGACATATTTCAACCGTTTTATACACGTCACAGAGTAATGTCTGGTAAGTAACTCTTCATAATTATTAGATATATGAAATAGGAGCTAGGAGATTCTTTACTTGGATATGTCAATATGCAATTAGATAATGAAGAGTCTCTAAGAGGAGAATGCTGCATGTGATATATACAGCCACGTTTTGCAATAAAATATGAACTCTCATAGTAAAACTCGATGCACAATCCCCATCCTATTCAATAGGCTAAGCTAAAGATGATTTCTACACAGTATGTCTTCTATATACACTTAGGTGATATACGTATGAGTTAGGCATTGATCACATGCACTACAAACCATTGCAATGTTAACGTTAGGTTGTTAGCAGCACTCAAAACCCTAGAAGTGCAGGATTGAGAGTCTTTCTGGGGTAAGTTTATAAGATATGATAGTGCATGTGGTTACTATACAGTTGGAGGAAACTGAGTCTAGTGTCTGTAGTGTGGGCTTGAGTGAGTAGTGTGCTTTCATAGAAAACCATTTTTGTGGAAATTTGATAGTTTTGTGGACATGTTACTGAACACTATCACACAGTATGGAATTGTGTATTACAGTGATTGCTATAGTCTATCCCCATTGAAGAATATATGGTTTTTCATCAGTTTCAGTTTCAGTTTGTTGCCTACAAGACTTTTGTGTGCAAGACTATTTAGCTATGCCCAGAAAATAAGTATGAATATAGCAAAATATGATGCATTGAAAAGTGGAAAGTCACTTTCACTAATTCTTCATGTTGTCATACTTCTTCAGTTCCACAAGTATTAGATGTTGCATGGGCCCGAGTACCACACAGGATATGTTGGCACAGTTATGATGTACAGCCCGAGGGCCGCAGGCCTGAGGGATTACACCATAACTGTGCCAACATATCCTGTGTGGCACTCGGGGCCCATGCAACAACTAATGAGTTGCCATTTCTATGGTTTCCCAGCCCCTAACCACTCCCTTACTAGCTAGCCTTATGTAATTAGTGATGTAATAAGTGTGCCACACATGATATGTTGGCACACTTTAGCCTTTGATCTGTTACTCTAACAGGCAACAAATGTTAATAACCATGAGTAACACTTCGGTAACTTTCATTATCAAAAACTTCAAGGTGGTCGCTTTAGCTAACCTATTTACGATATGCAAGCTTTTTCTCAGGACCAGGTCATCAAATTATAAAAACATTCTATTTGACTTTCTCTTTCAAATCAAGGTAGTGGCTACTGTACACCACCCATAATCTACTTACAATTTAATCTAGGATGGTGTTTCAGAAGCAGGATTACTCAAAATCATCCCACTTCAATTGGACCATCCATACTCTTTAGACTACTTACAATGTAGCTAACTAAGAGTGTTATGAAAAGCAGTAAAAAGGAGACCAATTGCAATATTAATATAGATCATTGATAAATCAATAAAATTATATGATAGGGAAAGACATTCTGTCAGCAAGTTAGTGTTGCATGATCTTACTCTACTAGCAACATCAAAGATTGTTTTTAGAAGCAAGATAATCATGCATGCCACTGAAACGCAAACTATATATACACTTGAGTTTCTCTCTTTAAAGATATCATTGTACCTCTTTTTTCCCCAGGAACAGCAATATCCATTGGACAAACATGGTACAATGAATTGGGGTCTACGATGGTTATAACTAGTCTTGATCCTGAAACAGGTGTGTTTGGTGGGAATTACCAGAGCCTTGTTGGAGATGCTACGAAATGGTATGTTCTGACTGGTCGCGTGGATCTAGATGGTAACACAATTGGTTGGACCGTGAACTGGCAGAATTCCCACGGGAATGCTCATTCCGTCACAACCTGGTCTGGCCAGCAACAACTTAACTCTATCGGTGAGCCAGTTATTCTCACCACATGGCTGCTGACTTCTCAAACTACTCCTGATAAGGACTGGGAGTCCACTCTTGTGGGATTTGACACCTTTTCACAAACCCCACCATCGCAGGAGACTACTGACAAAGCCAAGTTGCAAGGCCGTAGAAGCCACCCAAAGGAAGCTTAAGTAAAGCCATATTACTAGTGATGATTACAATTTAAGGTGTTAGCAATTGACATATGCATAGCTACTAGTAAGACATAATGATGTATGTTGCCACTGAGATTGCTATATACATCAATGTGATTGACTTTGCCCATATGTTAGCAATGAACAGGGTTAACTATCTGCATTAATTAGTGAGAAATGATGCTTCATGTAGTGTAGGAATTTACTTGGGGAATTACATGAGGCCTTTTGATCTCCTAAAGCACTAGCACAATGTGTGTATAGCTATATGCTGCCTACCAAATGATGTGTAGCTAAAATTTTAGTTTTTGATCATGACATGGGCTTTTCTACATCATCATAAAAACCCATGCATGCGTTCATGTACACTAACACTGCTTACTAACAATTGGGCCCAAGTATGGCAACTTCTCTAAAAGCTCTAAATCACATACAGTATAGTCAAGCCTGCATTTGCAGAGAAAGTGAAACTTATCTTTTCAAGCACAAACATTCACATTACAACAGAAGGGTAGGGGCTGCAATCACATCACACAGTTTCAAGGAAGAATATGTTGCTCACAAGGTGAAGACGTGGTGTGAGGAGCTATGTGTCCTGGCCAATATTGCTTTGACTCAGCCTCATGCTGTCTCAGTACTCGTTCACGTTGCTATGAGTGGTTAGTCTTTGGTTTCCCAAACAGTACCAGACATTCAGTTCCTTCTACAGCCACTTGAGGATAAAATTTATTCATTCCTGCACTCACAGGCTGTCCTCCATGTTATAAATAGAAAGAGATATTTTTGCTCTACCTTCAAGACTTGGAGGTTTGGGCATCGTGAATCCGTCTAACAATTCTCGATCTTCTAAGTCTTTTCAAGCTTTAATTACACTGACAACACCCCTCATGAACCAAAATATCTGTGCCTCTCAATCAATGATACCTTCAAGGTCAGTGTACTTTTTGGCCATCTAAATTTCTATATGATTTTTGGCTTGGAATATAGAATAAAGCAATAAATGTCTAACTTTGTATTGCATATGTGTGCAATCGCAATATTAAGTGTCACTTACATCTGAAGTTTTGAAAAGTAATTTTAAAAAAAAAGTTACGATTAATCTAGGGTTCTAGTATGAAAATAGTGGCTTCTTTTGGCCAATCTGTTTGAGTAAATTTTGCAAGCACTGAAAATGGAGAAAACACAGGATGCATGCACTTCATAAGTAATATCTCAAGGGATTTGCTCTAGCGTTCTCTTTACACTTCACACTGCAGATGAACCCAGTATGTTACTATCTGCATGCTACTAATTATATAAACAATATTAGTTCCACACTCACTGCAGTTACTGACTAAATTAAGGAAGTGCCAATTGCAAGTAACCTTTTGTGCTGCCCTTTCGTAATACTGGCTCAAAATATTCATGATTTCCAATACATGTATACATATGTAAAAGGCATGTTCATGAAGATAACAGTTCAGAGAAACCAAGTGACAATGAAATAAAGAGTAAAATAGCTTCCTTAAAAGAAGTGCCCCGATTATGCAAAATATCAGAAAATAAAAGCTCCATTGATGGGTACGCAGAACGAAAGTCCCTTTCACGCAGACTCTGTAGATGTGGGAAGTTTTGGAGAGGGTCAACACCAAATGTAGACTCTCGCGTCAGTTGACTTCTGTTTGACTCATGAAGATTGACTGCGTCACTGACAGACAGTACGCTGGAAGGGTGAAGTGCACTTATCTGAGTGGTTAGCTGTGCCAATGAGTTAGGAATCCCTCCAGCTCGACCAGGAATCCTGTGGCAATTCCAAGCTCTAATAAATGATTGAATAGGTGAAGCAACCACATGTATGGTCACCCATGAGACTGAAAACTTGTGAAGAGGATCTTGCATGTCAATCATATCCTCATTCTCCATGGATATCAGCACTGCTTTGATGGGATAATTCACTCGTGAATTTATCTCTGGCCACACCCGTTCAGCTCGGTGATTCTGCTGTGATGTCGTTCGAAGTGAAGGCTGACACTGCTGATGAACACGAAGCTGCGCTAGGTGCTCTTGTACAGTAGTAACAAGGGAAAATTCAGTGCCGTAGTCAGAGCGAAGCTGATCCCAGATACCCTCTGACAGTAGTAGCGGTCTCATAATTGTATTGTAAATTGTGATGGCATTTTTGCGTGGCATTGTAGAAAACCCTACAATTCTACGGCTGAATCCGTCAATAGCAACCACATGGACCACTCCGTACATGACTAACTTTTCGTTCTGATCCATGTGGAGCTTTTGCCCATAGAAGGTAGCTTGGTAAGGGATTGGATTAATGGATCTCCCCGCTGTTTGGTGCCTTCTAGAATGAGCAGCAGGAAACGTTCGCCGTAGAGACCTTCCCAGTCTTTGCTGACTAATGTGCACACCTTCTGACCAAAGAAGCCCATGAAGTGACCGCCTGCCATATGTATGCCCAATGGAAAATACACACCTCCTTACCAATCTGTCCACTTCTTCATTGCTAAGGTTACTTCTATAGCTAATATTGCGCTCTCGGCAAAATCGTCGTACACTTCGAGTAGACAGTCCTGTGACACTTGGGAAACATCCCTGCAGGTATTGACTCACACTTTGCAACGTATCTCCCCGACGTACACGCCGGCGAATCTCAACCTCCAAGCTGTCTAAAGACTGGCAGCCATTTTTAACGACTGAACTTTAAACCCTTAATGAACTTTTGCACGTGCGTTTTGATAGTGAAGCTGTGGACTGTGAGTTCTCCGTGGACCGATCGGTGTGATGGAGTCACCACTGACAACTGTGCGACTTACCAGAGGCGATAAGTCTGTTAGAGTAGCTTTAGATGATCTCGAGGTAAGCCCACAGCTATTGTCAACACTTGCATAATGCCTATACCTTTTCTTGTTGTAGGCTCGGAAACTTTCCCCGGTATTTCAGTTACAGGCTTCAAGCATTTACCTTGTAAATGAGTTTGACAACGTGGCCGTGTTCCCCAACGAGATATCTGGGCGTTTCAATCGGGCACTGATTGACAAGTCAGCCATTTACAACGTCCATGGGGATGAGATGTCATCAGCTGATACACGCCCCTCGCCTTCCCAGACTCCAGGAGCGTTTGGGGCATATACTGGGCCAACTGCACCTGCCCTTTTATCACCTAATACTTCTGCTGGTTTAGTTTCACATAAGCGTAAAAAATCTTTCAGTAAAACTATTGCTCTGGTTAGCTTATCCTCACCTGATCCAAATAAGGCATCAACGTCGAAAGCCTCCTTCCACCTTGACTATAAGGTTGTTACTCAAGTTGTTGTTTCTGTTGAGGCTGGTTCCTGTAGCCCGTCATCAGTGGCTGAAAAGGTTTGTCAACAAGTTGGTTTTGAGATTGTACTTCTCGAGAGTAAGTGCTTTCCCATATTGGAGAATGATACAACTGCTTCTATTGATTTCTGGAAGTATAATAGAAAAATTTTAGCTGCATCAAAGTCGCTCTACACTAAACTCACTGGATCTTCTGTTAACCCTAGGCGTGCTACGAGTGAGTTACATGATGCTGAGAATGATGACGATATCCCTGCAAAGCGTTGCTGTCTCTCTGAGAGAAAGCTAGATAAGATCTTACAAGGTGTAGAAGCTATTATAAAGACGAACAAGATTTCAAGTGCTTGTTCAAATGCCTTTGAATGCATAATATGTAAAGACACTATGCAAGATCCTCAGTTTAGTCCTTGCTGTAAGCAGATTGTAGGTTGTCGAGAATGTGTAGCCCGTTGGCTAGAAGAAAGTCATACTTGTCCACATTGTTCCTCATCAAACATTGTTGCTGGGTATGCTGATGTGCATGGCCTGGAGGAAGTTATTACCTCTCTCGGTAAACAAGTATCAATTCCTCGGAATACACAAGAGCAGGACAGTGACAGTGATTTTGACCTACCCGTTGTGAAGTTCAGGGATATCCATACTCGTACCCGCTCCAATTGATGTATCTAGGAGTCCGATAAGATCTGAAACATTCAGAATTTCTACATTATCTTGTATATACCTCAACTCCCACTTATGGTGGTTAATTTTGGTGATTGATTGTGGGCACTTCTTTAAGGAAGCTATTTTACTCTTTATTTCATTGTCACTTGGTTTCTCTCTGAACTGTTATCTTCATGAACATGCCTTTTACATATGTATACATGTATTGGAAATCATGAATATTTTGAGCCAGTATTACGAAAGGGCAGCACAAAAGGTTACTTGCAATTGGCACTTCCTTAATTTAGTCAGTAACTGCAGTGAGTGTGGAACTAATATTGTTTATATAATTAGTAGCATGCAGATAGTAACATACTGGGTTCATCTGCAGTGTGAAGTGTAAAGAGAACGCTAGAGCAAATCCCTTGAGATATTACTTATGAAGTGCATGCATCCTGTGTTTTCTCCATTTTCAGTGCTTGCAAAATTTACTCAAACAGATTGGCCAAAAGAAGCCACTATTTTCATATTAGAACCCTAGATTAGTCGTAACTTTTTCTTTAAAATTACTTTTCAAAACTTCAGATGTAAGTGACACTTAATATTGCGATTGCACACATATGCAATACAAAGTTAGACATTTATTGCTTTATTCTATATTCCAAGCCAAAAATCATATAGAAATTTAGATGGCCAAAAAGTACACTGACCCTTCAAAGCAAAGAAGAATTCACTGCAAAAAATAGAGGTCATTTTAACCACTCTGTGGTTATCACTGTTGCAAAGTAATAGGAAACCTTTCCCTGGATGAGAAATAAAGTGCCTCAACAGACAGGACACTTGATGTTCCATGTACCATGCACATGCGCACTGAGGGTAAATGATGCGTGAATCAGATGAGTTGCATATGGGAAGGAAGTAATGCATCATCCGACTTTATCTCGATAGTAGAGGGACTGTCAATTTATCTGCACATCATTCATATGTTGAAGATGAAGTGGGAATTAGGATGATAAGGTATGCAATGATATTCCTGTGCATCAGCTAAAACTACCAACTGTGTTTGTATATCC
This sequence comes from Theonella swinhoei, assembly GCA_963970385.1. Lineage (NCBI taxonomy): Eukaryota > Metazoa > Porifera > Demospongiae > Tetractinellida > Theonellidae > Theonella > Theonella swinhoei. The sequence continues at coordinate 3,130,787 of OZ019955.1, read as the reverse complement.
CTTTCTCATCGGTCCATTTTATGAATAGATAATCTGAAGGGCAATTCACTTGTTTTGACAACTGAGGTTTGTGTAGCTATTAAAAATGAAATGGCAACGAAGTAAGTCAGGTTTGTGTATTGAAAATGAAATGGCAACGAAGTAAGTCAGGTTTGTGTATTGAAAATGAAATGGCAACGAAGTAAGTCAGGTTTGTGTATTGAAAATGAAATGGCAACGAAGTAGGTCAGGAATTACAAACAATCGACTCACTTTTCGCAACTAAATTCCACAATGTTTTGGTATTGAAAATGAAGTAGATAAAGAATTGCAAACAATCTTGACAATAACTACCTCCAGTAATGCCAGAAAACATTACATACAAACACCCCAGGGGTGTCACATTGGCACAGTCGAAAGCATAACAATCACTAATAATATTAGCAAGTATTTTCTCATGAAGTTTATGTTGAGACCAAAAATTATATCATAGAGTAGACTGTAGTATTCCAACTGTGATAACCACCAAGTGGTTAAAGTGAACTTTATTTTTTATGGTGATAAGGCATAATTTTTTACAATGATATGACAGTTAGCCAAGAGGATGAGCCTTTTTCTTTGGCGAGGGAATTAGTCATTTCTGTTCAATAGAAAGTTCCTTGTTGATTTCATTTGCCCAGCAATCAGACAATTTGAAGTCCTGGACTTCAAATTGTCTGAGAAGATATTTGCCGGGCAAATGAAATCAACAAGGAACTTTTATCAAACAGAAATGACTAACTCCCTCGTCAAAAAAGGCTCATCCTCTTGGCTAACTGCCATATCAATTGAGGAACATGTTTTTTTTTCTAGAGAATTAAGGCATGCTTACATCTCCAGTATGGATGGGATATAAAGAATGCCCCACAATCCTGTGTCTGTAGTTCCTCCTTCTCTATTCATCATGTAATGTCATGATATGTAAGAGAGATGGTTTTAATATTGAGACACAATGAGATCAGGACTTGGTTGCCAATCTCTTAACTGAAGTTTGCCACAATGTGGCAAAGAGCCCCCACTCCTTGCTATCATTCCAAAGGCTTAGTTGCAATGTACAAACAACATGAGTCCTCCAAAAAAAGGTTAACCAAAGAATACAGAATGTGGAACATGGACCCCCTATAATCCTCTCAACGACCGGTGGCATGGGACAAGAAGGAACTAAGTTACGTTTGGCAGACATGCTCTCACACAAGCAAGAGAAACCATATCTTATAGTCATGGGATGACTAAGATGTTGTTTAAGCTTTACCATCCTTTACTCCGCCATTATGTGTATCAGAGGCACTCAACCTTTCTTCGGGTTTTGCAGCAATCATGGAGTCAGTAGATTCTATATGTAGGGATGGTGCTGACATGCCCATTAGCCTTAACAAAAGCAACCTCCCAAATGGATGTTATAAGCCTTTTCTGAGTGCTCTAAGATTGCTTCTATATACTATAATACTCATAAAATACACAGGTACAGTGATTCTCAGAAATTTGTAAAATGAATGCACTAAAGCCCTCAGCGTCCGTGCGTGAAATTTTGTACTAGTGTTCTTACAGATTTTGGGACCCTATGGCCTATATGCTAATAATAACACTCATGTTGTGATAGTTATCAGAATCTTGAATTCACTGTGGACACTTGATCCACTCTCCTTACTGTCCCCACCTCTCTGCATCTCCGACTCATCAGACTTTCCAGAAATCTACACTCCCTTCCTGGACACTATGGCAGCATTGTATCCATTCACTCTCCTAATACTGACTTATATCCTCATTGAACTATATGCCAGAGATTGCAAACCTGTTGTAGTCATGTGGAAAGTGATTCATCACAAATGTGACTGTTTACTTGGAGCATGGAACTCTGAAAAATCTCTTATCCAAGCCTTTGCCACACTCTTCTTGCTATTTTCATGAAGTTCTTTGGAATTGTCAATAAAATACTCATGCTATCACTTGTTTTCAACATGAAGGGTCAGCTAGTGACAAGAGTTCCCTTCTTTGATCCAACTGTTACTTACTTTGGTCATACACACTAACCTCTTGTCATTCTCTCATTTCTCATACTTGTCTTCCTCATATTACCTCCAGTACTTCTGCTGCTGCTATTTCCCACTACCTGCTTCACAAAGGTCAGCATGTATCTCAAACCAAAGTGGGTCCTTACACTGAAGATATTTGCAGACACATTTAATGGTAGCTATAAGGATGGTTACTAATGGAACAAAAGACTTCAGGCAAGTTGCTGGCATTATTAACCCTCCGCGCATGCGCAGGAGGTTACGGTAGTTGGTCTGTGTGTGTGTGTGTGTGTGTGTGTGTGTGTGTGTGTGTGTGTGTGTGTGTGTGTGTGTGTGTGTGTGTGTGTGTGTGTGTGTGTGTGTGTGTGTGTGTGTGTGTGTGTGTGTGTGTGTGTGTGTGTGTGTGTGTGTGTGTGTGTGTGTGTGTGTGTGTGTGTGTGTGTGTGTGTGTGTGTGTGTGTGTGTGTGTGTCTGTTAAGTCACATCTCACCTCTGGAGGGTCTGTTTGTATTAAAAATTCTGTCACGTATTCAGCTGGCAACGGAGGTCAAAAAATATGTGGGCTTTCTATCAGCTCCGTTGCAGAAATCCAGCACTCCTCCGTTAAAAGCCATATGTACAGCCGGTTACGTTTGCACGTAGCGCGGGAAGCTAGCTTGACGTCTGCGTCTGGCATGAACTCATGGCGCGGAGGGTTCTGGACTTTAGTGCATTCATATTTATAATTTTGATTGTTTCGAGAGCAGCAGCATATGAAATATATGCTCTAACTATTCCTTTCCATTCATTCCCATTTGAACTAGCTCTTCCGTTAACGTTACTGGCTACAGCAATGTGTATTGCATGGGTTGTGTTCCCTCCATACAAACACAAAGCAGCTAATATTTCTGGAACAATTCTCTTAATTATCATCATTTAATAAGTGGCTTATATTATATTCTGGACAATTACAAATTCTCAACTGGAATGACACTGCTGTGTATTGCAGTGGCAACATTACCACACTGTGTGTTCTATGGTTATGGAATCCACTGGCTGGCCAAGTGGCTCAAACAGTGTATCACTACACATGAAGAGCTAGGAGTTCTACAAAACACTGCTAATGCTGAATGAAATTATTCTAGCTACATGTAGTTAATTCACAATTAAACTAATTTTTCAGAATTTTAAATAGAAACGTATGCATACAAGCATATGTATAGCAATAATTTGGACTCGCCTCTAAAGGGTTAATGACACTATAGCTATGTGTGCACAGATCCCAAAGTATGTTCTCTATACTTCTTGGCACTTCAATCCCTACCATCCTTCAACATTTTAGCCAAAACATTTTTACACTTGTATATATACAGAGAGAGAGAGGGAGAGGGAGAGGGAGAGGGAGAGGGAGAGGGAGAGAAGTAGGCGTATACTATAAGCATTTGGGAACGCCGTCATAAGCGCCGAACGTATAGCGTTTACAGCGTCACAGGTGAAGTCCCAGGGATTTTCCCGTACTTGTTGCCGGTGTCGGAGTGAATACTGTCCCCCCGTGAATAATGTCCCCCCTCAGTGAATAATGTCCCCCATCGTAGAAAGCTCTGAAAGCCTTCCAAGATATCTAACGTGGTAATTTTATAGTGGGGAGACAGTATTCACTAGCGAACTTAGAAGTTTTCACAGCAATCACACGAATTGGCAAGCGAATCAGCGGCAACAGCGCTTTATTTTATTCTCTCTCTCAGTGTGTATAACAACACAAAAGCACATCTAAGGCACTTAGAAATCCATCTGCTACCTCGTACCCAGGCCGCGTGGGGAGGAGACGGGGCCAAGTAGCTGACCGAGGTATGTAAACTCTAACCACTAGCCCCAAAAGCACAGCTATGATCATTTTAGGGCTAGTGGTTAGAGTTTACATACCTCTGTGAGCTACAGCCTCGTCCCCTCACCCACGCGGCCTGGGTACGTGGCTATCGGCCAGCCAGCTGCATTTTAGGGGGGGACATTATTCACCAGTGAATAATGTCCCCCCTATCAGAAATGCCGTAGGAGATGAACTACGGTTGCCTTAACAAAGAATCTTATGGGGGACATTATTCACCAAGGGGGACAATATTCACCAGTGAATATTGTCCTAGGGGGACATTATTCACTAGTGAATAATGTCCGGGGGGACAGTATTCACTAGTGAATAATGTCCGGGGGGACAACTTTTGGGGGGGACAATATTCACTATTACACCGGTACGGACTTGTTATACTCCTTTGAAAGAATGGCGATAATCGCTCCGACGCTTTTTATTACATTACTGATCTATGCGAAAGGTAGAGTGGCTTCGAGAAATATTTGTTATCTGTAACTGGTATATAGCTTTGTATATATTGTTGCAGGTGATAATGTCACTATTAGTGAGAATCCTGTATCAAAGCATGTTAGACTCAGGGAGCAGGTTTATTTCACGTGTGAAATACAGGCTCAATCCGGATCAAAGATAGGTATAAGATGGCATCTGAGGGCACCAGCATTTGGAGAAGACAAGGATAGATTCCTGAAGTTGCCAAAACTACAGGAAAAATGGTCCAAACGTGGAATTATGATAAATTATACATCAGCACCACCAGAGAGCTTTCCAGAATACTTTATACGGCGTGACACTATTGCATTTATTGCTACAAGGCAGATGAACGGAGCATCCATACAGTGTGCTGCAATTGATCATGATACAGGGGACTTCAATATACACTCTAACAGCATGTTTGCCATGTTGACTATTGAATCTGAAGGTGTGTCAGGGGCAGAAAATTCCAGTTTTACAAGGCCAGAGAACACTACTGCAGGCTGTGCATCAGAGATGGACACTTCACGTTCAAATTCATCGCCTCGTTCCAATTCATCACCTCATACCTTGTGGTTCTGGATAATGCTTTTACTGATATTGATACCTGTAATGTGCAAAATCTAATAATGACAATTCTACATATGTATGCCATGTTGACTGTTGAGTCTGAAGGTGTGTCGGGTAGAAAACTCCAATTTTACAAGACCAGAGAAAACTACTGGCTGTGCACACTTCACATTCAAATTCATCACCTCATATATACCTTGTTGTCATGAATAATGCTTTCACTGACATTGATACCTTTAATGTCCAAAATAAACAATTCTGTGTACCTTATCGCTAGTGTAGCATCTGTATAGCTACATTCCCAACATTATTTTACATTCTGTGTTACTGTATATATAAAACATTATTGGTAGTTTTGGTCATAATTATGTCATCCAACTGTTCAAATTAGGGAGCATTATGCATGGAAATCAGTGGATACATTCAGTTAGTACAAATTATTATGAGGTACTACTTACAGGGGAACCATAAGGTAGAGTCCCCTCTCCTATCATTGATGTATGGGGAATTCCAAGGTGAAGTCCCCTATCTCCCCTATTTTTTTAATGTTATTATCAGGTATCTGGGATTCCATGGTGAAGTCCCTTAGAGCTCTCCTATACTTGTGTGATGTTGCTAAGTTATTATCAGGTATATACTACATGTGGGATTCCATGGTGAAGTCCCCTAGAGCTATACTTGTGTGGTGTTACTAATTTTAACTACATGTGGGATTCCATGGTGAAACTGGACATACGCGCGCGAAAAGCAAAACTTGCCTACGTTGCCTGAAGAAGCTTGGTCTAGTCTTCACGTCAGCATGAAAGTGAAAGTAAATCGTCAAAAGTGAAGTTGAAAAGTGAAACGTGAAAGTGAAAAGTGAAACGTGAAACGTGAAACGTGAACGTGAAAAGTGAAACGTGAACATGAAAAGTGAAACGTGAACGTGAAAAGTGAATGGCCGCTCTCGGCTTCCGTACTTCTGTCAGAGAGTCGTTAGACTCTCTATGTAGAGGATGGCGCCGACACGCCCATTAAGCCTTAACAAATGTAACGGCTCAGAACTCTCGAACGCGGCACCTTTTAGAAACAGCCTAACGTTGGCTACGAGTGTTTCTATACACGATAACACTCTCGAAGGTGGGGAAATACACCGCTACAATGACATACGTGAAATTGCGATTTCTCCAACGTCTTCAGTAAACAGGCATAACTCAAAATCGGCTAGTATTTATCTTCATTTCTGCACAAATCAGCTTCGTTTTGGCCGCGCGGTGTCTTTGACCAAAAAATCTTTAGAAAGCACAACTAAGAGCCACGCCCACGGTACTTCCTCCCTGTTGTACGCCATTTTTATTTTGTGCACGTAGATTTATTCCAGCGCTCGCAATAGGTTGCGCCGACACGCCTTAACATATTGTACAGCGCAGAACTCCTGAACGATGCTGTTATAAGCCCATAATACGGCATACGACTTTTTCTATACACAGTGAAACAAGAGAGTAAAAACATTGAAGGATGTAGGGATGGCAGTGCCAAAAAGTAGAGAAACAAGTGCAGTGTATATGCAGCAATTTCCACATTTAGTAGAGCTTTTGTTAGTGAGATACAGTAATGTTTGCCTGAGGCTATTTGTTGTTGTATTACAAGATTTACATTGTTTACAGAGATCTTATCACAACGTTGATCATTAGCATATTACACTTTACCATCATACCAATTTCCACATTTAATGGAGCTTTTATTAGTGAGATACAGTAATCCTTGCCTGAGGCTATTTGTTGTTATATTACAAGATGTACATTGTTTACAGAGATTTTATCACAACATTGATCATTGGGGTATTGAACTATACTATCATAAAAAATTTCACATTTAGCAGACCTTTCATTAGTCAGATCAGGAGCATGCTCCTGGTCAGATATAGGATTGTGTGGCCCCATTAATAATACATGGCCTGAGGCTATTTTTGTTTATTTTACAAGAAGTACATTGTTTACAAAATTTTTAACATGACGATGCACTATCCCCAGTGGAACTACATAACTGTACCAAGTTTCATGTTTAGATATGTTATCGTTAGTGAGTTACGCTTGTTTAAGCGGAAGAAGAAGAAGAAGAAGAAGATGGAGAATTTACAAACGGACTTTTGTTAATTTAACACCTTTCTCGTGCATCAAATTATACCATTTTATAATCACAGTTAGTTTCTGGGTATAGTTACACATTCATGTCAACAGAAGTCCACTAGGTAGCAAACTGAAAGTGAAAGTGATGAAAAACCTTATATATGGTTTTCAATGGGAATAGACCATAACAATCCCTATATACACAGTACTACCGTACTGTGTGATAGAGCTCAGGTGTATACTACTTGGGGGATTGAAGTTCCTTATGTAGCTCTCCTGGTTTTGTGACTAACAGAGAGATGGAGGTCATGCAGAACATAAAGCACTTTACAGCTTCATGCATATGGATCTATATATACCAGGGTGCATGCCATATATATAGCTATCATCTACACATGTGAAAAAAACTAGTTGTTAGTCAAAATCGTCTGTTATCATCTGTTAGTCAAAATTGTTTTTTAGTTTTTTCACTATGGATCTTCCTAGCCACAAAGGCCTTTTTGCATTATCTACACATATAAGTAAAAATGTTAATAGGGATATAAATCATATGAACAAGCTGTAGGCTATCTATTGCATGGTAAAGTATATATGACGCAATGCTAGGATGATGTCATGCAATGATAGCAACATGCATGCATGCAAATACACTGCCAATGTATATAGGATATGGGCCGGGGCTGTACAGGTTATTATTGCATGCCCTCATCCTTGACTTGCCTGCATGTACTGCATCCATTTATATGTACATGTGATGAGAGCTAATAAGCTCGAAACAGTGCTGTCCAGGGATCGCTTAGCTTGTCTGGCTCCACCAGATATGGTTTTTCTCATGTATATAGCTTGTTCATTTAAAAGAAGACACAAGATAGCTAGGAAGGCCACAGACAACTACAAGTCAAGTGTTGTTTGTGAGCTTTGATGCAACTCCAATGTATATATTCCTAGGTATCAGAGAGTGTGGCCTATGGCTAGAAGAAATTAAATTGATGTGTGTGCATTCATATTCAATGAGCTACACCTTTTTTAAAAAAACCAATGCAATATACCATGTCAAATGCATGAATGACATGGATTAGTAAAAGTGAGATGATAGAAACACTCTCATTTCATTTATTGAAGCTCAATGAGAGTCTCCATCATCTTCATTGGATTCCTGGCGTAGAGTGAAAAAGTGTTTTGTAGCTGAATATATGTATCGAAACCTAAGAGACTACAACAATAGTATTATACATCATTTGGACATTGTTTAAATAGTCAATGTGGAGAAAGTGATAAGTAGCTGAGCACTGTAGTAAGTCACCATCACTAAAATTCGTCCATGTAGCAGTATTCTAAAGCGCCAGATTGCCCCAGCTGCAATTAACACATCAGATACATAGAATAATAAACCACCAATTGCTCCCAGAACACCGACTAGGTCCATTCTGTGCTGCAGTTGTAGTAAGGCTGACCAAAGCATCAGCGAAATAAGTGCAAAGTACACAAGTGCCATAGGCATCACAAAGCCTAGGAACCTTTGCCTCATACCATGGTCACCACTCTTTAATACTACATTAAACTGCCATGTAAATATCAGAAGAATTGATAAAGACAGGAGGAACACAAGGAGACCGGAGGAAAGTCCAAAAAGAGACTGTTGTACTTCAACTAGTTTGTTGGCACTCAGTCCAAACAATGCGGTGTAGATACACTGAGCAACAGCAAATGATACCACTCCCAGGATGGAATGGTAAACAAGTAATACATCTCCAAACCCAGAAAATAGCAGTCCTAAAAGTAGCAGCTGAAAATTTGGATGGCTCCTATCTTTCTCAGCCTTCCAGTCATCATTATTGAGATGTGACAAGGCACCTGTGACGGTTAGTACCACCAGAAAGGCTATTGGCAGGCACTTAGTCGCTGCTTTCTTCCATTGTTTTCTGCTATTAACACCGAACAGTAGATACACCGCACAAAGGATACAATACGTTGCACAGGAGAAGGCGCAGTACGTCCAGGACCTATCCATGGCCACGTTGGCACATTTTAGCAAACTGCGCTTAACCTTTGCGTTAAAATTCACGTGACAAGCGTACGCCATTAATGTATTAATATTAGCGCGCGCCGCGCACGTCCTATATGGCTAAAGCTAGAGCTAGCCATAAGGTATACATCATGGCATACACTATGTATAATAATGTGTTAATCAAAAAAGTCATAGTTTCTCCTCCTCTATATCAATGCCAGGCTCTCTAACAGCTTCCTGCAGTAAACAAAAGTAGAATAGAAATGTCAAAATGAACATTTCTCACTGACAGTTTCAGCTTTCACTGTAATATGAGCTGGAAAACATTTAGACAACAGTACATTACTATATTAACCTGAGTGCCTTCTGGTTTCTTGTTTTCCAATTCAGTAACTCTTTCTCTCAGTGTAGAGATATTATTGTCATCCACACCATTTGGTTGACTCCTGATGTGTGTATTAGTTGTTTTAAACACTGTTGTACCTTCTGGATCCTTATAGAGTACCACCATCTAAGTGCAAATGCAAACCACACACTTTTATATGTGGTTCACATGTACATACATATATGACAGTGTACATATGGGATATACTAACCTTAGGAATAAAAACAATTGCTATAATTGCTGTGCTTCCTAGGATAAAGCTGGCACTGGTTACCACAGCATAAGTGTTGATCAGCTCGTATGCTGTGTATGTCATTATGATAACTGCCAGGAGAACAAGACTACTCAAATACGTAGCAGCAATGATGTATTTGGAATCATCAAGTCCTTTAACTTGCACTTTTCTCGTTTTAAGAGCAAGAATAACTGCCAAAATCTGAAGTAGTGCCTTGTATCCATACAATACACCAAGTGTTATTCTTCGTTGATTTGAACTACATACATATATGAAGTACTGATACTCAACACGAAGAACCTATAATTAAATATATAGAAATAAGGAACGTTATCACTGGGGAAGTTGTTATTATACTTACGCCTTCTTCATCAGAAGGACGCTCAGTATTTACACTCTTTTGAGCATTAATATTTCCATTCACTCCTTGAACAAAAGTGTAAATCACAAGGATGAGAAGGTCCACTGTGATCAATGCTCCGATAAATACAAATAAGTGCAGATCCTTGACTTTCTGAATGAAGAGAGTAGAGATATGGTACGAGAAACCTGTGAATATAGGACTACCTTTTTCTTTGGAGTCGGATTGTTGAAAATGTAAAATACACGCATCATTTTTGCCATGATGGTACCAAAACAGAGTGAGTAACCAAACGATGTCAGCCACAGAGTTGCCTGAAGGTAAAAGCATGGTTTTACATGATGTATATTATTAGTAAAACATTATTTGTTCAGGTGACTAAAATCAAAATAACATGCGTAACCCCATAATAAAAGATATGTAGGGAGGGGTTACGCATGTTATTATTGTTGCATGCCCTCATCCCCTGTCTTGCTGCATATATACTGCTCTCATCCCCTGTCATGCTGCATATACTCTGCACTTGTTTCTCTACTTTTTGGGGCACTGTCATCCCTACATCCTTCAACATTTTTTTACTCTCTTGTTTCACTGTTTTTTCGGTGTATAGAAAAAGTCGTATGCCATACTATGGGGCTTATAACAGCACCATTCAGGAGTTCTGCACTGTTCAATACGTAAGGTAAAAGCATGGTTTTACATGATGTATATTATTAGTAAAACATTATTTGTTCAGGTGACTAAATCAAAAGTGCACCTCTGAACTTCAGCTTCTGGATATATATACTCAGAGGCAGAGACAGCATGTCAAAAATGTGGGGGCTTGGCGTTCATGAAGTGGGGGGGTGGTTATTACATTCATTTCGGCATAGGCTATTAGTATTAATACATTCTTTATGACGATCTCCAATTTTGGGGGGGTCAGCCCCCTTTATCAAAAAGTGGGGGAGCTCAAGCCCCCCCCTGCCCCCCAGGTTCTCTGCTTCTGGTACTTGTGTGTATTATTCTTTTATCACAGAGAGCTCTACTTTGACAGAAGATGTAATGATGTTTGAGGTAACAAGTATACAAATCTGGGCAAGTCACACCTACTTATTGAATGTGCATCTAGCAACTGCTTCAGACCTTCCCACTTCATAGTATGAACTTACGTTGCATAAAACAGTTGCCACAGTTTCATTTCGAGCTGGTGTGACGAGTATATAAGCATCAAAATAGAGAAGAATTGCTCCAACTCCAATCACATAGTTAAGATTTGGACTGCTTAACTGGATCAGCCTAAAATTTATTATGCATGCAATATAACATTTTAGGATCAGTCGATCTATGTTTCTGTTAGTATACAGAAGACTGACTTTTTCTTTCTGTAAGTGAAGTTAAACACAAGACACAGAACAGTGAAGACCAGCCCAGCAGTTGCCAAGAAGACAAAGATAGCAGTCACAGACACATGAACTGTGACAACCTCCTCTTCAGGTACACCATCATATGGAACACCATCTGCAATAGTAATATTACTTCTAAATAAGATACTATATATAGCAACACTGCTATTGACCACACACCATATGGAGTCACACATCTATACAAGTATAGAAACAAGTTCAGCATGCATGCAGACAAAGGCAGGGAATGATAGCATGCAACAATCATAACATGCGTAACCCCATATAGTATTTACAGATTGTAGTATTTACAGATGTAGGGATATGGGGTTACACATGTTGTGATTGTTGCATGCTATCATCCCCTGCCTTTGTCTGCATGCATGCTGAACTTGTTTCTATACTTGTTGGCACTTCCATCCCTACATCCTTCAACATTTTAGTGAAAATGTTTTTACCCTTGTTTCACTGGTTTTTACTGTGTGTAGCAACATGTATAAACCTACTGGCTTTCGTGCAGAGTTCTACCTCCCCTGCATACCTATGAGGATAGCCAGCAATTGGCAGTGACACCTACATCCTGTCTTGTACAAATATTTCCTACTGAGTACAACAGTGAGTCCAGTTATGGCAACAGTTAGTCATTCAAAGAAACGGACACAAAGGAGCAACGCTGGTAGCCAAACAGCGCGACAAACCATAACCATGACAAAACTTCTAACTTCACGTCTTCGGCACATGAGCAAACAAGAAAATGGCATCTAAAGTAACGCTTCTAAGCTTGCCAAACTGGAGTTTGACGGGCTTTGGGAGAAGGTATGAAGATTTTGTGCATCAAGGATCATGTATGCTCCAGTATAAATGATTTTCGTGAAAGAAATAGAGTGATTACTAACCCCAGTTTCACGGTAGGCCGTTTGAACTGAAGAAGAAAGAAGAAGAAGAAGAAGATGATGAACAATCGGTGTTTTTACAATTTTCACCGTAGCTGTATATTTTACGGAGTTTGAGAGTGTTATAGTGTATAGAGGCACTCGTGGAGCACGTTGTTTGTCTGAAAAGGCCTATAACTTCCGCGTTCGAGAGTTCTCAGCCGTTACATTTGTATGGAGCTAATGGGCGTGTCTGCACCATCCCTACATATAGAGTCTACCGACTCTATGATAAAAACATAAAGATGGAAGACTAGTGCCAAATAGTGTAGAAACAAGGAAGCATCAATGCAGCCCTGGGTTATGCAAGCCGATCCTTGACCAAGAGAACCTTTGCATGTAACTTCACGTACCGAAGATGTTGGAATCTCTTTCTATTTGTGTATTTGTATTGCACATTTATACAACAGATACAGAGTGGGGCTCATGCATGCACACAATTATATAGGAGTTTGCACACTAAGAACGCATTGTAATAAAGTGCATGCTTTTCCAACATAGACTGATTTCATGTGTATTCAGTCAGATAATCCTGAATGTAAATACCTGGTAACTTCTCACCTGGCCAAACAGTCTCCTCCTTTTCACCACTGACATACACAAATGAGGCATTGGATGATTGATTTCTGACATCAGCTACTTTCATTGGCTCCAAGTTACCTGCATCCATCCAATTTCATTGGTATTGATACATATTTACACCATTAAAACATACCATTTTGATTCCGATTTTGGAAAACTTGAATTCTTCCACCTACTCTGATTCCAAATGCATCAAACATGACATCACCCTTTCATGTAGAGCATGCAGAAACAAAAACATGCACTGCTACAGTCTTCGGAAAATGTTTATTGGTCTCAATATGATGAGTGTTAATCACCAACTGACTACAATATTTTATAAGACTAACCGTTATTCCTCTAAACTGTGTCTTCTCCAGGTAACCAAAGAGGACCTCAAGTATAGATGTGTTGTTGTATGTAAAGTTTTCAATTTGAAATGTGGCATTCAGCATAGCCTCCTCCTGTGCTCTATTATTCAAATCAGTGTCATCATCAATATCTGCAAAACAAATTAGCTATAATATGTAAAGAATTCATGCATACTATAGGCATATATACATGCCATCATCTCTGTACCTATCTTCACTGATTTTGGCAGTTTTAGCATTTTAATGAAAATGTTTTTACTTTATGCCGGCACTTACCTTGTATAGTTTTGTTAAGGGCTAGAGCCAGGGCCCAAGTTCCATCATAGCATGTTTGAGATAAGTTGTTAAATGGTACATCTTTGAACAGTGTATTATTAAAGTGATTGTCATAAGCTGGGAAAAAGTCACCACCCACCTGAGTTGGAATAATGATGTACTACACTAGGATATATTAGGACACGTGCCTTTGTTTACACAGGGTGCTATGTGTACAGTATATACAATGCATATATCCTCCAATATAGTCAAATATGCATTCTTTGTAAGTCTAGCACATACTTTGATAGAGGACAATCAAAATAAACTGATCATTGTTTAACAAACCAAAAACTGATGCAAGTCAATGGCAAAAGAACACAGTGGAATCAATCACTCACCATTCCACTGTCAGCTTTTCTATCAGCATCCTCAATAAATTCATATTGGTAGATGGACAACATTTGTTGTATAACACTCTCTCTTTCTTCTAATGTACAATTAAAGTCCAATTCAGTGTCGTTCCACCACATCTCTTCATACCATGCAGGATAGATGAGTACATATTGTGGATACCTCACACCAGCTCTATATGCCTGCATATACAGGGATGACAAACACCACATGCTATACCTACTGGCTGGTGGACATTGAGAAGTACAGACATACTCATTCTGTAAACTTGTGGAGTCCAATTCATTGAAGGTTTAGGGTAGCTTATTTTAGGCTGACAGGTGAGCACATGCAGCTCCTTATATACAAGTAGTAGCAGAAACATGTAGCATGCTATGTTTCTATGTTTTTGAACAAGGGTACCCCCACACACAGATGTAGAGAAAAAATTTTAACGTCCTACATAAATACATGATTGCCCACGTGTGAAGGAGTTGCATATCAAAGTAAGATGTAGGGATGGCTCCAACATACCCATTGGCCTAAAGAAATGAAGTGCCTCAGAACACTAGTTATAACCCTTTTTATTAGACTCGTAACATGGGCAACAAGTGTTTCTATAAAAATAAGGCTCCTAAAGTAAGCCCAATTGACGGCTACAGCCACATACACAAAATTCTCATTTTCTCAATCTCTGTCTTCTTTTAACTCTTCTTTCAAACGGCTTATCTTTCACTTGGTATGAGACAGTTTCTTATTCCACGAGCGTTACCTTAGCTCTCACCAACAAAATTCTTTCCTGGGAGGAATATAGCTATACACTTTGTGTGTACTTGAACACTATTTCCTTGTTATTATGAACATGACTGTGGTTTCACGTATATTCAGTGAAAGGATCACACAAGGGTATTGCATTTTGTAGGGAATGTGCAATAAAAAACTACGGTATAGGGATGTCAGTGTCAAGAAAGAAAGAATCCAGAGCAGTAGATATGCAGCAAGACACATGCAACAATACATAATAACACAAGTAACCCCTTCCTACATCTGTATATAACACATAGGTGGTGGCGGAGGGGGGGGGGGGCAATTGCCCCCAGTAGGGGGGCCTCACCCTGCCAATAAAATGGGGGGGGGGGCAATTGCCCCCAGTAGGGGGGCCTCACCCTGCCAATAAAATAGGAGCTATGACAACGGAATTGGTGTTGCTGCTGCATGCACTCACACTAGATGCATTTCAAAACATTCTACTACTACTAACGCGGACATATCATAGAGTCGGTAGACTCTATATGTAGGGATGGTGCAGACACGCCCATTAGCCCCATACAAAAGTAACGGCTGAGAACTCTCGAACGCGGAAGTTATAGGCCTTTTCAGACAAACAACGTGCTCTGCGAGTGCCTCTATACACTATAATACTCTCAAACTCCGTAAAATATACAGCTACGGTGATTCTCGGAAAATTGTAAAAATGCCGATTGTTCATCATCTTCTTCTTCTTCTTCTTCTTCTTCTTCTTCTTTCTTCTTCAGTTCAAACGACCTACCGCGAAACTGGGACTAGTAATCGCTCTATTTCTTTCACGAAAATCATTTATACTGGAGTGTACATGATCCTTGATGCACAAAATCTTCATACCTTCTCCCAAAGCCCGTCAAACTACAGTTTGGCAAGCTTAGAAGCGTTAGTTTAGACGCCATTTGCTGGTTTGCTCACGTGCCGAAGACGTGACGTTTAGAAGTTTGGTCGTGGTTGTGATTTGTCGCGCTGTTTGGCTACCAGCGTTGCTCCTTTGTGTCCGTTTCTTTGAACGGCTAACTGTTGCCATAACTGGACCCGCAGTTTTACTCAGTGTGCAATATTCGTACAAGACAGGATGTAGGAGTCACTGCCAATTGCTGGCTGTCCTCAGGTATGCAAGGGAGGTAGAACGAAAGCCAGTCGGTTTATACACGTTGCTACACACAGTAAAAGCCAGTGAAACAAGTGTAAAAACATTTTTACTAAAATGTTGAAGGATGTAGGGATGGAAGTGCCAAAAAGTATAGAAACAAGGTCAAAGTTCAGCATGCATGCAGACCAAGGCAGGGGATGATAGCATGCAACAATCATAACATGCGTAACCCCATATCCCTACATCTGTAAATATGGGGTTACGCATGTTATGATTGTTGCATGCTATCATCCCCTGCCTTGGTCTGCATGCATGCTGAACTTTGACCTTGTTTCTATACTTTTTGGCACTTCCATCCCTACATCCTTCAACATTTTAGTAAAAATGTTTTTACACTTTATATATATAGTAGCCCCACTTCTTTTATTGCATGCCAGTGCAGCGTGGCGTAATGCGTGTGTGTGGTAGGCACATATTGTTTTCCATGAATCTCCCCCACCCCCAACTTCTAACCACTGCTGCCTCTTTAACAATCTAAAATAGTGGCCATGTAGTTTCTCAAAATATAGTATTTCAGCGGCTTCTCAGCCTCTTGATGTGTGTAATGAGATACTGGTGGTAGGAGAGGTTGTTGTATTTAACGAGTTTTAAAGTGCCTAGAGTCTAGTGAAGCAGGATAGTTGTCACGCATGCACCGGAGGGTTACAGTACTTGGTTTATGCGCGCGTGTGTGTGTGTGTGTGGCTACCCCGTGCATGCTCTCTGTAATTTTAAAGACCACCCTTGCATTCCATCCATATTTGTACGTAATTTGCAATTACGGTAGGTGGGGCAAACTTCGCTAATTTTTGGAACGGCTAGCACTCCCGAGAAAGAGCCACGTGGACGAAACCGGCACCCAGGAAGGGAAGTAAATACGTTTTTCTCTTATTCCAATGTTCTTTAAAGCCGTATATTGTGCACAGAGGACGGATTTCAATATTTTTTGACGACCGACAGACAGACAGACAGAACCGATTGCTTAACCCTGCTCTGCGCATGCGCAGCCGCGGGGTAAATATAAATACAGCATGCTTCTCAAGCCTTCTCTGTGGCTGGGCCAGTTCTTCGCTATTTTCCATATACTTTCATTAGACGGGAGGCGGAGTTCCAATGTATCTATATAATTATATTGCTTATTAAACGTGCCGAGGGTTTTGCACTTTAGTGCTATTCATTGTCATTAGTCTTTGTTTCCTTTACTTACTTTCCTACGTACATTTTGTAAATATTGACTGAAAAACAGGTCACAAATTAAGTAGGGTTCAAAGGTGTTAGCCATACAACATGTACATGTAGTACACATAAGCATTAATAAAATTACCCTATTATAATTACAGTTTAAGTACTGAAGGTAACATACCTTACACAGGAGTTGTGCAGCATATGTGTGATACATTTCTAGAATGAAAATGCGGTTTCCATCATCCTGGTATAAACAATAGATAGTGAAAACAAGTAAATAAAAAATTTAGGAAATTTGAAGTGTAATATAGGAATTGCATAAAAATGAACAGAGACAAGATTGGGACACAGACATGCTATGTACATCAACATACCTTGTAGTACATTGATGTATATAGCATGTCTGTGTCCCAATCTTGTCTCTGTTCATTTTTATGCAATTCCTATATTACACTTCAAATTTCCTAAATTTTTTATTTACTTGTCTCTTGTCATTTTTTTACTATTGTAAGCAATATTCTCCCTAGCATGTCCTCTCCATATCCATAAACATCTGACCAAGTATTGAGCTACTGTATAAATGCGTGATTAGTACTGAGGGCGTGGTTTGGTTGCAAGCAGCAGCTGCGTACATTTTTTTGGTCTATAAGCAAACCTGCTAGCAACGTACTATCAGTCACCAGCGCTTTGGCTTGGTGGTATATAGTATCGTGGTAGAATAGCGTGCCGTTTCTCCAGCAGACAGCATATAAGCATATATACTATATGGTATCTATGATATAAGCTTACCGAGGTATATACGTAGAGGCAGAGCACTGTACGCGTGTGCAGTGTTCTGACAGTGAGAGTAGCACAAGAATCGTCAACACATCTCTGTTTTGCTTATGTACGCGCTAGTTGCTAAGCTTTTGCGCATGCGCGGCTGGTGTAAATGACGTCATTAATGACGTCATTAATGAGTCTTGTCTCATGACGTAATCGTTTTCTTGTATGACGCAAGCTAACTATATACGTGTACTATGCACATACATTCAAAATGAATTACGTAATTGCTATATATGTACATGTATTGCATTGAGAGGAGTGTTAACATCATTATTACAAGAATCACAAGGGTTAATAAAATATGCTTTTGTCATGTTGCTATTAGCGATGATATCTCTAAACATGCTAACTTTCAGGTTGATGGTTACCATGGTTGCTGAGTTTTGCTCATTAGTTATCTCCATTCATAATACATTGCTGGGAGAGATAACGATCAGTAGTACATGAACTACAAGGGTTAACGAAAAAATTATACCTCTATTCCCCAGTACGTATTGAAACAATTCCACATGCAAAGATTCAATTCCATTGATATTATGGTTATTGAGTTACGTTTCTTCAAGAAGAATAATAATAATAAGAAGAAGAAGATGAAGAACATGGCAAAAATGGGAAAAGCACTTTTTGAGATATTACACTTATCTTACATCACAGATCAACCATTTTGTGTTTCCTGGTTATTTTTCACCTATTCTTCACCTTGATATCATTAAAAGTGAAATCAACTTCAAATTGAAAGTGAAAATGAACAAAATGCTTATATATGGTTTTCAATGGGGATAGACCATAGCAATCCCTATATACACAGTACTACCGTACTGTATCACACAGTACGGTAGTACTGTGTATATAGGGATTGCTATGGTCTATCCCCATTGAAAACCATATATAAGCATTTTGTTCATTTTCACTTTCAATTTGAAGTTGATTTCACTTTTAATGACATCAAGGTGAAGAATAGGTGAAAAATAACCAGGAAACAAAAAATGGTTGATCTGTGATGTAAGATAAGTGTAATATCTCAAAAAGTGCTTTTCCCATTTTTGCCATGTTCTTCCACTGTGTAAAAATTAAATTATAGCTATTGCTTATTACATTGTTATAGTATCATTATACTACTGAGCTATATTCTGCCTCCATATAAATCTGTTATAATCATTTGCTATTACATATTATGTTATAATGCTTAGCTATAATAGTTCTACTACAAAGTTCTGTTATAAGCTGTGGAGTCTTAGGAAGGCTATATTAGATTGGTGTTTTACTACTACATCTATTGTGTTTTTATAACTCATAATGCCAAATAATAAAGAAAACCACTCATTCAGTGTCATACAGTTTTTTAAGAAGGGGAATAGCAATACAGACTCTGTCTTCGCCAAACTCAAATGTATATGGAACATCTTGAGCAATAGCACAACGTGCGACAATTCGTGAAAGTGGTATGAAACTAGCTGAACTTTCGTGAGTGTGGGTTGTCGCAGAGATTATCACAGAGTGGTGCAGATGATGTCTGTATGGGTGGTCTTCAAGCCACTTTACTTGTGCAAATATGTGAGCCTTAGTTGTAGATATCATAGATGTGTTTTCTCTGATAATTGCAGAATGACGAAAAACAGAAGTTAAAACTCCAACTCTCACTGGTGCCTCTCCATACTCATCAATAGATATTACACCTGGCCAATGTGCAATTATTGCTGCTGAGCGTTGTGAGCGTGATTGTGTAGTAATAAATTCTTCACCATTGACTACAATTTGTTTGCTTTCATAATAGAATCTTTCAAGATGTGAAATTTCATAATCAGGTTCAGGATAAAGCCGAGTGTACACTCCTTGTAAAAACGTCATGCTCAAGTCACTAAAGCATTTTTCTCTTACCGGTGGCAAAAGCCTGTGACATGACTGCTCCCTGCCATTGATTTGGCTGACTGGACAGGAGTAATACTGACTCTGATGTAAAATATGTGTTGTATCTAGCATTGTTTGCTGTACTGTTGCAAAATCAGTGTCTGTAATTGGTTTCATTGTCTTTCGATAAATATCCTTGAAAAAATCACTGCTGCTCATTGTATTAAAGCTACTCAGTAACTGGAGATCAAGAAACTTGGTGAACATCTGCTTTTCTGGACCACTCCATGACAACTTTGTATTCTCCAAGATTCCATTATAACGTTCAAATGTAAATGCCCAAAAAGCTGAAAGTGGACCATAATCAAGCATATTTTCACATATATGGCAAGCCATATGCATGTTAGGAGTACAAAATTCCTTTCCATACAGTCTCTCAAACTGCTTGCAATACTGGATAAGGTGCTCATGAGCATTTTCTATATCCTGATGAGTAACAACAAGCTGACAAATGGCAGTGCAGGCTTGTACAAATATGAGCCAGCAGGAGTAATGTTGGGACGGTAAAGTTTCTTTCAATGCATAAACTGAGAATATTAGAGTCCAATTTTTCCATTCTTCTGCTGTAAAAGAACTAAATCCAGATCCAATCTTCCGGGGGATCCTGCCTATCTTTGGAGGGGGTACCATAGCATCAACTCTACTTTGTAGCAGGGCAAAGTCTGATGATTTTAATATTGAAAGTGATTTCCAGGTCTCAATTGTATGTTTAGCAAGGCCCAAAAATAAGTTATGCATAGGATCCACGACATGAAAACGCACTATATCAAAATAATGAAGTCTTAGTAGTTCAGTATAGCGAGCTCCATTTTCTTTTTCTATTTTATTGCGTTCTGTAGGTGTTGTAGCATTTTTAGAGAGGATACAATGTTGGTAATGTTCCATATGTGTTCGAACTCCCCAAGTACTGAATTCATAGCCCGAGTAGTCAGGCTTGCTTCCAAATGTGGTTGTTGGAAAACATTTCTTGCATTTTGAACATCCTTTAGTTGCATTCACACCTAAAAATCCACACAGCTTTCTGGTTGCTGGCAGATCACAAACAACACATGTCAGTAGAGCACGAACTCTTATTTTATTGGATGTGAAGTTTGGATGAGGAATGTCAACTCCATGAAAAAGTTGACGTAAATCATCAACTAACAAATCTAAATATGGGTTTATTGACTTAGGCTCCTTTGGGCCTGGTATTAAGCCAACCAGTATGATGTTACTTACTTTGAAACGCTCACTGCGGGGAAGATTTTGCACAACTAAATATATAGCTCCCACTGAGTATTGCGTTTCTTCATACGGATTGAACCAGTCCACATTTAGTGTAAGGCACAAATTTAAATTGCCAGCATCAGCTAAATATGGAATCCTATTGACATGCTGAAAATCCTGCCACACTTTACCATCATAAATATCACAGAAAACACCACTTGGAATGCTACGGTTTCTCCACAATCCACAATAGTTTAAAAAGTTTTCATTTTGTAAGAGCCTTCCAATACCAGCAATTACACTGTGGTAGATAAATGTTTTGCATGGAACTAGCTTTGACTTACCACCTACACGAACCCACTTCATAAGGGGGGTGTTGCATTTCAACCTTCTTGAGCTTTGTGGATGCCGGGGAAACTCAACATAGTCACAATATTTTGATTGTTCCTGTCCATGCTCATTCACAATACATTTAGATAGTTCATAGAGTGCATGACACTTTGAGCACACTACAAACTCACACAGTAGCTCATGATTACTTTTGTTATGGATAAGCTTCCTCATGGTTTTCAGTGATTTTGGAATTATGCTGGATAGATGAATAAACATTGGGATCTGTGACATAATAGACACATAATTAAGAAGAAGTCTTAGGAATGTAAGTATTAATGCCATCGCCCGTTCAGATATTCTATAGGTCAGTTGTAAAAAGTTTAAAAAAAAGGATATGGTGTACAAGATACTAATCGCTTCTGGCTCAGCTCTGGCACTTTCACTCTCACTTTGTTCAGCCTCTTCAGCACTGCTATCTTCCCAAATTTCTTCTCCGGACTCTAGTAAAATACTAGGAGTACTGACCTCACTTTGATAGCTATTTTCTTCATTGCTTGAACCCTCCAAACTACTTCGTCTTTGTAGGATGAAATCTTGAGAATATTCGTACTCGTCATCTTCAGAGGAATCAAAACAAAAACTGGATTCCATCTCAGAATTATGGGAGGATAGACAAACAGAAGAATCACTGTCTAACTCAGCGGAATTGCTGCTACAGAGATGTTGAGGTTTCTTAGGGCATACTGACTGATTAACATGGCGATAATATGCCGCTGATGCAAAATATTGTTCACAAAAAGGACATTTCTTTCTATCTTCCATTTCGCTTTGATGCATACTATTGAAACTGAGCCACGCCTACTCTGCAGCTGACCGAGATGGTGTGACTTCGTGAGAGACTCGTGCGCATGTTAGTAATTTTCGCAACCAGCTGGCTTCAGTAAGGCATTAAAGGCAGGAAAATGGACAAGTTGGAACGCACTAGGAGGTGGGCAGAGATGCAAAGATCTACAAACCGGCACCAGAAAAGCAGCCGAACCACCAATAGGAGAGCGAGTACTGGTACTACTGGTGCTGTTAGATCATTAAGCTTCCCCAACCAATCGCCAGCTGCAGCAGCACTAGCGATGACACAAAACGGTTTTTACCATAGTGGTGACGGTCTCAGTAGTCAACCTTCAATCAGGTACGTGTATATATACATGTAATCCCTATATAAACGCTCATAACCCGTATGTTTTAGAAGCGAAGACGATGACTTTCATTGGGAACCCGGGCAGCTGCTCCCGAACGCAAATCGTGCTCAACACGTGTCTGGTCTTATGCCAGCTACTCCCAGGTGAGTAAATGGTAGCTAAAGGATCTTCATCACACTGCTCTGCATTGTTTTCTAGAAATGATTTATATATTCCGAGTGAGCTAACGGAGATGCTAACCAACATGAAGCAGAGCCTTGATAAAGTGTCTGACAAGCTTACAGGTATCGATTCCCGCATGGAGAACTTTGAGGTGCAACAAAAGCTGCTGGAAGAAGAATTGAAGGATTTTAAGTCCACTGGCCAACCCAACCCAAAAAATCGAGAACGAATTGTTCCTCCTGCCTTAGCGGTAACTATACGCTTCTCTGTGTACTTGGTCTAGTCTATACTTACTTACCTGTGCACATTTCTTACATATTTACCCAGAGTCAAGTGAGACAGATTCACAACTCATTGGATGAAGAAAAACAGTTCAAAGTGAATGAGCCGTAAGTGTGACGTTTGTGTTGCTCTATTTTTATGTGCAGCTATATATACAGGATAACCAGTCAGCATAACACATCTGTTATTGAAACAATAAGAAGTTCTGTGAAGGGAGACTATCCCAACGAGCTAATCAAAAGTATGTGATATTCCTTTAGTGTACATTATGTGAAGTTTATAGTGTTTTCATTCAGAGGGATGCAAAAATTACAAAAAAACGATATGTGCTAGGAATAAAATTACTACTCCAGTGAAAAAGAAGAAGTATACTCGTTCTCTTAAACAAAGGGTAAGCTTTGTGTGCATAAATTTGTGAATACAAAAGTAACTTATGTTTTCTCTTCTGGCACAGTCATATGAGAGGAGGAAACGTGTAGTGCGGAAAGGCAAGGAGGCGCAATACTTTCTTGATATTAAAGCTGAGTATATGTCAGATGAGGAAAAGTGCAGTGATGGCACATATATACGGCACCCACCCATGTATCGATCAGTGAAGTTTGACAGTTTCCTTAAGAAATTGGATGAACGTGCAGAAAAATCGAAAAAACAACATGCTCGTTTCCAACGAAGGGAAGGATCTCCTCATGATGTTCCAATTCCAGAAGGTATAAAGACTTGGATGCTTAATGATAAATACCGTCAAAGAATGGAAGACAACGAACATGAACTCAGTGCGAGTGACAATGAAAACGGATTAGATGGTGAAGAGAGTGATGAAGAGTCAGGATCAAGTTGTGAACTCTGAACTGTAGGATCAAGTTGTGAACTCTGAACTGTAGCTGCAGGTTCCAATATGCTGTATATACATGTTACTCTGTACACACCTGTTTTCATGTTGTAATATATTATGACTGCAAACAATTGCAAACCAACAATATATCTACGTTATAAGCGGTATAGACTATAATACAGGAGTGTGTTATAACCTGTTATAAACAATAGATTCCTCTGTAATAGGAATGTTATAGCAGGATATATCCATGATATAGGATGGTGCTTATAACTATGTTATAAGCCCAAGCCTAAAATAGATCTATAGCTTGTTATAGCCACATAAAATCTCCCGTTATCAGCTGGTTTATATCATAGATATTCGTAAGTTATTCCTCAGTTATAAGGCAGCAGATTTCAGTCATTTTACACAGTGTTCATCTTCTTATTATTACAAGTAAATAAAAAATTTAGGAAATTTGAAAGGAAATATAGGGCTTGCATAAAAAGGAATGGAGACAAGATTGGGACACAGACATGTTATGTTATATCAACGTAACATTATGGGTACGTCGATATATCATAACATGTCTGTGTCCCAATCTTGTCTCCATTCCTTTTTATGCAAGCCCTATATTTCCTTTCAAATTTCCTAAATTTTTTATTTACTTGTCTCCCGTCTTTTTTCTGGAACTAGGTACATGCATTTTTGCTATTTTGCAGTTTACTTGGTAGCAAACATATTAGCTAATAGAGCTTGTAGCACATTTAGTACTACTTTTGTTAGCGAGATATAGCTAACTATTGCCTGAGGCTATTTTGTTGTTATAATACAAGATTTACATTGTTTACAGAGATTTTATCACAACATTGATCATTGGGGTAATACGCTTTACCATTACACCAATTTTCACATTTAGTAGAGCTTCTGTTAGTAAGATACGGTAATACTTGCCTGAGGCTATTTTTTACAAGTTTTACATGGTTTACAGAGATTTTATCACAATGTTGATCTTTGGGGTATAAAGCTTTACCACCATACCAATTTCCACATTTACTGGAGCTTTTGTTGATGAGATACAGTAATGCTTGCCTGAGGCTATTTGTTGTTGTATTACAAGATTTACATTGTTTACAGAGATCTTATCACAATGTTGATCATTGGTGTATTAGACTATATCATTATACCAATTTTTACATTTAGTGGAACGTTTGTTAGTGAGATACAGAAATGCTTGCCTGAGGCTATTTGTTGTTGTATTACAAGATTTACATTGTTTACAGAGATCTTATCACAATGTTGATCATTGGTGTATTGCACTTTACCATCACACCAATTTCCACGTTTAGTAGAGCTTCTGTTAGTAAGATATGGCAATACTTGCCTGAGGCTATTTTTTACAAGATTTACATGGTTTACAGAGATTTTATCACAATGTTGATCATTGGGGTATTAAGCTTTACCACCACACCAATTTCCACATTTACTGGAGCTTTTGTTAGTGAGATACAGTAATGCTTGCCTGAGGCAACGTTGATCATTGTGGTATTAAACTATACTATCATACAAAATTTCACATTTAGCGGACCTTTCATTAGTTAGATATAGGATTGTGTGGCCCCCATTAATAATACATGGCCTGAGGCTATTTTTGTTTATTTTACAAGAAGTACATTGTTTACAAAATTTTTAACATGACGGTGCACTACCCACAGTGGAACTACATCACTGTACCAAGTTTGATGTTTAGATGTGTTACCGTTAGTGAGTTACGCTTGTTCAAGCGGAAGAAGAAGAAGAAGAAGAAGAAGAAGATGGAGAATTTACAAAACGGACTTTTGTTAATTTAACACCTTTCTCGTGCATCAAAATATACCATTTTATAATCACAGTTAGTTTCTGGGTATAGTTACACATTCATGTTAACAGAAGTCCAGTAGGTAGCAAACTGAAAGTGAAAGTGATGAAAAACCTTATATATGGTTTTCAATGGGAATAGACCATAGCAATCCCTATATACATAGTACTACCGTACTGTGTGATTATTATTATTATTCTTCTTGAAGAAACGTAACTCAATAACCATAATATCAATGGAATTGAATCTTTGCATGTGGAATTGTTTCAATACGTACTGGGGAATAGAGGTATAATTTTTTCGTTAACCCTTGTAGTTCATGTACTACTGATCGTTATCTCTCCCAGCAATGTATTATGAATGGAGATAACTAATGAGCAAAACTCAGCAACCATGGTAACCATCAACCTGAAAGTTAGCATGTTTAGAGATATCATCGCTAATAGCAACATGACAAAAGCATATTTTATTAACCCTTGTGATTCTTGTAATAATGATGTTAACACTCCTCTCAATGCAATACATGTACATATATAGCGATTACGTAATTCATTTTGAATGTACGTGCATAGTACACGTACATAGTTAGCTTGCGTCATACAAGAAAACGATTACGTCATGAGACAAGACTCATTAATGACGTCATTTACACCAGCCGCGCATGCGCAAAAGCTTAGCAACTAGCGCGTAACAACTAGGCACGAGTGAACTGGCTGATAGAGAACGTGTTGACGATTTGTAAAGCAACTAGCACTTAGTACTACATAAGCAAAACAGAGATGTGTTGACGATTCTTGTGCTACTCTCACTGTCAGAACACTGCACACGCGTACAGTGCTCTGCCTCTACGTATATACCTCGGTAAGCTTATATCATAGATACCATATAGTATATATGCTTATATGCTGTCTGCTGGAGAAACGGCACGCTATTCTACCACGATACTATATACCACCAAGCCAAAGCGCTGGTGACTGATAGTACGTTGCTAGCAGGTTTGCTTATAGACCAAAAAAATGTACGCAGCTGCTGCTTGCAACCAAACCACGCCCTCAGTACTAATCACGCATTTATACAGTAGCTCAATACTTGGTCAGATGTTTATGGATATGGAGAGGACATGCTAGGGAGAATATTGCTTACAATAGTAAAAAAATGACAAGAGACAAGTAAATAAAAAATTTAGGAAATTTGAAGTGTAATATAGGAATTGCATAAAAATGAACAGAGACAAGATTGGGACACAGACATGCTATATACATCAATGTACTACAAGGTATGTTGATGTACATAGCATGTCTGTGTCCCAATCTTGTCTCTGTTCATTTTTATGCAATTCCTATATTACACTTCAAATTTCCTAAATTTTTTATTTACTTGTGCATATTATGTATACACAAATGTACATGTATGTGTACACATAGGTTAATGAATTTGAAAGAGACAATGCAAAGTTTGTGAAACTTACAAAAGGGTTATCACCTAGTTGTTCAATTCCATCACGAACAGTAAACGATTTTACAGAATAACTAATGCCATCTGCTTTTAGCAATTCAGCAAGCCTAAAAGTGCTCTGTAATGCAAATACAGAAGCATCAATTAAACAGTTTTTAAGTAACAAATTGGCACTTTCTTACTACTTCAAAAAGACCAACATCCAGGAAGAAAATGGTTACACTTCTCCATTCAAACTTCTTGATTATGCCAAAATAGCCATAGGCAAGGCTCTCTTCACTTCGTATCATCTAATATGTAAAAAAAACATTTGAAATAAAAATGGAGAAGAGTAATGATCTTCATATACATACATACATGTGTACTATTGGTAAATGTGTACATATACACGTACATACATTATGTGTAAAGATCTTCATATCATCGAGTCGGTAGACTCTATATGTAGGGATGGCACAGACACGCCCATTAGCCCCATACAAAAGTAACGGCTCAGAACTCCTGAACGCGAATGTTTTAAGCCTCTTCAGACAAAGTACATGCTCTGCAAGTGCTTCTATACACTATAATACTCTCAAAGTACATAAAATAAACAGCTTGCCCGCTGTTATACTAAGTACTCGTAATATTCATCATACAAGGCAGGATGTAGGAGTCACTGAGTTGCTAGCTATCCTGCTTATAGGTATGCAAGGGAGGTAGAACTCTGCACGAAAGTCAGTAGGTTTGTATGTGTTGCTACACACAGTAAAAACCATGTAAAAACATTTTCACTAAAATGTTGAAGGATGTAGGGATTGAAGTGCCATAGAAACAAGGTCAAAGTGCAGCATGCATGCAGGCAAAGACAGGGGATGATAGCATGCAAAAATCACAACATGCATAACCCCATATCCCTACATCATGTAAATACTAAAAGGGGTTACGCATGTTATGATTGTTGCATGCTATCATCCCCTGCCTTTACCTGCATACATGCTGCACTTTGACCTTGTTTCTAGGCCTTTTGGCACTTCAATCACTACATCCTTCAATATTTTAGTGAAAATATTTTTACACTTTATATATATGTACTTATATACCGCAAAATGTCTCTTATATCGGTCTCTGTCACCAAGATTAGGAGAAGATGATGTACAGGAAAGCTGAGAAAGAATTTAAGAGTGATACATAATATAGTCAATAGACTCTCTATGTAGGAATGGCACCGACACACCCAGGAACAAGGTGAAGTATACATGCAAGACAGGTGATATATAATGGACGCAACAATAATAACATGTGTAACCCCCTCCCTACATCTTTTATTATGGCTATATTTATTATTGTTGCATCTATTATTCCCT
Source organism: Theonella swinhoei (assembly GCA_963970385.1). Taxonomy (NCBI): domain Eukaryota; kingdom Metazoa; phylum Porifera; class Demospongiae; order Tetractinellida; family Theonellidae; genus Theonella; species Theonella swinhoei. The sequence goes on along the minus strand of OZ019955.1, from coordinate 3,102,370 downwards.
GTGTAGCATGTATACTTCACCTTGTTCCTACACCTTTTGGGCAATTCCATTCCTACATTTTTTGTGTGGATTGCAGTCAAACATACTGAGTATTTTCATGCACCTGAGGTATTTGCCAATAATGAGATATTCCTGCAGTTGGTTCTGTAGCCAATGAACAGCCTCCACCAATGGCAGCAATCTTTACAGGAGGCTCGGACACCTGATGGATGAATTGATCCAGTGCTCTCTGATGATTGCACTGCATTAGGTTCAGAACATTATAGCTGAAACCACATATTAGAGATAATGTACATAAGTCAATAGATCAGTGTATACAGCACACTTACTATCTACACCAATTAACCATGAGGTGCTGCCCTCTGCCATATTGGGAAACACTCTGCATGTGTCCATGCTTACACAGGTTACATTTATAGGTACTTAGGCGGATGCAAAAACAAATACTTGTGTATGCAGCACAGTTTCATATTTGTGTATATATATCTTGGCACCATAAACAGCACTTCTATAGTCTACTTTCTCTTTAATGAGGCGAGAGCTGCAATGCCGACATTATAATGGCCCTACTGCAGTTTGCAAGTACACATGCATGCTCAGAAAGAAAAGGGCTGATTGTCCAATTTAAGCAGCACAGCTTAGGCAATGTCTCATTTCTCATCTCAATGTATTTCAGATTGCTGCATTGGGAAAGTCGTGTGATTTTTCAAGACATGCCAATTGTTTGGGGGTGTATAGGCACTATTCTGCACAAGAGAGTAAAAACTTTTCTATTAAAATGTTGAAGGATGTAGGGATGACAGTGCAGTGATGAGGGCATGCAACAATAATAACATGCGTAACCCCATAATAAAAGAGATGCAGGGAGGGGTTACGCATGTTATTGTTGCATGACCTTATCCCCTGTCTTGCTGCATCTCATCCCCTGTCTTGCTGCATATATACTGCGCTTGTTTCTCTACTTTTTGGCACTGTCATCCCTACATCCTTCAACTTTTTTTACTCTCTTGTTCACTGTTTTTTTGGTGTATAGAAAAAGTCGTATGCCATACTATAGGCTTATAACAGCACCATTCAGGAGTTCTGCGCTGTTCAATATGTTAAGGCTTTTTATGGGTGTGTCGGCACAATCTATTGCGTGCACTCGAATAGATCTACATGCACAAAATAAAGTGGCGTACAACAGGTAGGAAGTACCATGGGCGTGGCTCTTAGTTGTGCTTTCTAAAGATTGTTTTGTCAAGGCACTGCGCCGGCCAAAATGAAGCTGATTTGTGCAGAAATGAAGATAAATACTTAAGCCGATTTTGAGTTATGCCTGTTTACTGAAGATCTTGGAGAAATCGGGATTTTAGTAATTTCACGTATGTCATTGTAGCAGTGTATTTCACCACCTTCGAGAGTGTTATTGTGTATAGAAACACTTGTAGGCCATATTATGTTTCTAAAAGGGCTTATAGCTGCCACGTTCAGAGCCGTTACATTTGTTAAGGCTTAATGGGCGTGTCTGGCACCATCCCTACATAGAAAGTCTACCAACTCTCTGATATGTGTTTACATAGGTAGCCACATGCCACTTGAGAGCCTACCACCTATTCCATTTATACAAGTACATAGCATCATCCCCAGACTCTCTTTTCCTTTGGGGTGGAATGGAGGAAAAAGGAGAGCCTGGTATCCACTGTCTGTGGATGCTCAAAAATTACCCAGATTTGGGTAATTGTACACCATTGTAAATTATCGTGAAATTGTACAGAATTGGTCTAATTCTATACTTATTACTGTTATTCATGCCATGTATGAAGAAGTTAATTTGCAAGTTTTCTTTTCCTGTCAAATACGCCCTCTTGTGTCTCAAGATAGATGTGGCTCAATCAGTATACCCTAACTGCAGCGACCAATATACTTCTCCGTATATTATTAGCCACGTAACTCAATGGAATAAAGGATGTATTATATACAGAAAATAAATGGTGACCATGCAGGCTCTCTTTTCCCCCACCCACTCAAAAAGAAAAAGAGATCAGAGCCTGGGGACAAGGCTCTACAACATACAGTAACACCCATTGCCTAGGTAACCCTATATGCATATCTATAATCAGAGTGGTTTGTGGTTTAGAGTATAATTATTATAAGGGATAAAATATACATGCATGACCAAATGTTGTTATGACTAAATATATACACCAATACTCTGTAGTCAAAAACTACTGATCATGAGAAAAGCAGTCAGGTGATAGCTACTAAAATGCAAATACAGCCTCTGAAAATAGATAAGGTTTTCAGTTTTGAGTTCATGAAATATGCATGGTTTGATAATGTACATAAGCTTACCATGCACTAAACAGAGCATATTTTGGTCTGTACACTTTGTAATATAATATATGTACATTGCAGTGACCTGTGTTTAGTAACGTTTACAGCACATAGTTCCACAATAGCCACATCGTACTTATTGAGCAAACAAGAGCCAAAATGTAGTGCTTAAAATATTTGTCTGTCTGGTCTTGTAGCTTTTACTTATAAAAATCAGTGAAGCTTGTAGTTAGAGTCACTTATTCCCTTGCTAATATTAAAGAATGCATGGACAGCAGTAGAGTAGACTTTTGGCGCATACCTGTGTGTCAGTGAGGTAGTAATGGAGCTTGTAACCGGGTAAAATAGAACTGTTTGCATTTATCTCATCCAAAGCGATTTGAATCCCAGGAATGACACCAGCACTGGTGTAGCCTCCGCCGAAACTCTGCATTAAAGCCAAATATATGGGAATTCTGTCGTCGTCCCCACCAGGATCAGATAGAGGAGGATAAACTTGAAGAACAGACACGGTGTCTGGGCGTAGATACTGCGCGTTTGTAAAGCCGGCAAGGCAGAGGAGCAAAATCGGGTACATATTCGGAGCCAACGGCTAACTTATTTAGCAAGCGAGTAGCTACACCCAATTAATACACGAGGCTGAACACGCGTCATCGTAGACGTCAGATGACGCGAACAAATTGCAAATTTTGCTGACGCAGCATCTATAGTCATATGAATGCACTAAAGTGCAGAACCCTCAGCGTCCGCGCGTGCGCGAATCCTTGAAAGCGCACGCGCTAAATCTCATATATCTACTGTGAAAAGGTTCACTGAAGACAACTTTTTGAAGCTTAACTCATCCAAGTGTGAGATTGTGGCATTCAAGAAAACTTCTACCAGAATGAATGAAGAAAGAATTGAAGTCAGTGAGTGTACCTTTTCATTGGGGGGGAGCGCTACCTGCCTAGGATATCAGTGGAAGGATGATTTGTCATCTTCTCGTGCGATTCAAATTCGTGTCCAGAGAGCTCGGAAGGCCTACTTTCAATATGGCAGCATTTATGCATTTCAAGGCAAGTTAAGTCCTGTCTCTTGCTGCTCAATAGTGGAAACATGTGTTCTGCCCGTCCTCCTCTATGGAGTTGAGAACTGGGTTCTATCACCTGAATCTATTTGGATGCTTGACTCTTTCCAGGGAGAGATTGCAAAGAGGATCCTGCGTTTGCCCAAGTGGTACTCTAACACAGCAGCGATCGTAGCACTTGGATGGAATTCCCTTCATTATGTCTGCACCATCAGAAAACTGAGATTCTTGCATAGAGTCATGACAAATCAGGAAAGCATCTGTCATCGTGCTTTCTCTGCAATGGTAGACGATGTGGAGTCACTGAGTCTCGTAAGAGAGTGCAGAGAGTTAGAACTGAGATACAACTCCACTTTTACTTCTGCAATTCTCTGTGCTAAAGAGCAAGAGGGAGTTAACATCATCAGGAATGCCCAGAAGAGCATATGCAAGATTGACCAATCACTGCTGCTACAAAAGGCTTCTACATATCCATTTCTAAATCAGATTGCCAAGTGTGTTGGATGGAAAAAGCTCTGGGATAATGCACTTGATCACGGACCCTCAGTTATCAAGGGTCTAAAGAACCTTGTCCGTGTGATCACATACCCCAACCATTCTCCACAAAGATGCCCACTTTGTGATACACAGAATTTGGACCAACCAACTCTGATTGATCATGTTATCACAAACCATACTAATAGTGACTCGTCCTGGAGTTCTCTGCTAGACTCTCTGTGCACCATGGACCCTAACTGTTTTAGTCATATTTTATGCCTTTTACATTTATTTTAATATGTGTGCATATTCGCTTTACTTTGTGTCAACATTCCTCTGCTCTGTCTGTATGTCATGCCCGGGTGGGCCAATCGACATGAACTTTGAAAAAAATATATATATAACGCGCGTGCGCGAATGCTGGAAAGGCACGTGCGATTGAAACTCCAGGTTGGCTCTGTACACTGCTGGAAGCGCTATAGGTTTGACCGGAGCAGTAGATATCTATGCATGTTTGTACTCCCTCATGCAGTAACTGCTGGTGCTTCGCTGTACTTCGAACAGGAATACCTGATCGCGGGTAAGCCAGAGTAGGCTAGATCTAAATAGCATATTGGCTCTTTCGCTTGCGTTTCACGCCATAACTCTTGAACGGAGCGGTTTCAAAGAAAACCCCACAAATTTTTTGACCTCCGTTGCCCGCTGAGTACGTGACAGTATTTTCAGGACGAACAGATGCCCCAGAGGTGAGATGTGACTTAACAGACAGACAGACACACACACACACACACACACACACACACACACACACACACAGACCCAAGTACCGTAACCCTCGCTGCGCTTGCGCGCCGAGGGTTAATGATGCCGTAGGATCGAATAAGGTTAGCACTTAGACTAGTTTTTCAGAAAAACGTTCGCGCCCCAGATAGCTCTAGGATTGTTCATACCACTGACTGTTCTAGTAACACCAATCTTTGATGTGTACTCTAGCTAGAGGGCACTCTTGAATGGTTAACCTCGTTCCAAGGCCCTATATACGTGAGGAGAGGGCCTGGTACACACTGCTTGCGCACGTCAATATCCTGACGTGGGATAAAATATACTAAGGATATACTATCCGCCGGATAGTATATACTATCCCCCGGATAAAATATACGGGGGATAAAATATACTGTGACACCGGGTTATCGTAATGTGAGCAGGCGTATGCGTATGCAGTGTGTACAATTAAAGCCACCTTACAGCTTTCCACCGGGAATCGAACTCAGGATCAGTGACTGGAAATCCAGTGCACTAACCACCGAGCCACGACTCCCAGTTAAAAATCAGTCCCCCCACTCTCTCTCATATACAGCCAGGTGGTACTCCCATACTGGAGTCTCGCACCTGACCTGTCTACCACTATCAGTGACTGGAAATCCAGTGCACTAACCACCGAGCCACGACTCCCAGTTAAAAATCAGTCCCCCCACTCTCTCTCATATACATTTCTCATTTTCGGCGAGCCCCAATTCAGAGTATACTCTAGTGAAAAAGTTTGATCTATGACCTTGTTTGCAACAAATACGTGACAACTCAGGAATGTAGCGACGTATGTGTATAACAATTTATCAAGTTTCCCTTTGGAATTGTAGCAGCAGTAGAACACAGTATACACGCATCACTGTGAAGGGTTAAAGTGGTCTCGGTTACAAGTTCTGTTATTATACATGTACTATACTGCCACGGTATACATTCTTTGTTAATGAGAGGTAAACTAAATAATGGATATACTATTACTTCTAGATTCCCAAGTTGTCATGTATTTGTTGATGTACAGATGTATAGAAAGTTCAGCAAATCAGAGGTTGTTTTTAGAAGCCAGCCGCATGTTACTGAAAATCATGTCCCTTCTACTTATATTAATTACGTAGTTGATTCATTAACAAAGAATTTAATCACTATAGAACTCAATCTATAGAGATCTACTCAAAAGATAACCATTGAAGGGTTGAAACACCCTTTTTTGGGAGTGTATATGGAATTTAACCTGTTGTGAATTAAGAGTATGGGGTTAGTATAGCTAGCAACCTACCTTATTTGATCCCTCCCTCATCTTCGCTTCAACAGGCATTAGCTACTAAAAATGAATAGTCCTTGACTCAAGAATCCTACGTCAAGCTTGCAGGCAGGTGAGAATGTAGCTTATGAGAAATGCTAATAGTGACAAGAGATAAGCAAAAGAAGAGAGACAAGATTGGGAGGGATTATGCCTCATAATTATTAATCCATCTTTCTAACCCATCAAGGATGTCGCGTATTATGCGTTGCGTGGTTTCCTCCTTTCTTTGGTCATTCATTCATTGACACTGATTTATAGATCTACATACAAGTATTTGCTCCTTTAATCAGGACTATATCTGCATAAATGCATCAGACTTTGCTCTTTGGGGTGCGGCTAATCCGTACAGCAACGCGAATGACCAGACACCTAACGCATACATACTAGTGACATCTCCTGGGCACGCCCCTATGAATACGCCTTCATATTTATCGCGTGATCATCACGTGGTAGTAGTTGCTAAGCAACATAAACATGCCTGAAGTATATGCGTAAACATTAACGTCTACATCTAGGTTGCAGTTCTTGTAAGCACCGTGATGAACTGTGCAGGACGACTTCTTAGCGGTGATGATCTAGATCCTTGCTCACTGGTGAGACTTCTATGTTGGAGACATTTCAAATAAGTGGCTCAGAAAATTGTCAGAAAATTATGTGTAGGAATTACATGTACATGGTATGGTTAAATATAGGTATAGGAAGAACAGATTGGAGGTCAGTTAACTTAGTAGCTGAGATATGAAACTTATATAGTTGTTAATATGACCCTCTGGTCAGTGTAACTATGTTACACCATATGTATTGTAAAGTATGTGATAATGACAACATTTTTCAGCATATCTACTTTCAAGACAGCTGTTTTGTGGAATATTTTAACTCATTTTTACTGCTACCTGTAAGTTTCTAGTGTAGTGGATTCATGCATTTTGTTGGATGCACAAGTATGTTTTAACAATAAGTTTCAATGCTGCATTCTGATGTGCTTTTGTGCAGCAAGAATGTTATTCACATCAACATTTCTTCCATATAGGCATTTTCTAACAAGATATTTTATAATGAAAGTACAGACCACTTTGAAGAAGTGTTCTCGAGTGGTATACATTCGAGTAGCAGAGAAAGAGAGAAGGAAGGGGGGTTAATATCAACACCAGACATTAGCACGGCTAGTACGAGCATGCTCTATTTGACTGATGACTGCATGGGCTTGGTAAATAATTTTTAATTCCTACATGTATATGTTCCATTATAAAATGAAGGAGATGATTTTCTTGCTATTTAGAGTGTATATTTACCTGAATGTAGTATTATACCTGGATGAACTTTCTAGGTACCCAGATAACTACATGTGCATAAAACTTGGGTATATTGTCAGACTTCATTCTGGTAACCATTCCTATAATAATCCTGTTTAACCCATCTGGGATTTTGTGGTATAGATTTCTTTCCCAGATGTGTTAAACAGGATTATTATTTGGAAAATAAAATTTACATTCACATTACTTGTACATGTTTGCACATGCATATTGCTATAGCCATTGGACAAGCAGCAATGCTGGCAGTGGGTATTAGATCACAGGTTGCCTCTCTTCCTAAGGAGTGACTTGTTCTCCGAATACAAGCTCTGCAAAAGATTAACAGCTCCTCAGATCATCGATTCTATGCAAGGTACACATATATATATGTGAGGTATACATACATATTATAATATATGGAAGTTGTGTGAAGGTGATACATACAGCATAATGTGGAGACACTAAATAGCATTATGGGCCAGCCCTTACTGCTTAAATCAGTGACCAATTGCTTCTTGAAATGCAAAGAGACACCTTTAATACATGTATTTAGACATTTTTATGTTCAAATCAAACCTAAATGTAAAGTACTTTAATCCCTCTTTTCATCATTTATCTGCATATACATATACATACTCATGTACATGCATTTCTGTTATAGGACAAATTCTTTTTCCAAAAAGTGGTAGGAAAACACTTTCTCCCTCTCCCAACCAAACAAATTCCCCTACTATCACAAATGTCAAGGAAAAGAAACATCTACCTTCAGAGGATGAATTTCAGGATGAAGGTGTCAAAAATGCAGAGGCAGTACTAAGGGCATCAACATCAAACATTTTGCCGTCTTGTAAGGGATCTGGTAGTGATCAAGTCCTTGAAGATTTGCAGTTCAGTAATGAGATTGGAAGGAGTCCCAAATCACCTACAAGTGGCACCGCTATATCTAGGCTATTACAACCTAGCTCTGCTTCGAGCACAGATCAATCAGTTATAGAAGATGATGGTGGAAAAAAGCATGCTGGGACAAGAAAGCAACACGGCGAATTAATGCTTAATGCTTCAAAATCTAATATTGAGCTCAGAGGTATTCATGATCAACAAATATGTTTGCCTAGTATGACATCATCTAATAGTACATGTACATTAAGCTGGAATGTGCAGCCCCGATCTCGCAGCAAGAGTTTGACTACAACGGAAGACAGGTCAAGAAGAACTACTGCAGGTCAGAGTGTCTCCAGTGAGGGTAAAAGTGTGAGCAATGTTAAAGATGCAACAACTGCCAGAGCGAGATCTGGGAGAGTGAGAAGAAGGAGTCAATCCAGTACATTCAATGGAAATGGTAGTGATAGTACATTGTACATGTATATACATGTGCTCGTCGTGTTTGTATAATTAATATACATGTACCATTGAGCATTATTTACAATTGGCAGCAAGGTGAGCTCACTCTGTAATACTGCCTTCACCTAGTAGATTTGCACAGTTACATACCCACAGTACTACTTTTTAGATTGCAATATGACTCTGTATAATTATACTGTATTACATGTAACAAGTTCTATCTGCAAATTGACTCTACTTCATTTAACTCCACAGACCCAGAAAAGCTCCCTTCACTCCTCTCCACTAAGAGGGGCATGTATTCTTTTTGGAGATTTCTGCAGGGTACAGCTGGTGAAAGAAGCTGGCTCTTCTGGTTGGATGCAGAGAGACTTAAGTACTGCACTACACAACAAGAGCAATCCAAGTAAATCTTGTACATGTACATGTGTACCTACATGTATAGCACTACAACAACTCATGCACACATTATTATATTACCATTAGAGATTGGCACATTATTAGTATGACTTAACAAAATGTATTTGTAATACATCACTCTTACGGTTTAATTCTTTCAGCCTGCTGCGAGGGTTACGTGAGCGATATCTCAGTGCTGGGAGTCCACTAGAACTTACTACAGACACAAAATTTAGAATGGGTCTGGATGGACTCCATATGGGCAGCATGGCTAGCATTCAGTCACTACAAAATACACTAGTTGCACATTTGAAAAATTACTGGTGAGTTAAACACTAATATACATGTAAGACCTTTGGGACATGACTTAAGTGTTCATATTTGTAGTGTCCTATTGTTGAAAACATCAGTCACAAAGTGAATGTATTGTTAGATTGAAAGTATGTAATCACTCCAAATATATGTACATGGTATCCTTTGAATCACATAAACATATATAGGTATAGTGTTGAAATTCTAGAAGCTGATTCTATATACCCCACTCACTTCAGTGAGCTACTTCGTAATTTTCCATGGCAAACATTTGTTTCCCAGTCATGAGTATATATATACAGTTTTCTGCATAATTAAGAGTCTTTCCCCTTCCCCCTTTCCAAACTCAAAAATCCTTACATTGCTTATATGTACATGTATGATCAACACTGACAGTCACAATATTGAGCAGATGTTGTGTCACATTCATGCATGTGATAGGGCAAGTGTTTCTTTATCAGAGAGTCGGTAGACTCTCTATGTAGGGATGGCGCCGACAGGACACGCCCATTTTCCAAAATAGAATGGCTCATAACTCCCAAACGCGGCAGTTACAAGCCCTTTTAGATACATACACGTACTCTACGAGTGATTCTGTACCCGCTAAGACCCTCAAAGTACGTAAAATACACAGCTACAATGACTTACGGAATTTGCCAAACCCCCCTTTTTGGATATTTTTGTTCATCTTCTTCTTCTTCTTCTTCTTCTTCTTCTTCTTCTTCTTCTTCTTCTTCTTCTTCTTCTTCTTCTAATTCAGTTTAACTGGCCTACCACAAAAGTGGCACAAGTACTGTCCTTGGTTTTTACATGAAACGACTCCTTTCCCTTGCGTGCGTGATCCTCGACCAAGAGAATCTTCGTAACTTTACTCACAACTGTATAATCGCAAATTTTCCTTATTTGTCGGAAGCCATTTTCTGTGTGGTCACGTGCATTCACGTTTCATAGAAAGGTGGGGCTCAAGCGCGCGCAGGTCCGCGGGAGTAGAAGCGGGTGGGGCTCGTGCGAACACAAGCAAGTAGGGATCACTCCACGTACAGAAATGGGCACTGTAGGTTACCCAAGAAAAACTAATGAAACAAGTGTAAAAAACATTTCATTAAAATGTTAAAGGATGTAGGGATGGTAGTGCCAAAAATTAAAGAAACAAGATTGTAATAACCCGTGTGGTGCACCTACATTTTATTTCGTGGGGTTACGCATGTTGTTATTGTTGCATGCAATTATCCCTTGTCTGCATACATGAATTGTAATTCATCTTTGTGGTAGCGTGAACTCTGAACTCCAAACTATATACGTCTATGGTCATATCATAATCAGTTGTTCACTGTGCACCACACGGGTTATTACAATCTTGTTTCTTTAATTTTTGGCACTACCATCCCTACATCCTTTAACATTTTAATGAAATGTTTTTTACACTTGTATTTTAATGGATATATACCCCGGTTCATTGCATGTATGTTATAGGTGTCAACGTTTTCTACTACATGAACTTCACAAGAGAGAAAACAAAATACGCACTCGACCACACACCTGTCTGGGCATTATCTACACCCATCAGATTGATGAAATGTGTTGCATGAACTATCCACGCATGGAAACTCCTCTGGTGCCAACAAAAACCCCAACATTTCATCGCATCTCAAAACGGCATGAGCGATTGCAAACTGCTAAAAGGAGATCTAGCCGCCAAAGATCAAGTTCAGTTCCAACTCCAATAATGCAACCTCATCATACAACCATTAATGGGATGGTAGAAGATGTGGGAGAGAGAAAGAAGAAAGAGCATCATGCAACAGGAAACAAAGAGAAAGGCAGGGTAAGGGGTGGAGGAATTAGAAGAAGTTCTGGTATAGGGAGAAGTGGGGAAGGTTTATACAGCAGAGAGGCAGATGGAGAAATGATGATACAGGAGTCACAAGTGCCAACCATTAGCAGTGATAGTCCAAGTTACATCTATATATCGGAAAAGGCTGTGGAGCGTAAAGGCCACTGGTTTGATGGCAGTTCTAAGATGCAACATAATGGGTGTACTTCTCAGTACCCACTACCTCAATCACTGAGACAGAGCTATGCATGTTCCCCTGCACTGGGTTGGAACGGAGATGAAGGTGATATTTCACTCAATAGAGGTTCATGTATATATACAGTGCACCCTATTGCAGTATTTTTATTTGTTGGATATCCCTATGCAACTGATATGTATGAAGATAGGTAATGGGGAACTTTATCAGCCCATACAATCGTGGACATAGCTTGCTGGGTTCATACATGTCATTTTCCTGGGGATATCCAACAAATCAGTACCCAGACAGGACAGCATTCGCCCTTGCAGGGCTCATACAGTCCTGTCTGGGCACTGCTGTGTATAAAAATATCAACCTTTACATTAGATTATTCACTGCAAACCTTACAGAGTATGCAATGACTCAATCTCCAACTGGATTTCCAGCCAGCAGAAGTATGGAGTACCACAAACTAACGAAGTACACTCCTCGCCATCTTCCTAAGCTTCACACTGTATCAACACCGGTATCTATTATGTACATGTACTTGTATGTACAGTTATCCATTGTCATTTACAATGTACGTATATACATGTATAATTCACCTGCAAATTGGCTGTTCCCGTTGATTTAACAATATCTGCATGGTTAGATGAACTATAGACATGATACAGAAATACTGACTAGGCTATAGTGTGTTGTATGTATATGTTTACCTGTATCTTTTCAAGTTTTAGAAGTTAATATTTTGTTCAATTCTTTATTTGAGGCTCATTACAATAAGCAAATGTACATGAAATATATATTCAGACCAGAGACTCTTAAGGCAATACAACACAATACAAAGGCAACTTACCCAAGAGTTAGTTTTCAAAGAAAATGCATGAGCTACCTTTGGAGCTAGCTATATGACATTGTCCATTCTAGGTAGATGCTCCACCAACTGAGCTAAGACATGGCTTAATGTGTCCAGATTACAGTATTATAGTGAGTGCATGTATCCATGTTGACTTCAAATTTTAGTACCCTACGCTTGTTCTCTGTTATTTCCAGCACAGCACTTCCCCCCATTCACAACAGATATTATCACTACCTGTCTCTTCCTGCCACATTCTCTCCATCTCTGGCACTCCTCTTCTCCCTCCATCTCCTCCTCACTCTTCATTTGCACACATGATACAATGCCTGGCCACTGAGAATCGCAAGGCTGGGGGTTACTTCATACAGTACTTACAGTCACTAGATAATAGAGTAAGACCTCATAGATATCATCATTGTGCATGTATACCACCATATCAGAGCCTATATAGCAATTACAAGAACATAAGAATATCTTGTTAGACGGTATTCAGACATACACGTAATTACGAATTAAAATGTTTAATTGGAGTTTCATGCATGTAACACTGTGCTGTAGTTCTCTTAGATGTATGTACTTTGTATTGTGGTTACTATATACATGTATAAAACTGAAATATACATGACATGTTCACGTACATTGTGTACATATATACATGTAGCTCAGCCTTCTTCACAGTGTATGCATGTAGCACATTTATAACAGCTGTAGTACATGACTTAATCATCCATGAGATGCTTAGAAAGAAAGAGAGACAAAGCAACACAACACAATTTGCCCAAGGCAGTTATTTTTCAAAGAAAAGACTCCCTCGGTGAGATTCAAACCCACGTGCACGACCGTCCGCCTGCTAAGCGTTGCTCTTACCAACTGAGCTACCGAGGCAGCTCAGCTGGCTGGGCTCGAATCACATATACAATGCAAAGCATCACAAACCAGATAAACTGGTGAACTCAAACTCAGTATAAAGGAGAAGGCTGCGGTAATGAAACCAGCAAAGACGCCAAACACCAAGCCAAGTATATACATGACTTAATCATCCATGAGATGCTTAGAAAGAAAGAAAAAAAGACAAGGCAACACAACACAACAGAAAGACAAAGCAGCACAACACAACTCGCCCAAGGCAGTTATTTTTCAAAGAAAAAACTGCCTCGGGAGGGATTTGAAGCAACGACCGTCCGCTTGCTAGACGTTGCTCTTACCAACTGAGCTACCGAGGCAGCTCAGCTGGCTGGGCTCGAAATGTACAGTACATGCAAAAAAATGTACAGTACATGCAAAAAAAACATCAACAAAGCTACCATACTACTACCCTAGCACTACCCTACTACCCGACCTTGCTCCCTGCTACCCTGCCTTGCTACTCTTCCCTGCTACCTTGCTACCCCACCCTGCTACTCTAGTACCTTACCCTGCTACTTTGCTACCCTACCCTGCTACCCTATTACCTTCCCCTACACTACCATACTATTACACTACTCTACCCTGCTACCCTACTACCCTAACACCCTCCTACCTTGCTACCCTATGCTACCCTGCTACCTAAAACTACCCTAAATTGTTGATGTTTTTTTCATGTACTGTACATGTGCTTTCAGCTAGTGCTTTAGGCACAGTATCATCTCAATAATGATGTACCAATTGCCAAAAAAATCTATAATGCTTACATTACCTTGGAAGATAGGGTTGTGTTGGATGAAAATCTTTGAGTGTCTAAAAGTACACTGTGAATATACACTTCTTCAGGTTCCACTTCACTCTTTATTATTCTGGAGGGAAGTGCAGGATTACAAGGCCCTGTTTCTGGCACCAAAATTCAGTCCAGCAGCTGTGCAGATCAAGGCCAAGGTATATGCATAATACATTGAATAGTGAAACCTACACATATGCATTTTGTTTTGCCCCCTCACATTACTTGCATACATGCACACGTACAATGTACATGTGCTCTACCTAACTCATGCAGGCCTTATACAGTCGCTATGTGGCCGAATCAGCAGCCCAAACCCTCCTGCTCCCTCCCTCGTTTCCCTCCTATATCTCCTCTCTCCTTCATCCTCCCTATGATGATCTGTTTGACAGAGTGGAGGAGCATGTGTTAGGAGTCCTCATGGTTTACTGGGAGACACTGTGCAAGAGAGATGAAGCAGAATTTCAGAAAGTACAATTTTTTCTCTTAGCATGCAAAGTAACATTAGGAACGTTTACTTACAATGTACATGCAGCACGATATGCACATAACATATATGTACATGTATATTTATGCTTGTAGGTGGAGACTGCGTCCATATCTCGTGCTGGCTCTCCATCCAAACATGCATGTAAAACTTCCTACACTACACTTGATGAACTTTCTGAAGAGGTACTAGTTTAATGTCTCTTTCACTCTCCCTTCCCTTTCTCTTCCTCAAATACATGTATTGTTTTCTTTTTTCTTTTCCTTTACACCTCCAAGGTCACTGACAGCAAATTGAACAGTGATGCTTCTTACCCTTCTCACTTCCACATTACTCCCAGAGACACTCCTCTTCCATCTCAGCTCCTCTCTCCACATTCTGCAAGCTCCTCCCATACCCCTTCCCCTCTCTCTCCTCACCTACAAACACCAACACAGACACCTCCATTATCAACAAAGGCTGTTGGCCTCAATGACATTCTTGACAATTCCACAGAGTTGGAACACTTCAAGGTGTATGTACATGTATGTGTACAGATTATTAGGAATTTGCTGTTCTTACATGTATCATAAAACATACCGCTACAAAACTCATTTGACTTATGGAAATTGGGCAAACTGCTTTCATCATCTTACAATTCAGTTGAACTGGCTTATTACAAAACTGGCACAAGTACTCTCTTTGGTTTTGACATGAAACGACTCCTTTTTGGCACACTTGTTTCACAAACCTGTGTTCTCACGAGCCCCTACCCCAGTGCGCGCTTGAGCCTCAGTGTAGTAAACAAGAAAGCATCCATGCAGCAAAATAGGGGACGATGGCATGCAACAACAATAGCAGCATCCTTCCCTAGGTCTTTTATATATTTTAATGGGTATTGTTGTTGCATGCCATCAACCCCTCTTTTGCTGCATGGATGCTTCCTTGTTTACTACACTTTTTGGCACTTCCACCACTACATGTTATAATGATACACTTTATACTACATTGGAGCCTTTCCAGTTTTGATCAAGTTCTTACATACTGTAGCTATAGAGCCAACTTTTTTGAGGTGCATTTTTCAGGGATTGCCATTTTCAAAGATTTTATGAAACTATTTGACGAAATTCATTAGGCACCCTCTCTACTATACTCAACAATTTGGCACGCTTTATTCTCACCATTTCAGGCCAATATGCATAAAATAAAATTTTCCCTACAGTTTCAGGCTTGACCACATGAATACTTCAAAAACAACATACCCTAGACAATTATGGAATGGTAGAATATGGAAGTTATGCAAGAGAAGTTAACATTGATGCACAACTTCACTGTATTTGTTTTTATTTGTCCATGCACTCCCACACGTTCCTACAGATGTTCCTCAATGAACGCAGAGCTGCCCAACATTTAATGTGCTGGATGGACATCGAGGCATTCCGAGGAATTCCTGCTAGAAACAAGCATCTACGAAACCTTCGGGCTCAGCAGTTAAGAGAAAAATACTTTACTAGGAAATATCTCTTAGGGCCTGACAGTCCAGCAAGCAAAGAAGCTCAGAGACAGGTATGGACAGATCCACCTCTATACAGATATGTGTATATACCTTGAGCAAAGACAAAGTGGAGCAGGATGATGAAGACAATTCGAATATTTGTGTTGTGTAAATCTAAAATCATATCACATGGTTCATCCCTGAGTTACTTCCAAAACATGTACATTTCTATATAGTGATATTTAAAGATAAGTTAGAGCGACGGTAACAGATATCCTCCATATCCACTTTAGATAGTAGCTGCTGGTGGTGGATATAGCAGCCGTCTACCTTCCAGGCCCAAAACTCCAGTGTTCAGAGAAGCCCAGAAACATGTGAGAGCTAAACTTGAGAAAAAGTGGCTCTCAGCTTTTATGCAGACTCCAGAGTATATGGCTCGCAGTGGAATGGTAGTTGATGACAGGGAGGGAAAAAGTACTTCAGAGAACAGATCAGATGTAAGTGTAACCAAAGTCTGTTCTCTACTACGCCTATAGCTATAGGTCTAGGAAAGGTTCTAGTGCAGTGGAGGTATTGCAAGACTACTAGTAAATGCACTTATAAATGCACTTACAAGACTACTAGTAAACGCACTTATAAACACACCATATCCATATGTCATTATACATGTGTGTATCAGTGATTACACCTGCATTCACGTGAGGTCAATGTATATGTATCTTGACTTGGGACAGTGTCCCTTCGTTTCCTAAGCCTACGACACATTACTGTAGTGCTAGACCTTCTAGTAGCTATAGTTTCTACAGAGTAATATGCAACTACCACTTTACATGTTTATACTACAAGGTTTTGGTGATGTTACAGGCCTTGAGATAATAATGGGTCATGCAATATGGTGCATCCAGTACAGTGCATATACTATGAAGATCCAATGTGCAAGCATGTATATACATTGTACAAGTGTACATGTAGGTGTGCTATTATTGGATACTGCTTATTGTTCAGCATATCAAGTGATTTTAGTTTAGTCAAAACGTTAAACAGACATTGCATATCTTGTGATTGAAATTTACACTTCCCAGATGGAGTTGAAGTTTGCTCATTCTCACAAGGCTTTACTGTTGCGTAAAGCTTTACAAGAAGACTCCAGTCGTGAGTTGTTCCTCCAGTTTCTGTCTACTAGAAATACATCTGACAGCAAACTTGTGGCTGATGTAGAATTTTGGTTGGAAGTACAGAGATTCAAGGTAATAATTACATGGAAAACGGTGTGCGCAGAGCAAACCAAGCAAACAGCGGACAGCTGTTTTGGGCCAGTTGGCGCTCATGTATGCGCCACTTCATAAAATGTGTTCCTAAAATGTACATGTATGAATATGTACACAATGTACATATGTATATAGCAATCAGAGACTGCATAGACAAAGCACATCTATAGCTACTCTCAAAATATCTTCATCTGCTACTTTACTCCTCTCCCCTCTCTCCTTACCACACAGTTAATGTGTCATTCTCACAGCTCTCGTCAGGTGATACTTGACAAGCTAAAAGCAATGCAAGACTGCTACTTCAATTCATCTGTCCCCCCACGACTCCATATTGATGTCCCTCAATACATGGCAGATCAGGTTCTCAGAAAGGAATTTGGACCATATATATTCCGTGAGACACAGGCAACTGTGTTTCGTCACCTCTATGGCTTTTGGCAGGACTATCAGGCCATGACACACGGCATGTCAAAGCAGGAGATTGAGACAGAGCTGCATAAGATGGAAAGACAGAGGAAGCAACTGAAAAAGGTTTGTAACCAAATTCTCTACATAAAAACTTGTTAGATGGCTTAAATTAGAAGCTCAACTGTTGCTCAATTACATACTCTAACTGCCCAAGTTTGTTAATTGGCACATGTGACATGCACATGAAGGGTGGTGGAGCTGGTTTGGCAATAGTGTTTCAATAAATTGCATGCCGGTTCGTGTTGAATCGGCATAAAATTTATTTGCGTTGCATTGCATTGTATATACTGCATTAGCATGTGTATGGGTATGCATATTGTACAGGCAGCAGAGGAGAGGGCTCTAAAGTTAGAGTTAGAACAACAACAGATACCACGATTTGAGACAGCTCAGGAGCAAGAAGAACGTCTTAAAAGAGAACTAGAACAGCAAGAGTTTGGAGAAGTGGCTGTTAATTTCACACTTGTAAAACCACAGCCTGAATATATTTATCACACTTCAATACCTGGAAATGATCCTGATGAGCATGAGAGTTCTAAGTGTAATGTTGTGAGCAATTGAAGATAATTATTAAAGATGTTGAAGTAATGGAGCTGAGGATTACGTAGGAGATATCATCACCAATTAGCTGTATGTACTTGTAATACTGATGTTAACATTCCTACCAATACAATACACATATACACATGTATTATGGCGATTATGTAATTTCATTTACCCATACGTATTAGATCTATAGGTAGCAAGTCCATTTGCCCACGGAAGTAGTTGCGGTAGAGTACGCTTATTTAGCGGAAGTAGAGTTGTGGGTTGTGAATCTTGTGGTACGCGCGCGCACACGCCGCGCATGAGCTAAACTACGCTGCTATTTGTGCTGATATACGAAGTATATGCGCAACCGGCTTACTTGTAGCTTGCCTCAACAGTGTACTTTACCGCATTTAGGAGTGTTATCGTGTCTAGAAACACTCGTAGGCCACGTTATGTTTCTAAAAGGGCTTCGGCGCCATCCCTACATACGTAGAGAGTCTACCGACTCTCTGATACACATCAATGTACCAGCAAATGTATCATGTGTCCCAATCTATGATCCATATACATCTTAACTTTCCTTTATTATTAAATAACTTCAAGGAGCCATAACGTAATTATAATAGGGTTGCATGACACACATACACTGAAAGAGTAGCTAGCATTAGCCTCAGTCCTAGGCCTCCAAAGACAGAAAGGAGATTCTTTGTGGCACGGTGGCCTGGGATCAAGGCTAAGCTGGCATATATTACATACTTATATTACTTAGTATATTACATACTTACATTACTTAGTATATTACATTAGAAAAATAAATATCCTCTAGCTATCTAAACAAATATGTTCATGCGTTGAGTGTGTACATGCTTGTTGCTTGGTATTACAAACATGCATACATCCAATTTTGACTCCTGTCCACTTCCTATACACAGCTAATATTATACAGATTAGTAATTGCATGACATTGTATAGTAGATATGTAATAAATTATGTTCCTGTCCTGATCCTAGGCTATTTGTATGCCACAATGGCAATGGTACTTCCAATGCTTTGTCTCTTCTGTTCACACTCTGCAATGATCTTGTCTGCCTCTCCACTATCTATCTGCTCTCTCCATCGCTTCAGGCCCGACTCTAGCTCAGCTGGTGTTGCCAGAGACCACACACTAGTAGCACACAGAGAGAATTAAAAATGAAAGGCACTAAGGCACTAAACTCTCGGCATGATAAAACCTCCAAGGAGATGGTGTGCATGCATATAACGTTTTACATAAAACACCTGGTACCGGTACATTGAAAGTATATGGAAAATAGTGAAGGATATACTGGCCCAGCCACAGAGAAGCTCCCTGCACTACATGGCTTGTATTTTAGGCAGACACACACACACACACACACACACACACACACACACACACACACACACACACACACACACACACACACACACACACACACACACACACACACACACACACACACACACACAAACTAAGTACCGTAACCCTCGCTGTGAATGCACACCAAGCTTCAAGGGCCCACCAAAGCTATAGTCTATGAACTCATTAAAAAGTTGGATATAGGGATGTCAGTGACAAAAATCAGAGAAATAACTGTTACTGCAGTATAAAATGAATGCACTAAAGTGCAGGACCCTCAGCGTACGCACATGTGCGAATCCTTGAAAGCGTACACGCTATTGAAACGCACTCTAATTACGTGTAACGGAAAGTATACAGAAGACTTTAGGGGAAAGACAGAGACAAAAGAGAAAGAAGCTTGCTGCCTTACATCCAGTCGTATTCCAGGCAGTGCTTAGCCTGTTGTTAAGCCTTTTTAGGGCCCTTAGAATGCTATGCTGTCAAAAAAGTGCGCTGAATGTTGCTGCAGTACCCTCGTAGGATATCACAGGTAAGCAAATGACGCCATAACTTTTGAACGGAGCGGTTTTAGAGAAACTCCACATATTTTTGGACTCTCGTTGCCCACTGAGTACGTGACAGTATTTTCAGAATGAACAGATGCTCCAGAGGTGAAATTTGACTTAACAGACATACAGACGGACAGACGGACAGACCCAACTACTGTAACCCTCCGGCGCATGCGCGCCGAGGACAAGACAGGTAATGAAGGCATGCAACAACAATAACATGCCTAGCTCCAGGGTATAATGCATATTATTATTTTTGCATGCCTTTATCCCCTGTCTCGTTGCATATATACTGCACTTGTTTCTCTGATTTTTTCCACTGTCATCACTATATCCTTAAACAATTTTATGTTTTTACTAGTTCCACTGTTCTTTTTTGTATACTCCCTTGCAAATAACAAGGAAATGGCATTCAATTTTGTGGAGTATATTGTAGCTTCACTTGTCCCAGAGGAGCCTTACAAAGATTCCATTGGAGAAAGACAACACTTGTAGGCCACCCTGTATGTCTAAAAGGGCTTATAGCATGAGTTTTGAGCTGTTAAATTTGTTAATGCTAATGGCGTGTTTGTACCATCAAAGTCTCTGATAGCTGATGCCTTACCTGTCCATGTTCCTCCAATTTTTGTCAAAAGGTCCTTCCTTCTGGAGGTAGAGTGCTGGATTCATGAGTTGCTCATTGATAATGGAATACACACCTCCCATTTGGAATCCTATTTTTGCCAGTGCTGATGTTAAATACTGAAGAGAGGGGTTCCTGCAGGTGAGAAGAAAAATCTTAGGAGCAGTAACTTGCGACTTTAAACACATTTTTATATGCTACAGAGGCAGAGACAGCATGTCAGAAGTGGGGAGGGGGCTCGGAAGTGGGCCGGGGTTATTTACATTCATTCTGAATACATCCGGCATAGGCTATTAGTATTTAATACATTCTTCATCACAACCTCCAATTTTAGGGGGGCTCAGCCCCCCTTATCAAAAAGTGGAGGGGCTCAAGCCCCCCTGCCCACCCCCAGATTGCCTGCCTCTGACAGCTAAAGTGACAAAATTGACACAGCATTAGAAATCATAAGCATATGTAATGCTTCTAAGTAATATTTAGAGAACACTTCCCAGTGCATTATGCGGTTTAGACTTAGTGCGCGAGGAGATGCAATAACACTCGAGTGCATTACTTAATCGAGAGCGTTATTGCATTCTCCGAGTGCACTAATGAACCGCATAATGTACTTGGGCAGTAAACATTTTAGTGCTGTCATGTGACCTAGAACCAATCAGATTCAAGCAAGGTTTTCGAAAACACGTCGGAGAGAGAGAGCGGCAAGGAGAACAGTGCAGTCTCGATTTGCCTCCCACACAAGCGGCACATCACGAGAAGCAGCTAAGACATACTCGTATTCACGCGCGGTAGCCCACTCTGAGTATTCAGAAGCGAAGCAGCTGCACGCGTGTGCCTGTAGACACAAAATGAAAAGTGTGCATTAACCAGTTAATGCACAGAAAAGTGTGCATTAAGTTGTTTAAAACGGCAGTCATGTGACCAAATGGAAGAATCTGATTGGCTCTAGGTCACATGACCAGCACTAAGTTTAATGAACTGCTGAAGCATTCATCTGAAATATGTACCTTTCTTTCGACCTATCAGAAGCCTCAGGAATAATGTGATAATACCAGTATGTAGAATACTGCTCATCAGAGGAAATTTGGATAATGAGTGCCCCTTTAGGTACCAGCACACGGTAGGACTCCTGGAGGAACTTATCCACCTGGGAGTAGTCAGGACCAGGTTGCACTATGTGGTGTAACACCTTTAATAGAGAGTGAGGCAAGGAAAAGGATGTAGAGGATCAGCAGGAGTGAACCCTGTCACAGCATACAGTGTAGAAAAGTGCATTATAGGATGTAGTTGATTGGCAAAGTTTGACTTGGGCAAGCAAAGTGTACTAATAATCCAGAGTAGTAGAGAAAGTGACTTACCTGCAGCAGCTGTGAAGCAAAGAGATTGGTTTTATTCACCACTTAAGCATATATATCTAGTCTACAGTGTCTCATTGATGACACAACTCCTTCCTTTCATGCAAGTGCTTCATCAATCATCTTCACACACCAAACAGCGCTATTCTCGTAGACATTGGGTACAAGCCTATAACTTTAATAATTGACAACAGTTTTTAACTAGTCTTAAAGGGGTGTGGAAGGACTTTAGAAGTAGTGTGGCTATAATGGTCACGTGCAAAGTGCATGCACAAATTTTTCATAAATTCTGTACTGCATTACGCTTATATATAGCAATTAACCGAATATCTGTATTAGTTGATGGCCAAGATAGCATACATGAGTCCTGATTGTTGGAAAATATAGTTAAAAGTATTAGTTTAACTATGGCTTTCAGTGGTTTTACTTTATGGGATTTGCCCTGGAGGAAGCTTATATATAAACAATGAGGCCTGGCCTAGTGGTTTATCAGCTTACTAAAGTGTGTAAATTGTATAAGCCATGAAAAGTCAAGGTCAAAGACATGCCATAGTAACCATGCTGTCAGAATCAGATAAACCTCTTCACTGCCCTGAAGGTACATTACACTTTAACTGTGGTCTAAGCTATATAAACAAGTTTGTGACCTTGACCATAACCATAGTACAATCTTAATACGTGTGCTTGCTGAAGATTCACACATGGGTATGGGAGGAACACCTACATTAAGTCCAGCCAAAACTGGACCAGCCTGACTGGCTCCTACGCCTATGTCTTATATGTATATTTGTAAATAGTGTGTCACAAAACATATGACATGGATGTTACTCCCACTAAGGTCGGCAGGGTCCCATTCATCTGCAACTGTTAACAAATGTTAAAACAATACACACACTATACACTGTGCACCTGATTAATAATGATCCCATCTAAGTATTCATCAAGGTATGGCATGCATGTGATATCTCCTTCCTGCAGTTCCACATTGGTCAGGTGTTGCGTCTTTTCTTGAGCCTTGGCAAGCATCCCTTTGCTATGTTCCAGGCCATGCACATGTCCCACCAATGGACTCAGAGCTATACTACAATTGCCTGTACCACAACCTATAAGAATGTGGGCATATTCACCCCATGACCATACACATGTTTGTAATACACATGGCTTCATACAGGATATTAATTTTGTTTACACACAGGATGTATACACAGGTTCATACAGAAGGATTTCTTTCTGGTGGGAGGGGGCGTGTAGTCTTCGTCTAAGGGCCACCCAGAAAATTTTAAATGCTCTGGGGTGATTCTGATTAGTCTCATACCCAGACCCTCTCTAAAAATGGGAGAGGGTCTGGTAACATTCCTATAGTAGACTTGTGCAGTGTTTGCCACATTTCCCCCCCCCCCAACTAAGTGGCTGACAGACCACAGTTTACTCTATCAAATACAGTAACACCTGGGCTTGATGCAGCTTAATTAAGTGTTTGTTATTTTACACCCACTTGAGAAGCCATAGATGCTGCACAAGTAATGTTACCAGATCCTCTCCTGCTTTTAGAGAGGGTCTGGGTACGAGACTAGATTCTGATGACATTAAGGCTTTTGAGGCATTGAGCACACTTGTGTTTGGGGAGGGGACCTTAGTTCCCCCTACCCCCTATATGAAACACTGGTGTATAAGTACATATGATCTAACATGCAACCACATCCTGATATCATTACCATGAGTACACAGAATTGTACATCACAGTTCCCTCTACCTCACTCCATCACCACACTTCTTGTATCTCTGATTATTACCTGCATCTAGCACTCGAAACTTATTCAGCTGCTTCTGTTGGGTCCCTGAATGGGCCAATGCACCCAAAACTATTTCTAGTCCAGCAACTTGGCGACCTGAATGCATGGAGAAAGATCACATTCAGAAATCACACATACCAAAACACACATAAAATAACATCAATTGTCTGACCAAACTGCTGCTATGAACATGTGTGTACACAGTTTGCTATGTTGTACACCCTCCCTATAGTGTGGAATACCACCTGTGTGAGAATGAACTCCCACATATATATGTGGGAGTTCATTCTCACATAGGTGGGATTCCACACTATAGGGAGGGTGTACAACATAGGGAACTGTGTACACACATGTTCATAGCAGCAGATAGGCTATTGCTATGTGAGAATGGACTCCCACCTAAGCCATTGTATTATGATACTATGTGAGAATGGACTCCCACATAGGCCATTGCATTAAGATACTATGTCTCTCCCACCTAGGCCATTGTATTATGATACTATGTGAGAATAGAATCCTACCTAGGCCTTTGCATTAAGAGAGGAGTTTATACATGTAGTATACTGTCAACCTTGAATATTAGATCAGAGAACTGCATGTAGTATACTCTGTGACACTGGACTCATACTTGTAACTGGGGTTCCCACGTTTATCTGACTCCAATGTATTGTGTGCATATATTATGAAAACATGTAAGCAATACCTATTCTCAGAAAGTGGCCATGAGGACATATCCCTATCCCTGTGAGGTCTATGAACAATATAATATCATGACCACAGTTTTCTAATCAAAGATGCCTACATCTAGCATTAACATTTGTACACTACACATGCAAGGAATGACTATTCTATTCTAGTGGCTAATGTATCTACATTGTAAACTGCCACTCTACAGCCCACCTCTGAACCACATCTAACTCATTGTTACATTTTAAACAAATTCCATGCATATTTTTGGTTTAACTCATCTGGTATAGGAGTCCCTAGTGAAAAGTGTCCCCCCAGACACTATTCAACTAGTGAATATTGTCATGTCCCCCATTGTAGAAACTCAAAAGCCTTTGGAGATACAAAACAATAATGGGGACGGTATACCTAGTGGATACCGTCCCCCCAGAATTTTGGAATCATTAGTCAATACTGCTACAGTTCCCACACAATGTGTCATTCTCTGAGATTCATCTCTTTAGTACAGTGGTAACTCCTGTTGTGGGTCCAATACAATGAAAAGGCAATACTTGTGCATGCAGTGAGCAGTGAAGGTGGTGGTGGCTCAGTGTGATTGCACTTCCACACATGCCCATGTATATCATGTTTTGATGTTCACTTAGATTGGATTATGAACAGTGCTTTACAAAATAGGCTTACAGCTACATTTCACACAGGGGCAATGTTCACTGGTGAACAGTGTCCCCCTTCTCAAAAAGCTAGAGCTGATTCACTGAGGGGGGCACTTTTCGCGGAGACAATATTTACTATTTAATACAGTGCACTATTATTAGCTAGCGCAATCATATAGGCTACTGTACAATCCTGACTGTACCTCACCTCGTCCGGAAACGCCCGTCTCTATTCATGAGCCGGGGCACAAGTTACACAACGTACTCGCTACCATCATACAACATAGTGACAGGCCTCCAGTGTGAAACACAAGGGAAGAATTCTTACCAAAGAGCTACGCTCACCTATGTCGTAAGAACTTGATGTTGAGTCGTAATTCTCGTACTGAGATCCGCCGTTTGTTGGTGCTTTAGCCATGGTTTCAAACGAAGGCGTCAAACCCTTCGTCCTCTTATATAATATTTAATCTTACAAAGTGATATTTCCGGTATAAGTTTAATTTACTGTGTAGGCTTACAATGAACGCGCTAGCTGCGAATCCAGAGGATGAATGCAGTGCTACTGTCGGATCGCTACTGGCAGTCCACTAAAATATGTTGTCAGAGAATAAATCTCGTGGCACTGCTGCAGTTTTATCATGCTATAGCTATATCCTTCCTCATAATATAGTAACGTTAAGGCCACTCTAAATAAAATTCATTACATACAGGAGCGGTGGGTAATGCGGGCGGGCGGCACCGGAAGTATGCGGTTAATTAATACATACAGAGCTCTGGATAGCTACGCTCCCCGCGATTTACGCTTAAAAGTAAGAAAGAAGCTTCCAGTTTTTCCGTGATGGGTTGCAGGGATTGAGTTGGACCCATAGATGAAACCTGGGAACCCCGCAAAACAGTTGTGCCGCGAGACACTGGAAACACGAATACGTACTTCCGCAGGGTTAAAGAGTACGTATTCAAAAGTCCGCGTAAGTCCGTAGTGATACCATGGGATACATGGAAGCTATGTCGTAGGGATACATGGAAGCTATGTCGCATGGATTTGAGAATTTTATCCTTGACTGTCCTATTGCTATTGAAGAAACTGAAATTAGAAACTGAAGACGAGAAGGAGTGAAGGAGCTGATGGCCTGTTAGCTGAGCATCTCAAGCATGGGGGTCCTGTTCTCACTTTTTGGCTAAAACGTATATTTAACATGATCATCCACCTTGAGCAGGTTCCATCAAGCTTTAAATTGGGTATGATTTTCCCAGTCCACAAGGGTAAGGGACGTGGCCCTCTAATCAGCAACAACTACCGTGGTATCACTCTAACATCTGTTCTCTCGAAGTGCCTGGAAGTGATTATTCTTCAGAGAATGGAGTGTCTATTCCTTGAGAGGGGTTTTCCACATCCATCTCAAACTGCGTACCAAAGAGGACTATCATGTACAGATGCCATTTTCTCGACTTAAGCAGCCATTTTGAAGCACATTCGAGAGGGTGACACCCCGTACTTCTGTTTCCTTGACTTAGAAGAAAAGGACTTTGACTGAGTACCCACGCTCCTCTCTCATATCTTCAGGCTGGGTATAAATGGCAGATGCTGGCGACTAATCAAAGATTGGTATACAGACACTTTCAGTATTGTGAAGGTCAACGACAAATGTTCTGACAGCTTTCCAGTAAACTGTGGCGTCAAGCAGGGATCAGTCCTCTCACCCACTCTCTTCATTGCAGTGATGGATTCTCTTCTGAGTCTTCTTGAGAGTTCCGGACAGGGGCTAACACTTTCCGGCCTGAATGTGGGAAACTCTGCACATGCTGATGATGTCAGGGCTGCCAGCATAGGCATGACTGCAGCACAAACGCAAGGCAACCTAATAAATGCATTCTGCAAAGCAAACTCTCTGAAGCTAAATGCAAACAAAGCAGAACTTATGATGTTCACTAAGGGGAAGCAACATGGATGTGCTTTTGAAATGGTGGGTCAGGAAGTCCAAGCTCAGACAGATGCTAAATGCCTTGGGGTCTGGAGGCGTTATGACTTATCCCCTGTGAAATCAGTTGAAGAGTGTGTACATAATGCCCGCTGTGCATTTTTTTGCACTGGGGTCTATTGGGGCTTTTCATGGACGGTTAAATCCTCTTTCGGGTCGTAGCCTTTTGAAACCTTTGTTGTGCCAATTATGCTCTATGGATGCGAAACATGGATACTCTCTGAACCTCACCTACATACCCTTGAATCATTTTAAGCTGATATTGGAAAGCGTATCCTGGGAATCTCCAAGTACCACTCTAACACTGGCACTCTTATTGGACTGCACTGGCCCTCTGTTAAAGCAAGGATTCTCACTCATAAGCTAACTTTCCTGGCCAAATTACTGGAAAGAGATGACTGTCTTAGCTTTCGTGTTTTTCGAACACTTGTATCAGAAGATGTTTATGAGATTAGTCTTGTACAGCAGTGTCGCTTCCTGGAGCAACAGTATGGCCCTAGCTATCTACAGCTATGTCTCGAAAATCCCTCCCAAGCATGCTCAATAGTGCATGATGCAAAAGAAGGCATCTTTGAAAAAGACTGGATTTGCACTTTACAAGATTCTAGATCTCACTCCTCACTTGCTGTAGTCTCAGCTACCGATGGGATTGCTTCAGGCTGGAATAGTATATTGGACGAAGCACTCAAGTATGGTGTTTGGGGCACAAGGCTCATGCAGGGCCTCTTTTGGAGCACTAGCCAAACCGACTTTGGGAGACAGAGCATGCCCTCACTGTAATACTATCATCCCTGCCTCATATTCAGAACACTTGTTTGCAGAACACTTCACCGGCTACAAGTTGGACACTGTTGTGATGTGGTTGGAAAACAAGGACTTCAACAACCTGTTTGTGTTAGCAGAAGCCATTACGTCCACGACACTCTAGCTAACTTCTGTTACACCCATATGAGTTACTTTCCTTTGCTATATTTTTTGTCACTCTCATATGTATGTTCTTACTCTCGCACTAGCTACTCAATATTTATTTCTGGAGGCTTTAAATATTGGATACATGCATTCTGTGTACACTATCCCGAAGAGGGCAACAATAATACTTTGACATTGATTTTGACGTGGATGAATTGCACCTCTGTTTGTGGAGCTGTCCGTGTCACTGTTGATGAGTGTATGGTGTTAATTGCTACAGAAGTTTTCAGGTTGGTTGAGTTCACATATCACGCATGCACACATCGACTGGCCTCCCAACGAGCCATGTACAGAGGTTTTCAGGTTGGTTGTCCGATTCCGAGTTCGAACATCACGCATGCGCACACGGAATGGCCTACGAACGAGCCATGTAGCCACAAATAGTAAGTGCACCACTCTTTACGTTCATATTTGACCGAGACTCTTTCAAATATGAACGTTATAAAGAGTTGCACACCTACTATTGGCTGCTACATGGCTCGTTCGTAGGCCACGCGGTGCGCATGCGTGATATTTGAGCTCGGAATTGGACAACCAACCTGAAAACCTCTCTAGCAGCCAATAGCAAGTGTGCCACGTTCATTTTTGAAAGAGTCGGTCAAATATGAACGTAAAGAGCTCGTTCGTAGGCCAGTCGGTGTGCGCATGCGTGATATTTTAAACCCGGAATCGGAATCTCTCTGGCCTGTTATAGGTCTTTTATGGTATCCCTAGGCCATGATTAACTGCAAGCAAATCCCCTTAAAGGAGCGTATTTTGCGTTTGGCAAATTCACCTCTAGATTTACACCTGATGGAGGTCGGCAACCGAGATATAAGGATTGGCGTGAAAGTCAGTTAGAGCGAGCGTACGATGCTGTAGTGAAGCATCTATCTCCATTCGAAGGGCTGCAGAACAGTTCGATATTCCTAGATCTACGCTTCACGACCGAGTGTCTGGAAGAGTTATTCACGGAAGTAGCCTAGACTCTCTAGTGGTCCTCCGAAATATCTGTCAAGTGAAGAGGAAGAAGAGCTGTGCCAGTACCATCGTAGCTCTGTAGGGGTTGGATTTGCCAAGACTAGAAAGCAGGTGATATGCTTGGTGCAGCAGGTAGTTAACAAGAAAGGACTGAAGGTAAAGGTTTCAAATGGGTGGTGGGCTGTGTCGTCATAAGGAGTTTAGCCTAAAAAGTACGGAGCAACTTTCCCATGCACGAATGTTGGCCAGTATACCTGGTGTTTTAGATAATTATTTTGACCTGCTCGAGGATACCTTGGTGAAAAACGATCTCCTTCATAAGCCTTGCATGATATTTAATGTTGATGAAACTGGCATGCTACTTGATCCTCCTTCCCTTAAGATAGTGGTACCTCGGGGTATTAAGCATTCTCAGATGACTTCAAGATGAAGGAATTTTGAAACAAGCCTGTGCAATTTTGAAATCAGAAAAATCTTCTGTAACTATCAATGTCATTAATGTTCAGTACCAGGATAGCAGCAGTGACTGTGGTCTGTTTGCTGTCCCTATGGCATTTGACTTGTGTAATGGAATTGATCCATTTCTGAAGGACTATGACCAGTCAAAAACCCATGAGCATCTGAGGCTTTGCTTTGAGAAGAAGAATGTAGTAAGTTTTCCTGTGATTAGCAAATCCTGTCAACAAAAGCAGAGGATTCTTGCTAAGATGACGACTGAAATATTCTGTACTTGTCGTCTTCCTGAGGAAGAACCTATGGCATGCTGGTACCTGGTATCATCAGGGCTGCATTCATATTCCCCACAAAGTGTTCATTGATGAAGATATGCCGTGGATATTTGAAATCTGTACGTGTCTTAGTTTACAGGCATTGTGTTTGACTCAGTGTAGTGACATTGTCATAGCCTGCATGTGATATACTCTAGAATTAATATTACTAACGTTGTGTATGTAGTTTTGAATTACGTATCTTGCATGTAGGTGAAACTCAGGAAGAGCACAAGAGGGAGGGAGGTGATGTACACTGTTCAGTTTCTCCGAGCCCCTCTGCTGCAGATGTGTATGTACTGGTAGGGTTTAATTTCCATGCAAGAAAGACACATACGCATGTTTTCTATATTTAAATGGCAACTTGTCATCCACTGTTTGTGATTCTTGTATACACATACCTGGCCATAATGCAAGAAAGACTGTGTAGGTACAAATTGTGCTCTGCATGGTTCAATTTTGTGTACAGGTCCAACTAAGCATGTAAGATTCAGTATGCAGGGTATAGAGAAAGACAGATCTTCTGTTGTTTCCAGCAATGGTGATTCCCCTCCTTGCCTCACCGTTCGTACACTTCACACAAGGAAAAAGATAGGTACATGTATGTCATTGCTCTCATTTTCTCTACATACTTCTATGTACAAGCAATGGCGCAGTCTGCAAGTGAAGGCCTTGTGATGGAGAATGTAATATAATTTCAGCACAATGCGGAGCCTGGAGCTGTTTCAGACAAAGACTCTTCTTCTGCGTCCAATGATGATGGTTGTGTCACTGGTCATATGATTCAAAAAAGGAAGAAAAACAGGTACATGGAGAAACATGCATATAGCATAGAACCCAGAAACCTCACCCTAACAAACCAAGCACACACAACCACAATAATATTTACATAGTGGATGGCCCTGTGATTATGATCTTATATGAATATACAGGTCTAGTTCCTGTCAGTGCTGTACAGAGAACAGAGGGAGACTTTGTGCATTATAAGCTTCGCACAAGGAAGAAGACCGACATATGTAAACTGCTTGGCACATGTACATGTACATGTATGTTCATATCTACTATCCATAGTTATACAACAATATGCATACTGACAGGTAACACAAAGCCTCAAGCTGTTTCAGATAAAGACCATTCCAATGATGATGGTTCCTTCCCTTGCGTCACTGGTCATATGATTCACACAAGGAAGAAAAAAGATACATGTACATGTACATTGTACATTACTGTAATGATATAGTCTATTAAGTGAAGGCCCTGTGATAATGATCGTATAATTACATATTTACAGGTCCAGTCACACACAGATCACATCCTGTCAGTGCTGTGCAGAGAAGAAAGGGAGACCTTGTGCATAACACAAGGAAGAAAACTGGTATGTACATGTACAATGCTGTACATTGATATTACAGGGTGTAGGTGATTAAGTAAATGCTATGTAAAATACTTGGCACATATATACATGTACGTGTATGTTCTTATTCATTATCCTTATAGTTGTACAATTACATACATGCAGGTCTATCTCCTCACACTAAGGCTGGAGCTATTTCAGATAAGGACCATTCTTCTGCGTCCAATGCTGATGGTTCTATCACTGGTCAGATGATTCGCACAAGGAAGGCGACAGGTATAATTGCATGTATATACATTGTTTATGTACATGTATTAATATGTACAAGTGATGGTGTGGTCTTATTAATAACTTGGTTCATGTACATGTATATGCAGAGATCAAGTAGCTCAGTGTTAAGAGTGCCTGGCTGGTATCCAGAAGGTCCTGGGTTCGAATCCCAGCTTGATCCTGATTTTTTCAGTTGATCCCAATGACTTGCCTCTACCCCTCCAATTACACATCCACCTCTACCTGGCTGGTAATGAACAACCTTGTAATGCATGTACATGTCTAATATGCCTACAGGTCCACCCCTACACACCAAACCTGGAACCGTTATAGACAAACGCCAGTCGTCTGCACCTAGTGATTGTGCCACAGGTTGTATGATTCACACAAGGAAAAGAAAGGTATATGTACATTGTTATACATACATGCCCAAGTGATGGTATAGTCTATTAAGTGTGTTTAATATGTACAGGTTCAATTGTACATGTGTCAAATCCTGTTGAGACAAAGGAAGACCTTGTGTAATTATAATAGAATGTAGGTGGTGCGCTCTATTAAGTGAATGCTTTGAAAAACTGCTTGGCACATGTATATGTACATGTATGTTCATATCTACTATCCATAGTTATAAAACAATATGCATACTGACAGGTCACACAAAACCTGGAGCTGTTTCAGACAAAGACCATTCCAATGATGATGGTTCCTTCCCCTGGTCATGTGATTCACACAAGGAAGAAAACAGGTACATGTACATTGTTTTATGTACATGCACTTGTAGTGACATTGTCTATTAAATGAAGGCCTGTAATAATGATCGTATATCATGTATGCAGGTCCAGTCACACACAGATCACATTCTGTCAGTGATGTGCAGAGAAGAGAGGGAGACCTTTTGCATAACACAAGGAAGAAGGCTGGTATATGCATGTACGTGTATGTACACATAATGATGTAAGTGTTGTGTGCTTTAGCTAACAATGTGCATGTATTTGCAGGTCTATTATATACCTACATACACCTACCTACATACAATAATGTATCCCCCCCCCCCCCCAAAGTCCAGAGGTGCTACAGACAATGATCCGTCACGTGATCTTCCTGGTCGTATGCTAAGGAAGCAGACAGGTAGTTGGCTTGCCCTCCTACACATATAGTGGGCAGAGGCGCATCACTTTATGAGTAGAGCCAGAGCTGTGTCAATACCATTACAAATTATGGAAAGTGGAGAGCTTGTAACAGATAGAGCCACAGTATTACAGAAATGGAAAAATGAATTTTGTCAGCTTCTGAATAACCCTCCCATCCCTACTGGTGATACCACTGCTCCATATTGGTGTTCAAATCTCATTTCTCATGTATCATCCTCCAGAAATACTTGCATTGAATGGGACATGGAGGTATCTGAGGAGGAAGTTAAGCAAGCTATTCAGCAGCAAAGAAATAAAAAAATCTTGGGGCCAGGATAACATACCCGCTGAAGTCCTGAAGAACAATACCTGTGTCACTTTTTTCATGGCATTTTTTTCAGCTTGTTTTAAAACATGCTGTATTCCAACACAGTGGAAAAGGAGCACAATAGTACCAATTCCTAAAAATAGGTCAAATGATCCTACTGTTCCCCTGAATTACCGAGGAATTTCTCTGTGTTCCATATAAGTCATTCGCTTACATAATCAACAAGAGATTAACAGACTGGTTGGAAGAGAATAGTGTGTTTTGTGAAGAGCAGAATGGTTTTCGGAAAGATAGGAGTACACTGGAACATATATTCACAATTACCACTATTGCAGAAACCAGGCAAAAGTTGGGTAAGGACGTATTTGCTGCATTTATTGATTTTAAAAAGGCTTATGACTCCATTATTCATCATTTCCTCTGGGAGAAATTACAGTCAATTGGAGTAAACGGAAATTTGTTGCATCTTCTTCAAGCTCTGTACAAAGGTATTAGTAGCAATGTTAAAGTAAATGGATTTCTCACTGATACCTTTGATATAACTTGTGGTCTTCGACAAGGATATGTTCTTTCTCCTACACTATTCAATATATTCATAAATGACCTCTCTCATTATCTTAGAGCAACCAAAGTGGGCATTTATTTTGGGGATGTTTTTGTGAATCATTTATTACATGCTGATGACCTCGTGATTCTGGTACAAGAACAAACTGACTTGCAGAAGCTGTTGGACGCTTTGACTGTCTGGTGTCAGAGATGGAGGATGTGTGTTAATTCAGATAAATCTGCTGTGGTTCACTTTCGCCCAAAGACTCACAACGTAATAAAGCAGTCATTTCATGTTTGCAGTACCAACTTACAAATCAAGAGTGAATACAAATATCTAGGAGTGGTGTTAGATGAGTACTTAACATTTCAAAGAGCCACTCAAATGCGCATGGACCAGGCATTGAAAGCACTGTGGATTATTCAAGCAAAGTGTGGGGACCTATCTGCAAAGGTGTTTGAAAAGCTTTTTGCCACACTTGTAGCACCTGTTCTAGACTATGGATCTGCAGTATGGTCGCATCACATCCCTGCACATACACTCATACAAAGAAGGGCATGCAGAAATTTCCTTGGGGTCAATAGACATCACCCTCTTGCTGCAATAGATGGAGATATGTGCTGGATGCCAACACAATGCAGGCAGCAACTTCAATGCATACTGTTATGGTGTCAGCTTCTGAGATGTGACGAGAAACGTATTTGTAAATTAGTATATGAAAATGCCTATCACATGGTGCTTTTGAAGCCAATAAAAAACTGGGTTTATGAAGTTGGGAATCTATTACAACATTATGAGTTACACCAGTGGTGGTTGACGCAAGATACAAATGGATTAGCACTCTCTGAAATAAAAAAGATGGTAGCCAGCATAATGTTCAGAATGGTTAGAAGGAAGTGGAAAGAGGAAGTCAGTAAGAAAGCAAAACTGAGAACATATATAACCTTCAAGTCATCTTATGAACCAGAGGGATATATAGATACAGTCAACTGCAGGGCCCATCGTGCTCTCTTGGCTAAGTTGAGAGGTGGCACTGCTCCACTTGAGATTGAAAGGGGGAGGTATGTTGGCTTGGTGCCAGAAGATATATTGTGTAAACTCTGCAGTGCAGAAGTTGAAGATGAACCTCACTTCTGCATAAGATGAAATGCATTAGAAGAAGAGCGGCAACACTTATTCCAATTCATGGAGAGAATTACCAGAATTACCCCAGGGTTCATTTCATTGAATACAACAGATAAGTTCATCAGAATCATGACTTATGCAAACACTCACACGAAGGTATCTAAACTCCTGTACAACATGTATCTCCAAAGGAATTCTATTCTCAATAAATGACAATTTCACTCACACTGTTCTTGCCCCTGTCACCGATATTTGTGTTTCTTATAGTGATTATGTATGTTTACAGAGCAACATTTTTAAGCCAGGTGTTGGCTTGTACATCATTGTATGTGTTGCGTATTATATTATTATAGTTGGCTTGCTCCCGCTCGCCAATTATAGATATGCACATATACATACATGCAACTTTTACTTATATAAGCTGAGCCTATACCATAATTGCTTTCCATACATGTAGTCTGCCGTGGTACAAGAACTGTTTACAGTATTGTGACAGTGTAACAGGATTTTCTATATATATCCGACGATGCCTTTTGCCTGTCCTAGATGATGTACACAGTTTAAAGTAGGGCCAAATTTAATTAGAAAACCTAATGACAATCATTTGTTTTTCTATTGATTCAATGTAATTATACTTGTATACATGTATACATACACACAGAAGGCCTAAAGATGTTAGTGTGCAGGGGACAGGAGATAGTGATAGTTCTCCTCATAATCTACGCACAAGAAGACAGGTATATACATGTATATGGGGGATTCATTAGGTGTGGTGATGACTTACCACCGGGGTAAATACAGTGGGTATGTATGTCCAATGAACTTTGAGGTTGGAACCGAATGTAATGTGTATGGAAGGAGACAGTCACCTGCAGAGAGAAAACCGGCGGCATTAGTTCAGATTTTTCTGATTCCCCAATCGATATATAGGTATAGTATGTGCTGTGGCTCACCAAAGCAATAAATAAACATGAACAGAACGAAAAAGTCGGCTACTGCGCCTAAGAAGAAATCCTCTACACATGCAGGAGAAGCTGCTGGTGAATCTGTTACGTCGGTTAAATGTGCTGTTTGCGAGCAAACTATTGTTGAAGGAAAGGAGCAGGCTCTCTACTGTGAGGGCACGTGCAAGCAATGGTTCCATCGCTATTGTGCCGGTGTCGGAGTGAATACTGTCCCCCCGTGAATAATGTCCCCCCGGACATTATTCACTAGTGAATATTGTCCCCCCGGACATTATTCACTAGTGAATAATGTCCCCCCTCAGTGAATAATGTCCCCCATCGTAGAAAGCTCTGAAAGCCTTCCAAGATATCAAACGTGGTAATTTTATGGTGGGGGGACAGTATTCACTAGCGAACTTAGAAGTATTCACAGCAATCACACTGTGACGAATTGGCAAGCGAATCGGCGGCAACAGGGCTTTATTTTATTCTCCCTCTCGGTGTGTATAACAACACAAAAGCACAGCTAAGACACTTAGAAATCCATCTGCTACCTCGTACCCAGGTCGCGTGGGTAGGAGACGGGGCCAAGTAGCTGACCGAGGTATGTAAACTCTAACCACTAGCCCTAAAAAGCACAGCTATGATCATTTTAGGGCTAGTGGTTAGAGTTTACATACCTCTGTGAGCTACAGCCTCGTCCCCTCACCCACGCGGCCTGGGTACGTGGCTATCGGCCAGCCAGCTGCATTTTAGGGGGGACATTATTCACCGGTGAATAATGTCCCCCCTATCAGAAAGGCGGTAGGAGATGAACTACGGTTGCCTTAACAAAGAATCTTATGGGGGACATTATTCACCAAGGGGGACAATATTCACCAGTGAATATTGTCCTAGGGGGACATTATTCACTAGTGAATAATGTCCGGGGGACAGTATTCACTAGTGAATAATGTCCGGGGGACAACTTTTGGGGGGGGACAATATTCACTATTACACCGGTATTCCATCTTGCTGGTTCGCAACACTTAGTACCTCGTCGTCTCCCTTCAAGTGCTACGCGTGTTGCCAGCAGAACCATGCACAGGAGATAGCTTCTCTTAGAGATATTGTAGCCACATTGAAGGAGGAGGTTTCAGTGCTTAAGAGTGATATAAAAGCAGTAAGTTTGGCGAATGTTTCAACCAGAGTCGGGAGCTTCCCAGAGGACGTGAGCGCAAATTATGTGGGTGTTGTTGCGGGGGGTGTAGCTCGTGGTGCTGGACAGAGGAGGGTTGGTCGTGGTGGTATGTGGAGGGGGGCTACAGTCGAATCGCCAACGTACCGGAAGTTACATTACGCACATGTAATTTTATTTGCAAATGAATTTCGTACTCCCGCATCCCGCGGTACGGGACCGTTTACTCATTACATATTCAGACACTTGTATTCTTGCCTCTCTGCTAGGTAACGCAAAGAATTCCATATTTATTAGCTAAGCAATCTTCGTAGGCCCGTCTTAGCAACTTGCAAGCACTGATTCCACTTCTAGTGCGCTCCACGATCGTAAACGCCCACCCGCGTCTAAGCGGGGTGTTGAAGCTAAACGTGTCAGGAAACATTTTTGGCAAGGCCCTAAAATTTTGAAACTTTTACTGCGGTAGCAGCAGTTATTACTCTCACTAATCACAAAAAATGACGTTGTTTGACTAAAAGATACAGTCAAACAACGACGGTAAAAAATTATGCATAATCGCACGTACTCGTGTACAGCTCAGAGACAAGATGGAGTGGGGAAGAGAAGTTATGAAGGCTACAGTGGTGTGGGTAGGGGAGGTGGTGGGTTGAGAGGACAAGGTGGTGTAGGGAGAGGAGGTGGTGGCCTTAGCGAGTCAGTGCAACAAAGTCCAAGTACCAAGACATCTGCAGTTCCCAGGAGAACATCTGGTGAGCCATTTCATAGAGAAAAGGTTGTTGGTGCACGCCATGTATGGGGTACCCTAAGTATGTGTACTACTGGAGCTGTGCATAGTGCTATCAAGAGATTGTGTGGTATTGAGTCAGTATGAGTGAAAAGGAAAAGTAGGATCATGCCAAATGGTAATCACCAGTGGTGGTTTGTAATTCACGATGATGAGTCTGTTCTTAGTGATCTTGACACTAAATGGAATTTGGTTCAGGTTCAAACATCTTGGAAGCTGGAATGTTGTTACAAGCCTTCTGTCCCACTGCAACAAGCTGATAACATAAATGTGTCTACTGTGAATAAGGATGTGAGCCATTCCATTGTTGAGCCCAATTGTGCAACCACTGTCATTCAGGAACCCCCACAAAGTCTAGACAATGACAAGGACAATGGTGAAATGTTATCTTCCACTGTTCAACAAATTACACCACATGATGTGCCTGATTGTGTTTCTGCTATTACGTCCGACACTTGTCCAATTGTCTCAGATTCTCCTAATTGACTAGGTGGATATGGCAGTATTTGTTTGTTCAATTCAAGAAGTCTAGTAAATAAACTTGCAAATTTTCAATCCCTTGTTTATTCATCTGCATATAGTATATTTTGTGTTACTGAAACATGGCTTTCAGATTCAATATTTGACTATGAAATTCTACCAGAAAATTATACATTTTACCGTAATGACCGAAATTCCCGTGGTGGTGGTGTTTTAGTCGCTGTTCATGATTCAATTCCAAGTTCATTGGTCTACTCTCCATCTAATCTTGAAATTGTCTGTGTCCAGATTGAGTTAACTTCTTCTTTTCACCTGTGTACTGTTTACGTTCCTCCTAACTCCGATCTCTCTTATCTTGAATCTGTGATAGATTTTTTCACTATTAATATTCTCTCCTCATGTATTCCTTGCATTATTGTTGGTGACTTCAATCTTCCCAATATTTGTTGGTCCTCTCTCACTGGTAGCTCTGCAATGGATGCCTCCTTTTGTGAATTTGTCTTCAATTGGAACTTGACTCAACATGTATCAGTCCCAACACATATTAAGGGAAACATACTGGATCTTGTTCTAACAAGTGACAACATCCAAATATCTGACTTGTCTTTCAATCACCCTGGTTCTATTATTAATTCAGATCATTTCCTCATCTCTTTTGATCTCAATTGTGAGGGGCCTCAATCTGTAGTGAACAAAACCAGATATGTTCTGGATTATACAAAGGCAGATTGGGATGGTCTCTGT
This sequence comes from Theonella swinhoei, assembly GCA_963970385.1. Classification (NCBI taxonomy): domain Eukaryota; kingdom Metazoa; phylum Porifera; class Demospongiae; order Tetractinellida; family Theonellidae; genus Theonella; species Theonella swinhoei. Next base: position 3,063,677 of record OZ019955.1, on the reverse strand, counting down.
TCTCACCTTCATGATACTGATTTTAGCATGTGCTTTCAGTCCAATGACATTGAATATGTTTGGAGTACAGTCAAATCAATCATCCACGAAGCTATGTCTAGATACATTCCGAAAGTCAAGCTCAATACTTATCGTAATCCCCCATGGTTTAATTCTAGTATTCGACATCACTTAAATTGTCTTCGAACATTGCGCAAAAAATATAAACGCAATCCATCTGAGAGTAAATTGAAGAAAATTATCTGTTGTGAAGTAGCACTACAAAAGGAAATGTCGTCTGCTAAAACTCTGTACGAAACTGTTTTAATCAAATCATTTGGCCCAAATAATCCTTCAAAGATATACAGATATATTGATAAAGTTACTGGTCATAACTCTATTCCAATATCTGTTTCTTACAAATCTACCTCTGCATCATCTGACTTGGAGAAGGCTTCATTATTTAATAAATATTTCAATTCCATATTCACACGCAGTACTTATACTCTCCCTGCATTAACGTCTCCTAAGTGTACTTGCAAGGACATTGCAATTACTGAAGAGGAGGTATTTCGAGTGCTTAGTACTTTAGATCCAACTAAGGCAGCAGGCTGTGACAACATCGGTCCTAGACTATTGAGGCATTGTGCCCTAGCACTGCATCGCATTTTTCATCACCTCTTCTCTCTCAGTTTGCAACAGAGTTACATTCCTGCTGAGTGGCGTATTCACCTCATTACTCCTATTGTCAAGTCAGGTGATAAATCTCTAGTGGCCAATTATAGACCAATTTCTCTGTTATGTGTTGTTTCTAAAGTTCTAGAGCGCCTTGTATACAACCACTTGTTGGACTTTGTCTCAACATCTCTTTCTCCTCATCAGTTTGGATTTCGACAGAAACATTCAACACTGCAGCAAATGCTCACATTCCTTCAGAAAACTTACACTTCCGTTGACCTTAATACTCAAACAGATGTAGTATATCTTGATTTCAAAAAGGCTTTTGATAGGGTTGCTCACAATGAATTGTTGTTCAAATTACATTCCATAGGTATTGGTGGTAATGTTTGGAGTTGGCTAAAGTCCTATCTTACTCAAAGACATCAGTGTGTCTCAATAAACGGCAGTGTGTCTACTGCATTACCTGTTGTGTCAGGTGTACCACAAGGGAGTATTTTAGGCCCTCTACTCTTTTTGATCTTCATTAATGATCTCCCTACATCTGTGTCCACATCAACTTTACTGCTGTTTGCTGATGATACAAAGTGTGTACATCCAGTTTCTGTTCCTTCTGACTGTTTGTCTCTTCAGTATGATATAAATCAATTGTCCTCATGGTGTGACAAATGGAACCCTCATTTTAATGAGGATAAATGTGTAGTCATGCATCTCACTACCTCCAGACATGTTCCTATTATCTCAGACTACCATCTGAACAATACTACACTGGGTACTAAAGTATTTCATCGTGATCTCGGTATTATTATATCTGAAGATCTCACTTGGAAAGAACATCATAATCATATCATAATGAAGGCCTACAAGATCCTAGGATTACTGCGTAGAACATTTTGCAATGTTTATTGTGTCCAGGCAAAAAAGCTCCTGTACTTGTCTCTAGTGCAATCACAATTCATGTATTGCTCACCAGTATGGCGTCCACACTTCATTAAAGACATACTATCTATTGAGACTGTCCAGCGTAGAGCAACAAAATATATTCTGAATGACTTCAGCTCTGATTACAAGTCTCGTCTCACTAAGTTAAATCTTCTACCATTAATGATGCAGCTTGAAATTAATGATATAATTTTTTTTATCAAGAATCTTAAAGAACCATCTAGTTCATTTGATATTAGGTCCTTTGTACATTTTTGTTCAAACACTACAAGATCATCTACATATCTTAAACTTAAGCATGCATCTGCAAAACTAAATTGTGTGAGACACTTCTACTTCAACAGATTACCTAGACTGTGGAACTCTCTTCCATGTATTGACATTGATAAGTCCCTGCCAGTTATCAAAAAAGACCTCCATTCTATATTTTGGGAAAACTTCATTGCTATATACCTTCAATCCAGTCATACCATGTACATTTCACTATGTATGCCCATGTGCTAAATGCGTGCTCTTACCTGTAACATTAAATTTTTCTCACTCATATTCTTAGTCTATATTCAGTTTCTTGGTATTCACTTCGGTTGTTAGTCTACTAACAAACCATCAGTACAGGCCTTTCCTCCATATTTTAAGTCATTCCTTATTGTTTGTACTGTGAAGCTCAATAATAATAATGTTACGTAACTGTCATGTGATTTACGCACGCGCTATTAGATGATCGCGCCCGCGTAAGCTGTGAAGAATGTACGCGCATTGATTTACTGGTAAGAGATTCCGATCAGTATTTTTGCACAGGAGGTTGGCGAAGAAGACTCAGCGATCTCAACGGTTACACCAAGGCTTGGTAGAGCTAGGCAAGGATAAACGGACTAACAGTTCAGCTTCCTGTAGGAAGACCGAGTAAAAACGCTCCAAGGCTTGTAACAACCAAACCCGAAGGGTACGCTTGGGGTACTGGCCATATTTCGAGTATACTCACCTAGTACTTTCAGGTGATATGCTTACATTTACACTAGCTACCTTGTAGACGGAGAAAACATTTCCATACAAAACTCCCATAGACAGTCTACGGCGCGTGACCTCTCACGTGATGGGTTCCAACCTCCTCTGCCTCCGGAGTTGGGTGAGTGAATCAGTGTGTACTCAGAACTCATGATGGCGACGAACCTTTCGAAAATATTACGACATGCCCTCGGATCTTTCCGTAATATGACGTCGCGTCTTTCAGTTGTGGCCGCAGCAGCTCAGTGTACCGTGATCCGCAAACTAAACACTGTTGCAACAAAAGGTCCAACTTTTACCATTTCTGGGGAAGGAAAGAAACTCAAGGCTCTGTGGAATACAGAAACCCCGCCGAGCACCTACCACGCCGTTTGGCTACGACATAACTGTCATTGCCCGCAATGCTTGAGTGGAAACAACCAGAAGTCAGTATTGACCACCTCTGTTGACCCCAATGTAGCCATTGCTGATTTCAAGATAGGTAAATTAGAGTTGAGAGCAGTGGTGAATCTGGGGGGGGGAGGGGGGGGGGGGGGTTGTTGGGCTAGGGTGCAGTGTGACCCCCCCTTTCAGTCAGGACAGCATGCGCTAAGAAGGCTGCTCACCTGTAAAGTGCAATACTACATCATGCAGCCAAAGCGGAGGCAAAGAGCACTTCATGGTACAAACCTAGGGTTTGGCGAATCATGCCACCATAATTTTGAACATAATTGAAACATCCACGTATAAAGCATAATGCCAGCATAATAGACTAGTAAAGAATGTTAATGACTTCTTTTCTTGTGCTGTAGCATCAATGAGAGTTTTATATAGTCCTCAAGAGCCACGTTCTGATCATTGGAGAAAGAGTTGTTGCGAGTACTGAAAACTCTGCATATACCGAACATGCTCAAATATCACATTGTATAGCATAATGTGAGCATAATAAGCTACTTCCTGTCAGCATATTAATTTGTGGTACAAATGAGCATTGGTAGCATAGCATAATGAAAGAAAACCAAGCATAATTTGCCAAACCTTATACAAAACTCCTGTTCGTGCACTCACTACAGCACTACACACATGTAGCCACTGGTAGCTACGCAATTCAGAAACTCGCAGAAAGCCCTGTGCGTTTCCTTTAGTAATGACTTTATTAATGCCAGATGGACAGCTAAACATGAGGTGATAACATAGGCTCCAACTTTTTGAAATTGCTTCAGAGACCATAGCCATACCCACATATCCCCACCCACGACGTACCCATAACTAACAAAACTGCGCACTAAACCCCACCTATTTTGATTTGATTTACGCAACAGTTACTGTCACACTGCGGTTTGCGATTTAGCAACTGTCACACCATTGCATCGCTTACTGTAGGTATTAGCTGTTACATAAGTATCTGATTCCACTTTTTGCATTTATGGGACTAACTATTGTACACAGCACGCACGTGAGTTAGTGCGGCAGCATTGCAACGATCGCGGTACACCAACTTCAAGGACAAGCAGTACGTCCCCGGGACAAATTCTGAATATCCAGTTGGAACCTATGTGATAATACTTGCTAAAGTCATGGATAATTTAGACTAAATTATCTATACGAAAATCAACCTCCATGAGCCCAAACCAACCTCTCAACCTCAGTATATATAACATCCCATATTGTGTGCCAAGGAATTTGGGGCCCTGGAGTTTTGCCAGATTGTTCACTATAAGACTATGTCATGTCTGCAGAAGGTGAAGATTTGAAGTTTAAAATGTCTTGTGGCCATGAGGGCCAAATGAACATAGACTGGCTGAGGAAACACTGTTATTCCTCTCACACCCTGCAAACAACTGTAAAGAATTCAACCCCAGACACTAGTCGACTGGTAGGTTTGAATGTTCGCTGGTTTACGGCTGCAATACTTGCAGACTGTCCGTACAATTGATTTACACAAAACTGGTATATCCTGTGTTCAGTGACATCATTATTCTCTACAGAGTTCTCTGCCTACAATACAAGCTGAGGAACTGGATGATGACTATGGAGTGTGGAGGTTAGAGATGTACTTCTCTACACATGCAGTGTATTCAGAGGAGGTTGGACACAATTTTTGCTGATTGTAAAATTTCCCTATAGCCATATTTAATGTAAATTCAAGGAAGGTCAGTTTAATAGCTCTACCCTGCGACAACTAGCAAGGTTAGTATATTATTCTAGACCCTACGATAGTAGATTCTGAATATGTAGTCATCTGCTGTAATTACTCGGAAACAATTGCTGACTTCACACAGCATATTAGTTACAACAGGAAAACTAGGGACAGTGTAGGAATGCTTCTCACCCTTCTGTTGGATTATGACTACTTTGCTTGCTCCTGCTAGCCATACCTACCACAGGGGGTGCGTACACCACAGAGTGCACTTAGCATCACGTGAGATTTTGTTGTGTCCATACTCCTCTGCAGTGTACTACATGTATAATGGGATAGCAGTTAATTGCTATCCCAAATTGGTGTGGCATCACCATTAAAAGATCAACTAACACAACTGACCAGTAATAATGAGTTCATCATCTATTGTGTGGTTATGCAGTAATTCAGTGGTTTCTCTGGGCTGGTATTGATAGATTCTACATGGTATGCTACAAAACACTTCCACTGCCCTACATCCCTCACTGTTGTACAAACCATGCACCTTTGCGCTTCATGTTTATTATGCACATTGACACACTGTTACAAAGGTAACTAAATATACACAACCTTTGTTACAAGTAAATAAAAATGTTGTAGGATGTAGGGATTGGAGTGCCAACAATCATATAAACAAGGGCAGTAAACAGGCAAAGGCAGAGGATGATGTTATGCAGCAATAATATCATATTTACCCCAGTAAATACAGATGTATAGGGATATGGGGTTATTGCGTGACATCATTCCTTGCCTGTATTCATATATAGCTGGGTTTGATGTTTCAGAGAGTCAGGTAGACTCTTTATATAGGGATGGTGTCAACATGCCCATTAGGGATGAAAATCATAGAAATAAAGATCAGTGTCCATACGATATCTGTGGCAACTATAGCTTCAGAAAAGGTAACTTTGTGTCCTTATTTACTGCTAGCCCCTATAGTGTATGTTCACAGACATGTTCAATCAATAACTTTACATGTATGTACTCTGGCTTTCAGTTTCGCGTCTTGGTGGCTTAGTTGCCCCAGCGGACTGATTAATGCGGAGTTTGAGTGTAACGTGCTGTGCATGTTGTATATGCCTTGCCTGTGTAGCCAAGTCATTGTCTGGGTTTGAACTTAATCCTTAGGATATTAACATCAATCCTACACTCCTCTGCCACAAGAGATCCAGTGGCTCAGTGGTAAGAGTATCTGACTAGTAATCTGAAGGTCCTGGGTTTGAATCCCAGCTGAATCCTGAGTTTTTTTCAGGATCTTTAACAATGACATTGCATTGATGTTGGTTGATAGTGGTTCCATCATTTAGGCTATTTCATAACATATATATTTAGCTAACACAACCACTGATACAGACACAATTTGCCAGGAAAAGTACATATGCAAGATATCACAACAATTTCATAAATGGTGTCTGATGACAATGACTGCTCAAGGATGTTTGGGCATAGATGTACCTGTCACATTGGTATATTATCATAACAATGAGTTCCCCAGTTAGGTAATAATTATGGGGTTCGGGCTAGGATAGGGTTACAGGTCTTTTGCATGATCGTGTCCTCATTGCACATGCCTATTTATGACAAGTGTAAAAAACATTTCATTAAAATGTTAAAGGATGTAGGGATGGTAGTGCCAAAAATTAAAGTAACAAGATTGTAATAACCCAAGTGGTGCACAGTGAACAACTGATTATGATATGACAACTTATGTATATAGTTTGGAGTTCAGAGTTCACGCTACCACAAAGATGAATTACAATTCATGTATGCAGACAAGGGATAATTGCATGCAACAATAACAACATGCGTAACCCCATGAAATAAAATGTAGGGAGTGAAATGTTTGTTACACTTGTTTTACTAGTTTTTCTTGGGTACCTACAGTGTTCTGTACGTAGAGTAATCCCTACTTGCTTGTCTTCGCACGAGCCCCACCCGCTTCTACTCCCGCGGACCTGCGCGCGCGCTTGAGCCCCACCTTTCTATGAAACGTGATGCACGTGACCATATAGAAATGGCTTCCGACAAATAAGGAAAATTTGCGATTACAGAGCCCTGAGTAAAGTTACGAAGATTCTCTTGGTCAAGGATCACGCATGTAAGGGAAAGGAGTCGTTTCATGTAAAAACCAAGGACAGTACTTGTGCCACTTTTGCGGTAGGCCAGTTCAACTGAAGTAGAAGAAGAAGAAGATGAACAAAAAAATCCAAAAAGGGAGGTGTGGCAACTTCCGTAAGTCATTGTAGCTGTGTATTTTACGTACTTTGAGGGTCTTAGCGGGTACAGAATCACTCGTAGAGTACGTGTATGTGTCCAAAAGGGTTTGTAACTGGCGCGTTTGGGAGTTCTGAGCCATTCTATTTTGGAAAATGGGCGTGTCCTGTCGGCGCCATCCCTACATAGAGAGTCTACCGACTCTCTAATATTGAACTGGAATTTAATCTGGAGACACTGAATTATGATGTTCCATTGCATGTTTGTGTGTGCTTATGAACATAGCTACAACTCTATACACATGGCATTTCATTAAAATATTAAAGGATGTAGGGATGAATGGCACAAGAACATATGCAGACTAAAGAAGTGATGATGGTATGAGAAATCAGGAGCAGCATGAAAGCAAAGCCACACATGAGTTCATCTGTACGGAAATAGCTAGTGGTATTTCGTAGCGTAACTCATGCAGGGTCTATGAAGATTACGTTGGCCAAAAGAAGGGAATATGCATGAAGCTGTTTCATGAAAAATCAAGATAAATACTAATCTCGTGCCATTTGTGAGATGGCCTGTCTACTGAAGAAGAAGAAGAGGAAGAAGAAGGAGAAATAGAAGGAGAGTCTTATTGTCTATAGAAACACCCGTAGGCCATATTATGTGTCTAAACAGCTTATATCTGCAGTGTTTGGAATTCTGAGCATTTTCATAATTTTATGGCTTAATGTTCATGTCAGCGCCATCCCCATATACGGAGTGTACCAATTCTCTGATTATTGCAATTATTACTTGCATAATGTCTTGCTCTGCTTCGATTATGCGATACCTCTATTCCCACATTACTTGCATCTTGTCTGCTGTTTAATGCTGTTTATCAATACACACCTTTACACATACATGATTAATTGGGCAGTATGCGAACATATATGTATAAACTATTCAGCAAACCATTAAAATGCAAATATAGGTATTGAGTGAGGCAAAATAAAATATATTGCGTGAGGTGAACTTGTACAGCAAGACACAATATTGATGTGTTACAAGAGCAGATGATAATCAAGGTAGGGGCTTGTTCATGCTCACACCACCCATAAGATACAAAGGTTTCCTTCCCACTATACCACAATACAATTCGAAACAAACTCAAGGATTGCAGTTTAAATATTGCTGAATAGCCTCCAGTTTCTAACCAGCGTGCAGGTCCTGCAATCCCTTTGTATACAGTACTACCATACCAACTGCACTATGTTCACTTGGTGTGCTGAACTGTTTTATAGGTGGTTGAAGGCAGTGAATGAACATGGAGTGTGTTTAGTAAGAGGTTGTGTGCCTGAAATAGATACAGCAACACAGGTGTGGTCTCTATGTGACTTTCATTTGCTGACTTATGAAAACCTCACATCTTTACTCTTAGATGGCTAAAAGGATAGCTTATATCCAAAAGACTTTATATGGAAATGTAAGGCAATCATGTTTTTTCTAAATTGCCAAAATATACATGTATATTCTCATTGTTTCAGTACTCTGAAATCAGGACAAGTAATGACCAAATCAACATTTCCTATAGTTCACTATCCCTGGAACCACACTTTGATTTATGTTACTATGAATCACAACCTGGAGTTGTACTACTGCTGTGTTTAAGGTACACGAAGTACATACGTACATAATCAATGATGAGATACCAGTGGTGGATAAAGTATTTATGAAGGGGGTTTCAGAATATGTGCACACGTACATAGAGTATAAATTATGCTACTAATAGTCATAATTTGTTCTGAGGTAACTAGGGTAACCTAACTAGACTCACCAGAAGTACAATGGAACAGTTCTCTTATCTTGTGCATAAGATACTAATGCTACTGATCTGTACATGGAAAATGTGTATAGAACACTTGGTAAAAGAAAGAAGAGAAAGGAAACCCACCTCACCAACCCATACAAGGCATTCCTCAGCATTACGAACTGGATAGGAGTGGTATATATATATATATATATATATATATAGGTCAAACATATGCACTATAAATGTCAAAAAAGCAGTGTTTGATCTACCTACCTAAATTGAAATTTAAGGTGTGTATTTTCTGAATATTATATTTTTAAAGAGTGCTTAGTTGTGTTAGCTTGTCACCATTACTTGTACTATGGTTGTGGTCAAAATCAAATACTTATACAACAGCTGTGACCACATGTGTGATGTATCTGTGTATGTAAATGATGGTTTATCTATACAAACCATTCTGACTTCATGGTTACTATGGCAAGTCTTTGATCTTGACCATAACCATAGTACAAGCCATATGTTTATTGTGATTATGGGATTTACACACTTCAGCTTTGAGAAGTTTATGGGATATACACATGACAGCATTTTATGGGATTTACACACTTCAGCTTTGAGCAGTTTATGGGATGTACACATGACAGGAAGCTGAAAAACTCAACTACACCTCCTGGCTTTTCAGCTTCCTGTTGTGTGTACATCCCATAAACTGCTCAAAGCCATAGTTCAACTAGTGCTTAAATGGCTACAGAAATGATGAATGTGTAACTGGTGGAGAAAGTACCATAGTTGATTCTCTGGCTGTCCTGGAAGATCTGAGGTGCACTCATTCACAGCATTTCTATACCCTTACCAGGGTCCCTGCTACCTATCATCGTATACACTATGAAAGGTATATACAAGGACTTTAACGTAGCTAGCCCTCAGTGTGCATGCACACTGCAGTTCATGGTCTGTATGTCTGTCTGATGCCCTGTTTTTCACATGCAATAAGTTTACACATTGAAATGAAGGTACCAATTGACATGTGCATTTTTATTAGAGGTTTGGTAGACACTCTATGTCTAGGGATGGTGCCGACACACCCATCAAGCCCTAACATTATGAAACTGCTCACGACTCCCGAATGCTGCAATTTGCCTTTTAGGTACATAACATGGCCTATGGGTGTTTCTATATACGACAAAACTCTCAAAGTATAGGCAAAATACACCGCTACAATAACATACTTAAAATTGCCAAAACCCCAATTTTTCCACCTTCTTCAGTAAACAACCAATCTCACAAATGCTACAAGTTCATTTTTGTATGAAACAGCTTCATATTCCCCTGTGAGTGCATTTGGCCAACAGAATATTCATAGGACCTTTCCTGCATGAGTACAGCTAGGAATACATGTATCTCTGTATACACAAACACTATTTCCTCATTATTATGTGCACACGTGATTTCAAGTGACCACAAGGAGCAAAAGGGGTGAGGTTCACATGAAATCCTACCGCATGTATCTGGCGATGAAAAACAATTGAAGCAAGAGTAAAAACATTTTGTTAAAAATGTTAAAGAATGATGATGTCATGAGAAATAATGAGCAGCACAAAGGCATGTTCATCCTTGCCTTTGCCTTCATGCTGCTCCTTATTTCTCATGCTATCATCACTGATTTTGCCTTTCTGTCATTGTACATCCTGAAGTGCTTTTACTCTTGTAAGAATGGATTTTACATTATGACCTTATTTGCTTACTGTAAGTTCTAACATCCTACAGCACTAATGCAGTGGCATTTAACTCTAGAATGTTTTGTATTCAGGTTCTATAAAATAGCAGCCTGACTATTTATTCAAGGCACAGGGGTGGATATACGCAGGAATTCTTGAGAGAGGGGGCATGGGATCATTTGCTCATATGCATATGCACACATGGTCCATTTGCATGCATTACAAATTTGCATCAGCAGCACCATTTCAACACTGTCTCTAGAGGGGCACTGGCTCCCTAGCCCCACCCCCTACCTAGACCCGCTACTGAGGTACTACTTCAAATACACTTATGAAGTCTGCCCTATAGGTATACATGTAATACATGTCATGCACTTTTAGGCCAATGGTTTAGCTGTTATATACTCATTGAAACAGTTCAGCTTTCCTATATATAGTATGTGGATTTAATATAAGCAACGCAATTTTGTACATAATCTAAAACATGTACTACATGTAGATATTCATTTTTATCCTCTCCAATGAAATCACATTTTGGCAGAGAAGCTGTATAAAGACCTGCAATGCACATTTGGTAAACCTTACATATAGAGCAGCAGTAAGAGTGTATATTCCATTTTTAGAGAGCATCCCGTACATTTGGAATTCCGGGAACCACATATCAAGTTGAATGGAAGTGGACAAGTTAGTATACATGTAAATACACTAACTGGAGACTACAATTATTATGTGCAAATAGTATCCATGTACAAGTTTATAGTATACGTTAATACGGTGTATGGAGAGCAAACCTGGAGAGCTCTTTCGGGCCGATTGCCCTTCATCAGTACTGTGTAGGCCTAGGTGTTCTGCTAGGGCCTAGACTTGCATATTGTAGGCAGGACTGAGCAGTTGGTGTTTCAGAACAATATTCATCAACCATAAACCACACAAGCCTACCTAGGTAGCTAAAACCCCATGTATAATTATGCATACTATGGCACGAGTATATACACACACACATTTTGGTGCCATGGAAATTCACACAAAAAACATGTGTATGTATGTCCCATTTTGTTGTGTACTGTGGGAAGATTTGTTACATAGTGTTCACTTCTGTTTGGATGATTGTATGAAGGTTACCTGTAGTGGTACAGATTCTTTACCTCATGTTTCACAATTTCACTTGGTTACAAACGGATTACATGCTTAACTCATGTTCCTAACCTCTTTTTAGATTGTTGGTTTTAAGTGGTCCCCTCTTGGTGAAGGTCCACTGCAAGTACCTGAGGTACCGGTACATATATTTGCATACGTGTATCAGAGAGTCGGTAGACTCCCTCTGTAAGGATGGCGCCGAGAGGCCCATTAAGCAAATGTAACAGCTCGGAACTCTTGAATGCAGCACCTATAAGCCCTTTTAGACACATAACATGGCCTACGAGTGTTTCTATACACGATAACACTCTCAAAGGTGGTAAAATATACCAGGGGCGGATCTAGGGGAGGTTCGTTGGGTTCGAACGAACCCCCCTTTTAGCTGATTCATTCGACTTACTGGTTCTTTGTTACTCCCAGCAGTGTTTGACACTCAGCGCTTGCGTGCCAGTCCAGTTTGGCTACTGTATATTTTCCGTGCAATCGTGATATTCAGCATTTTTCTATATGGGTGGAGCTAGCTAACGTGGGGTCGCTCGCACGTCCCGATCGCAAGAGATCGAGCTCGCGTAGAGGGCGGAGCTGACAGCTGTTCCTAGAGGCAGCTCCGCCCTCTAATTCTGCAGCTGTTTTACCGCAACACGTGTTCGAGGTTTGGGTAACCGTATTACTATAAGATGAAGAGAGCTAGAGCTAGTGACCAACGTTCCATAGACTGCTGGTTGAAGAGACCAATAATTAAAATGAGCGTGGTTTGGGAGGAAATGGGCGTGGTCACCTAAGAATTTTAGGCGCACTTGGCGCGCGCAATATTTCAAGAACCACCCATCTCAGATTGCTGGATCCGCTCCTGTATACTGCTACAAGGACATATGTGAAATTGCTAAAACCCCAATTTCTCCGTTTCTTTTAATTCTTCAGCACCAAATTGGTACACGTATTTACCTTGCTTTTTGTAACCAAACGGCTTCAAATTCCCGTGTGCAATGCCTTTCGCCAGTGGAAACTTTGTAGTGCCTCTCTTGGACGAGTAAAGCTATGATATACTATCACTTCCGTGCGCCATTTGCTCGTTATTACTTGCATTTCATATGACACGCATCGCAGCGAGCTAGCTCGAGGTTACTTGGTTTGTGTATGTGTGTGTGTGTTTTAGTGTGTGTCTGTCGCTCGATATTCTCGCACTAGAGGCAACGAAGCGGTATAAGAGCGACACCAGTGGCGGATCTAGAAATTTAGAGAGGGGGGTGCAAAAGTATGGCACGCTATGCACGCGTGCCGGAAATTTTTGACGTGTGGCCACGCTCACTTTTCGGCTATATAGCGCGACCTTCACGGTAACCTTTAGCGATCTGTTTAGCAACTTTTACTTAGTCGTGGTGAGTGTTTAGAACACACGCACGCTGCATTTATATTTTTGAGGGAAATTTTGATGCTCTAGCTGCATATGTTTAGTCAAGCGTGTATGCGCACTCGGCCTGCGAAAGCTGGGCGAAAAGGGGGGTCCACGGATCCCACAGACCCCCCTTCTCTCCCCCTAAATCTGCCACTGGACAAGCATCAGTGCAAGTAGCGCTAATGTAATGCATGTAAAATGGAGTTTTCCTGAAACTAGCGTGAAAACAAGCGAAAAAGCCATTACGTTAGCACCAGCTTACCTCGACTACTTTTTGCTCGGTTCACGCACTGTGGAGGCATCAGAAGTTCACTACCGCCAATTGGATAGAGCGAGCTGTTCTAGCCCAGCTGTAGTGGGACCCAGGGGCGTAGATCTAGCCAGGATTTGAATACCTTAAGGTGACAATTATGATTTAGCATTCTGTGCATTTTACTGGTATTGCTATTGCTAGCCACTCTCGGTGCGCATTCGCAGAGAGGGTTGGCTTACCTTGACCAGATTCTTCCTGTTTGTGCTCTGTGAACGCATCAGAAGTTACACGAAGAGTGTTTTATGGGATCTACTTAGCCTCCCTTGGACCATAGCTTTCTCATAGTCCCTGCACATTTGATCGCGTGTAATAATGCGTGCATGCGTTTACACTCTGAACGCACGCGTGCTTGTGTGGCAGGCGCGCCGCGGGTTTGTTCCGAGTATTAAATTTTGCGTTCTGATGCAAATCCGCAGATATATCAAACTTTAGTACCGCAAAAAATAGTTACACTAAGGTAACGGGGGGGGGGGGGGGTCAGCGAGTAAGTGGCGCGCGCCGAACATTTTGTTTAGCCACGCCCCCATTTTGAACCGATCGGCGATCGCTCTCTGTAGCGCGCGCTATGCAGCCAGCTTCGTAGCTACTAGATCTAAGCAGTAACTATACGTGTACTGTACTGGTGTAGAGTGTCCGAGTTAAATTAGCTATACTAACGCTCATCGCGAACTAGAGGGGGGTTTATCCGAACCTGCTAGCCTTTTGAACTCTCTGTATATATGCATTTGTAACAAAACGAGCGCAAGCATGTAAGGTAAGAGTTCTAACTGTCATGCTTGTTAGGCCAAGCGATGATATAACAAAGTATAAGATAGTCACTGGGCCCAATTTGAAATTACAAAGGGGGCTAGCAGGGTTCTATCCAGTGGGGGGGGGCAGGGGGGAAGCTTCCCCCCCAAACACCCCAACTTCTCCCCCAAACATTCAAGCTCCCCCCCCTGTTAGTGTAGCTTGTATGCTTGCAGTAACCTAGTCTACTTAATTGACTTCATGTTTATTTGTGTACCCAATAATTAAATAAAGATTGATTGCTAGATTGCATCTCTGGCAGTGTAAAATTCAAAATTTCCCGGACCCCCTTACTCTGCTCAGAGATAGCACACCTCACAGCTTCCCCCCCCCCCCCCCAAACCAAAAATCCTACATGTAGATAGAACACTGGCTAGATCCCCCTGAGCCCAAAGCTACGCCCCTGGGACCATTATGTATACTTTACAGATGGAGGCCGGGTTTCAATGCAACATCATACACATGCGCATAATTTACAACCGTTTATGTATATACGCTGAGGACCCTCGGCGCATGCGCAGGAGGGTTACAGTACTTGGTGTGTGTGTGTGTGTGTGTGTGTGTGTGTGTGTGTGTGTGTGTGTGTGTGTGTGTGTGTGTGTGTGTGTGTGTGTGTGTGTGTGTGTGTGTGTGTGTGTGTGTGTGTGTGTGTGTGTGTGTGTGTGTGTGTGTGTGTGTGTGTGTGTGTGTGTGTGTCTGATACACAAGTACTCAGCTTTTTTTTATAAACGGCCCCTCTCCGTTATATGCTTGACGAAGGAGAATCATTGTATCTTCACATGCAACTGTAAACATTTCATATGAGGGCAGGCCTCAAGTTTGTGTGAGTAAAAGGTGGGGACTTGTGCATGCACACAGGCACAATGAAAAATATTTGTAAAACTTAATGATGTGTTAAAATATTTGTAAAACTTAATGATGTGTTACTACCTTAGGTTTCAGGGGCGGATCCAGCAATCTGAGATGGGTGGTTCTTGAAATATTGCGCGCGAGGCACGCCGAAAATTTTGGGTAACCACGCCCACTTCCTCCCAAACCACGCCCATTTCAATTATTGGTCTTCTTCAACCAGCAGTCTATAGAACGTTGGTCACTAGCTCTAGCTCTCTTCATCGTATAGTAATACGGTTACCCAAACCTCGAACACGTGTTGCGGTAAAACAGTTGCAGAATTAGATGGCGGAGCTGCCTCTAGGAACAGCTGTCAGCTCCGCCCTCTACGCGAGCTCGATCTCTTGCGATCGGGACGTGAGAGCGACCCCGCGTTAGCCATGTAGCTAGCTCCACCCATATAGAAAAATGCTGAATATCACGATTGCACGGAAAATATGCAGTAGCCAAACTGGACTGGCACGCAAGCGCTGAGTGTCAAACACTGCTGGGAGTAACAAAGAACCAGTAAGTCGAACGAATCAGCTAAAAGGGGAGTTCGTTCGAACCCAACGAACCTCCCCTAGATCCGCCCCTGGGTTTACTCTACAAATACTGTATTTATATGGGCAAGTGAATATTACTACATTTAGGACTCTCACTCTATCCTTTGTGTAACACAGGAAGATGTAATCCCATACTATGAAGCATATGCGTGTCTGTCCAAGGCACTTGCTGACACACAATTTCAAGTGAGACTGTATATCTGTGTACCTACATTACTCCTTGGGAAAATTTATCCATATGTACCTATAGCTTGTATATCGGTGAGTTGTGATCAACTATATCTGCGACATTGTGTCTACATAGTGCTACTAGAAGTTGCATGGAGTGATGGGTGATTCATAAAAGTGAGGTACTTCATAACCTGTGATTTATCTGGTGGTGTTTTGAATGTTTCTAATCACAGGTCAGGCACAGACTTGTGCAAGGAGATATGCTAACAGTAAACAATCACAGATGCCTTCATGGACGTGATGCATTTGAGCTCAATGGAGGAACAAGACATTTGATTGTAAGCAAATGCAAATTAACAAGGGTCAGTATGCAGGTAAAGCAGGGGATGATGCCATGCAGCAATAACCCCATGTTATCCTTACATCTGTATTTACTGGAGTTTGGCATGTTATTGTTGCTGCATGACATCATCCTTTGCCTTCCTACATACTGCTTTACCTTTTGTTGTGTTGTTACCGGTGACAGATCTAGGAAATTGGAAAGGGCGCAGAGGCAGAGAGGCAGCCTGTCAAAAGTGGGGGGGCTTGGCGTTCATGAAGTGGGGGTTTCAAATACATCTGGCATAGGCTATTAGCTTTTAATACGTTCCTCATTGACAACCTCCAATTTTGGGGGGGGGGGGGGGGGGGGGCAGCCTCCTTTATCAAAAGAGGGAGCTGAAGCCCCAGGTTCTCTGCCTCTGCAAGGTTTCCGCTGGTCACATAACATAAAGTAGTCAGATGTATATATAAAACTGCTGTCTCCCCATCTGTATTCTATTCGTTGTACAGAATATTTATGTTAACCTTGATGAGTTCCAGAGCAGGTTCAAGGTGTTGTGTTCCTACTATGCTCCAGAATATCATGCCAAGCATTGCCTCAATAATGATCACGTCTTCCGAGGCAATATCTCTAAATACTAGTGTGTAATTATAATTACTGCTGATAAGTATTTTGCATGACAGAATTAAGTTAATTGTCTTTTGTGTTTTTGTCTGTAAATTATTTTATTAACTTATTCTACGTTACACACCAGACCTGCAATCATCAGTATGACTCGTGGTGTGGTGTTATGGTCAATACTTTGATCACTACGTTACTGCATGCTTGTAGTGGTTCATAAACCATCCCATTCACCATTTGTGAGTGGAGACTCTTTCTGTGAATTAGGAAGGCATCAAGTTGGAATCTTTCAAGGCACTCCAATAGAACTATATGTACAGTAGATGCATTCCCTACCTTATAATACTTACAGAACTGAGTGATTATGCATGTATATATATATATATATATATATATATATATACATGCATAATCACTGTAAAGAGGTTAACGCATGGGGAGGCTTATTAGTATTCATTAAGTTGGTTGTAATTAATAATAGCCAATGATTTAGTGCTACTGGCACACTCAGTAGAGGGGTCACTAGATCTATTACATGATTAGTGCATTCCTTGGGATCTCAATACTGAAAAAAACAAAGTTGTGAGCTATCTATTGAACAAATTAGCAGGGGCGTAACCAGAGCGATGGGGCGAAGGCGTGGCCGGCTATTGTTTCCCCGGCTACGCATGAGCATGAACTTAATACGCACGTGCCGTAAAATCACGCTAATTTATTCGCGTTGTAACGCTAACACTATTCCAAACTCGCAGCACTTCTTCTGGCGAGAAAGGTCGCTCTTGAAGCCCATTGCTAAAGAGTCCAGCCGCTCATCAGTCATTGAGCTACTACCGTGCCCTACCAAAAATCTGTGTAAACATTTTCGGATGCATCGAATTTCGCGCGCATTATTATTATTATTATTATTATTTAGACTTTACATTAGATATAATATATGAATGAGCAGCCAGCTGATCTTCGAGAGCATGCCATGTACCGTGTCTACTGCCTGTAGTCGACAGTTAACTTTTCCAGTGCTCTAGTTCAGACTGTAAAGATGATGATGGCTACCCTGGCACTACTAAGCGTGTGAGATTGTCGCCGAGGCCAGATGAAGATCATTTTTCGTATTTTTGTAATTGAAAAGTTAGTAGCGTTGTTTATTGTTTAGAATGCACCAAAAACAGTCTCAACTTCAGATCGAAGGCCTAAAATTTAAATTCTCCAGGGGGAGCCCCTAGGGTCGGTTTGTGTGCGCCCGCACAATTTGCTACGACGCGCCCTACCATAAAGCATTCCCTGGCTACGCCACTGTGAGGTGTGGCGAATCAATAGGTCTACGAAGGCTGCACGACGTAGGATAGGGACCTCTAGGGATCCCTAGATCATAGATATCCTCTATGCCTAGAACTTCTGCTCTCACAGGAATCAATATATATAAGTCTATACATTTTTTTGTTTTGTATCAAACAATTCTAATAGTACATATAAAATACAACATAATAGTAGTCTATTAATACAACTAAACACATGCATATTATAAAACCGAGCATTACTGTGATCAAGGTGCAGTAGTACACGTGGAATGATACCATTCTAGGCATCTGTCACACCTTTTTTCTGCAGTGTTTTGCTCTGGCGTCTCGCACTTCCTCGTTGTGCTCTCTGTCCTAGCGTCCTCCATTGTCTTCTCCGTCGTATCTCCCTCCATTGTCGCCTTCTCCTGTCATATCTTTCGTCATTTCGTACATTGTTGTTTGGCCTTGTAAAGCTCTCATCTTTGGTTGTTTCTAGACACTGCGGAGTCTTTAAAGCACTTGACTTTTTATAGCCATTTTTGCAAGTTCTTTAGCAATATCGCCATGCCTATGCTATATATCTCTTGACGTCAACATCCGCCCGTCGAAGTATGCTAGTAGATCTACAACCTAAATACCGCGTCTGCACTTCTTACAGGCCATATTTCAACTTCTTTAGCAACCCTGCCTTCTCTCGACTGAGTCTTAACGTCAGAATTCACCCGTCACAGAACCTTTGTACCGCGCAGTCAGGGGTCCCCATTCTCACGAGAGGGTCCCCATTTTACCGGGATTATGGGGACGGGCGGGTCCCCATTCTCATGGGGTCCCCAAAATTTTATGACACCGGCCTAGCGTCACTGACTAGCGATCGTGCAAACCTGGCTGGCTACTTAGCTAGCTAGGCTACTTGCAGGCCTTTAAGTAGTAAGTACCCAGCACTATATACTAGGTATACTGAGTAGATCTACGTTGGATGCTATTGTTGGCCTGGCAATTTATCCGTCGAAAAGCGGTGGGGCGACCGTCCCACCTGCCCCAATGGTAGTTACACCACTGATTAGTTGATATCAGTCTAAATCCTGGGCATTAGTGAACAGTTCTGTACATTAGTACTCCAAGAGAAATTTAATGTTTTCAGAGTTAGTCACTACAAAAAATAAGTTGTTGTTTTGACAAGTGTGTGTGGTTATCTCAGTTGCATCATTTTCTAAATGCGTGACTATAAACTGTCTTGGTGTTCAGAGAATGTATGTAGTTCCCAAGGGATTATGGCGGTGTATATAAGGGTTACTCCTTCATGACGTTTTAACACAGCCTTTACAGTACTGTGGGTTATGTATGTGATTATAGGGTATTATCACAAGCGTCTTACTGTCTCTTGAAATAAACAGAGGCAATTCCTTAAGGAATATCCTACACATCTCATGAGAGGTAGTATAGTTATCGGAAATATCTTGCAACTGAGGCAACCACTCCTGTTAGTCAAAACAACCACTGATTTTTTGCAGTGTACTAGTGTTCATACCTGTGATTCAGTCACCTTCCCTGTCAGTGGAGGAGACTACACTAGAGTGTGCGGGACAACTAGATTCTATAGCTTTCAGGGTGCACACTGCACAGACCCTATAATGGTGTTGAAGCGACTACTATTGATGGTGCCTATGTTTCTGGTATTAGTCTTACACATGGCAGCAGTCCATGATAACACATTTACAGTTGGTGCTTCTAAAGTAATATACGCAGTACGCGTAGTTTTTGCAATTGGTATGCCTGGAATTTTGTAATAATATTATGGTGGTAGATCTATGGCTAGGCCCCACCCACGTTGCTAGTTCACGAAGGTGGGGCTGGTCTACATTCTTAAAGATAGCTATTAATATACTCCAAACATGGCCCCGGGCCTTCTGAGTGCGACCTTTCTAAGCGTGTTAATAACGCAAGTTGCCATGATCCCCTTGGAAGATTTTTACAACTTTGGTGTTGTACATGGAGATGAGAAACTGCCTCAAAACGACGACGGTTCATCGGAAGAGATAGAGCTCAGTGTGTCCTTTCCTTTTTTTGACAAAGACTACCGTAGCCTCTTTGTAAGTACATGCAGTGCTAAGAATGTATGTAGTAGCTATTTTCATTCAAGTATGTCTATAACCACCTCGCTTTGTAGGTTAATAACAATGGTCATATTACGTTTACGGGGCCATTTGAGCAGTTTTCGCCTCAATCATTTCCGTTGGCTGTGAACGAATCTGAGCTGCAGATTATAGCTCCTTACTGGGCAGATGTGGATACTTCTGGCTCTGACACAGACAGAGAACCAGGCAGTGTGTGGTACAGAGAAACAGCTAATGCAGAGCTGCTTCAGAAAGCTCAACAAAGCATTTCTAGTGCATTTGTTAATTATGAAAACTTTGTGCCTACCTATCTCTTTATAGCAACGTGGGATCATGTTGGTTATTATGACAGCCATACAGATAAGGTATATAATGAAATAACACATGTATATATTATTAATAAACCTGTTATGTTATTCTATATAAACACAGACTAACACTTTTCAGTGTGTAATGGCAACAAATGGTGTTACTTCGTTTGTGATCTTTCTTTATGCTGATGATGGCATCCAGTGGACCACTGGTGATGCTACAGATGGTATGAATGGGTTAGGTGGTATTCCAGCACAGGTTGGGTTCAATGCAGGAGATGGCATTCGATATGCATCAGTTCCAGGGTCACAAACACCTGAAATAATCAACATATCAACTACTTCAAATGTCGCAGTTCCTGGGGTATGGATATTTCAGGTGGATCAAGAGGAAATTAATAATGGCGGCTGCAACAAAGAAGGTACATAAAAATGTAAACCACAAGGGAAATGTAATATCGTAATCAACATGCACACAGTCTATATATCATTGTTACTATAACTCCAAGTTGGCAGTCTGATTGATAGTTGACATCACATCACTATAGACCAACCTATATGGATATCATCCTATATAAACATTCGTTAATTGGAAACATTTAACCAACATTAACACAATCATGGCATGCAAACTCATGTGTGGTGATACTAGAAATGTTTATGTTTATGTTGTTCCTTTGATTGTTAAATCATGTTACAGATAGAAATCAGTAGATCTCTTCCCTTGCAGATGTCAAGCTCACTCTCAGTCCACGGTATGGTCCTTTCTTGGGAGGACAAACTGTGAAGGTGCAGGGTCCTTGCTTTCAAAGTAGTAGTGACATTGAGTGTATCTTTGGAGATCAAGAAGTGAAAGCAGTTTACATTAGCAAACTTCTTGTTATTTGCATATCTCCAATGCTTAACCCTCCTGGAGTGGTAGATTTTGCTCTGTTAGTGGACAGGAGGGTTTACTTTGGACCAACATTTACAACCCGTAAGTTATGTATTTCTTCAAATTTTGAAACTACAATGATACATAGTTACATTCCCATACCCTGTAGTGTCTCATGTGAGGGGTCACAATGTGGACATTATCACTGAAAGTCTTATGCTTACAGAACAATCCACGGCAAGTATAGAGTGGAATCCAGACACCATTTACCCCCTCCTGCCAGCAATTGAGTATGTAGTTGACATATCACTCTACCACCTCAATGTTGAAACAGAGCAGTGGGTGAAAACAGTTGTTTTAAAAACTGCAACAGAAAATGATGGGGAAGAGGAGATCACTTTTCGTAGCATTGCACTCAGAGATGCAGACACAGCCCCCGTTGTTGTATATGTATCACTCTCACCTTCAAATGAACAAGATGAACTCAGAGGACATGAATTGAAACCGGGTGTGTGGTCAGCTAAGTTTTACTTTGTTGAATCAAGTGTGCTTCAGCCCTCAAGGTTGTGTTCTGCATGGTATCAGTCCGAACCGGAGGGTATAGGAAAAGAAATTCTTGATTCCGTTGCATCATGTCCACCCACAGAAGTGCAAGCTAGTCAGCTTTGTAACAGTGGTGTTAGATTAGATAACTACATTTCTATATATGGGAACAACTTATACACTCAGCAACACATGAATTTTTTCCACCCTGACGCCACCTGTTACTCACAGCCAATAATCAATGAAATGTAAGATTAAACATATACATAATAACCTATATATGGTATTTTGATTATATTCATATTGATGGTATTTTGATTATATTCGTTCATATATTCATACATATACCATCTGCTATTAATTCGTAAACACTAAAGTAATCCATACATGATTCCTTTGCAGAGAGACAGGTGGTAAAGGACTACATTGCTGCTACGGGAAGAATGGCAATCTGATAACTGGTCCTCCAAGTGGCGGTACAGTTGATTTATGGTCAGAAGAGATTGACCCTGCAAAGCACTACCACTCAGATGTTCAACCCTTTATTTTGTGCTGTAAGGGGAACTTACCAAACTGTGCACTATACTATGAGAGGCGACCATCAGATGATGGGTCAAAATTCAATCCCCAACCCTGTGGTATGTTTAGTTTTACAGTATTTCTCAACTAAATTTTAGCTCAAAGTGTTATGATAATACATACATAGGTTGGATGGTTGGGGATCCTCATTTTGTAACTCTTGATGGTTTTCGGTACACCTTCAATGGCCATGGAGAATTTATACTAGTGCAAGCAACAGATGGTTCAGAATTTGTTATACAAGGAAGGATGGTCCCTCCAGTAGGAAACAGTAGTGAACCAGTAAAAGCAACAGTATTCTCAGCTATAGTTGCTAAAGAAATGAACACTGATACTGTACACTTCCAGCTTAGCAGGCGAGGCCTAGATGTACTTGTAAATGGAAGCAGAATCGAGTTTAATGATCTAAAACAACAAATGTTTGTAAATGTGATGCTTCAAGACCATGGTAATGCAACTCTTTCTGCAATTTTTTCCAGCGGCGTTTCTTTATCTGTTCAGGAAGCAAATGGACTTATCACTCTGATACAGATTGTTCTCCCAGACAGATATAAAGGTGCTGTAGAAGGCCTACTTGGAAATTTTAATGGCGACCCATCCGACGATTTGCGTCCAAGATCAGTTAACAGACCTCTTTCAATGTACTCCACCAGTGAGGAGCTGCATTACAATTTTGGAATAACATGTAAGGAAGAAATCATATCATTTTATTGTTATTACACCAATATTTTTACAGGGATAATTGACAGTGAGATTGATAGCTTGTTTACTTACAACTCAGTGAACATGTGGTCTGAGATTTATTCACCCAATTTTCAGCCAACATTCTTGATGGAAGACACTGATAGTTTCATTGCTGATGAAATATGTGGTGATGACTCATTTTGTCAATATGATATCATAGTCACAGGGAGAACAGATATTGCTATAACTACACTTCAAGGAAGCAAAAAAGTAGATCTGGTTGCAAATTTATCTCTTCCAGGTATGTTTATTATACATTGGCCTTTAGGTACAGATAGTTAATATGTATAGGCCTAAAAGCCTGCATTGTTGTCATTTCTGGGCAAGCAATGCTTTATTCTGTGAGCAGGAATAAGCCCTAATCACGATACTTCATTGGTATTGCCAAATAACGAATATCTTTTCACATGTGTAGTTTTGATATTTTGTCACCAACATATGTGCATAATGTTCAATTTTCCATCTGCATGACTAGGTGAGTTCATTCTGGCTTATCCACAATGTTGGGCATTTCATAAAGCATGGTCCTTTGTGTAGCAAATATATGTTTATATTATTTAGCAAATACAGCATGGATACACAAATAGCAAGATTGCTAATACTAAGTGCATCCAATGAAAATAAAAATATGGTATAGTGTAGTGAATATTTCCATGTTGCAGTAAATGTACCTGTTTGTTGTTATGACAATACCTGCAGTAATATGCAATTCTCCCTGTGAACATGGAGTCTGTGTTGCAAATGATACTTGCAGTTGCTCAGCTGGTTATACTGGAGTCACATGCAATGAAATTGGTAATAGCTACTTCTAATAATGCACTGCAAAAACGTGATGGTTATTTTAACAAAAAGTGTTTTACCTCAGTTGTATGTGTAGTTACTCATTCATGTAATTGACAATTTAATGGCTGTTGAACAAAGGTTGAGAGGAGAGCCAAACGGCGCATACCATGGACACATAGACTGAGTATTGTTATTTCAATCTAATATGACTCATTAAATTGTCATTTACATGGATGAATGACTACACATGCAACTGAGTTAACCACATTTTGTGTTAAAATAACAATCATGTTTTGGCAGTGAAATGTTAAGGGATGTTGGGATGAGAATGCAAAATAGCACAGATGATAGCATGCAGTAAAAACCTGTTTAACATATACCTATTTTTGATCATCCTTCCTCTTATAAATCTATTGCACCTTGTTTGCTTGAGATTTGATATTCTCACCCCTACATCCTTCAACATTTTGTTTCACTTCTTTATTGTTCAAATAACGTATACTTATATCTTTTCTACCTTTTTCTACCCTTTCTACTTGTGTGCTGGAGCCCCATCCCTTTTGCATCTAATGCACGTGCAGAATTAGGCTTTTTAAATAGGCAAAGATTCTAGCTGTTGGTCAAATATCATGCTTGAAAAGGAACCATTTCAGATAAAAATCAAAGGTGAGTATTTGTTTGAAAGAGGAGATGGAGAATTGACGCTTTACAAATTTCCTTCCATTGCTCTAACCGTCTTTCGTAGTTTAAGAGTATTATCATCTATTATAGAGCAGGGTTTGTGGTTTAAAAGGCCTGTAACTGGAGTTTGGAGCCATTTTATATGTTAAGAATAATGAAAAATGGACATATCAATGCCATTCCTACATACACACTGTAGTAACTCCATATTTGGAAAGGGAAATACATAGCAGTGGGACCATCCGTGCAGAGAGACTGAGGCAGGAGTCATATATATAGTCACCACATTTCAGTGCTAAATATTGCATACTTGCCCTATGGTTGAGAGATCAGCAATTCCTAAAACCAAACATGCATATCTGATCCTCTACTGATAAAGTTCACCTTCAGACTATTAATGTTTTGGGCTAGAAATGTTAATCACACACCTGGTGCACTAACCCGTCCCTCAAGTGCACCACTGTGTGTATGTGTACACATTGAGATATAACAATGTGTAATATAAAATAGTCATTCATTGTACTCTTCTTGTCCACAGTTTATAGTGAGTGTCAGAAGAACCCATGTCTCAATGGAGGAACATGCATGAATCATGCTGGATCCTACACCTGTGTGTGTCCGCCTTCTATTACAGGCTCAACTTGTGAAGACAGTGAGTGGATGGATAGATATTTGTGCATTTGTTTGCCCCTGAATGTGGTGATGTATCTCATCTCCCAAGGTTATGGCTGTGTGGAATATTTTGACTATAATAAAAATTATAATAATTATGACAATGAGTAGAGGTATCCTCAATCACTCTCTATATAGATTGCCATTTCACTCGTAACTCAATATCTAGCCATCAAAGATCTAGACCATGCATAGAAGATGTGTGTCATAGGTTTTTGACCAGGGTTATATTAACATTCAAGTGTTGATGCTTTAGCTAGACTAGAAACATATTTGTGTAAGTGGGTATATATGTATGGACTGTTAGGGACTCAAATGTTAGGCCTATGAATGATATTTATATTTTTATGCACCAACTACATTGCAGATTCTCAGAGAGACACTATAATTAGGATGATAGCCATTGGAGTTGTGTCATTCCTTATTTTTATTGGTTCCATCTGCCTGCTGACACTGGTTTGCTGTGTTGGTGTAAAAAAGCGGCAAAACCTAAAACAAAGGAAAGGTAGATCTGAGTTTTGCATTCATTAGAAAGCATAGTTCAAGCTGTGTATAGGATAAGATAAAAATATACTATTGCTCAACCATGGCACAGAGGATTTATTCAAGACCCATACATTAGTGAACTGCATAATAATGTATCTGGTATGGTGCCATCATGTCTGTTAGCTTAGCCACTTGAAAATCTGTATTTTTCTTCCACACCATCATTCCTGCCTTATCTGCATACTGCACTTTGATTTTATCACTGCCATTACTATGACCTTCCACATTTCTTTTTACAGAAAAGAATGAGATGTACATGTCGGATGTTACTTCTACATAAAATGTAAACAGTACTATAGACTTATCTATCTCAGTACTATAGACTTATCCATATACTATAGACTTATCTATCTTAGTACTATAGACTTATCTATCTTAGTACTATAGACTTATCTATCTATATCTGCATAATATGATTGGTAGCAATAGCTACAGTGGACTGAGATTTATATTTGGCTGTTTGAATAAATACACACACAAATATATATATTATACGTCGAAGGCATGGCAGAGTCAAAAATGCTGTAGCTGCAAGAACAACCATACCCCACACACGTTTTGACCATGACTTATTCTCACAAATACATACAGAACTCTGTTGAAAACTTTTTTGGATCTCCTCCTGCAATCAGATTTGATGGTATCAAAAGACTCTAGATCTGTCTATTCTAGCAAGCTAGCCCCTTTTTTCCTCTGTTTTTTCTTTCTGCAGCTGACTTTGGTTGGGTGGAAAATAGGGTCCAGCACAGGTCACGGAATTAATTTACTATCTGTACTAGATTGGTACAGAATGGAAGAGCTGTAATGATATTCATAACATGGCTCAAGAGTGCTCCACAAGATGCTTCTAGTAGATGGGTGTTGGGACTGAAGGACTGTCTAAGTAGAGAACACTTCCATGTTTACTGAAGTGTCTAACCTACAGCTCTATACTTCAGATGCCAACACCCGTCTACTACTGAAGCATCTTGCAATTCTCTGTACCGTAGCCATATTATTAACTAGTTCATGATGGCACTTACGCTCTTCCAACACTATAATTGCTTTATAGAATTTGAAAGTGCATGCGCATGCTCATTGGTCAGATTTAGCTCGACGTAGGCAATTAAAAGTGACTTGTACTAGACCCCTTTTTCTCCCAACCAATAGTATATAGTTTAAAAAAATATTAGTTTGTATGTACTTGAAAGAGAATACAGGATAAAAATGGATACATATTGATACATATTCTGAGACTAAGCATATCTGGAACTCATAAGTGTAGTTATTTTAACATGTCCAACATTGACCTTGCTCTTCAATCATATTTACATCCCATCTACATCTCTATCTGTGTAATGAATAAGGGTAATGCAGCAGTAATAGTCATATATATTAATAGCCTAAATAGCTACACATATATCATCAATTATGATTTCACAAAGTTACCTAGGATTTGATAGAACACCCTCACACCCTTTCGACTGGCAGGTCGATTGGCGTTCTTTCTTCCTTCAAACACTATCTTTGCTGCTCCCGAAGAGATAATTATGGGATCAGGAACATTTCGTTTGCAAAACCTGCCCAGTGATCTGTTGCTAATACCATCAAAGAATTGGATGTGATCTCGTCGACATGGAGGTCTGCCGTTGATTCCATATACTGAACTGTCTATTTCAAATACAATAACCTTCTGAGCAGGTACATCTTGCATTGTCCATTCACAGAAGAAGTCTTCCTGTGGATAACCATATGGCCATCCAGGACTCTGAAAGGTTCCATTAGTCCCTGTAAGTATCCCTCCACAGCTAACAGAGCATGTGAGTCCATTGCTATCTAGTGTTAAGCCATCCTTACAATCACAGAAATATGAGCCATTAGTGTTAACACAGATATGTTCACATCCATGGTTGTCTGACAAACATTCATCAATATCTGCAGAAAAAAGCAAGTTTTTTTCATTATACTATAGCCATATAGGGCTGAGGAAAACACAAAATGCTATGACTGATACAGCATGTCATGTGAGGGGGAGGGGTTGGGGGGCTCAGTGTTTATGAAGTGGGAAGCTATGGATATGGTTTATTACACATTCACCCTGAACACATCCTGTTCTATCTACTCGTATTGCTTTCATAGTAGTGTAACATACCTGAGCATGTAAATCCATCACTGTTTAGAGCATATCCATCATAACAGCTGCATTCAAATGAAGTAAATGTATCCTTACAATTGTGCTCACAGCCCCCATTGTTAACTTCACACTCATTATCTGTGACAAAATATTAGATCATTAGAATTTCAGCAGTGTAATTGTTTCTGAGCTTACCTGAATCTGTTAGTTTATAGACAATATTCACCCAAGGACTATTTGGGGAGTTTAAACAAGCAACTTCTTTTGCATTCCCTCTAAATGTAGCAGCATGATTTGCATATAACCCCCCTTCAGTAACAAATCCAATAGTAGCATCACCAGAAAACCCCAGATCTCCACACTTATATGTGAAAACAGCAAATGATTGCTCAAAGTCTGAAACCAATATTCCCTGAAATGTGTTAGTCTGTAGGATCAAGAAGTAATCAGTGTATATGAACTCTCTATACATATGAAAACGATGAACATGATATACAATATAAACATACTTACAATACTGATATCACCACCATATTGTGGAACACCATCCCACTGTGCAACCAGGAGCCATTTTCCATTAAATTCAATCTGCATATGTTCACTGATTACTGAATCAATTCTTGATAAAATGGACTGAGATGTCACATCAGTGTGGACTTCATAATTGATTTCACCTATTCCACGAGATATGTCAATATCAGCAAAGAATGGTGCCACTACAGATATACTACTGAATTCGTCGAAATGAAATGGGGAAAATCCATCAAATAAGTCAAAAGTGAAGTATCCATTGGTTCCCACCTACACACACAAAGACAGTCAACATCTCAGTGTTACCATACTGTACCATAACAATATTTATGAACGTACGTTGACACTAGATAGGATTTGGTCACCATAAGGGAAGGTTACGTGAATGGGAGCTGAGAGACCATCATCAAGAGCTGGTACAGATTGTGTTTGGACTGATTCAGTTGAATTAAGCTCAATATATTGCATTGTAGTTGTTACAGTAGCTGAGGATTAGAGAGCAGAGTAGTTACTTGTTGTATACTACAAAGTTCTTTCAAACCACCATTCTTGTATTGGTAAGGGAAATGCAAATCTTATTTCATACTTCAGGGATATTTCATCTACAGAGTAAGGTGACTTACTGGTATTTGGGTGGCAGTTGGTGAGTGCAATATCATCACAGCAGTCGCCAAATGCGTAGCACAAAGAATCACAATAACAGGAAACAGGAATTGTATCGGAAGTGACTTTACACTCTCCATCGATACAACATCCATCAAAAGCAGCATCCACACAAGAACCTAGATGTCAGATACTAGGATTGATTCCTGGTTCTTTTCTATGCATTCTATTTTATTGCAAATGGAAACCTGTATGCTAAAATTGGGTTTATTAAATCCATCAAAGGCTAGTCCTCACCTGTGTTTTTCACTTTGAGAGGGGAGTCACACTCTTGTACTGGCAGAGATGGATTGTAACAATATCCATTGTGTTCTGTATATTCGGGTGGGCAAGTATCAATGCACTCCAGCGTATAAGCATTGCGAAGGTTGACACAGGCATCACAAAAGTTAGAGCCGTTTTTAGCACAGCCTCGAGCACACTGATTATGACATTTAGTGGGAATAGTCGCAACTGAATCTGGAGTGTGTAATACTCCAAAGAATTGGAATCTAATATCACTAATTTCTATTACTGTTTCAGTACTGCCTGAACTGACAGAAAGGCTCCAATTACCAGCTGGATCTTCTCCCCAGAACATCACTGACATGAATGGCCATTCAATGTACCCACTGGCTCTATAATCTCTAGGTCTCTGCCCTAGTAGAGTTGACGTGGTTCCAGATGGTGAGAGAAGCTCTATCTCTATGTCTCCTCTTCTTCCAATATTGGCAACTTCCACAGACATGTGAACAATAACGTGTTCAAGGTATTGGATGTGTCCAGAATATTGAATTTCAGCAGCAAATTTCGATGTGAAAGTAGATGATCTGTTTATAAATAGTAAACAAGAAATAGAGACATCTGATATGCATACAAAGCTTAGTTGAAGTTTTTCATTACCCAGAGTCAGTGGTTGGAATTATCGTCTGTTCTAATTGAGGAGGTACATTGATCCAGTTACGAGCTCTTGTCACCATGGCCTCCGCATCCATTACACCAAATCCATATTCACGACTAACTTGTAGACCTGCTCCATTTATTGTAATTGAACTATTCACAGAATCAGTCAATCCGGGATTTGATGTATATACAATCAAGTATTGGACATCTCTCCAGGTCAATTCATAGCTAAAAGAATTAACCATACACATGTATTACATACAAGAACGGTACAGACTATAGTGGATGGTATAAATGCAAATCTAGCAGCAGGGAAAGACAGGGATGATCATATTCCTACAAATGGGAGTGCAATGCCACCCTTGTACACCAACTGTCAAATAAACCTATAACTTTTGTGGATAGTTATAATTCTACATGTATGCAAGCAGAGGAAAAGGTAGTAAGTGATTGTCAGTGTGTCCTAGACCTTTAATCCATGCCACATCTCTTACATACAATAATGCAATAATAATCATAGTACCACTGCCATTAACCATGCGCCCACAATCATAGGCGGAGCCACACAACATTAGAGAATATGTAGGGATGGCAGTGTCAATTAAAATCAGGTGCAGTATAAATGCAGCAAGTGAGGTCTCTTTACAAGCTATATTACTGAGGGATATAGGATAGGACTCAAGACAATTGCTGTAGCTACTTTGTTTCTCTCATGCACAGGATACATCAGCAGAGGAATATACTAAAATGCAGTGAAAAAGAGTTAGGTTGAATGATGCAGGGATCATAATTGTAAAAGAAAGTGAGGTATATGCATGCAAAGACTTGACTACTAATCTAAAAATGGTAACCCTCTTATTCTTGTTGTATACCACTATTTTGCTCTTGTAACATATTCAAATTTAAACTACACAAGCATGTAGGTATGCAGTTTGTATACATCTATATAATTATGTCCAAATTTGTTAAAGGTTATGTCTTAACAGCTCTATAACTAGTGCACTTACTTTGCTTCAAGAGCTAGAGCAATTATTCCTGAAGCCATGGGAGTAGCTGCACTGGTTCCCCCAAAAGAGGATGTACATTCTCTAGAGATGTCTGTTGTACTCTGTGGTAGAAGTAGTTATATGAAGATGCTATTTCAAATTGAGAGGATTATAATAATTGTCCTACCACAGCAGAGTCTCCTGTTGGATCTGTAACATAGGTGACGACCATTTTTGCAGAGCATGGTTCATCAAATGGGCTGGGTAGTCCATCCACTCCAATAGCACCAACAGAGATTGTGTACATACTTGATGCATATCCATCAGCAGCACAGTCATCCTCCTCTCCTCCATTACCATTAGCCCATACAAATATAGATCCTTTTCCATCACGCCCCTTAATATAATCAATTGAAAGTTTCTTACTAATTTCAAACACACTGAAATGTAACTTACTTCTTTCACTCCATTCTGTAGAGACATTGATGTAAGATACCCTGGTCCTTCAACAATTGAACCTGAATCAAATGGTCCCCAGCTGTTGCTATAGATATCTACAGTATCTCTTGCATAACTTAGACTTCTTTCTTCATTCAGATCACTATTAGCTCCTAGCAGTGCAATTCCTGCATGTAAAGTGGCTTTGGTTACTAAAGGCATAAGGATATGGCAGTGGATAAGGCAGTTGGTTAATTCTCTATATAATGATGGTGCTGACATAACCGTTGGCTATTACTTTATTAATTAATACCTCCTCCACAGTACACATGGCATTGCATGTATATCTCCCAAATATGCATCTTATGCTCATGTTTTTATGCCTGTAAATGTATACTTACCACCCAAATTGGAGTTATATGCTATTCCTACACCACATGTTCTGCCATCCTTAGCACTTCCAATAATACCACCACAGCTGGTGCCATGCCATGGAAAATGGTTTGATGGATCTTGGTCATCGTCAATAAAGTCATAAGATGCTTGAAGAACCTGTGCATAAATAATAGTGAAATAATACATGGCTTGGATTAACTAAAGTTAAGTCTCACGTACATAGTTATCCCATAAGTCGTCATGTGTATAGTGCAGCCCTGAAGGAAAGAAAATTGACACAATAATTATTTTGGGCTCTGTCTTAGTTCTACATTATGTCAATATGTACCATCGTCCACAACAGCCACAGTAATATTGCACCCAGTGAGTCCCTGCAGCCAAGCCTGCTCAATATTCAAATCATTTCCTTTGAATTCATCTCCATACTGCCCTGAGTTCAACTACAAAAGGATGAAGAGGATTGAAACTAGGCATTTGCATTTCATAAATATATGATATTGTAATAGGTGGAAGACTAACTTCTCTACCTATATATAATTTTATATATAGCAATCACTAAATAACTACCTAAAGCTAACTTTCTGGTATATGCGGTGTTGATTAGCTAAGCTTATATCTGAAAAGCTTCTGTTCCAAATACATTTTCATGAATATGAATAACAAACATACTACCTGCATATGACACTACAGCTTACCAGATTCCATTGACTCTGAAACTGAGGATCATGAGGGACAGTGTACGACTTTCTCACCCTAGGCCTGATAACCTGCTGCTCAGCAAACCCAATCTAAAAAATGGTTTTTGGCATATTAGCTTGGCTATCTTTGCCCACATTGCCAAAATGAAATGACTTACATATCGCTCAGAGTGTAGTTTTTCACTTTTAAGTGTGTGAGGTGAGTCAGTTCTTAAATTCCTTTCTTGCAGCACAAAGTGGTAGATGCCTTCCAGTCCACTAATCTGGACATTAAAATTTGTAGTGCAGTAAATATATGCAAAGATTATAGCTATACACCACATTAATATGTACACACACCCTGCCAAGATTCCGGAATCCATGTTTACTGGCTATCTTATCTGCCATTTTGTCGCCACCTTCAACAATCTCTACAGCCCAGCTAGAAGTATATCTTTCACTTTCTCTCTCCTCCACACGGTGCAAGTACAAATCCTGATTTTTGACGCTTCCCTCTGCCGCTCGTAGGAGAAAAGCAACGGCAAAAGTGCCAAATAGAGCGTACATAGTCGCGGAGTTCTGCATTGTTGTCCTACAGTAGTACTCGTGATGTAAGCTCAGAGCTGAGCGCGGTTTTATAATGGCACCCGCCTACACAGATTTACCGCCTACTAGTATCACCTAGTATCATATCCGGGTTTATCCAAACTTTCTAGGTAAGTCTTTCACTCAGGATGCACAAACAAGGAAGTATGAAAATACCCCATGGCCGGTGCTGTGGGTGTCTGTCTCAAATGGCATTATGTAAACAAAACAGTTCATTCACTGCCTGGCGGATTCTACTGACCGTATTGAGATGGATTTTTGAAAACTACTGTCCCTAGCCAGAGCGCAAAATAGCTTGGTTTGGAGGAAATAAAATGTGAGTAGGTTGGGGCTGTAGAAGAGGCTGTTCGCTCACGTTGGCTGCATCATCGCACATGCTCAGGCTTGAAATGTTCGATTAGCAGCCACTTAATTAACCGTACATAGGAGCGACATCTACTGTCCGTATATATACCATTAATGAAATGTATGAAGAGAATTTACCCACTCATTGAGAATATGAGTACCCAACAACAGTTTACTAAAATAATGTCATCAGGAGGGAGGCATGTTACCAGATACATCCACAAATTGTTTCTTTTACGTAATAAGCTACTATCGTCGTGACCACTAATCCTATCTCTATTTCGTACATAGTAGATCTACTTATCTATAGGGACACATTAGAGCCTTTGGTGTTGGCTCGTGCATTTTTCTTGCTTATACACATGTCACATGTATTATTATTAGTAGCAGTAGTAGTAATTACTATTATTATTATATTATATTATTATTTTATTATTATTATTATTATTATTATTATTATTATTATTATTATTATTATTATTATTATTATTATAGGAAATGCTCTAGACTCTCTCCTTCCCCAGAGCGACAGTCTGGCAGGTGGGACTAGATTTCAACATCCTCACCCACATCCACATTCTCCTCGCCCACACTCTCGCCCACACTCTCACCCACATTGACGAAGGACCTAGTTACGCAATTAAGTTAAGCAGCGCTGGGGTATTTCCTTGTCTCACGTTTTCAATTGTCCTCTACGACATTTCTGCCTTGCATACTACAGCTTCAGTATTTGATACACATCTGCCAATTCCCAGGAAATGTTAAGCTGGGTATTTCCTAACTTCCCTTGTCTCTCGACTTGATGATTACCAACGTGGGAAAGGCCCGGTACGAAGTCCCCGCCATTTCCGCTGCAAACAGCTGTTAAGTAGTTTGAGTATCCGCCTTTGTTCGGATGTACATCCTGGGAGATAAACTTCCCAGGAATTTTGACAAAGGCGGATATGATCAAGCAGTTTAGCTGCTATTTTAAACTCTCACCCACAAAGGGAGATAACGCAAGGGCTCACCCGTACTAAGCGTATTAAACAGTGAGTCAGGTGCTCTTACTCCAAATAAACCGTGATTGGACGCAAAATTACGCGGTAGCGGCCGTCTCTGGTCTAAACAGTGCTGTTTGGTTAAACCGGAGGAAAACATATTTGTAAACTATATATACAGCTATCTAGCATCCACAATGGACAATACAAGATAGGCTGTATAGCAATTGCGATAGATGCTGCACAAAATAATACGTACATCATTGAAATGCAAGGCTGTGTAAGGACAGGTATATATAGCGGTATAAGCTGGTATATTGCTCAATGAGTTACACATGTAGAACATGCATCTACCAGGGACGCTTCTTCAACAGATTACATCTTACCTATGCAGAAATGGCTTTAAAAATTCATGTACAATACCCAAAGACAGGGGCGTAAGAAGATGCTTTTAGATGGGAGGAGCTGACCTTGTGGTGGCCCAGGACATTTTTGTTATTTGTATGCTCTGTCAATTGTGGTGCATTATCAGACAATATTTAATTAAAATGGACAGTGTGTGGTCTTTTCCATAAACTTGGGGGGGGGGGGGGTGCTCTGTCAATTCTGGTGCATTATCCGGGGGGGGGGGGGGGGGGGCTACAGCCACCCTGCTTCGCCAGTGAAAGAAGCTGTCATACACAATTACATGAGGTATGCTCCTAGAGGCTTATAATGATCCAGAGATTGTATTACAAGGGTCCGAACACAGTGGGTTCTAATGAAGGGCCACAGAAGAGCCTTAACGAGCAAATTTACACAACCCAAACCAAACTTCAGTTGTGAATATTATTACTGATTACCTAATTACAGTTGAGTAATAATGATATTCACAAAGGAAGTGTTGCGTGACTGAATTAGTTGCCTAAACTCAAGCCAAGGGCATGTGAGTGCCATCCCTGACTCTGATGAATGTCAACCTTGATATGAGAAATATGAAATGTGTATTCAAATCTATTCGGGATATTTAAAGTGAGTTTAAGGTTAGTGGTTAAAATTTTAATTTTCATGTGCAATCCTTCATAATGTTAAATCGATATTCCCAGAAACCAATCTGTTCACTGTGGACATTTAATAAGTTCCCTCCTACCTGCGGCATGACCTTGGACATATAGATCTAGTATCCCTTCCTATTTGCCGCCCTCAACTTTAAAGCAAATCCCTTGATAATATATTTGCCACCTCACCATGGATATTCAGTAAAATAATCTCCTATTTGCCTGCCACCTCACCGTGGGCATTTAGAATACCCCTTCCTATTTGCTGCCTAATATGTTGTAGTGTGGTTCCCAGACCTTTCCAGCTAATATACTAGTCGAATGGTGAGCATTTTTGGCGAGTGGGGAGCAACCCAACTGTGGTGTTGAGGGATCTGTGAGAGAGGTGTGATCTCTGGGAGTGTCCTGACACTCTCTTGAGGCATCTTGACAAGTAATAGGGGAGGCATCCTGAACAGAGGCTATTGGTCCACACTGGAGATGTCCTGATTCCCTCTTGAGGCATCTTAATCAGCAGTAGGGGAGGCATCCTGAACAGAGGAGTATAACTGTATCAGTCCACATTGGCTTGAGGCATCTTAAACAGCAGGAGAGGTGTCCTGACATCAGTAGGGGGGTTTTGGTCCACACTGGAAATGTCCTGATCCTCACTTGAAGTGTCCTGATCACCAGTAGACATGTCCTGATCCATATGGGGAAGTCATATTATCTGCTAAATTAGTTATATGCATATGGTTGCCATGTAGACCAGCAATGTGACTACTCAACACTTCACACACCAGGGGTAAACCCCAATACTTGTGCTGCCGATGATCTGGATCCTTGGTTTCTTCACAAAGTGCTGTGGCAAATTCCAGTACTGTCAAACCACTCTATGAGGAATGTAATCACAGAAAATTTAAAAATTCGCATGATAACAGGTGCATAATATTTAATGTGTCTGCTCTACAATACCTTGTCCTTCAGGTAACCATTAGCCCCAGCTTGAAGGAGATAATGAAGAGCATAATATTTCCATTCTCAGCAGCAAAGAAGAGAGCTGACCATTCAGTGCTCTGTGAAGAAGGAAGAATGAATGTGTCATGGTCACTCATGAGTTCTGAATCAGTAATTGACATTTGGTGTGTTTATCCCTTCCCACGAAAGTACGTATCTGGTTTATACATGGACTTGCCCTTGACACTCATACACAGCGAGGGTAAGCCTAACGCACAATAAAGGTGTAAACATTTCTGCTCGGTTGCAGAGCCAGAGTCCTTCCACCATTGTATGGCTACTACACGAATCAGCCATTTTTCCCCTCCACTGAGAGCACATGTGCAATATGTGTGCGCTGAGGGTTTTACACTTTAGTGTTTTACATTCTTGTTAGATGGTGCCTATAATGTTTTCACAGATATCCTTACATTCTCATAAGTCAATATTCTCCCCAGTCAGTAGGACATCTTGTGACTATGTGTCCCATCCAGCTTCTTGTTGAGCTGTTAGACCTTCCTAATATAACTAACATATTACAGCAGTGTACAAAATATCTCACGTTGTTCTGAACATTCAGATCGATCTGCTCCAGTTATCACTAACTCTAGTAGTGCAACTAGCTTACAGTGTACAGTAGCTAGGACCACAGCAGAGTCTCCATCCTGAGTAGGGACTAAGTACATAGTCTCAGGCTGAAGGATACAGTACTGTAGACTACATACTTCATTTTGTAAGTCAAGATTAGCTCCACCCTTAATGAGCTCTATAGATCTACCAGCTGTTTCTATATCCTCCTACTGTGGTGATATAGGCAATAAGCTAATTATACAAGTGTAAAAACATTTTCACTAAAATGTTGAAGGATGTAGGGATTGAAGTGCCAAAAAGTATAGAAACAAGGTCAAAGTACACCATGCATGCAGACAAAGGCAGGGGATGATAGCATGCAACAATCATAACATGCGTAACCCCTTTTAGCATTTATAGATGTAGGGATATGGGGTTACGCATGTTATGATTGTTGCATGCTATCATCCCCTGCCTTTGTCTGCATGCATGGTGTACTTTGACCTTGTTTCTATACTTTTTGGCACTTCAATCCCTACATCCTTCAACATTTTAGTGAAAATGTTTTTACACTTGTTTCACTGTTTTCTTTTAGTTTTGTAGCAACACATATAAACCTACTGACTTTCGTGCAGAGTTCTACCTCCCGTCCATACCTATAAGCAGGATATCTAGCAATTTTCAGTGACTCCTACATCATGTTTTGTACGAATATTGCCTACTGAGTACAACAGCGGGTCCAGTTGCCTGCAACAGTAAAGAAACGGAGCAACGTAGCCAAAAAAGACAACACAGCGCTCGAAACAGCGGCAGCTCGACGGACTCAAAGTCTGCATCACTACTAGCAGGTATTACAGGTAACGAAAATCGCGGTAGGACCCGACCTAAGGACCCACGCCTATGGTGCGCTTTTCCCCTAAGTGCACACGCGCCGCGCACGCGCGCTCTCCGTCAATTTTTGCGTGCTACTGAGTAGTACTCTTTTCTTTTCATAATGTGGAATAATAATATTTAGTTTAGCCACGAACTCGAAGTGGAGCGTTAAGTTTCGAAGACCCGGTCATAACGGTACGTGAGATGTCACACAGTTGTCACATTATTAAATTTGCTTATTGATTGACTTATGAAAAATGCATGATTATGCGATTATCAGACACAATACTCAATGCTTTAGAGTGGATTAAATGTGCATATATGAAGACAAGGTACCTCAAATCCACATTCCGAGTACTCACGGTCCTTAATTGAATTCCTCGCATTAAACTAAAGGCTTTACATCATATAATCATGCACTTTTCAATATTGTCAATTAAACATGTTCAGGTAAACATGTTTTAGATTCACCAGTTAGTACGTGGGTGAGTTGCATATAGATTGTCTTAGATGTAGAGGATTTGGCTTCATTCAATCAGGGATCCAAAATACTTGGAATATGGATTTGAGGTACCTCATATTCTTCAATGCACTTTTAGAGTACTCTAAAGCATCATTTAAGGATGATTCCTCATTGTTAATTCTTCATGTACCTTTTATGTGTAAACATGTTACTATTTTACCTGGAAGCTTGAGTGATTTATGTTTGAAATCCTATTATATATCCTATTATAATGCTGTTGTGATCAGAACCTGATTGCTATTGAATAGGTAATATCAAGGGTGGGTGTTTTACGGATGTACATGATAGAAGTGGATTGAAGGCTATACAGCTGAGTCTTTATTTTACATTTTATGTGGTGCATTGTCAAGTAAAACTGCCTTTATCTTCTTCAATTTAAAGTTACATTGAAACCCTCAGTAAAATTACTGCATGCTCTTTCCATCTCTAATTGTCATTATTGCCTATTGACTATAATGACTGGTAATGGTAAATAGCTGGAAAGTGTATTTATGTGACAACTGTGTGACATCTCACGTACCGTTATGACCGGGTCTTCGAAACTTAACGCTCCACTTCGAGTTCGTGGCTAAACTAAATATTATTATTCCACATTATGAAAAGAAAAGAGTACTACTCAGTAGCACGCAAAAAAATGACGGAGAGCGCGCGTGCGCGGCGCGTGTGCACTTAGGGGAAAAGCGCACCATAGGCGTGGGTCCTTAGGTCGGGTCCTACCGCGATTTTGCTCTACTATAATACCTCCAGCTACTAGTGCACAAAACTAACTTCACGTGTTGGGCACGTGAGCAAACAAGAAAATGGCGTCTAAAACTAACACTTGTAAGGTTGCAGACCTGGAGTTTGACGGCTTTGGGAGAAGGTATGTAGATTTTGTGCATCAAGGATCATGTACGCTCCAGTATAAATGATTTTCGTGAAAGAATTAGAGCGATTACTAACCCCAGTTTCGCGGTAGGCCGTTTGAACTGAATTAGAAAGAAGAAGAAGATGATGAACAGTCCAGGTTTTTACAAATTTCCGAGATTCACTGTAGCTGTATATTTTACGTACTTTGAGAGTATTAAAGTGTATAGAAGCACTCCCAGAGCATGTAGTTTGTCTGAAAAGGCTTAAAGCATCCGTTACTTTTGTTAAGGCTAATGGGCGTGTCGGCGCCATCCCTACATATAGAGTCTACCGACTCTATGATTATCACTGATCAGATCATTCAACAACCCCAAGATTGTAACTATTGGCAAACTGTCTTTAAAACAGGACAGTACCTGAGGAGGTGGCTTAGGGTGAAGACAACTCATTTGAATGAGTTCACATCAGCCCCCACTTTTAGTAGCTCACAGACATTTTATTTTGCATGTGAATCTCAGCTCCTCCCTTCACCAGTTCCACAATAGCATCATCATTACCACAACTGGCAGCTGTCCTCAGAGCATTCTACATGAAAACAATGTTTTATGAGGCCACAGATTCATACACAACACCAACATACATCATTCTGCTGGTTCACAACAGCTCCAGCCTTTACTCAATAGGCAAGCAGAAGCAATCCAACCTAGTCATTCAGCAACCAGGGTTTCTATATATAAATGGAGCATTCATGTCACTGTTTACCCAGGGAGTGCCTGTGCACTATACACACATAAAAATAAAGTCATGTGGAATATGGGGATTTATGAACCCTCAGGCCTTCAGCAGCAGCCAGCCAACTGTCCAGGTCCCCCAGAATTACCATGCTTTAGTCTAGCAAGCTAGCACCCTTTTTTCTCATTTTTTCTTGCTGATTTTGGTTGGGAAGAAAAAGGGGTCTAGCACAGGTCAGTTTTAATTGCCTACGTCGAGCTAAATCTGGAAGTGTTCTCTACTTAGACATGTACAGTCCTTCAGTCCCAACACCTGAAGCATCTGCAATCTTCTGTAAACGTGTGGAGCACTCTTGACCCATGCTATGAATATTACAGCTCCATCCGTCCTGTACTAATTACGGCTTCCTTAGTACAGATAGCAAACTAGCATAATGCTAAGTAATGTGGGCGAGTACTGAAAAAATGCTTAATTTACAAGTTATGACATCAATTGCAATTGTAGACCTACGTTAATAGCAGTGCTTTCAGAATGAAATTGGGAGAGATTCCCATCTTCAGCTGGTAGCTGTTGAAGGGCATTGAAGTTGATATGGATATTGTTTGATGATAGTACTGGCTGTGTATAAGAAGTCAGCACATTGTACAGCACATCTTCTGACACGGAAGTCACAGGAGTGTTTGAAACCCTCTTTTCTGACAACCAATTCTGAAGGGATTCTTGGTAGACTAGTGAAAACTGAGCCAATGTCTTGAGGAAGTCCACTATACCGCATATACTGTCCACGAGGGTGGTGGTAGACAGGCATAACAGCTGAAATGAGTCCGCCTGTGTCAAACCACACAGCAACTTTTAATCCCAGTATTGTCCTGAGTCTCTGAAACCAATCTCTGCTCCCTGATGCTAGGCGGGCTTCAATATCCTCAGGCTGAGTCCCTGAAACCAATCTCTGCTGCCTGATGCTAAGTTGTTGTAGGCAGGTTTCCCCATCTTCCTGAGCCTCTGAAACCAATCTCTGCCGCCTGATGCTAAGCTACTGTAGGCGTGCTTCCCCATCTTCTTGAGTCTCTGAAACTAACCGGTACCTCCGCAGCTGCCTGATACTAAGCAGTGGCGTAGCCAGGATTTAGAGAGTGGGGGGGCTCAGCGTCGGAAAAAGTAATTAGTGAAGCGCGCGGAAAATTTTAAGCCACGCCCTCATTTTGAGAGTTTGACCATGATCGCGAGATTCTGAATTTGCGTAGCTCCAGCAGTAGCTACATGTACACTGTGAGTGACACTATAGCTACTGGACGACTCATTTAGAGGCCCGCTATATAACGATCTTACATCGGCGTCTCGTCTGTATGCAGTTGCAGCAAAACGATCGCGAGCACCTAAAGTGAGTAACTATCATGCTTGTCAGGCAAAGCGATGAATGAATATGCATCCACA
Organism: Theonella swinhoei; assembly: GCA_963970385.1. NCBI lineage: Eukaryota > Metazoa > Porifera > Demospongiae > Tetractinellida > Theonellidae > Theonella > Theonella swinhoei. Next base: position 3,022,278 of record OZ019955.1, on the reverse strand, counting down.
CGCACGGTGGTAGTTGTCCTTTGAACTACACGATTGTATATAAACGCCGAGGTTTGCGCGAGCCAAAGTGCTGCGATTCTACTATAGCATACATACTGCGAACTTTCTGGGATATGCTGTAGGCTCTATCACTGCTAGTGCGCAACTGAAAGTGGGGTGCTCGAGCCCCCTCTGCCCCCCCCCCCCCCCCCCCTGGCTACGTCGCTGCTAAGTTGATGATAAACGGGCCTCTAGAATCCCTGCTGTAATCTCCATGCAATGCAGTGTAATTCACCGTCTCGCTAATCGTGCCTCTCTCTGTTCACCGGTTTCAGAAGCTCGACGCTCCCTGGAGCGTTGTCTTCTTCGACGAAGCCTCTTTTCCCTGGCCTCGGCTTATTCGGGCTCTCTTGTAAGTTGACGCTACCCTTCTTCGACGAAGTCTAGCGCGTGTAAACTCGATTCAGCCGGCTTTACGTTTCCAAAGTACTCTCCTTGGGTTTGCGCAAGTAGCCAGCCCGGGCCCACGCGGGTCGCAATAAGCAGTTACACAGGGCCCGGGAGGGTTTTGTTTGTAGCCCTGTTTGGAATAGGGCTACATTTAGATTATGGTATAAACAGCAATGCCCTACCCTATTAAATAAATATAGGGATTGCATAAAATGAACAGAGACAAGATTGGGACACAGACATGCTATATATGTACATCAACATACCTTTTAGTACATTATCAGAGAGTCGGTAGACTCTCTATGTAGGGATGGCGCCGACAGGACACGCCCATTTTCCAAAATAGAATGGCTCAGAACTCCCAAATGCGGCATTTACAAACTCTTTTAGACACATACACATACTCTAAGAGTGATTATGTACCCGCTAAGACCTTCAAAGTACATAAAATACACAGCTACAATGACTTACGGAATTTGCCACACACCCCTTTTTGGATTTTTTTGTTCATCTTCTTCTCCTTCAGTTAAATTGGCCTACCGCATAAGTACTCTCCTTGGGTTTTGAATGAAAACGACTCCTTTCACTTTCATATGTGATCCTTGATTAAGAAAAACTTCGTGACTTCACTTGCAAGTGTAAAATAGAGAACTTCCTTATTTGTTCATTGGGTGTTGGAAGCCATTTTCTAATTGTGCGCGCGCGCTCGTGCATTTGGCTCGAGCGCGCGTGCGCGCAGTAGTAGAAGAGGGTGGGGCTCATCAGAATGTAGGCGTGGATTCGGAAGTGTTGAAAAATAGCATGCAATGCGTACTGGGAAAATACGTAGGTACTGTATAAATTAAATTAAAGGCCAAGTAGTCGCAGCCATTTTCGCCGAATGTATAAATCACGCGTACAAGCGGCCGCTCAGGCTGCAGTTCAGGGCTGGTCTTCGCGCGCTGCTTTTCGCTGCGCTGATGCTTTGTTGTTCGTCTACTTGCTGTTGGTCGTCATTTTGACACTTCACTTTTTCATTTAACCTGGCAGTACAGTCACTCTCAGGTACGTCAGTTTACTGTAAGGTATGGTATCCACTACAATTATCAAATACAGAGTTCCGAGTCCCGCCAGTTCGTGTGCCCTGAAGAACCTTCGCTACTGCTCCGATTCACAATTGCAATGATCGCTTTCAGGTACATCAGTCGTAAGATGATACATCGACCATGTTTCACGAAAGATGAATTACAATTTGTGTATGCAGACAAGGGATAATTGCATGCAACAATAACAACATGCGTAACCCCTCCCTACATTTTACTTTTTGTTGTTATTGTTGCACGCAATTATCCCTTGTCTGCATACACAAATTGTAATTCATCTTTGTGGTAGCATGAACTCTGAACTCTGAACTATATATGTTACATTGTTAGTCTGCCATTGTCATACATGCATAATGTTCACATGGCATTACCTGCATACATAAGTTGTTTCATGGTCATATCATAATCAGTTGTTCACTGTGCACCACTTGGGTTATTACAATCTTGTTCCTTTACTTTTTGGCACTACCATCCCTACATCCATCAACATTTTAATGAAATGTTTTTTACACTTTGTATATCTGCTTGTCTTTGTTCATTTTATGCAATCCCTATACAGTCTAGCATGAGTTGACAAATTTTAATTATTGAACCGGATGTACTATTCCGTAACGTATACAACTTCCGGATTTCACTCGTTTCGAGCGATGTTTTTGTGCGTTTGTAAGTTGAAAAGTACTAATGCTAGACTTATTTAGAGCATGTCATCGTCTAGCTTGGTGTATGAGGAGCAGAGTAATACCACATAACCTGCAATTAACCGTATGAAGGATCCACCAGGGATGTGTGAACACAACTACCGCTTCGCAGGACGTAAAGACGTACCATGTTTGTGCCGTCCGAACAGCAGTTTCCAATAACCAAACAATATTTTTAGCGAGATATACTTAGTAAACACTTAGTTCTTTTCATGTGTAGAGTTTCGAACTGTTCTACCGTTTAGTTCGTGTATTATGTGACGTTTTTTGCATGCCTTTTATACTCGCTGATCATACAGTTAAACAAGTGCAATGTGTATTTGACAGTGATGTATTGTAAGTTCAGTATGTCTTGAAAAGTATAATATAAATCATGAGTCATGTGAACCAACAACAACAGGTATAATACAAAAAAAAAGTATTACGGTCGTTGCTGATACAGTGCACAGAATGGGAGAGAGGTGATCTGCAGTATTCATCTTGGAAAACCATATCAGGCATGTATTCATGCCAGAGAGTGGTTGCTCTCATCAGGAGAGGTTATAGGTGCAAGAGTAGCTTCCGGACATCCCGCTGTGCATACAAGAGAGAAGGTAAATTACTGCTTTGCAAATGTGGAGGGTGTTGGAAGCTGCATACACCCCCAAACCTGACCATCAATGAAAGAGACATACATACTGACAGAGAAGGTGACTGATATAGTGACTGTGAACCAGAGAGAGAGCTCAAATAAGATGTTAATTTGCCACCATGCTTGAAGTGTTCAGAGGCTGCGAAGCTAGCTTCCACAGAGACAGTGACTGTTTTTCTAGGGTTGCTGTGATACATAATAATAGTTCTGGTGTATGTATACCTATGTTTAGCTAAATACCAAATAATACAATGAAATCCTAACGGAGCAACATACAGATTTTATAAACATCATATCATGAACAGTGTATGAGAGAACAAACTGTTTATTCTTGCAAAAGTTAGACCTATTATTGTTCTACATGGTACATACCTATCATGGTGTGCATTCGTTGGAAACTGCTGTTCGGACATGGTTTGCACACCCCCTTAGGACTGTCTCGCGTTGACCATCATTGCGTTTTTCAGTACAGCTCCACTTCAGAACAAGCTACAGAAACGAGGCTTGGACGATAGTAATGAACGACCTTTGAACTACAACATGAAAAAGAGCTTTCAAAAAAACACTGGATGGATCGGGAGAAAATTTGTCATGAAGTAGTCGCTAAAAACGGGACGTTTTACAGCCTGAAATGTTCATGACGTAATGCGTAATGCATTTAAATAACTCTGTACGCGTTGAATGGGGACTTCCTGTCAACTCATGCTAGACTGTATATTATACTTCAAATTTCCTAAATTTACTTGTCTCTTATCCTTTTTTACTATTGTAAGCAAAAAATTCTCACTATAGTGCTCACCATATCCATAAAACATCTGGCCCTTTATTGCTATAGGCCCTAACAGTCACACTCTGAGATGCCAGTATGATTAGTAGGGTTACTAATGAGGTAAGCGAACTATGAGCAAACCTGCTACCAACGTACTATCGGCTGAGCAAATCCAAGGCCGTTCCTAGGATTTCCATAAAAGAATGGAATTATAGGCCAAAAAATTAGCATATTTTGTCAACCCTAGTGTGTGTACGGCTACTACGACGAGCGAGTGTAAAAGCGGACCTTTTCCTGTTGCGGGGGGGGGTTCGTCCGAACTGTCAAAATGATATTACGTAATCGCTATGCACATGTACATGTATTGCATTGAGAGGAGTGTTAACATCAGTATTATAATAATCACAAGGGTTGACAACAAATACTTTTGTTATGTTGCTATTAGCGATGATATCTCTACACATGCTGACCTTCAGGTTGATGGTTACCATGGTTGTTGAGTTTTGCTCATTAGTTATCCTCATTCATAATACATTGCTGGGAGAGATAACGATCAGTAGTACATGAACTACAAGGGTTTACTTACCTACATATTAATACATTTCCACATGCAAAGATTCCAGTTCATTGATTTTATGGTTATTGAGTTATGCTTCTTCAAGAAGAAGAAGATGGAAAACATGGCAAAATGTGAAAAGCACTTTTGAACATCAACCAATTTTAGTATACCGGTTATTTTTCACACATTCTTCACCTTGATATGAAATCAACTTCAAATTGAAAGTGAAAATGAAGAATATCCTTATATATGGGATAGACCATAGCAATCCAGTACTACTGCACTGTGTGATATTCATACATGAATGGGAGATCAAGCCTCAGAGGTATAGGCAGAGGAAAACATGATTGATGATCTCTTTTGTGTCTTTGGTATCTGGTCAATAGTATATAGTTTACTAAAATTTTAATAGTCATTAGTATATACTTGAAAGAGAATACAGGATAAAAATAGATACATATTGACTACATATCTGAGACTAAGCATATCTGAAACTCATAATTGTAGTTATTCTAACATGTCCAACATTGACCTTGCTCTTCAATCATATTTACATCCCATCTACATCTCTATCTGTGTAATGAATAAGGGTAATGCAGCAGTAATAATCATATATTAATAGCCGGAATATCTACACACGAAATATCATAAATTATGACTTCACATAGTTACCTAGGATTTGATAGAACACCCTCACACCCTTTCGACTGGCAGGTCGATTGGCATTCTTTCTTCCTTCAAACACTATCTTTGCTGCTCCCGAAGAGATAATTATGGGATCAGGAACATTTCGTTTGCAAAACCTGCCCAGTGATCTGTTGCTAATACCATCAAAGAATTGGATGTGATCTCGTCGACATGGAGGTCTGCCGTTGATTCCATATACTGAACTGTCTATTTCAAATACAATAACCTTCTGAGCAGGTACATCTTGCATTGTCCATTCACAGAAGAAGTCTTCCTGTGGATAACCATATGGCCATCCAGGACTCTGAAAGGTTCCATTAGTCCCTGTAAGTATCCCTCCACAGCTAACAGAGCATGTGAGTCCATTGCTATCTAGTGTTAAGCCATCCTTACAATCACAGAAATATGAGCCATTAGTGTTAACACAGATATGTTCACATCCATGGTTGTCTGACAAACATTCATCAATGTCTGTAGGAAAAAATGCATTTTTTTGTACTTGCATACTATAGCCATATAGGGCTGAGGAAAACACAAAATGCTGTGATAGATACAGCATGTCAAAAGTGTAGGGGAAAGAGAGGGGGTTGGGGCTCAGTGTTGATAAAGTGGGGAGCTATGGATATGGTTTACTAAAGACAACTACATTCACCCTGAACATCCTGCTCTATCTACTCTTATTAATTTCATAGTATTGGATAGTGTAACATACCTGAGCATGTAAATCCATCACTGTTTAGAGCATATCCATCATAACAGCTGCATTCAAATGAAGTAAATGTATCCTTACAATTGTGCTCACAGCCCCCATTGTTAACTTCACACTCATTATCTGTGACAAAATATTAGATTATTAGAATTTCAGCAGTGTAATAGTTTCTGAGCTTACCTGAATCTGTTAGTTTATAGACAATATTCACCCAAGGACTATTTGGGGAGTTTAAACAAGCAACTTCTTTTGCATTCCCTCTAAATGTAGCAGCATGATTTGCATATAACCCCCCTTCAGTAACAAATCCAATAGTAGCATCACCAGAAAACCCCAGATCTCCACACTTATATGTGAAAACAGCAAATGATTTCTCAAAGTCTGAAACCAATATCCCCTGAAATGTGTTGGTCTGTAGGATCAAGAAGTAATCAGTGTATGTGAACTCTCTATACATATGAAAACAATGGACATGATATACAATATAAACATACTTACAATACTGATATCACCACCATATTGTGGTACACCATCCCACTGTGCAACCAGGAGCCATTTTCCATTAAATTCAATCTGCATATGTTCACTGATTACTGAATCAATTCTTGATAAAATGGACTGAGATGTCACATCAGTGTGGACTTCATAATTGATTTCACCTATTCCACGAGATATGTCGATATCAGCAAAGAATGGTGCCACTACAGATATACTACTGAATTCGTCGAAATGAAATGGGGAAAATCCACCAAAGAAGTCAAAAGTGAAGTATCCATTGGTTCCCACCTACACACACACAAAGACAGTCAACATCTCAGTGTTACCATACTGTACCATAACAATATTAGTGAACGTACGTTGACACTAGATAGGATTTGGTCACCATAAGGGAAGGTTACGTGAATGGGAGCTGAGAGACCATCATCAAGAGCTGGTACAGATTGTGTTTGGACTGATTCAGTTGAATTAAGCTCAATATATTGCATTGTAGTTGTTACAGTAGCTGAGGATTAGAGAGCAGAGTAGTTACTTGTTGTATACTACAAAGTTCTTTCAAACCACTATTCTTGTATTGGTAAGGGAAATGCAAATCTTATTTCATACTTCATAGAGTAAGGTGACTTACTGATGGTATTTGGGTGGCAGTTGGTGAGTGCAATATCATCACAGCAGTCGCCAAATGTGTAGCACAAAGAATCACAATAACAGGAAACAGGAATTGTATCGGAAGTGACTTTACACTCTCCGTCGATACAACATCCATCAAAAGCAGCATCCACACAAGAACCTAGATGTCAGATACTAGGATTGATTCCTGGTTCTTTTTTATGCATTCTATTTTAGTGCAAATGGAAACCTGTATGCTAAAATTGGGTTTATTAAATCCATCAAAGGCTAGTCCTCACCTGTGTTTTTCACTTTGAGAGGGGAGTCACACTCTTGTACGGGCAGAGATGGATTGTAACAATATCCATTGTGTTCTGTATATTCAGGTGGGCAAGTATCAATGCACTCCAGCGTATAAGCATTGCGAAGGTTGATACAGGCATCACAAAAGTTAGAGCCGTTTTTAGCACAGCCTCGAGCACACTGATCATGACATTTAGTGGGAATAGTCGCAACTGAATCTGGAGTGTGTGATACTCCAAAGAATTGGAATCTAATATCACTAATTTCTATTACTGTTTCAGTACTGCCTGAACTGACAGAAAGGCTCCAATTACCAGCTGGATCTTCTCCCCAGAACATCACTGACATGAATGGCCATTCAATGTACCCATTGGCTCTATAATCACTTGGCCTCTGCCCTAGTAGAGTTGACGTGGTTCCAGATGGTGAGAGAAGCTCTATCTCTATGTCTCCTCTTCTTCCAATATTGGCAACTTCGACAGACATGTGAACAATAACGTGTTCAAGGTATTGGATGTGTCCAGAATATTGAATTTCAGCAGCAAATTTCGATGTGAAAGTAGATGATCTGTTTATAAATAGTAAACAAGAAATAGAGACATCTGATATGCATACAAAGCTTAGTTGAAGCTTTTCATTACCCAGAGTCAGTGGTTGGAATTATCGTCTGTTCTAATTGAGGAGGTACATTGATCCAGTTACGAGCTCTTGTCACCATGGCCTCTGCATCCATTACACCAAATCCATATTCACGACTAACTTGTAGACCTGCTCCATTTATTGTAATTGAACTATTCACAGATTCAGTCAATCCGGGATTTGATGTATACACAATCAAGTATTGGACATCTCTCCAGGTCAAATTATAGCTAAAAGAATAAACCATACACATTGTATTACATACAAGAACAGTACAGACTATAGTGGATGGACAGATGGGAGTGCAATGCCATCCTTGTACACCAACTGTCAAATAAACCTCTAACTTTTGTGGATGGTTATAATTCTACATGTATGCAAGCAGAGGAAAAGGTAGTAAGTGATTGTCAGTGAGTCCTAGACCTTTAATCCATGCCACATCTCTTACATACAATAATGCAATAATAATCATAGTACCACTGCCATTAACCATGCGCCCACAATTATAGGCGGAGCCACACAACATTAGAGAATATGTAGGGATGGCAGTGTCAATTAAAATCAGGTGCAGTATAAATGCAGCAAGTGAGGTCTCTTTACAAGCTATATTACTGAGGGATATAGGATAGGACTCAAGACAATTGCTGTAGCTACTTTGTTTCTCTCATGCACAGGATACATCAGCAGAGGATTATACTAAAATGCAGGGAAAAAGAGTTAGGTTGAATGATGCAGGGATCATAATTGTAAAAGAAAGTGAGGTATATGCATGCAAAGACTTGACTACTAATCTAAAAATGGTAACCCTCTTATTCTTGTTGTATACCACTATTTTGCTCTTGTAACATCTTCAAATTTAAACTACACAAGCATGTAGGTACGCAGTTTGTATACATCTATATAATTATGTCCAGATTTGTTAAAAGCTATATCTTAACAGCTCTAAAACTAGTATACTTACTTTGCTTCAAGAGCTAGAGCAATTATTCCTGAAGCCATGGGAGTAGCTGCACTGGTTCCCCCAAAAGAGGATGTACATTCTCTAGAGATGTCTGTTGTACTCTGTGGTAGAAGTAGTCATATGAAGATGCTATTTCAAATTGAGAGGATTATAATAATTGTCCTACCACAGCAGAATATCCTGTTGGATCTGTAACATAGGTGACGACCATTTTTGCAGAGCATGGTTCATCAAATGGGCTGGGTAATCCATCCACTCCAATAGCACCAACAGAGATTGTGTACATACTTGATGCATATCCATCAGCAGCACAGTCATCCTCCTCTCCTCCATTACCATTAGCCCATACAAATATAGATCCTTTTCCATCACGCCCCTTAATATAATCAATTGAAAGTTTCTTACTAATTTCAAACATATTGAAATGTAACTTACTTCTTTCACTCCATTCTGTAGAGACATTGATGTAAGATACCCTGGTCCTTCAACAATTGAACCTGAATCAGATGGTCCCCAGCTGTTGCTATAGATATCTACAGTATCTCTTGCATAACTTAGACTTCTTTCTTCATTCAGATCACTATTAGCTCCTAACAGTGCAATTCCTGCATTTAAAGTGGCTTTGGTTACTAAAGGCATAAGGATATGGCAGTGGATAAGGCAGTTGGTTAATTCTCTATATAATGATGGTGCTGACATAACCGTTGGCTATTACTTTATTAATTAATACCTCCTCCACAGTACACATGGCATTGTACGTATATCTTCCGAATATGCATCTTATGCTCATGTTTTATGCATGTGAATGTATACTTACCACCCAAATTGGAGTTATATGCTATTCCTACACCACATGTTCTGCCATCCTTAGCACTTCCAATAATACCACCACAGCTGGTGCCATGCCATGGAAAATGGTTTGATGGATCTTGGTCATCGTCAATAAAGTCATAAGATGCTTGAAGAACCTGTGCATTATACATAATAGTGAAATAATACATGGCTTGGATTAACTAAAGTTAAGTCTCACATACATAGTTATCCCATAAGTCGTCATGTGTATAGTGCAGCCCTGAAGGAAAGAAAATTGACACAATAATTATTTTGGGCTCTGTCTTAGTTCTATATTATGTCAATATGTACCATCGTCCACAACAACCACAGTAATATTGCACCCAGTGAGTCCCTGCAGCCAAGCCTGCTCAATATTCAAATCATTTCCTTTGAATTCATCTCCATACTGCCCTGAGTTCAACTACAAAAGGTTGAAGGGGATTGAAACTAGGCATATGCATTTCATAAATATATGATATTGTAATAGGTGGAAGACTAACTTCTCTACCTATATATATAGCAATCACTAAATAACTACCTAAAGCTAACTTTCTGGCATATGCGGTGTTGTAGCTAAGCTTATATCTGAAAAGCTTCTGCTCCGAATACATTTTCATGAATATGAATAACAAACATACTACCTGCATATGACACTACAGCTTACCAGATTCCACTGACTCTGAAACTGAGGATCATGAGGGACAGTGTACGACTTTCTCACCCTAGGCCTGATAACCTGCTGCTCAGCAAACCCAATCTAAAAAATGGTATTTGGCATATTAGCTTAGCTATCTTTGCCCACATTGCCAAAATGAAATGACTTACGTATCGCTCAGAGTGTAGTTTTTCACTTTTAAGTGTGTGAGGTGAGTCAGTTCTTAAATTCCTTTCTTGCAGCACAAAGTGGTAGATGCCTTCCAGTCCACTAATCTGGACATTAAAATTTGTAGTGCAGTAAATATATGCACAGATTATAGCTATACACCACATTAATATGTACACACCCTGCCAAGATTCCGGAATCCATGTTTACTGGCTATCTTATCTGCCATTTTGTCGCCACCTTCAACAATCTCTACAGCCCAGCTAGAAGTATATCTTTCACTTTCTCTCTCCTCCACGCGGAGCAAGTACAAATCCTGATTTTTGACGCTTCCCTCTGCCGCTCGTAGGAGAAAAGCAACGGCAAAAGTGCCAAATAGAGCGTACATAGTCGCGTAGTTCTGCATTGTTGTCCTACAGTAGTGCTCGGAATGTAAGCTCAGAGAGCTGAGAGCGGTTTTATAACGGCACCCGACACAGATTTACCGCCTACTACCAATTTTGCGCTTTGTATACTTCCGTTCTAGTATCGGATTTATCCAAACTTTCTAGGTAAGTCTTTCACTCAGGATGCACCAACAAGGAAGTATGGAAATACGCCATGGCCGGTGCTGTGGGTGTCTGTCTCAAATGGCATTATGTAAACAAAACAGTTCATCCACTGCCTGGCGGATTCTACTGACCGTATTGAGATGGATTTTTGAAAACTACTGTCCCTAGCCAGAGCGCAAAATAGCTTGGTTTGGAGGAAATATATGTTGGGACTGTAGAAGAGGCTGTTCGCTCACGTTGGCTGCATCATCGCACATGCTCAGGCTTGAAATGTTCGATTAGCAGCCACTTAATTAACAGTACATAGGAGCGACATGTACTGTCCGTATATATACCATTAATGAAATGTATGAAGAGAATTTACCCAGTCATTGAGAATATGAGTACCCAACAACAGTTTACTAAAATAATGTCATCAGGAGGGAGGCATGTTACCAGATACATCCACAAATTGTTTCTTTTATGTAATAAGCTACTATCGTATTGACCACTAATCCTATCTTTGTTTCATACATAGTACACATTTGAGCCTTTGGTGTTGGCTCATGCATTTTTCTTGCTTATACACATGTCACATGTATTATTATTATTAATAGTAATAGTAATTACTATTATTATTATTATTATTATATTACTATTATTATTATTATTATTATTATTATTATTATTATTATTATTATTATTATTATTATTATTATTATTATTATTATTATTATTATTATTATTATTATTATAAGAAATGCTCTAGACTCTCTCCTTCCCCAGAGCAGACAGTCTGGCTGGTGAGACTAGATTTCAACACCCTCACCCACATCCATATTCTCCTCGTCCACACCTCTCACCCACATGGACGAAGGATCTAGTTACGCAATTAAGTTAAGCAGCGCTGGGGTTTCCTTGTCTCACGTTTTCAATTCTCCTACAAAATCCAATTTCAATTCCTCTACAAAATCCTCGCCATTTCTGCTTAGCATACTACAGCTTCAATATTTGATACACATCTGGCAATTTCCAAGAAAAGTTAAGCTGGGTATTTCCTAACTTCCCTTGTCTCACGATTTGATGATTACCAACGCTTCCCAGGAATTTTGACAAAGGCGGATATGATCAAGCAGTTTAGCTGCTATTACTTTCACCCACAAAGGGAGATAACGCAAGGACTCACCGGTACTAAGCGTATTAAACAGTGAAATCAGGAGCTCTTACTCCAAATAAACCGTGATTGGACGCAAAATTACGCAGTAGCGGCAAAATCTGGCTGTCTCTGGTCTAAACAGTGCTGTTTGGTTAAACTGGAGGAAAACATATTTGTAAACTATATATACAGCTATCTAGCATCCACAATGGACAATACAAGATAGGCTGTATAGCAATTGCGATAGATGCTGCACAAAATAATACGTACATCATTGAAATGCAAGGCTGTGTAAGGACAGGTATATATAGCGGTGCTGGTATATTGCTCAATGAGTTACACATGTAGAACATGCATCTACCAGGGACGCTTCTTCAACAGATTACATCTTACCTATGCAGAAATGGCTTTAAAAATTCATGTACAATACCCAAAGACAGGGGCATAAGAAGATGCTTTTAGATGGGAGGAGCTGACCTTGTGGTGGCCGAACCTACAAGTACTTACTCGGGCTAGGGATGTTACCCCAGGACATTTTTGTTATTTGTATGCTCTGTCAATTGTGGTGCATTATCAGACAATATTTAATTAAAATGGACAGTGTGTGGTCTTTTCCATAAACTTGGGGGGGGGGGGTGCTCTGTCAATTCTGGTACATTATCCGGGGGGGGGGGCTACAGCCACCCTGCTTCGCCAGTGAAAGAAGCTGTCATACACAATTACATGAGGTATGCTCCTAGAGGCTTATAATGATCCAGAGATTGTATTACGAGGGTCTGAACACAGTGGGTTCTAATGTAAGGCCACAGAAGAGCCTTAACGAGCAAATTTACACAACACAAACCAAACTTCAGTTGTGAATATTATTACTGATTACCTAATTAACAGTTGAGTAATAATGATATTCACAAAGGAAGTGTTGCGTGACTGAATTAGTTGCCTAAACTCAAGCCAATGGGCATGTGAGTGCCATCCCTGACTCCGATGAATGTCAACCTTGATATGAGAAATATGAAATGTGTATTCAAATCTATTCAGGATATTTAAAGTGAGTTTAAGGTTAGTGGTTAAATTTTCATGTGCAATCCTTCATAATGTTAAATCGATATTCCCAGAAACCAATGGGCATTTAGAATACCCCTTCCTATTTGCTGCCTAATATGTTGTAGTGTGGTTCCCAGACCTTTCCAGCTAATATACTAGTTGAATGGTGAGCATTTTTGGCGAGTGGGGAGCAACCCAACTGTGGTGTTGAGGGATCTGTGAGAGAGGTGTGATCTCTGGGAGTGTCCTGACACTCTCTTGAGGCATCTTGACAAGTAATAGGGGAGGCATCCTGAACAGAGGCTATTGGTCCACACTGGAGATGTCCTGATTCCCTCTTGAGGCATATTGAACAGCAGTAGGAGAGGTGTCCTGAACATTTAACTCCAAAGAAAAAACACTAAAACCAAGACACCTCACAATCAGGCCACTCCAGCAGGTAGTGTTGAGCGATCTGTGAGAGAGGTGTCCTGATCTCTAGGAGTGTCCTGATGCTCTCTTGAGCAGCAGTAGGGGAGGCATCCTGAACAGAGGAGTGTAACTGTATCGGTCCACTTTGGCTTGAGGTATCTTAAACAGCAGGAGAGGTGTCCTGACACCAGTAGAGGGGTCTTGGTCCACACTGGAAATGTCCTGATCCTCACTTGCAGTGTCCTGATCACCAGTAGACATGTCCTGATCCATATGGGGAAGTCATATTATCTAGTTATATGCATATGGTTGCCATGTAGACCAGCAATGTGACTACTCAACACTTCACACACCAGGGGTAAACCCCAATACTTGTTGTGTTGCCGATGATCTGGATCCTTGGTTTCTTCACAAAGTGCTCTGGCAAATTCCAGTAATGTCAAACCATTCTATGAGGAATGTAATCACAGAAAATTTAAAAATTCACATGATAACAGGTGCATAATATTTAATGTGTCTGCTCTACAATATCTTGTGCTTCAAGTAAGCATTAGCCACAGCTTGAAGGAGACAATGAAGAGCATAATATTTCCATTCTCAGCAGCAAAGAAGAGAGCTGACCATTCTGTGCTCTGTGAAGAAGGAAGAATGAATGTGTCATGGTCACTTATGAGTTCTGATCAGTAATTGACATTTGGTGTGTTTATCCCTTCACACGAAAGTATGTATCAGGTTTATACATGGACTTGCCCTTGACACTCATACACAGCGAGGGTAAGCCTAACGCACAATAAAGGCGTAAACATTTCTGCTCGGTTGCAGAGCCACAGTCCTTCCACCATTGTATGGCTACTACACGAATCAGCCATTTTTCCCCTCCACTGAGAGCACATGTGCAATATGTGTGCGCTGAGGGTTTTACACTTTAGTGTTTTTCATTCTTGTTAGATGGTGCCTATAATGTTTTCACAGATATCCTTACATTCTCATAAGTCAAAATTCTCCCCAGTCAGTAGGACATCTTGTGACTACGTGTCCCATCCAGCTTCTTGTTGAGCTGTTAGACCTTCCTAATAAGGACAGTTGAACTAACTCACATATTACAGCAGTGTACAAATATCTCACGTTTTCTGAACATTCAGATTGATCTGCTCCAGTTCTCACTAACTCTAGTAGTACAACTAGCTTACAGTGTACAGTAGCTAGGACCACAGCAGAGTCTCCATCCTGAGTAGGGACTAAGTACATAGTCTCAGGCTGGAGGATACAGTACTGTATACTACATACTTCATTTTGTATGTCAAAATTAGCTCCACCCTTAATGAGCTCTATGAATCTACCAGCTGTTTCTATATCCTCCTACTGTGGTGATATAGGCAATAGGCTAATTATATTATCACTGATCAGATCATTCTACAACTCCAAGATTGTAACTATTGGCAAACTGTCTTTAAAACAGGACAGTACCTGAGGAGGTGGCTTAGGGTGAAGACAACTCATTTGAATGAGTTCACATCAGCCCCCACTTTTAGTAGCTCATAGACATTTTATTTTGCATGTGAATCTAAGCTCCTCCCTTCACCAGTTCCACAATAGCATCATCATTACCACAACTGGCAGCTGTCCTCAGAGCATTCTACATGAAAACAATGTTTTATGAGGCCACAGATTCATACACAACACCAACATACATCATTCTGCTGGTTCACAACAGCTCCAGCCTTTACTCAATAGGCAAGCAGAAGCAATCCAACCTAGTCATTCAGCAAGCAGGGGTTTCTATATATAAATGGAGCATTCATGTCACTGTTTACCCAGGGAGTGCCTGTGCACTATACACACATAAAAATACAGTCATGTGGAATATTGGGATTTATGAACCCTCAGGCCTTCAGCAGCAGCCAGCCAACTGTCCAGGTCCCCCAGAATTACCATGCTTTAGTCTAGCAAGCTAGCACCCTTTTTTCTCATTTTTTCTTGCTGATTTTGGTTGGGAAGAAAAAGGGGTCTAGCACAGGTCAGTTTTAATTGCCTATGTCGAGCTAAATCTGGAAGTGTTCTCTACTTAGACATGTACAGTCCATCAGTCCCAACACCTGAAGCATCTGCAATCTTCTGTAAACATGTGGAGCACTCTTGACCCATGCTATGAATATTACAGCTCCATCCGTCCTGTACTAATTACGGCTTCCTTAGTACAGATAGCAAACTAGCATAATGCTAAGTAATGTGGGCGAGTACTGAAAAAATGCTTAATTTACAAGTTATGACATCAATTGCAATTGTAGACCTACGTTAATAGCAGTGCTTTCAGAATGAAATTGGGAGAGATTCCCATCTTCAGCTGGTAGCTGTTGAAGGGCATTGAAGTCGATATGGATATTGTTGGATGATAGTACTGGCTGTGTATAAGAAGTCAGCACATTGTACAGCACATCTTCTGACACGGAAGTCACAGGAGTGTTTGAAACCCTCTTTTCTGACAACCAATTCTGAAGGGATTCTTGGTAGACTAGTGAAAACTGAGCCAATGTCTTGAGGAAGTCCACTATACCGCATATACTGTCCACGAGGGTGGTGGTAGACAGGCATAACAGCTGAAATGAGTCCACCTGTGTCAAACCACACAGCAACTTTTAGTCCCAGTATTGTCCTGAGTCTCTGAAACCAATCTCTGCTCCCTGATGCTAGGCGGGCTTCAATATCCTCAGGCTGAGTCCCTGAAACCAATCTCTGCTGCCCGATGCTAAGTTGTTGTAGGCAGGTTTCCCTATCTTCCTGAGCCTCTGAAACCAATCTCTGCCGCCTGATGCTAAGCTACTGTAGGCGTGCTTCCCCATCTTCTTGAGTCTCTGAAACCAACCGGTACCTCCGCAGCTGCCTGATACTAAGCAGTGGCGTAGCCAGGATTTAGAGAGTGGGGGGGCTCAGCGTCGGAAAAAGTAATTAGTGAAGCGCGCGGAAAATTTTAAGCCACGCCCTCATTTTGAGAGTTTGACCATGATCGCGAGATTCTGAATTTGCGTAGCTCCAGCAGTAGCTACATGTACACTGTGAGTGACACTATAGCTACTGGACGACTCATTTAGAGGCCCGCTATATAACGATCTTACATCGGCGTCTCGTCTGTATGCAGTTGCAGCAAAACGATCGCGAGCACCTAAAGTGAGTAACTATCATGCTTGTCAGGCAAAGCGATGAATGAATATGCATCCACACGCACGCGTGGTAGTTGTCCTTTGAACTACACGATTGTATATAAACGCCGAGGTTTGCGCGAGCCAAAGTGCTGCGATTCTACTATAGCATACATACTGCGAACTTTCTGGGATATGCTGTAGGCTCTATCACTGCTAGTGCGCAACTGAAAGTGGGGTGCTCGAGCCCCCTCTGCCCCCCCCCCCCCCTGGCTACGTCGCTGCTAAGTTGATGATAAACGGGCCTCTAGAATCCCTGCTGTAATCTCCATGCAATGCAGTGTAATTCACCGTCTCGCTAATCGTGCCTCTCTCTGTTCACCGGTTTCAGAAGCTCGACGCTCCCTGGAGCGTTGTCTTCTTCGACCAAGCTTCTTTTCCCTGGCCTCGGCTGATTCGCGCTCTCTTGTAAGTTGACGTTACCCTTCTTCCACGAAGTCTAGCGCGTGTTAACTCGATTCAATTAAGCCGGCTTTACGTTTGCGCGTTGCGCAAGTAGCCGGCCCGGGCCCACGCGGGTCCCATAAGCAGTTACACAGGGGGGAGGGTTTGGTTTGTAGCCCTGTTTGGAATAGGGCTACATTTAGATTATGGTATAAACAGCAATGCCCTACCCTAATCATACAAGTAAATAAATATAGGGATTGCATAAAATGAACAGAGACAAGATTGGGACACAGACATGCTATATATGTACATCAACATACCTTTTAGTACATTATCAGAGAGTCGGTAGACTCTCTATGTAGGGATGGCGCCGACAGGACACGCCCATTTTCCAAAATAGAATGGCTCAGAACTCCCAAATGCGGCATTTACAAACTCTTTTAGACACATACACATCCTCTAAGAGTGATTCTGTACCCGCTAAGACCTTCAAAGTACATAAAATACACAGCTACAATGACTTACGGAATTTGCCACACACCCCTTTTTGGATTTTTGTGTTCATCTTCTTCTCCTTCAGTTAAATTGGCCTACCGCATAAGTACTCTCCTTGGGTTTTGAATGAAAACGACTCCTTTCACTTTCATGTGTGATCCTTGATCAAGAAAAACTTCGTGACTTCACTTGCAAGTGTAAAATAGAGAACTTCCTTATTTGTTCATTGGGTGTTGGAAGCCATTTTCTAATTGTGCGCGCGCGCTCGTGCATTTGGCTCAAGCGCGCGTGCGCGCAGTAGTAGAAGAGGGTGGGGCTCATCAGAATGTAAGCGTGGATTCGGAAGTGCCAAAAAGTGTTGAAAAATAGCATGCAATGCGTACTGGGAAAATACGTAGGTACTGTATAAATTAAATTAAAGGCCAAGTAGTCGCAGCCATTTTCGCCGAATGTATAAATCACGCCGCGTATAAGCGGCCGCTCAGGCTGCAGTTCAGGGCTGGTCTTCGCGCGCTGCTTTTCGCTGCGCTGATGCTTTGTTGTTCGTCTACTTGCTGTTGGTCGTCATTTTGACACTTCACTTTTTCATTTAACCTGGCGGTACAGTCACTCTCAGGTACGTCAGTTTACTGTAGGGTATGGTATCCACTACAATTATCAAATACAGAGTTCCGAGTCCCGCCAGTTCGTGTGCCCTGAAGAACCTTCGCTACTGCTCCGATTCACAATTGCAATGATCGCTTTCAGGTACATCAGTCGTAAGATGATACATCGACCATGTTTCACGAAAGATGAATTACAATTTGTGTATGCAGACAAGGGATAATTGCATGCAACAATAACAACATGCGTAACCTCCCTACATTTTACTTTTTGGGGTTACGCATGTTGTTATTGTTGCATGCAATTATCCCTTGTCTGTATACACAAATTGTGGTAGCATGAACTCTGAACTCTGAACTATATATGTTACATTGTTAGTCTGCCATTGTCATACATGCATAATGTTCACATGGCATTACCTGCATACATCATGGTCATATCATAATCAGTTGTTCACTGTGCACCACTTGGGTTATTACAATCTTGTTCCTTTACTTTTTGGCACTACCATCCCTACATCCATCAACATTTTAATGAAATGTTTTTTACACTTTGTATATCTGCTTGTCTTTGTTCATTTTATGCAATCCCTATATTATACTTCAAATTTCCTAAATTTACTTGTCTCTCATCCTTTTTTACTATTGTAAGCAAAAAAATTATCACTATAGTGCTCACCATATCCATAAAACATCTGGCCCTTTATTGCTATAGGCCCTAACAGTCACACTCTGAGATGCCAGTATGATTAGTAGGGTTACTAATGAGGTAAGCGAACTATGAGCAAACCTGCTACCAACGTACTATCGGCTGAGCAAATCCAAGGCCGTTCCTAAGATTTCCATAAAAGAATGGAATTATAGGCCAAAAAATTAGCATATTTTGTCAACCCTAGTGTGTGTACGGCTACTACGACGAGCGAGTGTAAAAGCGGACCTTTTCCTGTTGCGAGGGGGGTTCGTCCAAACTGTCAAAATGATATTACGTAATCGCTATGCACATGTACATGTATTGCATTGAGAGGAGTGTTAACATCAGTATTATAATAATCACAAGGGTTGACAACAAATACTTTTGTTATGTTGCTATTAGCGATGATATCTCTACACATGCTGACCTTCAGGTTGATGGTTACCATGGTTGTTGAGTTTTGCTCATTAGTTATCCTCATTCATAATACATTGCTGGGAGAGATAACGATCAGTAGTACATGAACTACAAGGGTTTACTTACCTACATATTAATACATTTCCACATGCAAAAATTCAAGTTCATTGATTTTATGGTTATTGAGTTATGCTTCTTCAAGAAGAAGAAGATGGAAAACATGGCAAAATGTGAAAAGCACTTTTGAACATCAACCAATTTTAGTATACCGGTTATTTTTCACACATTCTTCACCTTGATATGAAATCAACTTCAAATTGAAAGTGAAAATGAAGAATATCCTTATATATGGGATAGACCATAGCAATCCAGTACTACTGCACTGTGTGATATTCATACATGAATGGGAGATCAAGCCTCAGAGGTATAGGCAGAGAAAAACATGATTGATGATCTCTTTTGTGTCTTTGGTATCTGGTCAATAGTATATAGTTTACTAAAATTTTAATAGTCATTAGTATATACTTGAAAGAGAATACAGGATAAAAATAGATACATATTGACTACATATCTGAGACTAAGCATATCTGGAACTCATAATTGTAGTTATTCTAACATGTCCAACATTGACCTTGCTCTTCAATCATATTTACATCCCATCTACATCGCTATCTGTGTAATGAGTAAGGGTAATGCAGCAGTAATAGTTATATATTAATAGCCGGAATATCTACACACAAAATATCATAAATTATGATTTCACAAAGTTACCTTGGATTTGATAGAACACCCTCACACCCTTTCGACTGGCAGGTCGATTGGCGTTCTTTCTTCCTTCAAACACTATCTTTGCTGCTCTCGAAGAGATAATTATGGGATCAGGAACATTTCGTTTGCAAAACCTGCCCAGTGATCTGTTGCTAATACCATCAAAGAATTGGATGTGATCTCGTCGACATGGAGGTCTGCCGTTGATTCCATATACTGAACTGTCTATTTCAAATACAATAACCTTCTGAGCAGGTACATCTTGCATTGTCCATTCACAGAAGAAGTCTTCCTGTGGATAGCCATATGGCCATCCAGGACTCTGAAAGGTTCCATTAGTCCCTGTAAGTATCCCTCCACAGCTAACAGAGCATGTGAGTCCATTGCTATCTAGTGTTAAGCCATCCTTACAATCACAGAAATATGAGCCATTAGTGTTAACACAGATATGTTCACATCCATGGTTGTCTGACAAACATTCATCAATGTCTGTAGGAAAAAAATGCATACTATAGCCATATAGGGCTGAGGAAAACACAAAATGCTGTGATAGATACAGCATGTCAAAAGTGTAGGGGGAGAGAGGGGGTTGGGGCTCAGTGTTCATAAAGTGGGGAGCTATGGATATGGTTTACTAAAGACAACTACATTCACCCTGAACATCCTGTTCTATCTACTCTTATTCCTTTCATAGTAATAATGGATAGTGTAATATACCTGAGCATGTAAATCCATCACTGTTTAGAGCATATCCATCATAACAGCTGCATTCAAATGAAGTAAATGTATCCTTACAATTGTGCTCACAGCCCCCATTGTTAACTTCACACTCATTATCTGTGACAAAATATTAGATCATTAGAATTTCAGCAGTGTAATAGTTTCTGAGCTTACCTGATTCTGTTAGTTTATAGACAATATTCACCCAAGGACTATTTGGGGAGTTTAAACAAGCAACTTCTTTTGCATTCCCTCTAACTGTAGCAGCATGATTTGCATATAACCCCCCTTCAGTAACAAATCCAATAGTAGCAGCACCAGAAAACCCCAGATCTCCACACTTATATGTGAAAACAGCAAATGATTGCTCAAAGTCTGAAACCAATATCCCCTGAAATGTGTTGGTCTGTAGGATCAAGAAGTAATCAGTTTATGTGAACTCTCTATACATATGAAAACGATGGACATGATATACAATATAAACATACTTACAATATTGACATCACCACCAAATTGTGGAACACCATCCCACTGTGCAACCAGGAGCCATTTTCCATTAAATTCAATCTGCATATGTTCACTGATTACTGAATCAATTCTTGATAAAATGGACTGAGATGTCACATCAGTGTGGACTTCATAATTGATTTCACCTATTCCACGAGATATGTCAATATCAGCAAAGAATGGTGCCACTACAGATATACTACTGAATTCGTCGAAATGAAATGGGGAAAATCCATCAAATAAGTCAAAAGTGAAGTATCCATTGGTTCCCACCTACACACACAAAGACAGTCAACATCTCAGTGTTACCATACTGTACCATAACAATATTTATGAACGTACGTTGACACTAGATAGGATTTGGTCACCATAAGGGAAGGTTACGTGAATGGGAGCTGAGAGACCATCATCAAGAGCTGGTACAGATTGTGTTTGGACTGATTCAGTTGAATTAAGCTCAATATATTGCATTGTAGTTGTTACAGTAGCTGAGGATTAGAGAGCAGAGTAGTTACTTGTTGTATACTACAAAGTTCTTTCAAACCACCATTCTTGTATTGGTAAGGGAAATGCAAATCTTATTTCATACTTCAGGGATATTTCATCTACAGAGTAAGGTGACTTACTGGTATTTGGGTGGCAGTTGGTGAGTGCAATATCATCACAGCAGTCGCCAAATGCGTAGCACAAAGAATCACAATAACAGGAAACAGGAATTGTATCGGAAGTGACTTTACACTCTCCATCGATACAACATCCATCAAAAGCAGCATCCACACAAGAACCTAGATGTCAGATACTAGGATTGATTCCTGGTTCTTTTCTATGCATTCTATTTTATTGCAAATGGAAACCTGTATGCTAAAATTGGGTTTATTAAATCCATCAAAGGCTAGTCCTCACCTGTGTTTTTCACTTTGAGAGGGGAGTCACACTCTTGTACGGGCAGAGATGGATTGTAACAATATCCATTGTGTTCTGTATATTCAGGTGGGCAAGTATCAATGCACTCCAGCGTATAAGCATTGCGAAGGTTGACACAGGCATCACAAAAGTTAGAGCCGATTTTAGCACAGCCTCGAGCACACTGATCATGACATTTAGTGGGAATAGTCGCAACTGAATCTGGAGTGTGTGATACTCCAAAGAATTGGAATCTAATATCACTAATTTCTATTACTGTTTCAGTACTGCCTGAACTGACAGAAAGGCTCCAATTACCAGCTGGATCTTCTCCCCAGAACATCACTGACATGAATGGCCATTCAATGTACCCACTGGCTTCATAATCTCTAGGTCTCTGCCCTAGTAGAGTTGACGTGGTTCCAGATGGTGAGAGAAGCTCTATCTCTATGTCTCCTCTTCTTCCAATATTGGCAACTTCGACAGACATGCGAACAATAACGTGTTCAAGGTATTGGATGTGTCCAGAATATTGAATTTCAGCAGCAAATTTCGATGTGAAAGTAGATGATCTGTTTATAAATAGTAAACAAGAAAATACAGACACCTAATATGCATACAAAGCATTGTTGAAGCTTTTCATTACCCAGAGTCAGTGGTTGGAATTATCGTCTGTTCTAATTGAGGAGGTACATTGATCCAGTTACGAGCTCTTGTCACCATGGCCTCCGCATCCATTACACCAAATCCATATTCACGACTAACTTGTAGACCTGCTCCATTTATTGTAATTGAACTATTCACAGATTCAGTCAATCCGGGATTTGATGTATACACAATCAAGTATTGGACATCTCTCCAGGTCAAATTATAGCTAAAAGAATAAACCATACACATGTATTACACACAAGAATGGTACAGACTATAGTGGATGGTATTCTGAGATATAAATGCAAATCTAGCAGCAGGGAAGGACAGGGATGAATGTTGATCATGTTCCTACGAATGGGATTGCAATTCCATCCTACCAACTGTCAAATAAACCTCTAACTTTTGTGGATAGTTAGTTGTATGTATACATCTATATATGTCAAAAGCTATGTCTTAACAGCTCTATAACTAGTATACTTACTTTACTTCAAGAGCTAGAGCAATTATTCCTGAAGCCATAGGAGTAGCTGCACTGGTTCCCCCAAAAGAGGATGTACATTCTCTAGAGATGTCTGTTGTACTCTGTGGTAGAAGTAGTTATATGAAGATGCTATTTCGAATTGAGAGGATTATAATAATTGTCCTACCACAGCAGAATATCCTGTTGAATCTGTAACATAAGTGACGACCATTTTTGCAGAGCATGGTTCATCAAATGGGCTGGGTAGTCCATCCACTCCAATAGCACCAACAGAGATTGTGTACATACTTGATGCATATCCATCAGCAGCACAGTCATCCTCCTCTCCTCCATTACCATTAGCCCATACAAATATAGATCCTTTTCCATCACGCCCCTTAATATAATCAATTGAAAGTTTCTTACTAATTTCAAACATATTGAAATGTAACTTACTTCTTTCACTCCATTCTGTAGAGACATTGATGTAAGATACCCTGGTCCTTCAACAATTGAACCTGAATCAGATGGTCCCCAGCTGTTGCTATAGATATCTACAGTATCTCTTGCATAACTTAGACTTCTTTCTTCATTCAGATCACTATTAGCTCCTAGCAGTGCAATTCCTGCATGTAAAGTGGCTTTGGTTACTAAAGGCATAAGGATATGGCAGTTAAGATTAAGATAGCTAGTTAATTCTCTATAATTATAATGATGGTGAGTTGGCTGTTATTAATACCCTCCTCCACAGTACTCATGGCATTGTATCTCCCAAATAAGCATCTTATGCTCATGTTTTTATGCATGTAAATGTATACTTACCACCCAAATTGGAGTTATATGCTATTCCTACACCACATGTTCTGCCATCCTTAGCACTTCCAATAATACCACCACAGCTGGTGCCATGCCATGGAAAATGGTTTGATGGATCTTGGTCATCGTCAATAAAGTCATAAGATGCTTGAAGAACCTGTGCATAAATAATAGTGAAATAATACACGGCTTGGATTAACTAAAGTTAAGTCTCACATACATAGTTATCCCATAAGTCGTCATGTGTATAGTGCAGCCCTGAAGGAAAGAAAATTGACGCAATAATTATTCGGGCTCTGTCTTAGTTCTACATTATGTCAATATGTACCATCGTCCACAACAGTCACAGTAATATTGCATCCAGTGAGTCCCTGCAACCAAGCCTTCTCAATATTCAAATCATTTCCTTTGAATTCATCTCCATACTGCCCTGAGTTCAACTACAAAAGGATGAAGGGGATTGAAACTAGGCATTTCATGAATATATGATATTGTAATAGGTGAAAGACAAAATTCTATGTATATAGCAATCACTAAATAAGTACCTAAACCTAACTTTCTGGTATATGCAGTGTTGATTAGCTAAGCTTATATCTGAAAAGCTTCTCCTCCAAATACATTTTCACAAATATGAAATGAATAACAAACATACTACCTGCATATGACACTACAGCTTACCAGATTCCACTGACTCTGAAACTGAGGATCATGAGGGACAGTGTACGACTTTCTCACCCTAGGCCTGATAACCTGCTGCTCAGCAAACCCGATCTAAATGGTTTTGGCATATTAGCTAAGGCCATGTTGCCAAAAAATGAAATAACTTACATATCGCTCAGAGTGTAGTTTTTCACTTTTAAGTGTGTAAGGTGAGTCAGTTCTTAGATTCCTTTCTTGCAGCACAAAGTGGTAGATGCCTTCCAGTCCACTAATCTGGATATTAAAATTTGTAGTGCAGTAAAAATTGCACAGATATAGCGTTACACCATTAATATGTACACACCCTGCCAAGATTCCGGAATCCATGTTTACTGGCTATCTTATCTGCCATTTTATCGCCACCTTCAACAATCTCTACAGCCCAGCTAGAAGTATATCTTTCACTTTCTCTCTCCTCCATACGGTGCAAGTACAAATCCTGATTTTTGACGCTTCCCTCTGCCGCTCGTAGGAGAAAAGCAACGGCAAAAGAGCCAAATAGAGCGTACATAGTCGCGTAGTTCTGCATTGTTGTCCTACAGTAATACTCGGAATGTAAGCTCAGAGAGCTGGAGCGGTTTTATAACGGCACCCGCCTACACAAATTTACCGTCTGCTACCAATTTTCCGCTTTGTATACTTACGGTCTAGTATTTGATCATATCCGGGTTTATCCAACCTTTCTAGGTAAGTCTTTCACTCAGGATGCACAAACAAGGAAGTATGGAAATACCCCATGGCCAGTGCTGTGGGTGGGTGTCTCAAATGGTGTTATGTAAACAAAACAGTTGATTCACTAGTGCCGATTCGACTAACATGAGCTTATTGGTTTTGAAAACTTCAAACTTACACAAAGCTTTTATAGTGACACATTTGAGCCTTTGGTGTTGGCTCGTTTATTTTTCTTGCTTATACACATGTTACATGCATTATTATTATTATTATTATTATTATTATTATTATTATTATTATTATTATTATTATTATTATAGGAAATGCCATCTGGACCCATGGTCAAACACCACTCGAACATTTTATTGATGATTTGAATACTGCACATCCCACTATTAAATTCACGGCCGAATGGTCGCACACACACACGAGGTTCTTTCCTGGACACTGCAGTCACCTTGACTAATGGTATTCTCTCTACAGATCTTCACACCAAGAGCACTGATATCAATCAACATCTTCATGCCGTTTGCATATAGACGCCCAAAGAATCTACATGATTTATTTGTCCATGCAAACTTGAAACCATCTCACTTAGAACCAGCTAGGGGCAGCTCTCCATGTGAAAGTAAACGCTGCTTAACTTGCCAACACATTCGCAGTGGTACTTCTGTACAGAGTACTGTTTCCGGACGAACTTTTCGTGTGCGTGCAACAGCAAACTGTAAAACAAGCAATGTAGTATACCTCATTGAATGTAGTCTATTTCGTGTACAATACGTTGGTGAGACCCGCAATGCCCTTCATATTCGGATGAACGGACATCGTGGTGATATACATCACAGACGCTTGGACAAACCAGTTTCTGATCATTTTAACAGTTCAGACCACAATTTACAACACTTATCCATCATGGTTCTAGAAGTTATGAGAAGTCAGAATGAGGATATACGAAAAATGAGAGAGAGTTTTTGGATATTTCACTTATAATCCCTACATCCAGGAGGCTTAAATCTCGGTCCTTAATTTTAGTTTAGTTAGGTTTGTTGTTGTTTAGCTACCTTCCCATTACTAATTGATTTGCATTAGACTCTCTCCTTCCCCAGAGCAGACAGTCTGGCTGGTGAAACTAGATTTCAACAACCTCGCCCACATCTACATTCTCCTAGCCCACACCTCTCACCCACGTGGACGAAGGATCTAGTTACGCAATAAGAAACGCTGGGGTATTTCCTTGTCGCACGTACGAAGTCCTTGCCATTTCTGCTTTGCATATTACGGCTTCAGTATTTTATACACCTCTGCCTTTATCCCAATTCCCAGGAAAAATATGTGCTGTTACGCTAGGTATTTCCAAACTTCCCTTGTCCCACGGTTTGATTGATTACGAACGCGGGAAAGGCCCGGTAGGAAGTCCTCGCCATTTCCGCTGCAAACAGCTGTTACTATCTTGATCATCCGCCTTTGTTCGAATGTACATCCTGGGAGATAAACTTCCCAGGAATTAGGACAAAGGCGGATATGATCAAATACTTAACAGCAGTTTAGGTGCTATTTTAAACTCTCACCCACAAAGGGAGATAACGCAAGGATTCACCGCAATTACTAACTTAGCGTATTAAAGTGAAATTCTGCAATATCAACTGTGACGTCTACCATTCGGTCTCTTTTCATCTCCACTGACGCAAAATCTGGCTGTCTCTGGTCTACTAGTGCTGTTTGGTTAAACTGGAGGAAAACATATTTGTGAACTATACGGCTATCTAGCATCCACAATGAACAAAATTGCGATAGATGCTGCACAAAATAATACGTGCATCATTGAAATGCAAGGCTGTGTAAGGACTGGTACATATAACGGTATATTAAGCTGGTATTGCTCAATGAGTTACACATGAGAACATGATTCTACCAAGGACGCTTCTTCGACAGATTACATCTTACCTCTGCAGAAATAATTCATATGCAATACCTAAAGACAGGGGCGTAAGATGCTTTTACATGGGGGGGGGGGGCTGACCTTGTGGTAGTCGAACCAGGCTAGGGTGGTCTGAAGCATGTTCCCCCAGGAGAGTTTTGTTAGTTGTATGCTCTGTCAATTCTGGTGTATTCTCAGAAAATATTTAATTAAATAGATAGTTCATGGTCTTTTCCATAAACTTGCGGGGGGGTCATACATTAGTGGGTACATGAGGTATGCTCCTAGACGCTTATAATGATCCAGAGATTGTGTTACGAGGGTCTGAACACAGTGGGTTCTAATGTAGGGCCACAGAAGAGCATTAACGAGCTCGAGCAATGTACATAACCCAAACCAAATTTCAGTTGTGAATATCATTACTTATTACTTAATTAACAGTTGAGCAATAATGATATTCACAAAGGAAGTGTTGCGTGACGGAATTAGTTGCCTAAACTCAAGCCAATAGGCATGTGAGTGCCATCCTGGACTCTGATGAATGTCAACCTTGATATGAGAAATATATTCAAATCTATTCGGGATATTTAAAGTGAGTTTAAGGTTAGTGGTTAAATTTTATTTTCCATGTTCAATCTTTTATAATGTTAAATCGATATTCCCAGAAACCAATCTGTTCACTGTGAGTTTAAGGTTAGTGGTTAAATTTTTTTCCATGTTCAATCTTTCATAATGTTAAATCGATATTCCCAGAAACCAATCTGTTCACTGTGGACATTTAATAAGTTCCCTCCTACCTGCTGCATGACCTTGGACATATAGATCTAGTACCCCCTCCTATTTGCCGCCCTCACTTTAAAGTAAGTCCCTTGATAATATATTGGCCACTTCACTGTGGAAATTCAGTAAATCTATTTACCACCTCACCGTGGGCATTTAGAATATCCCTTCCTATTTGCTGCCTAATATGCCTTAGTCTGGTATCCAGACCTTTTCAGCTAATATAGTAGCTGAATGCTGAGCATTTTGGTGTGCGGGAGCAACCCAACTCAAGGGCGTCAGAAGGCAATTTCAATCAAACCGAAGGGTAAGTTCCTTACATTATAATGCAATTTGGAAGTCTCCACTTGATGATACTAATTTGAAGTGTAGCGGCCAATGGTTGTCGTGGCACTGCTATAACCAGTGCAATCACTTATCAGCCGCAAAGCAGCTGCGGGTGCAGTTCCCCCCTCCTGTGCAAGGTGCGAGAGCTCAGGCTTTGTAACAGTGGCAGAGAGCCCAGGTAGGTACATAAGGCAATCACATCATGGCAGCCAAAACCCACTATTTCGGAGTCTGAGGCAGTGTCCAGATGTTTCAGGATCTTGTCAGTTGTGATGGACATTTTGAGATGGAACTATAGCCACCAGTGTCCCTCGTAATATAGTGGTATTGAGACCAAAATGTAGAAACACATGAACAAACTTGTAAACTTGTATATAGTTTTTAAAAAAATGTTGTCTTCTTGAAGGTATGTATTATAGCATATTGTGAATATACATGTAGGTGGATGGGTTAATATATACAGAAGTGATACAAGACTGCCACACAAAGTACGCAATGTAGACCACAGGTACAGAAGATTACTCAATTCCAATCCTCAGTCATCCAGTTGGCAAAGGAGAGCTGTTCCCCTCCAGATCCAATACTTAAATGGCTTAGTTGGGTAGTATGTAGTTAGTGGAGTGGCCTGTAGTTAAGAGGGTACCTCATCTAGCATTGATCTTGTACACTGGACATACATACTCCCCTCTGACTACATCTTCTTTCTTAGCTGGAGGGGGAGAGGGTATGATAATAATGTAATGTACATGTAGTATGGCATCATCATCTTACCAGGTTTGAGCCAAATCACAGGCATTAATTGGGTCGTGGAGCATCTTGGGAACCTGTTCAGTAAGCACACCTCTCTAGGGACAGAGAGAGGTAAACACAACATCCATCACCTTCATAAAAAAGGTTCAGTATCTAGAGACTATATAGCACAAGAAAAAAGGTTCAGTATCTAGAGACTATATAGAGGTTCAGTATCTAGAGACTATATAGCACAAGGAGGTGATAATTATAAGGGAGGATGCAGGAGTGGTAGTGTAGCCATTCAATGTAGGAACAGCATATAATTGTCAGTCTTCAGTCCTGAAGGAGCCTAAGGAAAAGTAGCTAGCTGAAGGACTCTTGTCCCAGTGTCCCAGGAGAGTGTCTAGCTAGTGAAGATCTCTTAACTATTAGAGGACCATTCAATGTAGGAACAGTATAGTAACCATTGTTGAAGAAGCCTAATAAAAATGGCTAGCTAGTGAAGAACTCTCTTACTTGTCCCAGTCCCAGCCAGGTCCATCCAGATATAGGCCCTTCCCATACACCTATCGTCAGGAGGTTGGGTACAGTCGTTGGTGGAGAGGACCTCAAATGTCAGTTTGTAGATGGGGATGTTGTATTTACAGGCATAGTTCTGCATAGCTCCTATCAGAAATACCTGCACACACACACATGCACACACACACACACACACACACACACACACACACACACACACACACACACACACACACACACACACACACACACACACACACGCACGCACGCACACGCACACACACACGCACACACACACACACACAGTATACTTCATACACTTCTGACCACTCGAGACTAACCTGAATGAAGTAAAACCCAGATATCCCAGAAGAGAGCTGGTTTATTATTGTCCATCTAGTCCTGTAGGAACTTCAGGTAGTGCAGAAGGTCACTGATGTAGCTACCGAGGGGCAAGAGGGACGGAGGGAGAGGGAGAGGGAGGGAGGGAGAGAGGAAAGGAGAGAGAAGAAAGATGATAAAGGTGTCCTGATTAGAGAGGTTCCATTGTAGTATTGACCTTGAGAGGGAGGAAGAGTAAGGGCTCCTAATTAGAGCGTGTATGAACAATCTTTCAAGAGATGCTGAAAAAGGCAAGGCAACAACAACAACACAACAGAAAGGCAAAGCAACACAACACAACTCGCCCGAAACAGTAGTGCAGAAGGTCATTGATGTAGCTACCAAGGGGCAAGATGGATGGAGGGAGAGGGAGAAGGAGGGAGGGAGAGAGATGATAAAGGTGTCCTGATTAGAGAGTTTCCATTGTAGTATTGACCTTGAGAGGGAGGAAGAGTAAGGGCTCCTAATTAGAGCATGTATGAACAATCTTTCAAGAGATGCTGAAAAAGGCAAGGCAACAACAACAACACAACAGAAAGGCAAAGCAACACAACACAACTCGCCCGAAACAGTCATTTTTTCAAAGAAAAATTGGCTGCCTCGGGTGGGACTCAACCCACGACCATCAGCTGTAAGTAAACAGGAACCTCACTAATCAGCTACTACTTACCAAGTACTTATATGGTGGTGTCCTAATTAGTGATGTTCTGATTTCAAGGGTTTCTGCTACACACATCCGCTCCTAATTAGAGCCTTTATGTAAGTAAACAGGAACCTCACTAATCAGCTACTACTTACCAAGTACTTATATGGTGGTGTCCTAATTAGTGATGTTCTGATTTCAAGGGTTTCTGCTACACACATCCGCTCCTAATTAGAGCCTTTATGTAAGTAAACAGGAACCTCACTAATCAGCTACTACTTACCAAGTACTTATATGGTGGTGTCCTAATTAGTGATGTTCCAATTTCACACACATGGAAATTAGGTCAGCACACCATTGACATGTCCACTTCAGGGAGTCCTCATTGAATGCTTCTACTGTATATGTATCCACAAGTATATCTACCATATCCTCCTCTCCCTCTGTACAGCAATGGCTAGAAGATCTGGATCAGAGCCTACCTGAATCCTCCATTTCTCCCTTCACTCTCACTCTCCCTCTCTCTCATGTGTCTGTGGTCATGACTGTTGTATTGTTATTTGTTGATATCGTGTGAGAAATTGAACACAGATTAAGTGCAAATGTATTAATTATTATTGCTTTCCATGAGCATTGTTTGCACACTTCACAGTGAGATTGAGGGATTTCGCATCAGAGAAAATGGCCCCTGAGGAGAGACTAGCATGGCTCCCTACCACTCCAGTAGTCCAGGACTCGGCTCTGTCAACAGCCCCAGTCCTCACAGTCTCCTAGATTTCTGAGAGACACTCCTGGCAAGATCTTCAAGGTAGCTTCTATCTTGTAAAATAGCTTGTTGGCTATGTATGGTAGCTTGTACAAAGCATGTTAATTATGTACTTTAGCTTGACCTGTGCACTAGGCTCATACACACATATGTTAACAGTTCATCTGCCATTCATTTCATCTTCTATCTCCCTCCCTCCATCCTCTCCTCACTGTCGTCATGATTGTCCTATTGTATATTGTGTGAAAAATTTATATACTTTGTAATAAGTGATGTCCCCAATATGGGATGTGATACTATATATGCAACCATATCATGTGGTGATTCGTGTATGATTCGTCGATGATATGAGGTGGTCCACATGTTGATGTAAACTGATAAATGCTTCCCAGTGGTTGGTGGTATATGTAGATATACAGATTGACTAGCACTGATCTTCAGTCCTCATATACATTGTTCTGTTGTGTAGTATACTCTCGTTGAAGTAATAATGTAAGGTATATAGCATTGTTAGTGAAACCAAATTCTGTCCTTCACTGTATTATACTGTGTACATTGTGTGGCATACTCCTTACAGCTTATGGGAAGAGTAAGACCGCCAAAGTGCCTACCGTCCCTACCGTCCCTAGTGGTGATGCATGTGTTCACAGTCAGGGCCAGCATTAGCTGATGAGTACCCTCTTTACCTATAGCACCATTGCCAGGCAACCATAGCCTCTTTAGGGTAGAGTTGAGATAGAGCGCCTGAGGTAGGGTTACTGCTCCAGCATCACTAATATTGTTATTAGACAAGAACAGCCTCTCCAGGGTAGAGTTGCAATGGAGGACCTGCGCTAGGGCTTTTGTTCCAGCATCACTAATAGTGTTATTAGACAAGTCTAGCACCCTCAGAGTAGAATTGTAATGCAGGGCTTGAGCTAGGGCTATAGTTCCAGCATCGCTAATGCCCTTAACATTCAAAAGAAGTGACGTGATGTGATGATACTCAAGAGCTACACCCAGTGTTAAAGCATTGAATTTATCTATTTCTTCTGCAGATGTGTGTATCCAGGTTACTCTATTCCAGTCTCTACTGTTCTTCATGTTAGGATGATCCTTGAACATGTGCCTCAGATTAACTACATCTTCTGAACATTCCACACAAAATAACAATTCCTCAAGCTGTAGTTTTGAGTAGTGTTTCTTCTCCAGCAGTCTGGGGTAGTGGTGTATGGCCTCAGTCAGTTCTATAAGTCCTTGAGCACTGAATGTAACATGGCATATTCTGATACATTGCAGTGTGGTATTCCTTGTGATGAACTGTACCAGAGACCTTGTGGCAGCAGTGGTGAATGTACACCTACAGTCAATATCCAGACTCTCCAGTGGTAGAACTATATTGTTACTTAAACCTTCACTAATAACCTCCATACCACTGTCACTTACATGTGTCTATATATCCAGGAACCCTAATATTTATACAAAATTCCTTCAGAGATGTATATAGCAGATGATAGCAATTTACACATAGCCTTACATGTGTTGGTTCCTAGAGTGGTACCATTACGACTTGAACTAATGATCAGTGCTTCCAATGAAGAGAAAGAAAGGTCACAAGATATATTGAAGGCGGACTTTTTCACTTGTAACTCCAGTATGCGTAGTGTAGAAAGGGATGGTATGGATAGAGAATTGCCATTGTCAGGAGTGTTTAAATAATGTAATTCCTCAACATTGGAACTGAAGCCATTTACTAAAATATTCATATTTTCTGATGTCATTGATGTAGTCTTCACTGCTACTCTGTAGTCACTATTACTGGTTTTAGATCCACTTACAAGCATATGCAGTTTCTCTTTCTCTGTGTCTCCATCAAATGTCAATGACCATTTGCTATCACTGTGTGCAATGCAATAGCCAACAGAATAACATTCCAATGGAAATATCGTGTTGGTGAAGGTAAAGCTTGCTGTGTAGTTGTGAAATAATGATTGGAGTAGCCCACCGTTCTGGGCTTCAAACAGCCAGTTGGTATGATGTGTATTAACATATAAATCAGGTCTCATTGGATTGCAATATTGAGTCTGCCTTGACTCAACTGTAGGCTCTCCAAGTAAACTTCTCAATTGATGATGAGTTACTTTATTTAGTTTTGTAAGTCCAGCAAGAAACCTCAGCACTACTCTCAATCTACCATCTTTGTGTCTCTGAAAGTGTTCTAGTTGCTTTGCTGGTGACATGGTAGAGATGAGAAAAGCAGCTAGAAACTCCTGAAATGTCAGATGAAGGAAATTGTGGGATGTTTTCTGTCCGTCCATAAACAGCTGAGAAACAGACTGCATGAGACCAAGTGTTTCAAAATCATTAGGTATGTCAGGGAATATCAATTGTACACTTTGTTCACCATCACATTCTCTGCGCACTCCATCATAAGCTATCTTGCTGATGACAAGCATTTGACTGTACACATCTCTTGGTAGGTCTTCAAAGGACTAACACTACATTTCTGATATTCTGTATGTCCACAAAGGTAGCGCAGCAGTAAGATTCGAGTTAAAGATTCATAGAGTTCAGTTAGAGTTGTTGGTAGAACCCAGTTGCTCTTCATGCTCTCTCTGTATATACTAACAACTATGGCAGCATTCAGAGGAATGTACATGCAGGCCTTTATCTGTGGATATTTACCAATGTATGCCATTACATCATCAATATTCTTCTTTGCTTCTTCACTCACTTTATCCGGATCTCCCACACTCAGGTCAATGGATGTCTTCTTACCCTCTCCTGTAAACACACTTGTGACATACTTTGTGATGTTCTTCTCTGTGAAACTCAATATTTCTACATGGAGAAATATCCTGTGCTTAAAATGTGCTAGTAAAGCACCAGTTGCCCATGGTCGACTTGTAATCATTATGGTAGCATGCAGTAACAGCTTGCCAAGAATGAGCTGTAAGAAAATGGAGGGCTCCTTTCGTTGATAGTCAGAAAGTTCATCAAATCCCTCTAAGATTAAAAGAGTGTCGACTCCAGATGTGGATTCCAATTCTTCTACAACAGCCTCACACACACTCTCTGAGGAGTGATAGATAAGCTCTCTCAGACTCTTGGCTTTGCTCATTCTTTCATCTCTCAGTTGGAGCAGCAGCACTAACTGATACTGCTGACCAATCTCTCCTCTCTCCCATCTCCTACAGAACTCCCATGCAAATGTGGACTTCCCCACACCTGGAGCACCCTCCACTAGTACAACCTTTTCTGAGGCAGTGAGTGGAGGCAAATCTCGGACAATATCATCAAACTCAATATTTGTCTTTTTCTTCATTATGACATCAACATTATCATCCTCTACCATAGCCCTCGTGTACTCATCTGCTTCCATTTTACTTACACTTTCCCAATCAATACAAGCCAGATTAATGAATACTTTTGAAGGGGTAGGTGGCCATTTGAGGACATTAAGATTCTTTACAATTCTGCATTGCCTGTAAGTGCTTTTGACATAATCGACAATGGTGCCCATAAAGTGAATTCTCTTTGTGTATTGCCTGCCACTGCTACTATTCATGGATAACAGCTCAGAATATAATTTATATAGCAAGTATGATGTCCCTGGAGGAGGAGGACAAGATTCTATGTTAGAACTTCTTTTTGACTGAGGGTGGTTTGTCTGAGGTTGACCGTTAGACATGTATGACTGACTGTTCCAATGACCACCTACTACCCCTTCCTGCAGAGGTGTAGTAGGTCTAATTGGAGCTAATGTATGTGGAAAATTGGCATACGGATGAGGTGTGTTTAGATAAGCTGATGGATATATGGGCATTTGGTGAGGATAATACATAGAGGGGGGTGCCCAAGCAGCCCTATCTGGTGGTTTCCCTGCTGATGAGTGAAGAGGAATATGATCACTATCTGTTAGACCACTAATCAGTGTGGGCGGCTGGTAATCATCCCCAGATTGTGTCCCCCTCAATGGTGTCTCACCCATCACTTGTGTGGGGGTCCGATTCTCCCCATGTGGTGGCCCACTCACTGCTTTCTGACCCATCATTGGTGCAGGGGGTTGGTCATTCTCCCTATATGGTAGTTCCCTCACTGATATTTGTGTGGGGAGCTGGTGATCTTCCCCAACTTGTGTTCCCCTCAATGGTGTCAGACTCATCATTTGCGTTGGGGGCTGGTAATTCTCCCCATGAATTGGCCCCCTCACTGGTGTCTGACCCATCATTTGTGTGGGGGGCAGGTTATCATCGTCATATTGTGTCCCCCTCAATGGTGTCTCACCCATCATTTGTGTTGGGGGTCGATAATTCTCCTCATGTGGTGGCCCTGCTTTCTGACCATTATTTGTGCAGGGGGTTTGAAATTCTCTCCATATGGTGGTCAATGGTGTCTGCTGCATCATTTGTGTGAGGGGCTGGTAATTCTCCCCATGAATTGGCCCCCTCATTGGTTTCTGACCCATCATTTGTGTGGGGGGCAAGTCATCATCTCCATATTGTGTCCCCCTCAATGGTGTCTCACCCATCATTTGTGTGGGAGGTTGATAATTCTCCCCGTGTTGTGGCCCCTTCACTGGTTGCATATCCATCATTAGTGTGGAGGACTTGTAATGTCCACAATGTAATGGTCTCCTCTGAGACCGTCTACACAATGGGTCACTCATTAATGAGAACTGATAATACTCCTGACCTAATACACCCCTGGTCCTGCAAGATGTGCTACCAGTTGTCACTGATGTCATGTTAGGATTTCCTCTACTATTTGTTGTCATCTGACCCATCTTTACCATTGGGTAGGGACGTTCCCCACCTAAAGACAAATGCTGTTGGGTATCGAAAGCTGGATCGGGAACGAAAGCTGGATGATGTCGGAAGTCTAAGGATGGAGATATGTACCATGACTCAATGTGTCTGACAAGATCAGGATGATTTACTGATGGAGATCTCAGAGCTGTGACTACGTTACGCCAAGTGAGAGATTTATCTTGTTTCAGTCTCTCTGAAATGATCTCACGTAACTGCTCTTCGCAGGTTCTGTTGTTCAATATTACGAATTTGTGAATACTCTACTCCCAATTGGAGGCCTAGGTCAAAGCATTTTGATGCTACTGGATTGAGAACATTACAGAGCAGTGCTAGGTCATTGATAGTTAGTTCATTAACAGCTGAGTTAGTGGATGAAGATTGAGTTGATTTGTCGGCCATATCTACAAGAAAAAATAAGATGTAGGACATTGTATAGCCTTATATCCAGGCTCTTTCCGGGGGGAGGAGAGAGGGGGGGGGGAGAGAGGGTGAGGGAAAAGAGCCTGGTATACAGTGGAACCTCCGATAATGGACACTCTGAGAAGCGGACAACCTCCGTACAACGGACAAACCACATGCCCCCTGCCGATCGCCGCATTAACTGCGTACATTTTTACCTCCGAAATACGGACAACCTCTAAACTCCGGACAGCGGACAAACGCCATGCCCCGCGTAGATCAATGGTCATAGAAATCAACCTCTGATAACGGACAAAAACACGTGTAATGCAATAGAAAATCTACATAGCTAAACATATCCATCTGCAAACATGCCATCTACTAACTCCTTCATTTTATCTACGTATATTTTAGGTCCATAGAGATGATAGATGCACGGTACTTCTTGTCCATAGCCAGCATACCTGTTTTAACACGTCTCCTGTATTAAACTTCCGCGAAGGCTTTGTTCAATGACGCCGTCTTTGACAACGGCCACTGCGTGCTTGTCAATCATTGGCTCTAGTTTCGCCAATGACTGCATTCCAGTTGTCCTTGTCCGGGTTGTCTTGATGTCCTTGTCCGGGATCTCCAATACGTGCAGTGAGTAAGTTACGACTTGGCTAACCATATTATATGGCGCTTGAAAATGTTGCTGCGCTAAGCGCGTGCAGGTAACCCGGGCACGTGTACGATGGCAGCCTCAAGGAAACGCAATTACTTACCTTTTTAGAAAAGAAAGTTCTTTCAAAAGTGTTAATTTCAGAACTACTCACAATTACCCAAAAAAAAATTAAATTTGCGTATAGAAAACATTATATGACATTTTAAAACAAAACCTCCGAGAAAGGGACAACCTCCGAACAATGGACAAAATGCTTGTCCCCAAAGTGTCCATTATTCAGAGGTTCCACTGTACACTCTATACACAAAGAGCCTGGTATACACTCTGTGCGCATGCACGCAATTGCCATGGAATTCCAGGGCGATAGGATACTGCTAGAATACGTACGTATATTTGACATCACAAGCAGTATGAACGTAGTGGAATGGGACGGTGTCTTACTGTGGGTTTTATCATTCACGTTTGGCAAGAAGCACGGCAGAGACAATAGCCTTGTCGTCCTTGTAACGGCGCTCATTTCTCTTATGGTTGATCAAGACAGCAGTTTGTGAAGTCAGGTCTGTAAAATGTCTTCAGGCCTATCTTCAGGAGGCAGGATGGACTTGAAGAGTATCGCTACTGATGATGATTTTGTTAGTAACAGCCATCTGTTTCTGAGCTGGTAAATGGTAAAATGCTATCAAGAAGTCAAGTAGAATCGTTGTAAATAGTAAATAGGACGATATAATCACTGATGTGCGGTACTTTCCTATACGTCATCTATGATATGTCACACCCAAACTTCTGCTTTTTTAAATCTTAATTAAGTACATGCACATACAGTGTGTACCAGGCTCTTTTCCCTCCCCCCAGAAAGAGCCTGGGTACAAGGCTAGGCATTGTAGCGTGAGTATGACCAAGCAAATGCCATTCAAGCATTGTTTTAGTTTTACTATATAATCAGTCGCAGTTGGCTTGCTCCAATTAGCAAGAAATATACTCAGACATGAGCCCCTAGGTTCCTAAGCCTGAGTTTAAATTATCCATAGCAGTAATGACTTAGTGGTATGTGGTTGTACACTAACACCCCACCTGATAGCTCTACATCTACAACCCACCGGAAAGCTCTACATCTAGGAACTTCAGATATGTAACCAGAAATGGAAAAGCCGAGCACTTTGCACAAACATCGTTTTGAGATATTCATGTTCTTGGATTTTCAAATCAAACCTCCTCACCAGTAATTACAAACCTCAAACTACCTATATTATGGAAAACTGACCTCTGCTTGAAAGTCTGCATGCCTATCTGCAATTAAAACTCATTTTCTAGGAAAAGCATGTAACTTACTCAATGCAATGAACATAGCTTTCTGTGCTGTAGTTTTTTGTGGTCCTTTGTTAACCCTCGGCACGCATGCGCAGGAGGGTCGGTAGTTGGTGTGTCTGTGTGTCTGTCTGTCTATTAAGTCAAATCTCACCTCTGGAGCGTTTTTTCGTCCTGAAAATACTGTCACGTACTCAGCAGGCAAGGAAGGTCAATGGGGTTTTCTCTGAAACCGCTCCGTTCAAAAGTTAGGGCGTCATTTGCTTACCTGTGACATCCTATGAGGGTACTTCAGCGACATTCCGCGCACTTTTTCGACAGTATAGCCTTCTAAGGGTCCTAAACACTACCTGGAATACAAACGAGACTTATAATCATCACACAGAATATATTTAGTTGCTCTTCGCTGTAGGTTCTCAACAGTTGTAATGTCCCTGATAAAGTGGTGGTGCCATAGAGAGAACAATATTGGAATTGAGAATGCCCAAGGGGCAAGTAGAGAACTTTTTTGGTTGGAACACAGTTAACATTATAGAAGCTTCTGCGAATATGATTTAAGATCGTATAGGCTCTCTTGAGCAACAGATCATTATGTGTTGACCAACTCAGATATCTGGACAACAAAACACCAAGGTCTCTGTGAGTTGATATGGTAACTAGTGGATCTCCACTAATGTGGTAGTAAAAACAATGTTGGACTTGGTTTGTGAGAAATATAACACACTTATCCTTGTTGAAATGAAGGTTCCACGCTGTATTCCATAATGTTAGATGATATAAATCAGGCTGAAGTGATAGGCAGTCCGACAGACACGAAATGTGGTGAGCACACTTAGCATCATCTGCAAACAGTAGTAAATCAGAAGAAGATGAAAGTGAAGTGGCTAAGTCATTAATGAAGACCAAGAACAGAAGTGGCCCCAATATGCTTCCTTGAGGGACATCAGAGATAACTAGCAGTGGACTTAAAATACAATTGTTTATTGAAACACATTGAAGTCGATTGGTCAAATATGCTTTAATCCACCTCCACAAACTGCCAGTAATCCCGAAAGACCATAATTAATATAAGAGTTCACTATCGGCCACAGTATCAAACACTTTCTTGAAGTCTAAGTAAACACCATCAGTTTGAGTGTTTCTGTGAATTAAATCATAGACTGCTAGTCTTTCTTCAGAAAGACTAGCAGTGTAGAGTGCTTTTGTTGTGCTTTTGTTGAAAGCCATACTGGACAGGTGACAAGGATTCAGAGACAAAATCTGATAAGTGCCTATAAACAAGTCTTTCTAGAACATTAGAAATTACACAGAGCAATGAAATAGCATCTACAGCAGATATGTCCCCTGATTTGAAAATTGGTGTAATGAGATACATACGCCATTCGGCAGGAATGTAGCTTTGGTGTAGGCTTAAGCTAAACAGATGATGAAAGGGTTGGCAAAGTGTGAGGGCACGGTGTCCAAGAAATCTTGGACTGATTTTGTCACAACCAGCAGCCTTAGAGGGGTCTAGAGAAGTGAACTCACAAAACACTTCTTCCTCAATTGTCACGATATCACTACAAGTGTGCTGTGATATGGGTAAGTCAGTAATGGGTGGTAGAATAAATGAACTCTGAGTGAATAGTGAGTGGAAATACTGATTAATAATGAACAAATCAGATGTGGCTGATGTAGACTCATAAACAGAAACCGGAATTTTGTTGTGACCAGTTATATCATTGAAATATTTGTAGATTTTTGATGGATTCATCGAATCAATTTCAAATGAAGTTTTTGCACAATATATTTTTTTCGTAGAATATTTTCTGATAAACACTGATTTTGTGTAGGATTTTTTGTATTTGCGACGTAGTATGTGAAGACAATTCAAACAATGTCTGATGTCAGAGTTGAACCACTTAGGGCTTTTCACTTTAGGAATTTGCGTATCCATAGCATTTACTGCATCTGTTCTACTCTACTACTACAACACACGAGTGTTGTGCCCGACAGAACAACGCGAGCGCTTTAGAGCGCCGGAGGCGTGGTACGTACGTATTTTGCGCATGAGCACGGCAGAAACTGCGTACTTCACATTGACAAAACAAGACTTCTCCATTCATAGCCTCGTTCCCAGGCCGATTCAAAGCCGCGGAGAAACGGCCTGGTATCGACTATATACCCCTTGGCGTTGCTTCAGCAGACGCTGGAAAATGCCATGTCAATGTATTTTCAACCAAAGATAGGTGGCTGTATCAGCAAAAATTGGTACCTCCTCAAGGGCGGAGACAGCCACTCAAAAGTGGGGGGGGGGGGGGGGGGGCTCGGGGGACTCATAATGTGGAGAAGCGAAGCGACTTGTAAAAATCCTTCACAATGCGCATGCGCAGAAGTACGTAAACCTTAGAGCTCGATCGTTTGAAGATGGCCAATTTCACGACTGAGTGTGGGCGTGCAAAAGATATACGCGGAGCGGGAGTGGGTCTGGGAACGAAGCTAATGCTCTTACAATAATAATATGTATCCTTGTTGCAAAAGTGGGGGGGGGGGGGGGCTCAGCCCCCTGAGCCCCCCTGACCCCCTATTTCTCCGCCCCTGCTCCTCTCCGGGTCGATCGCTGCTCCATCTTTTAATTGGGAGGTGGAGTCTGGGCACGAGACTACTTTTGTGAGGTCTGGCTGGCGAGACTAGAGGTTTTGGTAATTTTACGCATGTCGTTGTAGCGGTGTAGTTTTGAGTCTTACCAATATCGTGTATATAGTGCGTTCGGGAGTTGTGAGTGGTTTTTTATACTGTTAGGGCCTAATTAATAGGCGTGTCGGGGCCACAAACATGTCATTACTATGGTTGTTCTAACGTAGGTAATAGCATTTTTGACCAACACTTAACAAAGGATAAATGTTTTGTAAAAGAAGTAATGGTTACAATAGTTGCATTCTATTACCTGGGTTTGTGGAAGTACCATACCATTTATCTAGCTAGAGTAGAAGTACATCATTATGTTCTGTAACACTAATAATTAGCAACTAATAGGAAAAACTACTGAAGTAGTGTCATCTTCAGCTGATGGCTTGCACACAGTGCTAGTGATGCTAACTCCAAGAACATCTGAGCCTAGTTCACCACTTCCTGAACCAAATGCATCTCCACTTCCCACATATCCACTTCCCACATTAGTTACACCTCCACTACCACTCTGCTCAAATAGGTTTCCCAATTCTCTGCTTCCACTGGAAGTTGACTCATTCATTGTGGCTAGCCAGTAAATTAAATGCTGCAACGAGCAGGCATTGTCATCACTTAGAAGTTCACCAAATGTATAGTCTTCGTTAAGAATACTATAGATAAAAAATGTCATTATAATCCTGATCACAGCAATATATAGATAGTGTGCTAACATATTCAATATTTGCCGTTTAATTTTTAGTGTACAAGCCCGGCACATATTTTAAGTTACACTTAGGTATGCATACTTATGACATGCATATATAGTTGGTTGTTATTCCTGTAATGAAGTACTGTAACACTACTTACAGCTGATCTACTTCATATCTGGACAGCTGAATGGAGCCAAAAGAGCCGTCTTCATCCATATACCTAGAATATGGAGGAGGTTTTAGAGGTCATTAATGAAAACAGTTCTCAGATTAGACTCTAGACAATGTCTTTACACTCTTCTAACTTTGCTAGTAAATATTTGAAGTGAATGCGCACAATATTTCACTATTACACTCTACCGAGTGAATATAACAAGAGTGAAAACATACAGTGTGGCTACACTTCACGCCTGTTAACATTCGGTATCTTCATACATCATATTACGAAAGTGCCTGCTACGTATGCCCCATGCACAAATGTACAACTAGAATGAGATTTTTGAAAGTTTTGTGCTGTGCTTGACAATCGGATTTGTTAAGCAAATTTTCTGTATGCAATATGCCTTGTAATTTATGCATTCTAGTTCACACACACATATGGAATGAAAATGTTTGCTAGGTGTACTCTGCTTTTGATTGCTTTTATATTACCCTTGATATAGGGACAAGCTACTTACTGCACAAATAGGTCTTCAATTCCAAATATCTGAAGGGTTGCTGCAGGAGAACTAAAATTACACGCAATATTTATGACTGAAACTTCTAAACAGTGATTACATACCTGCCTGATAAAGCCGTACCAATGATCATGCACGTAGTGTAGTCATCCCTGAAGTTGAAAAAAAGAATACAGCGCCACAATTAATATTATAGTCTTGAAATGTATCCTCTCAACATAAAATCATTCCTACCACACCACGCAACACTTGAATGAAACTATGTTTTAAAACTTTAGTGAATGTAGGGTCAATTCCTAAAACAATATGCAGTCCACTATTAAGGTGTAGAAACATAGTAGAAAGTGGATACATGTGTTATTGATATTATCAATGGCATTTAGTATCAAATTAAAACAGTGATCAGTGCACATGCTAAAACAACCACTTTGACATATTTTGTCTAATAGTGAGTCATGCAATTGCCTTTTACAAGTGTATACAAACAAATTAAGAAAGCATACAACTTTGAAAAAATAACTCTTCAAAGGTTGTGGTACTGTTTTTCGCTGTTTTAATTTAGTCTACTCACCCTCTTAGAGTAGCAACTGATAGAAAAGTAAATCTGTACAACTAACCTTGTTCGTACTACACCCAAATTCTCAAGAAAAGCAAGGGAGCCAGCTGACAAATGTTGATGGTTGTTAAAGCTATCGTCCCTGTAGAATAGTGCAGTCCTGAAAAGTAAACCTCAGAATATTTATTTTACACTTACACATGGAGTTTGTCCAGTTCAATTTTATGATTATCAAATGCAATCAAACACTTCATCTGCTTCCCATTCGGTACACTGTGGTTTGTTTCAGCAATTTAAGTGTGTGAAAGAATATTATGCAATGAAAACACTTACACATTCAATAAATCATCCCCAACGAAGTCACCATTAAGTGAACACTCAATGTCTCTGCTACACATACAATCTGTATTCATAGAGTAATTGTAACATTTGGAAACATGGAGAATAATGAAACCTATGGTCACAGGGTCACTTTATATACATATACACATACATTGAGAGAGAGGTGGGGGTGAAATATTAACTAGGGTAATGTTACTGTTAGGCTGTTTCAATGAATTGGTGTTTCTAGCTTTCCCATAGGTGGAGGAAGATTACAATAATGGGGGTGGGGCATTTAACAAAACTGTTTGACCTTATAGTGGTGCAAGAACAAATTGCATTTGGGCATTTGGGCACTTTCGAAGGGGAGCAATTAATGTGCACCAAGGAATGTGCGTATTTGCTCCAGGACTCACTTTGTCGGACAGTGTTGTACTAGATGCCCCCCATTTCCACCGACTAAGTTTCTGTTCAGATAATTCTACCTAGAAATCAGCACTGCATTCCCAGATATCTTGCTGGATCTTTCAACACTCCTT
Source organism: Theonella swinhoei (assembly GCA_963970385.1). NCBI lineage: Eukaryota > Metazoa > Porifera > Demospongiae > Tetractinellida > Theonellidae > Theonella > Theonella swinhoei. The sequence continues at coordinate 2,978,245 of OZ019955.1, read as the reverse complement.
TTCGTCATCTTCTTCATGTGCTCATCCAATTACTACCATGTACCACTACAGTTCGGGCACAGGGTCTTGACTTTGTACTCAGGCATCTAACCTGATTAGCTGAGGACTCTATCATGTATGTGTGTGCCCTTGTCTCATGTTGGTATCACTATCACACTAACATGAATAACAACTGTTATTGAAGCAGAGGACACCCAGTTTTGGGATCGGTTTAGCAAGGTCAGGAAACAAGGCCTGTCTGTATCTACCAATGGTCTATAGATGATATTCGAAAGGCGTGGTCAACGTAATATATGCGCACGCGCAATGCGACGCCGCCATTTTGAGTGGCAAAATCCGTACGTGCGCTATCGAGTGGCAAGCGTTTTTGGGCCATTTTTGTGGTGTATGACCAGGAGATTAACTACGCATGGCCGGAAGAAGTATTCCAAATACTGGAGAAGTGCACCAAGGATAGGTATGAGCAGCTGCATTGGGCCTGAAGTAGACGATCCATCATAGTATGTCCTACATATTCCTGCTGCTCCATGTTCAGAGTTACTTCCAGGTGTGGAGTATCCTGATATTTAGAATTATCTTATTGCCATACCTAGTCCCGTGACTAAGACAAAAACAGCTGGGATGGGTGGGTAGTGTACATGCATGACTTTGGCATTGATGTTGGTTGATAGATCTAGTGTTTTCATCAATTAGGCTCTTTGATAACTTTACATGTATAAGCTGCATTGGCGTATGGCAGCAAAGTTATTGCAACAACTCATCTACAGCACTCACAGTCAATATCACAGGCCAAAATAAGGCAATGGTTCACTGCTGAACAATCTGGGAACATTACTTGCATGGCTGGGCTGGGAGAGGCCTGTTCACACATATCTCATTCTGCACCTGCTGCAGAAACTCACACTTGTTTAGTAAAAAATACTGCCTGTACATCATTACCATGTGGTTGGCTTCCTCAAAAATGTCACTGCAAGTGCAATGAACACAGATAATGGTCCCAGATCGTTCAGCGGCAAACCATGGTCTTATTTGGCTTGTGATATTGACTGTGAGTGTCGTACATGAGCTGTAACTTTGCTGCCATCCACCAATGCAGCATATGCATGAACTAAGAGACTCCCAAAGCAGTACAACACAACACAATACAACTCACCCAAGACAGTCAAAGAAAATATGTGCTGCTTCAGGTGGGACTCGAACCCGCGACATTCTGTGTTACAGGCAGATGCTCTACCAACTGAGCTACCGAGGCAGCTCAGCTGGTTGGGTCGAATCACACATACAAAGCAACACAACTCAAGGCAAAGTGTCTCAACCTTAACATCAGGTCAATTCAAACTTAGTATACAGAAGAAGACGCCACCAAACACACCAAACTTCAAACTAAGTATATACATGAAATAATCAGACCAAGAGACTCCACTACCCACCCATCCAGCTGTTATATCCTTCTAAGCTTTTGCATGTCGCTCACAGAAATGGGTAAATATGATATTCCACATCTGGAAGTAACTCTGAACATGGAGCAGCGGGAATATGTAGGACATATGGATTGTCTACTTCAAGCCCAATGCAGCTGAAGTTTTCCTCATACCTATCCTTGGTGCACTTCAGTATTTGGAATACTTCCTTCCGGCCATGCGTAGTTAATCTGCTGGTCATACACCACAAAAATGGCCCAAAAACGCTTGCCACTCAATAGGCCAAGCACGATTTTGCCACTCACAATGGCGACGTCGCATTGCGCGTGCGCGTAAATTACGTTGGCCACGCCTTTCGAATATCATCTATAGTGTGGTACAATCTGTAAAAACCAATAACTCTTGCCAGATTCTTTTGTGTCGAAACCCACTAGTTGTAGTAGCTGTTACAAGATGCGACCAATACAGAAGAGCTAAAGCAGTGAAGGCAATGGACCGGTCAGCAGGTCCGGCAGTCATATTTACGCAGAAATTGACCACACCCCACACCATTGTGCGTCGAACGCGTCCTGGTCCACGCATGCGCATGATAACCTAGCCTAGAAAAGTGTCCGCCCAAAACCTGACCGGCCAGAGGGGCGATGCCGCCCCTGGATAGTATATCCTGACAAGCTGTAGCTGACATTGATAAGGCCTCACTGCATCTTTCACTATACAACTATATAGCTCACCTAGCTATAGCTTTCTTGCCCATCCTCAGATCCAATTAAACTATACTCCGACGATACCATCAGTGGCGTAGCAGTGTGGTGTTGGCCAGGCGAACTTCAAGCTAGCAGCCATATCACACCTAGAGCTATGCACCAGAAACTCAAATCGGCTCTGCCATTAATCAGCCTTGGCTGTGTAAAATGCGCGCGCGCATGGTATAAGCTGCCAACTTATTTTTTGGAACAACTGGGCGGTGCGCTTAGTATAGACTGCCGACACTGCGAACTATCGGCGATCGATCTACGGGTTATAATGTAACTTACATCGCTAATGACAGTAAACTTCGCATGCGCGAAATTATTTGGCCGGACTACTTCAAAATTGCCGGCGTCGCCCCTCCTGTCAAACAACTACAACCTTGCTGTTTCTCCCAACACATTGCAAGCACTAACCTGAGTCCAGATATGATTCTATGGTTAATGTCAGATACATAATTGTTTTCTTTGAGAAAAACTGCTGAATCACATAAGCACAAAAGAATTTACGTCTAGGGTATCAAAGAGTGGAATAGAAGATCACCCTGCTACATGTTATCACCTATCTTCAGGTAAAACTACAGGCATTGACTTCCTGCATATTCACTATATTGTACCTCTGGCAACATAACAACATTGTTGTTCAAAAATGTACGAGTTCGTAACATTTGATAATTGCAGTTTACTCTTACCAACAAGTGAGCTAGGTGGTCCGCTTTGACAGAATGAACCTTGAAATCCATTAACACAATCACAAACATAGTTCTGGCCAATCAGTGAACAGGTACCACCATTTTGACATGGATTAACATCACACTCATTCACAACTATAGAATGGGATAGTAATATCAGAAGTAAGGAATTTGTGGCCATAAACACTTACCAAGTTCAGAGCAAGTTGGTCCAATATATCCATCAGAACAAGTGCAGGTGTTATTGTCAACACATGCACCATTTTCACAAGGAGGTTCACAAATAACTGCAAAAAAACATATGCTGGGATACTAGGTGTTTGGTTACAGCAACAAAGAAAATCCCTAGAAATCACTTTAAACCCAAGCAATTCTCACCAGGAGCAGAAAGATTCATGATAGTCTCAAACTCCTGACTTCCTTGAAGTGTAGTGAGACCAATACTGGTGTTTTGAGTGGCAGCTATATCATACAAACAGAACTGGTCATCACCACATATTGCTAGTGCATCTGCTTCCAAACTGAGATTACTAAATTGAATTTCAAACATTGGGATATAGTAAGGATCATAGAATGTAAGAAAATTTTGTCCTTCTACATAGGTGAACAGGCTGCTGTTTTCTTCTTTTATAATCCCTAACATAATAACATAATAGAGAGAGCTGTAACAAAATATACAAGTTTCCTGACAATTAACTCACAGGTTATTCCAAACAGCTCATGGATATCCTGAAGTGAAGCATTTGAAGGAATTGGTTGCCCAATACCATCACCTGATCTAGGGGCTAAGTCGTCAGTTGTATCTCCATTAAATGAACCCATAAGTCCTCTTGTTTTACCCTGGAAGCTTGTAGGTACACTGATCAGCACAGTAGATATGATATCATTTTCACGTCTAATCTCTAAATACACACCGAGAGAGAAAACAGCTGAGTAGCTGTTATTACCTTCATCAGAGAGAGTCACATTATTAAATGGCTGATTAGCAGACTCAGAAATGTCAACAATTTCTCCATTAATGCGTGCAGTGATACCACTTTGATCCAATTCAAACTGTACTGTGTCAGAATATTTTTCTCTTGCTACTATTGCTGAAAAAACTGTTGCATTTGCTTCATCACCATTTGGTCCATTAGCTACAACCATTCTTCCTTGTAAGGTGAACATATCTTCCTCAGTTTCAATCAAAATAAACTCACCCTTTCCATTAAATGTATATTTTAAGCCATCCAGTGAGACAATGTGAGGATCTCCATAAACACAAGCTAGACAAAAGAATTAAAATATCGATAGTTTAAAAAGTGAATGATGTAGGGTGGAAATTACAAAGCAAAAGTACTTATACAGCAAAACAGGGGATGATGGAATACAAAAACAACTATAAAATATTCACATGTTATGCCATCATCTCCTGCTTTGTTGCATAAGTGTTTTCCTTTATTTCTAAACTTTGGCACTTCCGGATCATGTGCATGAAGATTTAAAAAAATCTGAATCATGTATGCACATAAGGGAAAGAAGCCGTCTTATGTGAAAACCAAGGTGACTAAATTTCTGGTAGGTCCAATTACTAAAAGAGAAAATGATAAACAAATCAGTGGTTTGGTCATTTCTATATGTCTTTGTAACAGTGTATTACTTCAAGAGTCTTATCAATCATGTATAATAAACACTTGTAGGCAATGGTATGTGAATATAGAAATTGGAAACGTATGGAGTACAATTTTCCAGTGGGGCTGATTTATAGTTATTAAAGCATTTTTGTTCCACTGTAAACAGTATACACTACTGCATTATAGCTTACACACCTGGGATAGGAGGAGTGTAGCCACGCCCATTGTTGAGAGGCCTGTGCGTATTATATATCATGCAGTTTGACACAGAAGGAACACAACAGTATATATATGGAACCAAATCTTCAAAGATGTGGTTTATTATGCTTTTTGCATCAATTGGTGCAAAGAGATCTGGTGTTCCTCCTCCAGACTCGTAAAAGAGATTACCCGTTTCATCATAACAGCACTGCTGCCTAGAAGTCTGTCCAAAACTGATACTGCAAATAAAAGTAGTTACTTACATTCATATGCATACATTGTAAACATGACATTTATTCAGCTATATTTATTGTATTCTCTATCTGGCTACCTTATTTCGAAACTTTGCAACATAAACATAGTGCAAGCATCATCCTATGACAGCAGCCATAAATCACTGCTGATAACCACTTTAGAATAAATAGCAATCAAATGAATACTAGCCATTTTTATATTGTAAATACTCAACCTTAATTGTTTGAAACAACTTTCTGCACCAGGGTGGAAAAAATTGATCCATTGTGTAAAGTACGATGTTACACCAACTAGGGAAGATAGTTGCTGTTTTACAAAACCACTATTCACTGCTGCTGCTCGAGATCGAGTTGGAGGACATGGTGGCAATTGATCCAGAGAAATTATAGCTTCCTCCATAGTCAGTTGCGTTTCATTCCACTTATCACAATGCTCAGAAAAGTTACTTTGCACACTTGAGTAGTAAACTCCACTCCACAAGCTTATTGGTATGTTATACTGTGATAATAAGTTTGATGGAATTTCAGGAATTGAATCTATTTGTACACCAATAACAACAGGGCAGACATCTCCTTCTGGACACAGTCTGTTTAACATTTTGGCTACACTAGCATCACTTGGTATAAACGTGCCAATGTTTTTTACTCTTGTGCCAACAGTATCAAGGTTAACCCAGTCTCCAGAAGAATTTAGCAAAATTATCACTATATTCACAGTAGTTGAAGGTGAGATTGTAAACGGTATGAGACCTTCTTTATCCCATGATATCATTACAGAGTTTATAGAAAAGATATCTAGTAGAAGTTTGTGTTGGGATGGTAGGTCAACACTGTGTGCTTCATCAAGAGACACTAAAGAAGAAATGTCATTATGTCATAAATATGCAACGATCATAACATGTGTAACCCTGTGATAAAGGATGGTATTACAATGTTATTATGATTACATGCACATCCCCTGCCCTTGCCTTCATACTGCTACTTATTTCTCAATCATCATTGTCTTTGCCTGCATATTGCATCTTGTGGTACTGCATGCAATCCCTACATCATTTAACATTTTAAAAAAATGGCTGCAAAATCCTGCTGCACTTATAAGCATTTTAGACACATATCTGTGTCTACAAGTGGCTCTGTACTCAACATAACTCTCAAGGTGTCTATATATAGTGGTGATATACAGAAATTGCAAAAATGACACGCATTCTTTTTAACAACCACTTTCTGGTCTGTGTATGACCCTAGAAGAACAGATTCTTTGTAGGGCCCTTCTAAATGTGGCAAACTGGCTATGGTATATTCTAGCACTTCAATGCCATTTCCTAGTGATCATGTGCAATTGAAAAAGGTGTAGCCCACAAATGTGATCACGAACACTGCATTGCTTCCATCAACTGCCAGACCTGGACCCACTGCTCTAGGCAAACTTGTATACAGGAGGTACACAGCATTTTTAGTTAATAGTATAGATGTACTTTGTGTCTAAAAAGGGCAGTGTTCCAGACTTCTGAACCATTTCATTTGTTGAGGCTGATGGGAATGTCAGTGTCATCTTTATATAGAAAGTCTATTGACTCTCTGACATATATCTACTCCTAGAAGGCAGATACCCAACAATGTTATATGTAGAGGGCCTTAGGGGTATATGAACACTCATAGAGATATCTGAAGGGGCTTATAACTGGGTGTTCTAATCTCTTTACACTTTATAGGTAATCAGTGTGTCAGCACCATTCCTACATAGCCTATATTGAGTCCCTATATTAATCACTTACACACATAAAATGAGGTTTCTTCTTGAAAGATTATCTGCTCTTTTTGAGAGATTGTAACTTGTAGTTTTATTGATCCAGGTGCAGAAAATCTTGGTGATACACAGAGTACAGTTTGATCATTCACATATATCCCGAGTAAGACCATGTCTTCAAAACAGCATGTAATTGTGTCATTCTCCATGACTAAAGGTACACAAATAGCAATCGCTGTACCACCCAACACATTGCCATAGCGAGGGTATATACTGAATTCGCCTGAGTGAAAAAAATGGTAACATGTGTTACTGATTCAGAATTTATATGCCAGCTAATTCATAAGTATATATCACACTGTTCTATGAACTCCATAACACGCTAGTTAGTGTATGCTGGTATATGGGAGTGAGCATCTGCCCAGTCCAGGTAATACATCATTTTTGTCACTACATGCAACTCTACCACTAGTCAAACATACCTGATGTGCAATCAATCATTTCTCTACCATCCACCTGAAATACCCATACTCCAGGTATGCCAACATTAGAAGTTGTTGTGATGTTTATGATTTCAGCTGTCATTGACTCTGGAACTGTTTCATATCGGATGCCATCACCTGCATTATAACCAACAAGAGCAGCATTGCCACCAAAACCATCCATGCCACCAGAGTCTATACTTGTGGTCCACTGGATTTCTCCATCCGCATACTGATAGATTACAAATGAAGTGATACCGTCTGTTGCCAACACACACTGAAATGTATTTGTCTATAAAAGTAAAGAGGAAGTAAGTAAAAGTTTCAAACCCCAATCCCCACTTTGAGTGATATGCCCTTAACATTATTTCTCTGGAATAATAACATTACATGTGTTACCATGTTTGTCTGTAAAGGATAGTATCCTACATGATCCCATGTTGCTATGACCAAATATTCAGGAGTAAATAAATCCTGGCTTGAAAATGTAGACTGGATAAGTTGTGTTGCTCTAGTTTTGAGACCATCATCAGTTGATACTCTGTACCAAACCCATCCACCATTCAGAGGTCTCGTATCAGCATCTGCCCAGTAGGGAGCTATGAGAGCAAGGTCATATATTGGAAAGGCTTCTGGATTATATTGGCTAACAGGTTCATCAAATGATATATGTCCATTGTTGTTCACCTAGAAGATAAAGAATATATAGCATACCTGTCTACAAAAATGATAATAGACCACCCCTAGTGTCACATACAAAACTCTACAGTAAGTATACCTTACACATTGTCATCTCACATCTGGTCGCTAATACTGCGCAAGTAATTTGAACTTTCTCACAGTGTAGCGAGCACCACGAGAAACTCAGCTTGTTTCACTTATAATCCAACATGTCAGGTACACCTGATTACCTGCTCTATTGGGCCACTACTTCTTTGCATAGTAAACTTATCAATATCACAGGTTATAACAACCTGTGATATTGTGATACAGGACAACCACATCTGGGAGCTGCTTTCGGTTCCCCAGAGTATATCAGCCATTCTGTATCCATGAGGATTGATCAGTTGTCCAGTGAGTTCAAACACTTTCTGAGAATGCCATCACTCAACCCAACACTTTAGATGCCACATTTAGCTACACATGGTTTTTTTAGCAGATAGTCTTTGATATCTCGCACACTAACATACATCAATAATCTCTTCCAACCCTTCAAGAACTTGATTTGCACCCTTTTATTCTATTTATCACAGGATGACATTCACCTAATGATACAGGACAGGAAAATACTCACACTGCCCACAAGATATAGTAGCTTGGATTTGTGAAATCCAATAAGACAAAGTGACCTATTTCAGGATCACTATCACACAGTACGGTAGTACTGTGTATATAGGGATTGCTATGGTCTATCCCCATTGAAAACCATATATAAGGATTTTGTTAATTTTCACTTTCAATTTAAAGTTGATTTGACTTTTAATAATATCAATCCAACTACTCCCTTGAGTGCATAGAAGCACAGTTATTGCCAAATAATTTGTCAGACAACAGCAATGTGAACAAGCTACTCAAACAGTTGAGGATTTGAAACAGCACCTTTCACCTGCAAGCAAGAAGTGATGGAGCTCGCAAAGTGAGAAAGGGACTTATTGCAAAATTCGCTAACATCTTTACCCATGGGGAGTTTGGCTTCAGCCTTCATAAGGGTAGTTTTGTTGAATGCCTTGTCCCTCCACTATGGGTGGCAACTCCTGGCATTCCTGTGTATGGTGAAACATTTTCTGTACAACATGCCCTCTCATGCTGTTGAAGTGGCTTTCCCAGTTGTTGAGGTGGCTTTCCCTCCATACATTGTAACAAACTAAGAGCTTACAGAAGTCTGACATGACATTATTGTATAACCCAATCTACAAACTCAGCCAGGTGAAGTTATCATGAATTCATCTGAAAGTGCCAGCCTCAATATTGCAGTGAATGGTTTTTGGAGCAGCCACTACAAGAAGACCTTTATAGTCATGACATTGCACGCTCCACCAGTATTAGTAGTTATTACAGGAAGTGTGAGGACGAGAAGAAGAGAATACACATTTGTCATATCAAACACTCATTATTCACTCTACTAGTTTTTGTACCACAGGGGGAATGGCCAAAAGCAACAGTTACTATATACTTTATGTAAGGAGCTAGCTTCCTTGGAAAGTGTGCTCTACAGTCCTACCCTACATGTGTTGTCGCCTTTCTCTCTCCTGAGGTCAGCGATAAAAGTGGGACTCATACTATCAGATATTGACTCATTGACTTGATCAGTAATGTGGCTCAGTTTTTCTCACATTAAATATTTAATTAAGGCTACTGATTAATAGTGAGCTACCTTTCTTCAAGAGAAAAATATTTCCTCAAGAGAAGATGAAAAAATTAATGTGGAAATCACTTTAGCTATTATGCATATCTTACATCTAATTTGTGTATACTAGTTGCTTTTCATGTGTTCTCTACTCTGATATCAGTATAAGTAAAAAATTAAAGGGGAAACTGAAGAATATCCTATTATTATTTTATATGGTTTTCAATCGGGATATATATCTAATCCCTATATACACAATACTACCGTGTATACGTAATGTATAAGTTTACGCATATATAGCTCACATGTGACTTACTCAAGCGCTATTGCGATCGAACCTGCGTCAAGAATACCCCATGCGCAGCAGAAAGGGGTGGGGCTGAGAAAACGTCAGAGTACACATTAATGTCGCTACATACAGTGAAAACTAAGAGGAGGCTATAGGAATGACCATACGAAAAATCAGGGAAACAAGGACTTTGTATATGCAGCAAGATACTACTTATACTTCTGTTTCCTGATCTATTAAACCTTGGCTATCCTCAATCTCTTTACTCCCACCAAACTTTACCATTCACACACAAGATTCAACATCAATCGTATATACGGAAGTTAATCAAAAACTAGAAAGTTGTATAATATTAATAATGCCATATCAATGTTTTACTTACGTAAACAATGCTATATACTGCGTCGAAGAAACGAAACGGCGATGGGACAAAAATAGGGGGAGAAGATCCATCCAGTGTCCTGTTAACTAGTAAGTCATCGGCTTCTACACCATATGGAAAAAATTCGTCCAAAGGAATCCCACTGGAGTAACGAATGATGCAGGAAATGATCAGGACAAGTGAGAAAGCCATTCCTACAGCCCTAACGAAACTCGGGGGTGGGGCTGGTTAGAAATTTTTCGCGCGGGATTTATTCAAATGGGGCGGAACTAGAGCATGCTACGCGCGACCTAACGTCATCACAGGTTCATTAAACGTAAACATTGCGTTTGTCCACAAGTTTTGTCACTTGTATGTCTCTGATATTGATCGATTTTTGTGTATGCATGCATCCTGCAAACCAAGGGCTATATGAATTTTAATCAATCCACTGATCTGCATTGATGAGGGATGTTTGGTAGATCTATTTCAAGATTGTACCTTCTTTTGTGGATCTGGGATAGTAATACAATGCCTATGTTTATGGAAAACTTACCATTTGACTTACTTTAAATCTGGTTTGTACAATTGGCCCATGTTATGAATTAGCTTTATGCTTAGATTAACATGTAGCCGGCCATAAGTCGGTGTCTATTTCCATGTTTAGCCTGATATTCCATCCGCTGGATGGTACCACCGCAGAGATCGTTGATGGCGAGAAAACATGAAACACAATATGCTAATAAGTTTGCCTTTTCACGTGAAGCCGCAGTTCATATATACTCCGCTGTAGCTGGCAACAAGTTGCATTGTAGATCTAATTAGAATCTATGTCGTTCCTGGCCATGGGATATTTGGAGAAAGTGACAACGCGTTCAGAGCAGACTAACAGGCCCAGGCAAGAGATGTGTACATCAGAGCTATTACAAGTTCAGCCTATGATCCAGTCCAGAGCCATTTTACAGGAATACGCGCTCACACACTAGCCCCACCCCCTAGTTTCAAAGTCGCTGTTTCAATATTCTATTTCCATGGTGACATCGTAGGAAACCAAGCAAGATGGGCACTAATATATCGAGGAGAACAGAGCCAGAAGTTCACGTTGTAGTTGTGCAATCTCAGGAGAACGGGCAGGTCGATGCCAAAGTCCTTCGCAAATCGTATACTGATTTCAAGGATTCAAGAATGAAATCGGGTTCGTTTATACATGTATTTGCTGATGTACATGTACGTGTACATACACGTGTACCACTGCTGTTATTTGCAACATCAAGAAACTGTATATCATATGTTTTAATCAGAGGTTTGTCCGGGTGGAGAAGGCCCCTCCCGTAAGCAGTCACAAGCCAGATCATATGGATACAGCTCACCCACTCACAATCGACCAATGCATATGAATGAAGGTCCTAGGGGAATGAGAAGGTATCACATAGTATTGTATAGCTGTGTTGAAATTACAAAGAAACAGCATTTCAGTCTCACTTGTCTGCCAACTAAACCAGAATCCACCTAAATGCACTGCACATTCCACATTCCCTTTGCATTTGGATGTGTACTACACTTTCTCCAAAATTACCAAGAAGTATGCTTCCTACGCAACCAAAGTGAAGGGTGTAGCTGTTTTCATCAAAGTGCTCTTTGATTCAATAGGATTTGGTTTCATAGCATATCCTTGTACGCATACATGTATATGTGTAACTCCTGTGACTGGGATTAAGGTTAATATTTAGTGTAATGCAAACCTCTACTGATTATACCAATAGCTATCTTTTTATGTATGTCTTTTAGCAACTCCAAGCCTCTATCATCCACAACAAGCATTCCTACCGGAAGCATGCAAGATCTAGCTGATTTTAGCTTCGGTGATGACCTCAAGAAAAAAAAGAGAAAAGGCAGTGAAGACAAATGCATGTCAGAGGAAACTTCACCTACTGCAGAAGCAACTCGTACTACATTTGAGCTGTTTCGAACCCATGATGGTGAAGAATACACAGTATATATGAGAGATGATGGCAAGCGGTTTTATGTAGATTTTGAGGAGCAGGTATGATCTATTTTCTGGATAATTTTGCATTACAAAATGTACATACACACCCGCACACTAGACACAATCACCAGACAAAGTCTTTCCCCTCATTCCCTCATATAACTGCAGTGGTTGTTGCCTAACTGGCAACCTCACACTGCACACCACCCAAATCATGTGCCGCCAGAACCCCGTTAGGAATAGACTGGTAGCACCTTCTCATCAGAGTAGGAGCCATGGTGTGTGGATTAGTTATTAAATATACTTTTGTCTGGTGATTGTGGCTCAGTGTCTAGTGTGCTGGTTTGCTGGTAATTAGACCTGGGTTCGACTCCGGACAGAAGTTTATCTTTCTCCTTCCCTCTTTATCACCTTGGCCTGTGTATGTTGACATCAAACTTAATACATCCTTACCAGGTCAACTAATATTACATACACATGTACACACAGGTGAGCTACCTCGGTAGTTCAGTTGGTAAGAGCGTTGCATAGAAAGCTGACGGTCGTGAGTTTGAGTCCCACCCGAGGCAGCTAATTTTTTTCTTTGAAATTTAACTGCCTTGGGCAAGTTGTGTTGTGAGCTCAGTTGGTGAGAGTGTCACCTAGAAAGCGGACAGTTGTGGGTTTGAGTCCCACCCAAGGCAGCTAATTTTTCTTTGAAAAATAACTGTGTGTTGTGTTGCTTTGTCTCTTTGTGTTGCCTTGCCTTTCTTTCTGAGCACCTCATGGATGATTAAAGTCACGTACATAATACATTTACATTTACAGAAGTGGCGGTACTTCCCAACATCATGGGAAGAGAGGGGCTACTTTCTGGCAATGGACTACGACCCATATGAGGTATGATATTCACGTATAACATTACGGTATTCAATCACGTATGTTATGTACAGTACGAGTCACATACATGTACATGCCAGTCTGTTCTATGTACATGTAACTATTATATACATGTACATGTACATGTATATATATGCAAATTTTTGAAGGATGTTTTGTAGATGGGTAATAAAAATACTGCCATAGCACCACTGACACCCCCAAATACATCACCATGGCATCATCTCCTACCTTGCTGAAAATACATGCACTGCACTTGTTTGTGTAAGTTTCATCCCTACATCTGCTTTACTGTTGTTTCCACAACAGGATCCATCCTACTCTGAACATGGCATTGGTGGAAAACAGTTTAGTGAGAGCCGTTCTGGAGAGTTTATTCACCCAACCAAGGGAAAGTTAGTCACCTATTTGAGACAGGTATATATAATGTCACATTCTTCTACATTGTACATGTGTATATGCAAGTAAATGAAAAATTTAGTTAAAGAAACAAGATGCAGCATATGCGGGCAAAAGCAGTGATGATGCCATGAGAAATAAGGAGCAGTATGAAGGCAAAGGCAGGGTATGGGCATGCAGCAATCATGGTACATTGGCGTAGGAGCCGGTCCAGCCGGTCTGGTTTTGGCCGGGCGCTTTTTGGTGATTTAATGATATTCATTATTGGCATGCGGGAGCTAGTCTCCAATTTTAAACAGCGTTGCCGCACAGGTTTACACGAGTTCCAATTGTACGTGTTCACAGCATGCTCACACTCGCCGCCAATGCTAAAGCATTTCAACTGGTAGGCATTCTTCCCGTACCCGCGTGGGGTTGGATAAGAATGGCATTTCTTTTCCAACAATCAGCATCCATGTGTGCTATCTTGGCAGTCATATTTCCTATTAGCGTAATTAATTCAGCAAAAACTTGTGCACGCGCGCCTATTACCAGCCGGACCACTTTTGAAGTCCTTCCTACACCCTGTAGTATGTGTAAACCCTCTTTCATTGTGGGTTACACATAGCATGCCCATCATTCATACTGCTCTTTATTTCTCCTGCCACCATCACTGCTTTTGCCTGTGTATGTTGTATGCTCCTATGTGCTTTGGCAATGTCATCCTATTTAACATTTTAATGAAAAGTTTTTACACTTGGTTTTCACTTTTTGAAGTAATAGGTTGCAATGTTTCCAATTGCACGTTATGAGACCCACTTCTGCTGCTGTGCATAGTCATATACAGAGGAAGTTGGAAGTGCAATGTTTGTGTATACCCAAGTACATGAAGAATGCACTTACCTTCTACTCCTAATAACGGACCTTTCCCTAGTAAGCTGAAACATTTATGTTGTTCCTGACAAGGGTTTAAAGGGATTGTTACTTCTCCATAGACTGAATTACAGGCAACTTTCTCATTTACAAATGCACACTAGGGGGGAAGTCCCCCCTGAAGTGTTTTAGTACACAATTATAGTAAAAGATTATATTCTAGACTGTTCTGTTGAAGAGTCTTTCAATCTTGATGACAAAGATCCACCATGTGGCTGTCCTAAAATATTCTATGACACTGGCCTGTGGCAACCAAATATATTGCCTTTGTTTAAATTATACATGTACATGTGGTGATTTAAAATGTAAAATGTATGTACCTCCCTAGAATCAATCTCAGAGCATCGATTTTTAAAACATTTCTGAGGGCAAGCACTTCTGAGTCAGTGTGTGCTGATGCATGCCTCTACTGTATGAACCCTGTATGCATACATAAAATCAGTAAACTAAGGCTATTATCTCATTCTATCAACCATGCAAAGGAGGTGCAAAATGTTCTATACTTCCTGGATGAAACTAGTGGATCTTGGTTGCCTATGCCTCTTAACTGGGAAAGACATGTACCAAACATCACAAGTATCATTGAAAAAATACAGGTAAACTTGTCTGTGCAAACTTCATATTGAACTAGAATTGCATTCTATCTGCAATGTGTATCTCTGTTATATGTAAGTGATTACATAAAAGAACTCTGAGGTACCTTTAACACAAGAAAATACTTAAGGATATAGAGATTGCCGTACCAATTACAGGAATATATACTGCACTTGTTTCACCAATTTTTGGCAGAGCCATTTATAATACCTTCAACACTTATTCATAGTCGTGTTGCACTGGCATTTCAATGGATGCAGTCATATGCTCTCTTACATCAGTATCATAAAGTTGTAACTCACTTCTTATGTTAAACCCCATAGAGAGCTTGTCCAGGCTGGAAGGATGTTCGAGCAATAGTTGCCCTCCTTCGACAGTGTAACTACTGTGTAGAGGATTGTATCAGTACCTATAGCACTTTAAATGATGATGGTTAGTGGAAGTTTACATACATGGATGACCAATAACTATGTTAATACGTACTATATATGTAGGTGTTCTAGATACTTCTGAAGGCACTGGAAGGGATATTCTCAGAGCTAAAACTGAAAAGGAACTTGCAGAAACTGTATGCTATTATAATACAATATATATGATGGTGACATGTGGTCTTTACAGCCACTGGCTCAGAGCAGGAGGGTGCAGCCATGAGTAGACTGCAAGCACTGCTTTGTATACACTTCCCTTTTTAATTCTTATGGTCTGGATTGTAGTGCACTAGCATGTATATGTACGTACCATTGCAACCTGAGTGTAATTAGACAAGGAATACGCACTGCTTATATACGTAGCTTACACTACCTGTGGTTACTTGATCTTAACCTCACAACAAATGTGTACATGTATCTGTCCTGTTCATAGACGTCTTCACTAATGGAAATAAAAGAAAAGAACAGAGAATTGATAGCACAAATTGGGTTCCTACAAAATAGGGTAAGGTATATATATATATGTACATGTATATGTATGCTACAACGTACATGTACTATTGATATGATATAATATTTCAATAGATTGATGAGCTGGAGACGGAAAATCAAAGGCTTAGAAAACAACAAGCACATGATCAGAAAAGAATTGTAAGGATGTATATTTCGTGTTAGTTTTTTACATGTGATTTTGAACATAATTTGTTATTATTATCCTCAACCTACTAAGTCTAAGGTGTATCAAAAGCAGTGTACTACATTTCAATCACACGTTGTGAACACTACTGCTGTCCAACCATTGCTACGCATTCTGCAAGAGGATACACGAGCTCTTCGAGCAAAATTACTTTCTCTTAGAAACACAACTGCTAAAGGATTTAAGAACCATAGATTGTCCCTTGATCGGGTAAGAAGTAAAATTATTGTTATACATCATCAACATGCATGCAGGTACAATGTATCAGTTGCAAAATTGTGGATTCTCACTGCACCCTACAAGCAGAGCACAATGCATATTGACTTGATGGACTACTGTGAAGTATAGCATGTGTCAATTCCCATCTCTCTCTAGCTAATTTCTATAGTTGCTCAATTACTTCGAGTCCACCGTGGACAGGCTAGAGAGATCAGTGAAGTGAGAACTCTTTACCAAAAGGAAGCTTTACAGAGAAAACTCCTATACAATGAGGTGAGTCCTATGTACATATCTGTAAGGGTTACTATTTCAGTTTCGTACCCTAATGACGATACCTTTACTAGTGTATACATGTACATGTGGTTGTGTATAATGTACTTTGTACTTTTGGTTAGATATCAGAGAGTCGGTAGACTCTCTATGTAGGGATGGCGCCAACATGACACACCCATTTTTCCATAGAGAATCGTTTGAGAGTTCTGAGTTGTTATGTTTGTAAGGCTAAATGGGCGTGTCGGTGCCATCTCCACATAGAGAGTCTACCAACTCTCTGATATACATGTAGTTCCTATGTGTAATTGCCCTGTTCTACCATATTTATTAGGCCTTTGCACATGGGCTAGCTCGGTTCCCAGCCTGTAAAACAGAGATGATGGAGCTAGAAATAGTTGTGATAGATGGATTATTGGTCTTTTCCATTAATCTTTTTTAATTCACACATGTCAGTATACATGTTATTGTAGTCCTCTATGGACAGTCACAGAATGTAGTGCACCACATGTGTATGTTTCCATTATAAAGGACTCTTGTTGGATGAACATACATGTACATGTACATAGTGCATGTATTGCTGATTAGTACAGTAGTAGCATCCTGAACAACTTGGCTAAGTAACAATAATATTATGTGCTTGTCTGAAGTCGATTTAGTTCTGTGACTTGATTTACATTTCTCATTATACAATCAAAGGTTCAAGAACTACGTGGCAACATTCGCGTATTTTGTCGTTGCCGCTATGATAGCAGTGAAGTATGTGCCCTCAAGTTTGATGCCAGTGGATTGGTTGTGTGTTCCACAGCCCAGGGAAGAAAAAAAGCCTATGATTTTGAGAAGATCTTTCCACCAGACACAACACAGGAAGAGGTAAATGGTGTAACCCCATACTAATGAATGGTGCAAGGAGGGTATTATAGTGTATGTCATCTTCTCATGTTGTATATGAGGGGAGAGACTTTTTGTCTGGTGATTATGGCTCAGTGTCCAGTGTGCTGGTTTGCCAGTCATTAGACCTGGGTTCGACTCCGGAAGGAAGTTTGTGTTTCTCATTGCCTCTTGATTTCTTCGGCCTGTGTAAGTCAAAATAAATGCATCCGTTACCAGGTCAACAATATACAGTCCTTGTTTGTCAGATTTTTAGCACTGCCATTCTATCTTTCAACAGCGTAATACTTCTGTTTCACTGGTTTTTGATTGTATGTAGTTGCATCAATGTGTAACCTGTCCAGCTATGCTAGCACCTTCCTTGCATGATGCAAGCATATACATGTAGTTGCTTAATGCAGGCTCAATCGTAAGTCATGAGTAAATCACATGACAAAATATGCAATCAAAGAGAAAATGGCTTCCGGCTATATGAAAATGCTAGATCCTAGTCATTAGAGAGGAATCCAACGACGATTGTGTTGGTGAAGGATCATGCAAGGGAGAAAATTGTTTTATGCTAAAGGTGAGCGCACATATCAATTGGGAGATGATGAAGAAATCGGTAGTTTAGAACACTCGTAGAGCAGGTAGTGTGTCTGCTTATAACTTCCGACCCATTATAAATGGACATGCGAGTGCCATTCCTATACATAGAAAGTCTACTGACTCCCTGAAAATGATGAAGGATGTAGGAATGGAAGTGCCAAGAAGTTAGGAACAAGGTGTAGTATATATGCAAGACAGGAGATAATGGAATGAAGCAATACTAAAATGTGTAACCTCCTCCCCACATTATAATGGAATTACGCGTGTTATACCCCTTTCTTCCATGTATATACATGTATACCTATACTTTCAGTGCTTCCATTCCTACATCCATCATCTTAACAGGAGAGAGGGTCCTTCTTGCACACAGCGTATGTGGTTGCATGTCGATATGTACACATACATAAAGCCAATAGAAAATATTAAGAGAAGTAAAATGAATGGTCTACTCCAACAGTCATATTCCATATTGATGTTTCTGTGTAGGTCTTTCAAGATACCAAGCCAATCATCACTTCCTGCGTAGATGGGTATAATGTTTGTATCATAGCTTATGGTCAAACTGGAGCTGGAAAGACATACACTATGATGGGTACTCCTGAGCAACCTGGTGTGAATGTCAGGTCTGTTTTGGGTAGTGGGAATCTGTGCATGTGCTTCATTGTGCATGGTAGCTCCATACTTTGGTTTCCCACCCATTTTGCGGAATGAAATTCTATCTGTGGTTTCAGTTCACCAGTAACACTTTGAATTAACCAGCACAGTGTGAGAAGTGAGGGAGTGGTGAGGTCCGAGTAGTGAACTATAAATTGGTGACTAAAGACTTTTTTTTAATTGCAGTAGATATAGGGCTATCTAGTTTTGTTAGTTGAGGAAAACCATGTGAGACTAGTTCTTACTCCAAAATATGAAGTAACTTAAAAGTGAAGCATCAGAGAGTGGTGCTTCCAACGACTTTGTTTGGAGTGGGTTCTGGCTGCAGCTCATGTCCACGCAGTTGCCGAGATTTACGCATGGGTCACTGATATGTCCGGGATATTCCCAGGACTGTGGGATGTGAAGAACTGTGGGACTAAGTGTGACCCAGTACAGTGAGATATATCCAGGATATCCCCAGTAGCCCGGGAATTTTGGAATAGGAAGAAAAGTGGGACTGAGTGAGACCCAGTACAGTTCGATTATTCCCAGTATCCTGGACTTAGTCTCGTCACCACACTGCTTTCTTGCCCCTGCAAGAACGCAGTGTGGAATCTTTTCTTGTGTGACTAGTGGAATGAAATGGAGATTGATTGCTGTAGAATTCTCTCCACTAAGAAATACAGACCGGATTGACATCGTTACAACATCTCTTGGGATATCAGTTTTCCATAACCCATTCTACCGCTTGCATGTGCAAAAGTGTGTGTGTATGATTTGTCACATGATTTTAAGAGTCAAAATTCCAAAACAAATCGACTGGAAATGAGACTACCGGGGACAGTGGGATGGGAAGGACAGTGAGGCTCAGTGAGATCCTGTGCAGTAGGATATGTCCAGAATATTCTCATCCCCGGGACTGTGGGATCAGAATGACATGGAATATCTATATTCTCACTGTCCTGGGGAAGGACTGTGAGATGATTAGTTACATAAATATGGGAGTAGGGAACTAAGTAGAAATCCTAGGACCTAGAGACAATTGTCATTGCATAAAATGTTCAGGAATCTAGGCATTTGTCACAGCAGGCCCTCGAAAAAGATGGCATACAACAATAAAAACAGCTCCATGTATTAAAAAGATGTAGGGAAGGAGCTACATATTAGTCTCCTGTCTTGCCTTGCTGTATAGATACACTTCCCTTGTTTCTCCGATATTTGACACTGCCATACATACATCCTTCACCATTACGACCTGTTTCACTGTTTCTTCACTACATTGAAGTGTAACCTTATGATTTTGTGAAGCTAATGTGTTGTTATTTGCTACAAAACCCTTTCATGTGTGACAATTGTGTGCTACAACTGAAGATAAAGTTGGTCATTGTTGGTGGTATTTTACCTAGTTTTGTCATGAAAATACATGTGTGTAGCACACTAGCAGAAAGAGCAAAAAAAGAAACATGTATAAAAATACTGTAGATCCTAAAAAAAGGAAGAGTGGTCATATAAGAAAAAAGGATATCCGTAGGCAGAGTTATGGCTGTGTGAAAGGAATGTATGTAAAGTCCTAATCCAACATATCTCTCACTCTGGTAGAGCATCTGGCTTACAGTATCCAATGAAACAATCCTACATGTATGGTCTCCACTAGGAAATTGTGCAATTTCCTAGCAAAGTGGTGGTATAGAAGGACTCACCTCTTTGTTTCAGAAGTCTGCCGATCAATGCATGAACAATCCTTTAAGAGATGCTGAGAAAGGCAAGGCAACAACAACAACACAACTCGCCCGAAACAGTCATTTTTCAAAGAAAAATTGGCTGCCTCAGGTGGGACTCGAACCCACGACCATCAGCTCTCCAGGCGATGCTCTTACCAACTGAGCTACTGAGGCAGCTCAGCTGGCTGGGCCGAATCCTGCATACAAATCACAAAGCATCTCAACCTGATGAACAGGTGAACTCAAACTTTGGTATTTAGGAGAAGGCCGCGATAAAAAGCTTAAAGAGTTCTTCAAGTGAAACTGTACATGTAGCTACCCTAAGTCTTTTTTTGGAAGTCAGGCCTACTTACAGTTTCTCACATTTGCTGCAGAAAATGCAGTAAATGAAAATGGTATCTGCATATATGTGAAACACGTGTCTAAAAGGGCTTATACATAAACACAGTGTTTTTGGGTTCTGAGCAGTTTCAGCTGATGGGCATGATGGTGCTGTTCTTACATAAAGAGTCTACTGACTCTCTGATTAAATTGAGTCTGCTAAAGTTGATATCTACGTAATGTTTTGCTTTTTTGTTTCAATGCAGGTCTATGAAAGAACTCTTTAAGCTTTGCAAAGAAAGAACCAAAATCAAATACACAATGAAGGTAAATTTCTTTAGTTGTGGTGAAAATAGATTGACTTGCAATTCTATTCTAGGTTGCTATTGTGGAGGTATATAATGAAGCAGTTTTTGATCTTCTTGTTCCACCAAGTGATATACATGAAAAATTACAAGTAATAAAGAAAGGAAAGGAAACTGTTATCCAGGTGATTCAGTTATATATAATTGTCCATTGACAACATGCATGTAGCAGGCTCTTCCTTAGCATGCATGTAGTTGTGACCTTTGAATACCATCATATAAACTCCAGGAGGTCACAACTTGCAAATGGTCAAAGAAGGAGAGCCTGTGAATTAGGCTAATGACAACAGATAGTGCTGATAAGTGACCTGCAGCCAATTACATCATAGGATGAAGTAGATCTACATACCTCACACATTAGACTTGCTGTTTGACCACACTTAAGTATTGACCACACTTAAAATGGGGATAATAGTGCTCACCTAGCAATCTACTCATTGTTACATAGTATTAGACTGCCCACTGATCCAAAACAAAGCCTCCTTATACGTAAGTGTAAACAATTTCGTTAAGTGCTAAAGAGTGTAGGAACAAGGAAGCATCTATGCAGCAAGGCGGGGGACTCTGGTATTCCACTATAATAGCATGCTTAATCCCATTTCAGAGAGTCAGTAGACTCTCTATGTAGGGATGGCGCCGACACGCCCATTACGCCTTAACAAATGTAACAGCTGAGAACTCTCGAACATGGCTCCTATAAGCCCTTTTAGACACATCAGATGGCCTACGAGTGTTTCTATACACGATCACACTCTCAAAGGTGGTAGAATAAACCATTGCAATGACATATGTGAAATTGCTAAAACCCCAATTGCCACCATTCCCCTGCCTTGCTGTATATATGCCTCCTTGTTATTGCACTTTAGGCACTTCCATCCCTATTAATCACTGAAAAATGAAACTGGTTTCACTTGTTTTTTTGTTGCCTGTGCAAATCCTTGCATGCTTAAACTCCACCCCTTCTCCTCACACATGCTTGTAGTCTTGTACCCAGCCTCCCAGCTACATGAGGAGAGGTGTCTAGTAGCATTCCTTGGTGCTGAGATCTAAAATGGGTCTGTCCAATGAATGTTCATATTTTAGATGTAATAACAAATTAAGTATGAGAAGGTACTTACTATTGAGTTATGATTGTGGCTCTCGAAGCATCTATACGTTGTTTTCAAACACTTGACTACAAAAGGCAGATAGATCAAAAACAGGTGTCATTATACTCTGTTATACTTAAAACACAGGTAGGTAAGCTCTTTATACAGAACTATAATCTGAGTTTGGACCTTTTCTGTATTCTGTAGGGTTTGACAGAAATAGAGGTAAGAAGCATGAACGATATCCTAATGATTATGCAAGAAGGAGAGCAGAATAGGACAGTTGCTGATACAAAAATGAATACAAACAGGTTATATACCCATTGCACATTCTACTGTAGTGTATATATATGTTTACTGACAATGTAGTTCACGATCTCACCAAGTTCTAATGCTGCGTGTAGAGGGATATGACCATGTATCTAAGACTACTAGCCATGGGAGACTAACTCTTGTGGATCTAGCTGGGTCTGAGAGGATATCTCGCAGTGAAGCCTCGGGGATACGCTTGGTAGAGGCAGCAGCTATAAACAAATCACTATCAGCTCTGGGGCAGGTACGTAAGTAACAAATAACTACAACTACATTTATATGCCTTGTACCCAGGCTCTACCTAACACATCATCTAACTGGGCTTGCAGAGATGATACACTTTATAAATGAATACTTTAGGGGTTTAATTAATATGAAATACGGGGATATTTTGGATTATATACATACAAGAAGGCAGCTAAGCAGGAATGAATGTGGATCCTAAACGTCATTGCACACAGGTTTATAAACATCTATATCAAAATTCCAACTGGCCAACTACTAGAGTGGTAATGTTTTACAGAATGGACTGCTTTTCACATTGAATTTTTTATCCCTCATTATTCATCCATCTCAGGCTTTCAATGCTTAAAATGAGAAATTACATGTGAAAACTCATCTTGCTTTTGGTATATTCTTCATATCAACACTACTGAGGCCTAAACGCTACTAGACTTAATCACTTGTCAACTATATTGGCCATTATAACAGACCTCAAAAGATTCCATTAGAGGAGAGGCTATGCCCCTTCTGTAAGGATCGCCAAGTGGAAAATGAGAAGGAATTTATTTGACTGCACCCTTTATAAGGACTTGAATGAATTTAAACATTTCATTTCAAAGGAAATTTCCTCTTTTCAGCCATATGACTGGTGTCAGTATATTTAATCTCATAATGTCATCGACAGATGTTCTTTCAGTCAAGTCAAGTTAAGGTCTCAGTCTCTTTTATGATCTATGGTTTTAGCATCTCTCTCTGTTCTTGTTGTGTTTTGTTTGTTAGTTGACTAATGGGCCTCCTGGCCTTTCATGTCAATTAATACATTCATCCTTCAGTAGGTTGAGTGCTTCATAGTTGCCAGCTTCACAGTTGGAAAAAAAGTACAACTAATTAAATGTATTTGTTTTCAAAGTTTATATCCATCTCTTAAGGCCCTATCAGACCTATCACTGAAACAAGAATAAGAGCCTTGAAACAATTTTCCTGTGGTATGGCCTTCCACATTCTTCCTGCTTGTAGAGATTTTAGGGCTAGGGTATAGGTTGCAATCTTTAGCTAGGCAAACATTAACTTCAAAGTACATACATATATGTACAAGCCAGCTGCAGGTTGTCAGTACATTAGGTAATTCAAAGAATATATCAGAGAGTCGGTAGACTCTCTGCATAGGGATACCGCACCTTGTTCCTGCACTGTCATTCTCTACCCCCAGTTTTTTCATTGTATACTCCCTAGCAAATGCACAAGCCCACCCCCCTTTTACTATTCTTGGTCATGTAAAACCACACAGAAATGGCATTCAACTACTTGCCAAGTGCTAATATATTGTAGCTCAACCTTTCGAGCAAAATCTTTCAAAGGTTAAAGCCACCATACATGGGATCGAATCTACTTCTTCGAGACCTTCTAATTTTTAAAAACAGTGCCTTTTGCCATCAGAATGTTTGTACATAGGACCTTCCTGAATAACTAGTACTTCTGTGTAGTTGAACACCATTTCCTCATTATTATGCATGTGCAAGTAAGTTCACATGACCACAAGCAGCAAAAGGGTGGGGTCGCACTCATGCAGCAGTAGTATATTTGCTGCATGAATATGCGACATAAAAACCAGTGAAACAACAATAAAAATATTTTCATTAAAATGTAGATATAACAGTGCCAAAAATAAAAGAAACAAGTGCAGCTAGACAGGCAATAATTGCATGCAACATGCCCACAATAAAATGTCTCAGAACTCTCATTATAGACACAGTATGGTGTCTCAGTGTTTCTAAGCCTAATAAGACTATCAAAAGTAGGAATGCTATAGAGTGTGGTAGGAGAGGGTGTCTAAGAGTAACTACTCTTTATGTTTATGTACAGAGTTGGTTGGTGACAATAAAATATATTTTCTTTAAAATAGTATAGGATGTAGGGATGACAGTTGGATATGCAGCAAGACAGGGGATAATTCCATGCAACAGAAATAACCCCATAACAAAAGATATAGTGAGGTGATAGGCTGAGCCTAGAGGGTGAGCCTGCTCCACAACCACAACATACTCTGCTTTCATCGCCGAAAAAAACGGCTTCCCCTGCAGGACTCGAACCTACGTTCAACCATTGACCGGACGGAACACATTACCACTCTGTCAAGGGGGAGGCCTGAGGGATTTACGGTTCAACTCCTAGGGAGTATGCTGTGGTGATCGAAACAAGTCGATAACTTTTAAGCGGCAGGATAGAAATAATTGGGAAAGTGAATAGGTTGGGCCTAAAGGGTGAGCCTGCTGCACAACCACAACATACTGAGGTGTTATGCATATATGTTGGTACCATCCCTACATCGAGAATGTACAGACTAGAAAGTGAATATTTCACTATTTATATGTCATCCTCTCCATCACATCTCTTGTTATAGGTATTTACATCTATCAGAAATAATGCACTTCACATTCCCTATCGCAACTCAAAGTTAACTTTTATTTTACAACCATCAATTGGAGGAGATTCAAAGGTATTCTAACTAAAGTCACAGTGTATCCTACATTTTTTGACACTTAATATAAATGATTTTACATTCTGATCAACTACACTGAAGTGACCATAGCACTGATGTAATGAATAGCACTAAAGTGCAAAACCCTCAGCACGTTAACGTTTGGGTTTTTATTGAGTGGAATGGCAGAAATCATCTGAACAGACACACACACACACACACACACACACACACACACACACACACACACACACACACACACACACACAAACCCTGTACTGTAACCCTCCTGTGCATGTGACGAGGGTTAACAATGCTGTGTATGTGCCAAACAGTAAATGCAATATATGGCCGGAGTCCAGGGCATTGTGGCTTTTGCCATTTTTATGGATGGCAAAATGCCTCCAGATGACTTGACAGTGCAGAAGTAAAGGACACAAGGTGCTATGTGAGTTATAAACAAGTGAATGCAGAACCCTCTGCGCCATGCCTGCATAAATCCTTGAAAACGCATGTGCTAATAATGCGCATGCACAGTTTCCAAAGTGCAGGAAGTGAAATATTTGTACCTTCATTGCTCATTCAGTACGTGATAATATAGCAGTTCCACTATATTATCTATGGTGATATTGTTTCAGGACGAACAGACACTCCAGAGGGGAAATCTTGATTAACGGACACACACACACAGACAGACAGACCCAACTACATTAACCCTCGCTGCGCATACGCGCCGAGGGTTAGTAAAATGGTGAAGCATGAAGTGCCCAGAATATACAAATATCTATGCAGCAAAGCAGGGGATGATGGCATGCAGCAGTAATAACATGCATAACCCCAAGATGTAAGGAGGGGGTTACGCATGTTGTTATTGTTGCATGCCATCGTCCCCTGCTTTGCTGCACAGATGCTTCCATGTTTCTCTTCCATCCCTACTTACTTCTTCATTTTACTGTTTTTGCACTTGTTCCACTATTGCACATGCACAGGCCCCACCCTCTTCTACTCTTATATGCATGCTTATAGAATGTGTAATGCACTTGCACCAATATACCTAAGGATTCTCTCATATTATTGTTGTTGAATGCCATATTCCCCGCCTTGCCAGCATACTGCACCTGTTTTCTTGATTTTTGACACTTTTTTACTATGAATGCTTTTACACTTGTTCTACTGGATTTTCATTGTGTAACTGCATGTACACATGCTTGGACTGGTGCATAATCAGTTGTGATGCATGTGCGCAACTACAGAACGTACTAGTTGCATGTGAAGATATGAAGAGTCTCTTGGTCAAAGATTATACACAGAATAGAGAGCAGCTTGTTTCATACATGTACATAAATCAAGGATATTACTTATGAGGTATGTAGGCTATTTGGAATAGAATAGTGAAGAAAGTGGCTATTTGGCCATTTCAGAATTTGGCCCTCCATTCTATACTGTTTCTCTTACAATGTAGGTGGTGGACTGCCCTTCCACTCTGCAGAATAATGCTCTTATACCCAATTACTACACATTCCACCACTCAACTAATTTACACTGGTCTCACTGAGTGGTGGTGAAATTCAGTAATGTATATGCTGAATAATAATTATTATTATTCTACAGGTGTGTGTATTTTTGAACATCAGTCCACTTTCTTCTAACATGGCCGAGACAATCAGCTCTCTTGAGTTTGGTCAGAACGTAAGACAAGTTGAACTGGGACGTGCAAATAAACATATCACCAAGCATACATAGCAATCTGTATTTCACATTTCATTAACTATTTGTCAGTACACTCACTTACTAACCATAGATGTGTATTACTGATAAAAGTACAAATGTCGGAGAGTTATCAGATACAGTCGAACCTCGAAACCTCCCAATAGCGAAAATCTCGCTATAATGGAATTTTACCTACGTACCAACTTACGTCATTATTAAAAACCTCCCACTAACAAACCTCTCGTTACGGAATAACAGAAGCATAGCACCTGCTGCAGTAGTAATACACTAGCGGAAAGTAGGGCAGTATATATGCAGCAAGACAGGGGATGAGGGTAGTATGTATGCAGCAACACAGGGGATGATGGCGTGCAACAATAGTGACATGCATAAACCCTCCCTACATCTCTTTTATTATGGGGTTACACATTTTATTATTGTTGCAGGCCCTCATACCTTGTATTGCTGCATATATACTACCATCATCCCCTGTCTTGCTGCAAATATACTGCACTTGTTTCTCTTTAATGGAAGTGTTTTACTCCCTTTATATTTGTGACGGGCACTGTACATACTGTAATATTGTAATTTTGCATGCGCACTTTCCTGCTCACCAACAATGTGTATCTATAGCATTCAACTAGTTTGTGTGATCTGGAGGCTGAATTACAAAATAAACAATGCTGGAGTGACATTACATAGTATTTCTATTGACCTCCTGATGTATGCAGATGACATTGTATTGTTCTCTTTAAAAAGGAAAGGCCTAAATCAACAACTTAACATTTTTGTCACCTAATGAAGGTGGAAGTTAACACTAATAAGAATAAAGTATACACATTTGGGTCAACTGTACAAAGACCATTCAATGCATTCATCAGTGGCATTACAGTAAGGGAATATAAATATCTTGGTATATGGCTTTCAAACAAAGGACACATGTTATGGCACAGGATTATGTGGCTGAACAGTGTAAGAGAGGCTCAATTGCCTTATAAAGGGTCTATACGATGTCATCAAAGTCTGCTGTAATGCGATCACTGGCACAATTTGTTTCATCTCATGTATAGTAGACTAATATGCATTTCTGGCCTTACTTAAGATGAAATAATAGGGATTGCATAAAAATGAACAGAGATAAGATAGGGACACAGACATGCTATATACAACAATGTACCTACGTATATGCTGATGTATATTTCAAATTTCATTTACTATATAACAGAAAGTTATACAGGGATTGCAGGACAGAAACAGGATTGAGACACAGATATATATCAACATACCATGAATTATTGTATATACATGTAGCATGTCTGTGTCCCTATATATCTTGTCTCTGATCATTTTATGCAATTTCTGTATTACATTTTCTGTTTACTGTTCTAAATCTCACTAGCACATGCTCCCCATATGACATCTGGCTGTAGGCCCCAACTAGGAATGCACATGCGTACCAGATCGTCCTCTCAATGTGTCTGACCATCTCCTCCTCTACATCTTTAAAGCTGTGCACCCAACTGTTAGCCCCAGCATTAACTGGGAGAAAACAGTTTCCACTGGAACAGTAAAATGTTTTGAGCAGGAAGTTCACCTTTATTGAAGAGCAAATACGAGAACTGCCCCCATGCAACTCAACTCTGAGATACAGTTTGTGAATCAATATGTCAATATACAGATAATCGTCTTCCAAAGTGTTCCACCATAAGGAAGAGGAGATACTTCTATAAGGATGCCCTTTTGAAGCAGCTCTGTAAAGAACGTAAGACTTCCTGGAAGTCGTAGAAAGATGTGGGCCTACGTGAATTGCTAGACAATAAGATCACAGCTAAGAAATGAAACAGTGCAACTGATGTTATGGACAAGCTGCAAAGTAATATGGCATTGATTGATCCTTTGTCTGTGTGTATTGTACTTTTAGTTATGTCCTTTACAGGGCTAACAAACATGCTTTGGAACTTCGCTTGGCGTCGACGTCGTTGTACTTGCGGAAGTTACCATGATAAATGTTACGCCAGGTAAATTGATTGACAACCCCGACTCCACGCAGATCTACGTTACGTAAACGCATGGCCGCCTCCCGCTAGTGTACTTCTCCCAACGCGCTTCGCTCAACGGAAATTGTGTGCTTCACCCAATGAAAATTGTGTGCTTCGCCCAACGCTCTTCGCTCAACGGAAATTGTGGGCTTCGCCCAACGCTCTTCGCTCAACGGAAATTGTGTGCTTCGCCCAACGCGCTTCACTCAACGGAAATTGTGTGCTTCGCCCAACTCTGTGCTTCGCCAAACGCAACATTCAATGCAATAACATTCTCTTCAGATTCCTGTAAGAGGATATCCGTTTTCACTGTTACTGTTGTCCTTCACGTATGCCACTGCTGTCACTACATGTCACTAATAATGGTTTATATTAAGAACTACCCATGCCATGAGCAGAGTCTTAGTATATGTTGGGATGTGACATGTCCATTTTCTCACATGGAGTGGCTCAAAACTCCCAAACGCGGCAGTTACAAGAACTTTTAGACATATACACATACTCTAGACAAGTTTCTGTACAGTGTAGAGTTACCGATGTTGTTATTGTTGCATGCACATATGTGACCATGCAAGCATAAACCAACCTTATGCTGCAAAAGTATTATTTTCAGCATTAGTTCGCACTTTTCCATTATACCCTATAAAAATACAAAACACAAAACTCCTCAAATACAAAACACAAAACTCCTCATACCTTTAGAGTCGCGTTGAGCGAAGCATACAATTTCCGTTGAGCGAAGCGCGTTGGGAGAACCACACAATTTCCGTTGAGCGAAGCACACAAATTTCGTTGAGCGAAGCGCGTTGGGAGAAGCACACAATTTCCGTTGAGCGTTGAGCGTTGAGCGAAGCACGCAATTTTCGTTGAGCGAAGCGCACGATTTGCGTTGCGCGAAGGCAAAAGCGAAAAGCCCTTCTCGGCCACCGTAGAAATGTTATTATGCACATGGTGAGCATACACGAATTTCAGTATTGCACCTGATGCAGAATTGCTCTAAGAGTAAGCTTATGGCTTCGTAGATTCTTCAGTCTCTCTCTCTCTTTAGGTGTTCTCTGGCACCGTTCCTGTTGTCTTCTGAAATTCCATGACAGTGTCACGTGATTTCGCGCATGCGCAAACAGGAGACGTACCAGAATGAATGAAGAAAGAATTGAAGTCAGTGAGTGTACCTTTTCATTGGGGGGGAGCGCTACCTGCCTAGGATATCAGTGGAAGGATGATTTGTCATCTTCTCGTGCAATTCAAATTCGTGTCCAGAAAGCTCGGAAGGCCTACTTTCAATATGGCAGCATTTATGCATTTCAAGGCAAGTTAAGTCCTGTCTCTTGCTGCTCAATAGTGGAAACATGTGTTCTGCCCGTCCTCCTCTATGGAGTTGAGAACTGGGTTCTATCACCTGAATCTATTCGGATGCTTGACTCTTTCCAGGGAGAGATTGCAAAGAGGATCCTGCGTTTGCCCAAGTGGTACTCTAACACAGCAGCGATCGTAGCACTTGGATGGAATTCCCTTCATTATGTCTGCACCATCAGAAAACTGAGATTCTTGCATAGAGTCATGACAAATCAGGAGAGCATCTGTCATCGTGCTTTCTCTGCAATGGTAGACGATGTGGAGTCACTGAGTCTCGTAAGAGAGTGCAGGGAGTTAGAACTGAGATACAACTCCACTTTTACTTCTGCAATTCTCTGTGCTAAAGAGCAAGAGGGAGTTAACATCATCAGGAATGCACAGAAGAGCATATACAAGATTGACCAATCACTGCTGCTACAAAGGCTTCTACATATCCATTTCTAAATCAGATTGCCAAGTGTGTTGGATGGAAAAAGCTCTGGGACAATGCACTTGATCACGGACCCTCAGTTATCAAGGGTCTAAAGAACCTTGTCCGTGTGATCACATACCCCAACCATTCTCCACAGAGATGCCCACTTTGTGATACACAGAATTTGGACCAACCAACTCTGATTGATCATGTTATCACAAACCATACTAATAGTGACTCGTCCTGGAGTTCTCTGCTAGACTCTCTGTGCACCATGGACCCTAACTGTTTTAGTCATATTTTATGCCTTTTACATTTATTTTAATATGTGTGCATATTCGCTTTACTTTGTGTTCAACATTCCTCCGCTCTGTCTGTATGTAGAGCAGTAGCTAACTGACTGTTATGCACGCATGCGCAAAAACATTATGAGTTATGTAATGATTTTGGACAAATAGAGAATACTGAGTTTGCCGTGTGTATGTCAGCTAAAAAGTTCAGTAAAAATCTATTCACATAACGCGCCAGACGTTACAGTGGAGCCTCCCACCGAGACAGAAGTTGAGAGATAGCTGGCATTCCACAGTCCTAGGAGTGGAAGCGCGCTTATCTGCCTGTGAGAGCGGCTTAGCGGAGCTTGGCAAGGGAGACGGCTCGGTCGCACTGTCAGAGTCTGACTAGAGAGCCTGCGAGTGAATACCTTGCTAGTAGATTGCTCCGAAACCTCCAGAAAGCGGTTCTCTCTGAAGACGCTCTCACGAGGAGTCGAAACGCGGGGAAGACAGAGGGTTCAAGATGGCGGACGCCGACCACGTGGCTGCGGTCGTCGACCCGGAAGCGGTGTCCAACCCGGACATTGGGAACGGAACGGAGACGGTGATAGGGGCAGGACCCGAGACCGAGATCTCCCCGTCGCGGCACGCAGGAGAACGCGATGGATCGGAACCCAATCGTGAGTTGCATGATTCTCAGCATGCATGGGGAGGGACCGCTCCCACAGAGAGTGATCAGTACGTAGAACTGTCTGTCCTCCAACCCCGCGCGCGCTACCCCCTCAATTCTAAGAGACTAACAGCATGGCATCTGCGAGCATTGGCTGGGGCGTTAGAGTTGCCTACCTCAGGATCCGCTGACCAGTTGCGACAGTGTATTGAAGCAGTAGTCGCAGAGGACCATGAATATCAGAATGTAGTGGTGACGGTGAGGGAGAGCCCCAAAACAGAGCATGTAGTGGCACTCGCAGATGCAGATGGCGAGTTCGTAGTGAGTGAGCCTGTATACCGCGATGTACGTCATGTGCATTTCGACGAAGAGGTGCAAAACACAGCAGAGTTTCATGCTATGCGCCAACAACTCGACGAGGCCAATCAGCTCCTCAAGCTAGCAGCTGCAAGGGAGGGGGAGCAATTACAGCAGATAGTAGAGCTCCAAGAGACCTTGCATGAGTGTGAAGTCCAGGCTACGGAAACCTGTGACAGTCTACGTCAACGACTGGCCGCTGAGAAGGAGAGGGCACAAGCTAGTTGGCGAGCAAACTGTGAGCACTTGGCCCAGCAAGACACAGTCATTACGGCCCAAGATGACAAGATAGCCTCCCTTCGGCGTCGGATCAGTGTGTTGGAGAACTCACTGTCCTCACATCAGGATAACTCCCCTGCTCCTCCATCACGAGCGGCCCCAAGTCGGCCAAGAGTTTTACCGGCAACGAAAGACTCTGTCCCTGTTTCAGTGATGCCCTCCTTTCATCCTCCACAAGAGCAGACCAGCCTTCCTCCATCTGCAGTTACGGCCCCTCCGGTGACTCCCTCGTCTGGACTCCACAGCTCTCAAGGTGTGCCTCCGGGTGCTCCCAATAGCAATCCTCAGACACTGGGAGACTCTGTGTCAGAGAGTGGAGAAATCACTCACTCCGACCACTCCTCTACCAGTACCCAGCAGCGTCGCGGAAGAGCTCCCCCGATAGAATTCTTCACAGGGGAAGACCCAGCCATAAATGTGGACGACTGGCTACCAAGCCTCGAACGTGCCTCTTCCTGGAATGGATGGTCAACCACTGAGAAACTCATGCAGCTACCTGGCTATCTCAAGGGACGGGCGTTGCAAGAGTGGAGACTTCTCAGCCGCTCCGAGCAGCAAGACTACACGACAGCCATCAATGCCCTCCGTGTTAGGTTGGACCCTGGCAGCAAGACTATGGCTGCCCAGGACTTCCGGCATTCACTTCAGAAGAGTGGAGAGAACGTACCAGACTTCATCCGCCGACTAGAGAAGACCTTCCAGATTGCGTATGGCAAAGATGACCTCAATCCCACAACCAGGGATACACTACTCTACGGTCAACTTTACGAAGGGTTGACATACGACGTCATGCAAAGCCCAGCTGTCTCAGGTGCCCAAACCTACCAGGAGCTGTGCACTGCAGCCAAAGGTGAAGAGAAAAGACTAGCTGCACTCAAACAGCGACGTCACCTCACCAAGGCCACTCCTTCCCCACAACCAACAACTACTCCCCGATCCTCTGGTCCCAAGCAGCAGCAACACGGGACACCGTCTACAGCAAAGGGGCCGAGAGTTTGCTTCAAGTGTGGCAATCCAGGACACTTCGCCATGAACTGTACACAAGGAGAGAAGGAGAGCAAGGGAAAAGGTTCGTCAGGAAGAGCCAAGCAAGTCCAGACGGAAAAACCCCCACGAGAGTCCAAGGTAGAACTCCGGGTCCCCGACTTCCTACACTCTTCGTCAGATGAAGAAACCCCGGCATCAGCTAAGACTGTGCGGGTTGTGGACAAAGGGAGCGCACCCCAGTGTGTTAGGGTGCAGGTGCAAGGTGTTCCAGCTTACGGCCTGATCGACAGTGGTGCGGATATCACCATCATGGGTGGCACCCTTTTCAAGAAAGTCGCTACAGTGGCAAAACTCAAGAAGCGGGACTTCATGAAAGCCGACAAAGTTCCTCGGACCTACGACCAACGACCGTTTCAGCTTGATGGCCGAATGGATCTTGACATTGCCTTTGGGGATCACACCATGAAGACCCCTGTGTACATTAAAATGGATGCGCACGACCAACTACTCCTTTCGGAAGGAGTCTGTCGACAATTGGAGATCCTTCACTACCACCCCAGTGTCGAACGCTGGAGGGGAGGTAAACGTAAACTTACTCAGCAGCAGACTGGTAGCAGCTCGTTGGAGACCCGGTCTGGGAACCAATCCGACCAATCCACCACAACTCAAGGAGACAACCATGAGCAAGGAGCAACTGTCCCTATGGTTAGTGTCCGACTCCTGCAGTCCACTAGTGTTCTTCCTCATCAGAGCAAAGTAGTTGAAGTCGCCTTGCCTAACCCAAGTAACTCCGCCGGGTGCTATTTCCTGGAACCATCTTCATCAGACTCAGGACTCCGAGTTGACCCCTCGCTCATACGAGTTGTACCCGACGAGCCAGTATTGGCCGTCATCTCAAATCCCTCTGGAGTCCACCTGGCTCTGGAAGAGGGTGACCTACTCGGAGAAGCTACTCCAGTGGATGTGGTGCTACCGCACGAGAAAGAGTCTGATGCGAGACCAGAGACGCCGGAGGTGAAGAAGATTCAGTCTAAACCACCTTCCTGGAGGAAGAAGCAACTGATAGAGAGTGTTGGAGTACCAGAAGCCCTCACGCCCTCTCAACAGCAGGAGTTCCTTGACTTCCTCACCAATCATCACAATGTCTTCGCGCTGGAAGAGTATGAACGTGGTGAAACTAGCCTGGTGGAGATGGAGATCGACACTGGCGATGCACACCCTCGTCGATGTGCCCCAAGGAGAGTACCTTTTGCTGTGCGTGCGGAGATGGCCCAACAGATCGACCACATGCAAGTTGCGAAAGTGATCCAACCATCAGCAAGTCCCTGGGCCAGCCCAGTCGTTATGGTCCAGAAGAAGGACGGAACTCATCGCTTTTGCATCGACTATCGGCAGCTCAATGCCGTCACCAAAGCCGATACGTATCCTCTACCACGTATTGACGATCTGCTGGATCAACTGGGCCAGTGCCGTTACTTCTCAACCTTGGACCTAGCATCAGGCTACTGGCAGATCCGGATGAGCCCCAGTTCCCGAGAGAAGACCGCCTTCGTCACCCCGCAAGGATTGTACGAGTTCTGCGTGATGCCATTCGGTCTCACCAACGCACCAGCAGTCTTCCAGAGACTCATGCAGCGTTTGGTGACAGGACTCAACCCTGCAGCTGGCCCAGATTTCGTTGCTGTGTACATCGATGACATTTTGGTTTTCTCCCCAACCCTGGAGCAACATCTCCGTCACCTGAAAGTTGTCATTGAAAGGATCAGTGAGGCTGGTCTGAAACTGAAACCTACAAAGTGTCGTTTTGCTCGGAATGAGGTTGAGTACTTGGGCCACTTGATCACTCCGGAAGGCCTGAAGCCGAATTCCAACCTCGTTGAAGCTGTCCAACAATTTCCAATACCAACAGACGTTAGCGGAGTAAGAAGATTCCTCGGATTAGCCTCCTACTACCGGCGTTTCATTCAGAATTTCGCCCGGATTGCAGAGCCGCTGCGAGAGCTCACTAGAAAGAATGTCTCCTTCCACTGGACCAAGGCCTGTGAAGACGCCATGAAAGAGCTCCAGACAAAGCTCACGACTGCTCCTGTGCTTGCCTACCCATCCTTTGATAGGCCATACACTGTCGAAACAGATGCCAGCATCAGTGGTTTAGGGGCTGTGCTCTCTCAGATGCAGTCCGACAAGAATCTGCACCCGGTTGCTTATGCCAGCCGCTCACTGTCAGCAGCCGAACGGAACTACAGTGTGACTGAGTTGGAGACGCTCGCTGTTGTGTGGGCTTTGACCAGGTTTCACTCCTACCTGTATGGACAATCCGTGACGGTCATCACTGACCATTCGGCTGTCCGAGCTGTTCTGGAGACCCCAAACCCATCATGCAAACATGCACGTTGGTGGAATAAAGTCTATGGATCTGGTCTGAAGGAAGTGAAGATTGTATACAGAGCCGGTCGTCTCAACAGCAGTGCGGACGCCCTCTCTCGTAGTCCTTTGCATGAACCAGGGACTCCAGTAGATGAGACTCATGTTCTTGGCCTGCAGTCAGAGTCGATAGCTACCCAAGCGCAGACGGAAGATGTCACTGAGATTCCTGCACTGTTGGCTCAATCTCCAGTATCTGCACCGAATGAAGACTTCGCCAGTGAACAGAGAAAAGACCCCGAGCTCGTGCAACTAATCACTTACCTGGAGCGAGGAGAGCTGCCCACAGATGACAAGAAAGCTCGTCAGATGGTCCTGCAGAAGTCACTCTTCACCATCAACAATGGAATTTTGATCTTTGTTGACCCGAAGCAAGATCACCGCAGGAGAGTGGTTGTGCCAAGTCACCTCAGGCGACAGATACTCTCTGAACATCACTCGTCGCCAATGGGAGGACACTTTGCAGCCAAGAAGACCTATGGAGCCCTCATGCGACACTGGTGGTGGGATGGGATGTACAATGAGACTCTGAAGTTCACTAGCAACTGTCCTCAGTGTGCAGTGGTTACTGGAGGTGGACGTCATCATCGACCACCGCTACACCCTATTCCAGTCAGCCGACCATTCCAGATCGTGGGCGTCGACGTGATGGAACTACCAAAAACTGACAGAGGTAACCGATATGTCCTAGTGTTTCAGGATTTTCTAACCAAATGGCCACTAGTGTTCCCAATGCCTGACCAAAAGAGCCAACGCATCGCTGAGCTCCTAGTAAATGAAGTGATTCCCCTCTTTGGTGTGCCTGAAGCCCTTTTATCCGACCGAGGTGCCAATCTTCTCAGCCATCTCATGTATGACATTTGTGACCTACTCGGAATCACCAAGCTCAACACCACCGCACACCACCCGCAGTGTGACGGCATGGTGGAACGCTTTAATAGGACACTCAAGTCTATGCTTCGTAAGCATGCAGCTAATTTTGGGTCGCAGTGGGACAGGTATCTCTCTGGAGCACTATGGGCGTATCGCAATGTTCCCCACGATTCAACTAAGGAGAAACCCTCCTTCCTTCTCCTGGGTATCGATTGTCGTACTCCGACAGAAGCTGCTCTGCTCCCACCACATGAGTTAGAGCCTACAGAAGTGACAGACTACCGTGAGGAGATGGTTCTATCTCTTTCAACTGCGAGGAAATTGGCAGCTGAAGCTATCAAGAGTGCTCAGGTTCAGTACAAGAAGACCTACGACAAGCTGAGTCGAGAGATGGACTACCAGCTCGGTGACTGGGTATTAGTCAAGTTTCCCCAGGAAGAGACTGGACGTCAGCGCAAACTATCACGCCCGTGGCATGGACCTTATCGCATTGTTGAGAGAAATGACCCAGATGTTACAGTAGTGAAAGTCTATGCACCTCAGGATGGTCCAATCCAAGTACACCAGATGAGAGTTGCTCCATGCCCGCCAGAGTTGCCAGCAGGTTTCTTCTGGTACGGTTCCAGACGTTCCAGCCCTGGTCGTCCGCCTAAGTGGGTAAATCAGCTACTCGAGGGAGAACTCTTCTCAGAGCCAGAGGATCCAGCCCAAGAATCAGCGGAGGAATCTGTTGCTGAACCCGCAGCCACTGATCGAGGGGCAGATCAAGAGACATCACAGCCTCATGATGATGGAGTCACCGACTCATCCGCGACGTCAACTGGAGATCCAGTTGCCCCTTTCGGAATCTTGTCGCAAGCTGACACCGGCGATGGAGATGCCGCCCTAAGACAGGCCTCAAAGTCACCAGAACCCCGGAACTTGAGTCAATCTGCTCACTCACCCCGGAAGCACCGCAAGTATCCTCTACGGAAGAAGAGGTCACCTCCAAAGAAGCTCATGGCTATCAACTCGAGGACGAGTTTCTTCAGGGAAGGGGCTGATGTAGAGCAGTAGCTAACTGACTGTTATGCACGCATGCGCAAAAACATTATGAGTTATGTAATGATTTTGGACAAATAGAGAATACTGAGTTTGCCGTGTGTATGTCAGCTAAAAAGTTCAGTAAAAATCTATTCACATAACGCGCCAGACGTTACATGTATGTCATGCCCGGGTGGGCCAATCGACATGAACTTTGAGTTTCGTTACGTACATGGTCAGACAGACAGACTGCATTGACATCATCAATGTAGGGGCTCGCTCACGCTCGCCCCAATTAACTCTTAGAGCGTGGTCTGCAGGCTTAGCATGAGCCTAAATAATTTAGCGGTTCATAACAGAATAAGAATAATTCTATCGAACGTTTACTGCATGTGACGCCACTCAGCTCAGAAAGATGGCTGCGCTAATCGTACAGACTCTACAGAGTCATAATGGGAGGCAGAAAGCATCCTCTTCAAGCGAGGGCATTTTCAATTCTAAAGCTGTGCTTCTATCATACACAAGAGAGAGCTTTTCAGGATATAGTAGAAACTACTGTGATTTTGCAGTTTAACAAGCGTGAAGTTAAATGTGTCATGGTGGTGTCATGAGAATAATGGGATGAATTGTAAGAACAATAGGCAAATTCTGTGAGAAATTCAGAATAGAATTTTGGGTACTTCTTTTGGGAATAATAGGCTCAAGTCTACATAGTGATTAATCCCTACAGCGTGCACTTCTTTGATACGCCTCTGTCAGGTCACTATTCTATACTAGTGGAATGCTAAGCATTGTTGGCGAGCGGGAGAATGCGCACGCAAAATTACAAGCACGTAAGGCATTACGGTATGTATATACAGTGCAGACTACGGTGACTTTAAATTGACCAATGAGGTTGCGAGAAACACGGGATCTAAAGGGGGATATAGATTGCTCCTCCGACTGTATAATATTTCGGTGACTACACATGCCTAGTGGGTGATTCCACATGCCTAGTGTGCAATTCGGCATGATGACATTTTCGCACGGATTACGTAACAGCTCCCAGCCTCGCGAGTATGTATGTAATTACCGAGGAGGAGGGGGGGCGTAACCAGCGGCCGTCCACGTCGCTACTCATGCATTACAGTGGTATTCATCGGAGGACAAGCGTTCTATATTTCGCTTTTGGCGCAGATCTGTGACATCAGGAGTAATGCTCCCTATTCCTACCGCGCCAGCTATATGTGATCTAGCTATATATTTAAAGGATGTTGGTTAGAAAGCTTACTTGTTTGAATCGTATTTAATTCCCTTGTCATGAATTTACATTTGCATTGACATCTGCATTGACAGCAATAACTTAAGAGTAGATATAGCTCTCTCACAAACATTATACGGTCGAGCAGCGGCGCGCGAAGTACGATGATTCCTTCCGCATTAATCTTATTGTTCATAAACTTCTTGATGGCAAACGCCCTCCAACTAGACGAATTCTACCCTTATAACAACGAGGATGTAAAGGAACAAATCAGTGCAAATGATGATGCGTCGTCGCGCCCCATCGCTCTTCTCCCTCCCCTTAATTTTTATGGCCGCAGCTACAACGAATGTTGGGTAGGTCAAAGTGTTTATATGTATGTATATGTGGGTTAATTTTTCTTGTTGTAGGTTCACAACAATGGTGTAGTTGCTCTAAACAAGCCACCAGGGCACTTTTTGGATGAACCCTTCCCACTTGACAATTACACACTCATCGCTCCTTTCTATGGAGATGTGGACACCAGGGAAGCTGGCACAGTATGGTTCACGGATCCTGTCACAAAAAATAAGGAGATGCTGCTGAAAGCAGAACAAGATATACATTGTGCATTTTCTGATTACGAACAATTCTCACCTACATACTTAATTATAGCTACATGGGATCATGTTGGATACTACAAAGAACGAGATGATAAGGTACATGAAAGCTAAACAGACTATGCATAATAACAAAGTATCATTAAAATGTTTAATACCATCTGTAGCTGAATACTTTCCAATGCATAATTGCCACGGATGGGAATTTATCTTTTGCCATGTTTCTGTACAATGAAACTATATGGACTAGTCCATATGAATCCGGTTCTCTCCCAAAGTATGCAAAGGTTGGATTTAATGAAGGTAATGTTAGCAGCTGCTATATTTGATTGGTTTTCTTAGCTAATAATGTCCCTTAATATGGCAGGGAATATCAAGAAATCATGGGAAGTTCCATGTTCAAGGTCTATGAACGTGTCAGAGGTATCCATGACTAGCAATGTTGGAGTTTCTGGCAAATGGGTCTTTCGCATTGATGAGGAAATTCTTTCTGCTTGTTCAAATGAAAGTGAGTGTGCAATATTGGGTTGTCTTTTGGTGCTTTAAACAGCTGAATCTAGCTATAGATACAGAGGATCAATGGACAATTTACGACAGAAGAGTAATTCATGCTTTGTTTTCCCACTGCAAGATGCACAGTTGTGTCTAAGTCTGTCAACACTCCCCAAAAATATTCTACAAATGCAATAAGATCATGAATACGCCACATCCAGATGCATGTGATCTAGGGAACATTTAAGAGTTGCTATGTTACGCTTGTATTCATTTATGAAAAATGCTTACATTACATGTGTGGTCTGTGCTATGAATGAATATAGTGTCATTAACTAAATTCACACTTGCTTTGTTCATGCAAGCATTTCTAGTTGTAATCACTCACAGGTTATTGTGAAAATGATGAATTGTGCTCTTGCTTGACCAA
This sequence comes from Theonella swinhoei, assembly GCA_963970385.1. NCBI lineage: Eukaryota > Metazoa > Porifera > Demospongiae > Tetractinellida > Theonellidae > Theonella > Theonella swinhoei. Next base: position 2,937,921 of record OZ019955.1, on the reverse strand, counting down.
AGATCCCAATCACAAATGCCAATGCTCTAGCAGTAGTGTTGAAGACCTTGACAGTCCTGTATGTATGATAAAAGAAATGGAACCACTAGATTCAGGTATGTCCATCGCTAGCTAATGTATACTTAACTGCATGTATCCCTTGTGGAAAAAATAGCTTAGGTAGCACATTGGTTACAGCTAGTGTGTGATGTAGAGTTGGAGACTGTGTCAACACTAATGATCTATTCCTCTACTTAAATATATCATACCGTAAGGTATTACTGTGTATATTTATTTTCACTTCAAGTTGATTGATTGTTACCAAGGTGAAGAACCCATGAAAAAATAATTACTGGCTGAATGTGATATGACACAAGATAATTATATAGCAGCCCAAAAACTGATTAACCCTCAGCGCATGCGCAGGAGGGTTACAGTACTTGGTTTGTGTGTGTGTGTGTGTGTGTGTGTGTGTGTGTGTGTGTGTGTCCGTTCGGACGATTTCTACCATTCCGCCCAATAAAAACGGACACCATAAGAATCAGTGCCCTATGAGAAACATTTTAAAAAGGTGTTGTTAAAATAAATGGTTTGTTCCAAAGTTACGGCTATTTCCCGTTCATACAGTATCTAAAGTCGGCCATTTCGTCAGTCAGTGAGCATGCGCAAAGGGATATGTGCATTTGATAAAGTAATATGCGTTTGAGAAAAGCATGTACCGATGTACCAATCAAAACCCTAACGGGATACTAAACGCTACGTGAAGTATGGGCTAATGTAATACAGCGCGCTTCTCAAGCCTTCTCTGTGGCTGGGCAAGTTCTTCGCATAGCTAGATGGAGTTCCAATGTATAGCTCATTAACGCACCGAGGGTTTTGCACTTATTTTTTTCTCCCTGTTCTTCTGCTTCTTCTTCAAGAAGCCTCAACCATACATCTCAAACCTTAAAAGTACAAGCTTGAAACTTTGTGTGTACATAAATATCTACATAGCGCACTGAAGGAATTTAAAACGACCTCAGGCCACATACCTTAATGGGGATACCGCCCTCCCAGACCTAATTAAAGCACCACTAAATTTGCACAAAGAATAATCCATTGTCCTGTTGAAACGATTTCCATTACCTAGCTACACATTGTACAGACAGACCTGTCATATATATCACCTTTGAGCAGCAATAATTCGCTTATTAACCCTTGGCGCATGCCAGGAGGGTTCAGTACTTGTGTGTGTGTGTCTTTTCGGAGGTCATTCCGCCCAATAAAAGACCCAAAAAGGGACACCATAAGAATCAACGCCTTATGGGAAAGTAAAAATGGCGTTTTTAAGGTTCGTTCCAAAGTTACGTTAGAGCTCAGTCACTGTCTATAGCTAGATTACTAAATCTCGTAGTAACTCGGTTCGAGTTACTAAATTGTATGTAGATTATTATCAGAAATCGTACAAGTGATGTAGATTATCATACATATCTTACAAGACCAACCGTAGCAACGCGTCTATAGCTTTCTGTAAGTTCAAACACGGCGTACCGCTTGCTAAGCGGGTTAGCTACAACGCGGTACCTTTGGAAGCTTGGTCAATAAGCCACGTGCGCATCATCTGTCTTTTCTTCACAGAACACTTCCATCGTTTCGTTGAGTGAAAGCGGTAAGCAGTTATTTGTGTCAGTTTAGTGCGTGTCGCTCTAAATAAGTTAGACAGGCTCGTCCAATGAAATCTACGTGATTTAGAAGGCTTCGGGGCCTTAGTAGCGTCCTCGCTACGCTCGGACGCTACAGCCCAGGCCCTCGGCCTTCTAAATCACGTAGATTTCATGAACTCGCTGTCTAACTTATATTTAGAGCTCAGTCACTGTCTATAGCTAGATTACTAAATCTCGTAGTAACTCGGTTCGAGTTACTAAATTGTATGTAGATTATTATCAGAAATCATACAAGTGATGTAGATTATCGTACATATCTTACAAGACCAACCGTAGCAACGCGTCCATAGCTTTCTGTAAGTTCAAACACGGCGTACCGCTTCCTAAGCGGGTTAGCTACAACGCGGTACCTTTGGAAGCGTGGTCAATAAGCCACGTGCGCATCATCTGTCATGTCTTCGCAGAACACTTCCATCGTTTCGTTGAGCGAAAGCGGTACTGAAGCAGTTATTTGTGTCAGTTTCGTGCGTGTCGCTCTAAATAAGTTAGACAGGCTCGTCTAATGAAATCTACGTGATTTAGAACGTCTCGGGGCCTTTTTTATTTACTTCTCTCTTGTAATTTTTTACTATTGTAAGCAATAACTCTCCCTAGCATGTGCTCTCCATATCCATAAACATTTGGCCAAGTATTGAGCTACTGTATAAATGTGTGATTAGTACTAAGGGCGTGGTTTGGTTGCAAGCAGCAGCTGCGTACAACTTTGGTAACTACAGAACTATAAGCAAACGTGCTAGCAACGTACTATCAGTCACCAGCGCTTTGGCTTGGTGGTATATAGTATCGTGGTAGAATAGCGTGCCGTTTCTCCAGCAGACGGTATATAAAGTAATCTATATTCAGACGCATTCAATTTTCGTACGCCGTTCTGCTCAGCGTACAAAGCTATACATGAAAAGGTATACACTGTTAGATAGATTAATACTTAAGGGAGGGAATTGTAAGGCTGTATAGTCATACATAATGAAACCACGCCTCTAGAAGTGGAAGTCATTACGTATTTGCATCTAGCTGTTTGAACAGGAAAACTGGTCATACACTGTAACAGTTCATATGTTCAGCTTCACAATCCTCATACAACTCTGAATAGCTTGCAACCACTGCATGGTCTGAGCTATTCTGGAATTATAACCGTCTATTGAATAATAATGATGCACTGAAGTGCAGGACCCTCGGCGCCACGCGTGCGCGAATCCTTGAAAACGCACGCGCTATAGTGATATTGATAATGCGCATGCGCGCTTTCTGCAGGAAAATGGCCGACCATACATACGGGGTATAGTGTTGGATCTCAGCAACGGAGCGGTTTCAGGGAAAAACCCACAAATATTTTGACCTCCGTTGCTCGCTGAGTACGTGACAGTATTTTCAGGACGAACAGACGCTCCAGAGGTGAGATGTGACTTAACAGACACACAGACCCAACTACATGCATGCGCGCCGAGAGTTAATGAGGGTTCATAATTCTTTAGCCATTTAGACAAGCATTTGTCTTGGGTGTAACTAGGCCATCCTTGTTTCATTGTTACACGGTGGTTTTTTAAGGAGATAGGTTTATTAAACTGAAATTCTCCAATATAGACTAGCTAGGTAGTATATGAAACTATTGCATTCAGCAATTTCTTTTGTTCATTTTAGGTGCTTCTGTCAGTGGACCGAACATCATAACACTACTGAGTGCAGGTGTTCTGCTTCTAGTTCTTGCTACAAACTGCGAGAGGATTGTATGCTAATGAATCTTTACTTTTACACTTTTCTGTTGCATATGTTGCAGTGTTTTATGTTTTCACTGTAGTTGTATATGTAGACATTTACGATATTTTTAAGCAGTTTGTTAGAAAAGTTGTATTTATACTCAATACTATACTAAAGTGGAACCTCCCATAACGGACCCTCCCACGAGCGGACCACCTCTCTATAACGGACACTGGCTATGGCACGGATTGAAACTACAATACAACTAGTGTTAAGCCAACCTCCCACGAGCGGACGCCTCTTGGTTCCGGACAGCGGACAAGCCACGTGCTCCCACCTGATCAACTCTGTACAAAAGTGCCTCTTATAACGGACAAACACGAAACCACACCCATCCTTCATGCGTGAATTTAATAGGCGAGCGTAGCGAGCCCTCCGAACGGGCGATTTTCATGTAACCCCGCACTGTACATACCGTAATGCCGTATATACGTGCTTCTAATTCGGAGAGCACATCCCCCATTTCCTGCTCGCTCGCCCCGCCCCCCGCAAGATCGTGTCGAGGCACTAGCTGTGCTCTACACGCGCGAGGAGGCGGTTGCTAGCAAAGATGGCCCAGTCATCATATACTGTGGAGTACAACCTAATATCATACGCTGGTATAGAGTACCCAGTCTCCGCCTCTCCCAGTCGTTATTACTACACTAAAGGGGCGCTCTGACGTTCTTGTCTCCACTTATTCCCCTGACACCTTTCAAAAAGGATTTTCCAAATTTTGGGTGCAAAATGTCCTTCGTGTATATCAACTTTTACTTTTCCATAGGGAACTACACTAGAAGGGCCCCGGCGCTCCAACGGTATTCTATTTCTGGTCTCCACTTATTCCCATGACACTTTCAAAAAGGGTTTTCCAATATTTTGGTTCAAAATGTCCTTCACTTCACGTCTCTCAACTTCATACTTTTCCACAAGGAACTATGACATGCTCTATTTCGTAACCTCTAGCTGTGAAACTTCATACCAATTTTGGAGTTGGTCACTTTACAGACAGCAAGCAATGTGGTTGACCTTCAAGCCCCTTTAGGATCAGCTGTACACACAGTATTTACAATGTAGTGGTACAAGCATTGGTAACCTGTAGCCAGGTGCTGTTGAACAACAAGAAATGTGTCAAAGTAGTCAATAAATACTGCCATATCACAATAATCACTAATGCAGGTTTCTGTTGGAGTATAACAAAATGATGGCCAACAATGACATTTTGAACTACATGCACATCAATACATATTAGATTTCAATAAGAATAGTCACTCCAGGAAGGCAAAAACGTCTACTTTTTCATTGCTCCTTCCCTTTCATTCCTGCAGTTTGTTTCTTTTGCTTCTTTAAAGCAGAATCATCAATAGGGGCAGGCTTCACAAACTTAACAAATTCATCCAATCCAGGAGGCATAAAAGGCTTAAGAGCAGATGGGATACAAACACCTTCTTCAGTCTGGTAGTTCTCGACAATTGCACAGATGGTACGAGTAATGGCACACATAGTAGCATTCAACATGTGAACAGGCTCAACCTGAGATGCAACATGTAGAAACCATGATTATAATATACATGATTTCTTACGACACACAATGAGAGGGTTTGGAATAATAAGTTTTGCCTTGGAAGACAGAGGAGAGCATTTCCCCATACACTAGCAGTAATATATTACGGCTAATGTACGTATATTATGACAATTACATGTATGCAAATTGCCAATACAGTACCCAAAAGAGATCAGTGTTATTGTTCTGATATTCCTGTAATTTCAAAGGACAGTGTCATTTTCAACAATCCAGCAAAGAACCATACCATACATGATTCTTTGTGCATAGAGTATGTCCATCACACAGGGGACTTTATGCATACCGACTAGGCCTACGAATGACACACCACTAGCCCTAATATACACAAAGGCATGAAACTCTGCCAGTGTACGAGGAAAAACTACAGTTCTCCGACACCTGGCTCTGTACCCAATAATACTCAAAATACTCAGCATCAATTTCTCCGTCATTTTTATCTTCACATGCAAATAAGGGATAGGGTTCCAGCAATATGGGTAGAAGAAGAGTGTGGCTCGTGTGTATACCAAAATGCTCAATGAAACAAGTGCAAATACATTTTCATGTCAAATTTTGAAGGATGGAAGTGCCCAGTATCTAAAATGTATGCGGATTACAGTGCAGATTGAAAGGTTAAAATTCTTTCTTTCAAGAGACACACCTGTCACATAGTTCTCTGCGCCAACCTGGAGAAATATCAGATTGTGGCTTCTTGTAGTTGGTATGCTAAAATATGAAATGGTGTGAATGAACCATTTACTATTTTTCTGTAGGCCTGACAGCACTTTGACAAACCATTTTAATATCCCTCCAAAAATGTAAATTACCAACCCCTCCTCCCAGGCTGAACTGAGCTTCCTTTTCATTTTCATTGCTTCATATTGTAAGACACTGTTGCGAGCACAGTAGCAGTGGATGGATTAGTTACCTTGACAACTTTTTGACAACGCAGGACACAGGTTTGCTTTATTGTTTACGAAGTTTTGGACGCAGTGGGAGTCATGTTGGATGTGTGGAATTTGCATATTCTTAGTCAGCACACTCACCCACTTACGCAATACTTTTTTGTTGTCTAAATATTACACAAACATAAGAGAAATTACAGAAAAAAACTTTTGCCTGCATCAACCACTTCAACTTTTCAACTAGTGTTTGGTTCTATTATGTACAGTTCTACCTTGTCACCACTGATATATTTGGAGTACTTTCTGTCGTAAATTTTAGCCTTTTTGGGACTGCTTTGCTTATATTTTGCAGTCTGAATCTATACAAGGTCACCATATGTACATCAGATAGCAACATTGGCTGGACTTGAGTCCACATGCGGAAAACAATTAAACCAACACCCTAGTTTCCAATCACATTTTCTTATTCTAATGCTGAAGTGCAGTAGGGACTACATACATACATGTACATATTTAATCTTTTAACCTGTGCATTCATCTTTTTGGTTTGTCCATAACGAATTTGAAGTCGTCTAGATTGGTAGTCAGTGCAATTAGAGCAGGATACAAGTTCACGATAGGCTCCAGAACCAGGAAACCATGCCTCTAAATCCAACTTCTTAGCAGCAGCATTATTCAGTTCACCTAAACGTACATAAGAGCACTATAAATTCAGTACAGTGCAAAGGTGCATTATAATGAAAGGTACGTACATACAGGGACAGGATGTAAGATAGGTTCGGTTAAGACTAGGTAGTATAGTAGTGTTGCACCATACAAATGAAGAATACACAAATACAATGTACATGCTTTTTAATGGGAAACAGCTATATAAAGCATTACTACCACACTGTGTATGCAGTGAGAAATATTGTTAAGTCTTGCACATGTGAAGGAGAGTTCTTTTAGTCAGTCTGTGTGTATGTGTGTGAGAGTCTGTAAACAAGTTTTCTCGCTAGTCGTAGCTACTATGAGTACACAATGTGGAGCTATGAAGGAGCATTAGTGCTCAGCTTAGTTAACATCTAGAAGAGAAAGAAGAGACCAGAATGGTGTTGCCGAAGAAAAGCAGTAGATTGCCGATTTTCATGAACCATGATATCTGTGATCGTCAAACATGGATATGTTGACAAGCAGTATTGCTACTTTGTAACAGCAAGTCTGGAGCTGTATCATCGAGCAGAAATGTATTTTAGGCAGCAGGTTATGCCTGAAGGTGCACATTAAATGCAATGCCAAGTCATTATTAAAGATCCTCAGGATCCAGTGGGATTCGAACCCAGGACCTTCTGATTACTAGTCAGACATTCTTCCCACTGAGCCACTGGATATCTTGCATGTATATTTCTATCTGGTGCTGCCTTGTTTCCTTGCATATAAATTTGTGTAGTTCATATGGGACCTGGGTGGAACCAGAGTCTGTCCACGCACTACATGCAAATTTAAAGCAGGCTAATAGAAAGTTCGAAGGTCACAGGAATTATGGGTCACAAACTACTGGTTTCAAGCTCTAGCTGTTGAGCCTCACACAAGTCATTGCTCTCGTCAGTGCTCAAGTAGACTGCATCTAGGTATATTTGCAAGAACAGCTGCCCCATATACAAAGAAATTGGAGTGTACCCAATATGGATGAGACATATAATGCTTCTGCCAAGTGTAACAACAAAATGTCCTCATCACAATGCAGTATTACACCGATGTGTACTCGCCATAGACAGCGTCTTGCCTGAGAGTACCATGCCATTACATATACCTTGAACACTTGAAGCTAGCTATCATTAAGACAATATCACAAGACAGAAAACTTAGCAGTAACTAATATCTCTATAGGTCTTTGTACAGTGCTGACAGACATGGGTCACTCCTACTCACCAATGATTTTTCTACAGCTGAAACAATGTACATGCACACATGCATACTAACCTGACACAATATTAACTATACGGTATGGTATTCCAAGGGATTGGTAGAATTCTTCAGAATTGGCTATCATCTCATCAAACATTTTCCAAGACTCATCATCATGAGGGCTAGTTATACAGAACTGCTCCACCTACACAGTAATAAGCATAAACACAATACCACTTACCCAGTCGTATGAAAACATTTCTACACTATGCCATTATTACACAATGCTGGCTCCTTTCACATGACACATATTAAAGTGAAAACCCTCGGCATGTTAACAGCTAAACAGATTTTCTAACTAACTACTAAACAGCTAAACTGCTAACAACTAAACCTAAACACACTTTCTACATTTATACGCTTGTGCATGATGTGCATGCGTATAAAGTTTTAAGTTAAAACCCTGGCTGTCATGTATAATGGAAAACAGAGAAAGATACATTGGTCCAGCTACAGACAACGCTAGAGAAGCTCTCTGCACTAGGTTGGCTCATAATACAGGTATAGTTTGGCTTTTCATCAAAGTTATAAAGCAGTGCCATTGAGAGAATAAGCTCTGGTTCATTGTAATAGGCCTGGTAGCCTTTGTGGTAAGCAAATAATGTTAAACATACCTTGTAAAAGAATCCATTCTACTAATAATCTGTTTCATGTCATGCCAAAGCCATTGGTACCTTCGTTTCAACATGTAAGCTTACGACCTCTGAGAAACAGTCAGACACTTCCACACATGCACTTGCACTTGCACTGACACGCACGCACGCACGCACGCACGCACGCACTCACGCACACACACACACACACACACACACACACACACCACACACTGTCTATCTGTATCTCCATTTCAACATCTCAACTTCTGAAAACTACTCAATGGAGAATGAAGATCACGTACCCCACAGACAACAAAGGTCAAAAATGTGTGGATTTCTCTGAAACTGCTCCATTGAAAATACACCACTTCCGGCATTGTATGGCTATCCATGCAGTCGGCCATTTTGGAAGCCACGCATACACATTATTTGCATTTCAATAGTGTGTGCGTTTCTAGGATTCGCACACGAGGGTTCTGCACTTTAGTTCAAAAACATCATGGTGGTACACTCCAATAGGGTTTAACATAGTTAACTGAGCGAGCTGTGCCTGTGATAGGGTACAGGTTGGGTGTGCAAGGAAGGTCAGAGTTGACAATGCATGCATGTATAAGACCATGTGCAGTTGCATAGTCAGGTCACAGTTGCTGGAAAGAAACCATTTTGGTTGCTGGTTGTTGTCAGCATGGCTAACCACAGCAGACACTGCTGTGCTACTTAGGGGGCTGCCACAGGACAAAGCATGCCCCCACAGAATCTGCCACCATTCCCAGAAAATCTATTTGCCTTGCCAAGGGAAACCTTTGACCACCTTCCTAGCAGTGGGGCTGCATCACCCATGTCATCATCAACAACAATGGTCACAATTTCCACCACTTCTGTCACACACATCTCAAGTTCATCATCGGCACCTCCACTCCCAACCAACATCCTAGCCAACCCTCTGCAGCCTGGCACAGATCTACTTGCTGCAGCAGTGGAAGTAGCACATAACTACTGTAAAGGTTGCACTCACACAGCCGGGCCCATATAGTGGTTAGTTAGAGTCTATCGAGATGATGAGATAACTCTGGAAAACTCCTGTTAAACACAGCAGGTCATCCCCTCCTCCCTGCCCGGACACCTATCCAGGACATATCAGTGTGGATGGAAAGGTACTCTAATATGCGATGCTCTCCTCATGATTCTCTGAGGTATCTGCATACCAAACATCCATATCAGGGCTGAGAGCAACTTTGACAATAAGCGCTATCAGAAGGAGGCATTGGCACAAAAAGACCTAACTGTACATAATGCAAGGCTTTACAATGAACCATTCACTTACCGCACAAACGTCATCCCCAGATGTACATGTACATACTGCCTGCTAAGGATTGCACCCAACCTTCACCAGCCATGGTTCAGCTGGCTCCCTGATCTATCAACCTAACCACAGGGTCTAGTGCACCCACAGCCCTACACCTGTTCACACTTCTCAACAGTAGCACCAAGCAGTAGGAGACCTGCCGCCACTTGAACAACTGGTCACTGTATTTCCAGGAGCTGTCAATACCCCCATCATTGCCTTCAATCACTGCAGATCCTGAAATGTGGTAGTATGAGGGATACAATGATTGACCCAAACTAGTGCTATATTTTCTCTCTATTAGACACAGCTGACTTAGCTAACTTTGGTCTGCAAGATTTTATACTATCTTTGAATTAGAACCAACCTCCAAATATTGGGGGGTAGGGGATTTCATCATCCTAAATGGTATACTGTACACCCACTTGTTATCTAAGATGCTTCCCCTGTCTCCCACTCAAATCCTGTATGAAACCCCACACTAAGTAACAGGCTCCAGGACCACTCCCCACAACAATCTAGTCTAGAGCAGCCTGCTCCTCAGGACCTGTGGTAGTAACAGCAGCTCGGTCCGGCTATTGTTATGATCACAGCTGCTAGCACAGCGAAGATTGAGTGTGGCTGATGATGATAAATTGTCCAGGTAATGCAGAATATGTGGGGAACGCTGCTCTCATAGAGGCACAAGTTGAGGGTGTCGGCCTGAGTGCTGTCCAAATGGTATAGCTGTGGGTTGATGTACACATGGCCCTTCCACTTCATCCCTTGGAGTAAGCAATCCTGGCGGGAGAACCAGAATTAAACAAAATGCTCTCTCAACATCTACTTTGACCACTTCACCCAAATGGACAACAATCTCTGCAACACTATCCACTGTTAGAGAGAGCTAGGTTGTCATTGATCCTGTCATTGACACTCTTGCCTGGTGGGAAGGTTAAGTGCCACATTCCCATGTTGTGGCCTTTCGGTATGACCCCAAGATGCACTCCCTGGAGTGACCAAGCTTGCAAGACGGTTGAACATTTCTATGACCTCTCCATGCCAATGGTACTTTATGACATATTCTGACATTACTGAGGTTTTAGTATGCTCCTTCTACTATTAGTAAGATAAACAAAAGTGCAGGATACGACATGGCTTTTAGCCAGTACTGTATAGTAATGCATGATGTTCTAGAACGTTCTAGCAGAGTTAGACTACTGCATGTGGTGTGTGTATTCTGTAGTGTTCCAGGATATTCTGGGATGTACTCCATCTAAATTTCCACAACATTTCGCATATAATGTTGCTATCCCTTTTCCAGTAATGAGGACCTAATTTGCTGCTTTGCAGCAGATTTAGCCAACTAAGGCCTTGCAACCATAGACAGTGAAGTGAAATCGTACCTGGCTGTAGTCCATAATACACAGTTATCCCTAGGCTTTCCTGATCCATGCAAACATTCATTGCTGCCAGTATTGAAGAGGGTCCAGCTGGATCAGGGGTCACTACCCAACCAGTTCATTTGGGAGGCACCGGCAACTGAAGGTAAGCAGGCACCATACTGTTTCCAGCAGCAACTAGGATTCCATTTTTGAAAGGTTATAATGCAAACACCAGAAAGTCAATTGGGCAGTGTAAGAAGAGAAAGAAGCTATTTTGAATGAAAATGAAGGTGTATACTTTAAGCTAATTTGTATTTGAACTTAAGAAAGTGCTCTTTCAGGAAGGAAAGATTTCTGCACCGTACCATATTTGAAGATACATGTAGACCAGGTTATTTCTATAAAAACAGGGTCTAATGAACAGCACTAAAGTGCAAACCCTTGGCATATATTATACATGTATATGTATGCATATGACGTTAAAATGGCCCGATTGCACATAGCCTTACAATGCAGGAAGTAGTGTATCTCTGCAACGGAGTGGTTCAGAGTAATCCACACAAATATTTTGATCTTCATTGCCCATTGATTATGAGATATCATTTTCAGGATGAACAGACACTCCAGAGGTGAGATGTTCATCAACTGACACACATAGACAGACAGACCCAACTACAGTAACCCTCACTGCGCATCCGCACCGAGGGTTAATGACTCTATGATTAAACACCGATTACAGTAACAGGGCATTATAGTAATCATACATTTACATGTATCAAGAACTTAGTAAGTACAAATACATGTAAAAGCCCAGGATACAGAATCATCATTAATCTTGGTATTTCAGTAGCACACAATCTTACCTTTTCAAACTGATGCACTCTAAATATTCCCCTTGTATCTCTCCCATGAGAACCAACTTCCTGCCGAAAACATGTTGATAATCCCATATAACGTTTTGGCAGTTCTTTTGGCTCCATCCACTCATCTCTGAAAAAATTTTGAGAAAAGGAATGATACCAACAAAATGAAATCCCACCTCAACATACGGATCATGAAAAACACAGTCTAATTTTCTTAAGGTACATGTTATGTATGCAAACATTTGATACAGTGAGTCCACTTCAGTATTGGCTACCAACTGCAAACATTGCTGTACAGTGTGTGCAAAGTTACAGAAAGCAATATGAAGTGCTAAACCCTTGGAATCCTCGGTGTGAATATGCAGCAAGGGTTACTGTACTTGGTCTGTGTGTCTTAATTTCTGTCTGATGCATATTTTCTTAAGTCTTACATGTTTCATAAAAATTAAAGAAAAGTAACACACACACTGGAGAATCAATCATCAAGTCCAACTCTCAGAGAGCCTATTAATCTCCAGTGCTCTTTACATTGATCATTTCAGAATCTCTAGAGGAAGGCCTCAAGGTTACTAAAGGTAAATAAGCACATGTATGGTATCAGCAAAATGAGCGGGTCCTACGATGTTGTTTGCCAAGCGATCATCAGTGTATACTCTCAGAACAATCTGATGACACATAAACTGTCACTTTGCCATTTTAAGAAAGTTCCTCCTCTTATTAATAGCAATGGATACAGGCAAGAACTAATATAGAAAGCCAGTGCATCCAACAAAAATAGTAATGGCATCAATTCCTACCTGCAGAGTTAGCAATGAGAGTTGACTTCAGAATTGTAGAGGACATACGTAAATTGTAGGCCTGCCCAATATCAACACTGTATGTTGTGAAACAAAGAAGAGCCAGAGAAGGTACGTACTACTGTGTAGGATAATATTTGTTTTCCATTAGGTAGCTACTGGAATAGATTTCCTGGTCAGAGTATGTACATCTGTGTCTGAGACTTACAGAACGGCTGTAATTTGGACAAGATCAATCAGTCTGGTTGAAATCCGGTATACTACTTCAGGCAACATAACAATTGTTTCATTGCTATACAATAGTTCATGGCACTCAAGCATTGAGCTTAATGTAGGCCCTCCAGATCAAAAAAATGTAAAGTATTCAAACCACAGGACTCATAAAGCAATACAACACAACTCACCCAAGACAGTTATTTTCAAAGAAAAATGAGTTGCCTCAGGCATCCATTTCTCTCTCTATAGTTACATGTACACGTATACTAGAACTCACTCGAACCCGTGACATTCTGTGTTCTAGGCAGATGCTCAACCAACTAGGCTACCGAGGTAGCTCAGCCGGCTGGCATACAGAAATAATCAGAACAAGAGACTCCCAAAGCAATACAATGCAACTAGTCATTTTTCAAAGAAAAATGAGCTGCCTCAGGCAGGACTTGAACCCGCAACATTCTGCGGCAGATGCTCTCTACCAACTGAGCTACTGAGGCAGCTCAGCTGCAAATCATGCATACAAAGCAACACAACTCCAGGCAAAGCGTCTCAAACCTGAAGATCAAGGTGAACTCAAACTTAGTATACACATGTAGAAGAAGACCGGGGTAATTAATACATGAAAAACATGTGCATTTCTCCCAGTTCTTTCTCCCAGTCTCTCCCCTACAGATACCTGCTGTGCAGATTCACCCCTCACCCCCACAGACACTGACTCTACATCATAATAATGTGCATTTCACCCCCTGCCATCTCTCCACAGCGTCACTGCACACTGCGCATGGCATAGCCCTAGATGTTGCCTAGGTGAAGTAGAAGTGTTGCTCTGGAATGCTCCCGCTCTACCCTGACAACCGAGCCTTTGTCCGCACACCGCCTATCCCGTATAGAGCACTCACGCGCGCAACACATTTTGTCCTGCGAAGCTTAACCTTTTAGTATATAAACACTAGTTTTTGTATCACCAGTCATTCCCCCGAAGAAGGTCACCGATCACCGAAAGTACTAGGGAAGTATTATTCTTATTCGACTGGTGTTTTTGCGCATGGCTACCTCCGAGCCTCTACCTCAAAGACCCACGCGCAAGTCTCGGAGACTGCGAGGACAGGAGCCGCAGCAGGCCACTCTGGAGAAAGTGGTCGGGAGCGTCACCACGCCCCCTTGCGGGGACCACACCCCTTCATATACATGTAAGAGTAGGACACTGAATGTCGAGCCTTGAGATCTAGGAATGGTGGGTTAAAGATCTTTGATGGTACCAACTCTCCCAACACATCCAGTGGCCAAACTCTCACCAACAAACTAACACACCTGTGGCTCACTAACAGACAAACACACAGAGACACACAATCAAGCTGAGCGTGGAGAATTCACAGCAACAGCTCGCTCAGGTGGAAACACACTGAGCGTGGAGAACTCCTAGCGACAACTCACATGCAGAAATATGTAAGCAAACAAACACACCAGAGACTCACAAAACACACAGAGACACAAAATCAATCTGAGTGTGGAGAACTCACAGCAACAGCTCACTCAGGTGCAAACATACCGAGGCTGGAACTAATTAAATTAAGGTCACTAATCGGCCTTTATCACACTTCTCTTACAGGCTACACTCACCTTTCATTCTTCGTATGCAGCAACTGATATGTTTCTTAGGTATCAGAAGTAGAGATATGAACTCGTACTCTATTGCATGTCACATGCATGGAATGCAATTACAGACCTCCGACTTCATACATGTATCTCTGGTTTTAAGCATATTTAGTTGGAAAAAAAAGGACGGATATCTAAACAAACATATTTAAGGTTAATTCTAGTATATATATAGATATAGAGGGAGAAATGGATGTAGGCATATAAAATTGCCACACAAAGGCCCGACGATCATTTCATACACCAAATGCTAAATAACATACAGTTTAACTCTAGGCTTACAGACATTTCTCCTTCTAGCACTAAAATAGTATAAGAACAGAGGAAGAAAGACACTGCATAAATTGAAAATCAAACAGGGACAAAAAAGCCACCGAACTTTTCAAGCTGAATCTTCCTCCCAAAACACATTAAAGGGGAGGTATATACATGTATACAGGTATATACTTTAAAGTACCTATGCAAAGCACAAAGAGGTTGTTCACTTGTGGCAATCAAATACTTCTCCTCAACTGCAGAGTCTCCTACCACTTCACTGCTCTTACTGATTACCTGAGAGAAAAGTATACCCATGGTCAGTAATCACTGTACAGGTTGGTAGCACTACACAATACTGCATAAGTTTCACCTTGTAAAGCATTTCATCAAAGTCACTGAGTTGTGCAACCTCCTGCATCACCTCCTTTCTCATAAAAAATGGTGTGTAGATGGGCAAGTATCCTTTGGAATGCAGCATTCTCATGGCAACCTGGATAAGTGCTTGCTCCAAGAACACTGCAACACCCTTTAAAGGATACATTAATGTAGCATATATTACTTGCAAACAACATGTACTCTACATGATGCATGACAAATTGTATATGTAGTCTGTTTTGGTTGCTGTTTGGTGTGAATATGCACTTGTCTGGACATACGAATGCAGGATATAGCCAAAGGATTTTGATCGTATGTATGTATACATACAATGTAGTTGCAGGTACATGTTCGTGTGTCACCAGTAGTGGGAAAATCCCTAAATTGTCTAGCTGTTCCATAAACATCTCCACTTAAGGTACATGTAGCATTTCTGCTTTTTACTGTCCAATTGGTGTGTACCGGTAATAATTGTATGCATACACTTACCTTGCATTGTACATGTACATGTAAAAATACTCAACTAGTTAACACTAATGATGTACCAGAGAAGAACATTTATGTACATACTGTACCATGA
Source organism: Theonella swinhoei (assembly GCA_963970385.1). Taxonomy (NCBI): domain Eukaryota; kingdom Metazoa; phylum Porifera; class Demospongiae; order Tetractinellida; family Theonellidae; genus Theonella; species Theonella swinhoei. The sequence continues at coordinate 2,922,042 of OZ019955.1, read as the reverse complement.
AAATAACAGTTTCTATCTACTTCTTACTATACCACAAGGCTTTCTCCTTCATTACTACATACAGTATGTGAAATAAAACAACAGAGGCATATACAATCAGAATACAGTTTCATGTCAGAAGAGGAACCATGCAGAAAACCTGTCAACATAAAAGATTTGGATATCCCAACATCAGCTTCTTTGGAGGCCATGTAGCTCAAGTAGTATGCATTTGTTTCGGTGCCCCTTGAAATATCAGTTCAATAGTACACGTACGGGTATAGATTACAACAATACACAACTTAAAGCGTACACATCAATATGTGTATAGCCTGTTTCTTCACACTAAGTTTCAATTGACCTGCTTTCAAGTTGAGACCTTGCCATGTATATGCTATTAGGCACAGAGAGTAGAGTTGCTTCACTACCTTACTTCCTAGAGCATCTGTCTTTAATAATCCCATTCATAAAATAAGGCTCATTTTCTAATAACTGTTTTGACAGTATGTTGCATAACTTTGTTTATATCATGTATACATGTATATGTATAGATGCTTAACCTTTAAATAGTAACATCTATTGCCAGCGGCAGCTGTTGCTTTTTGCATCTCCACCCCATCAATCATGTGAAGTATATCAATGTGGGAATACTTCTTTCTCACTGAACATTCTCCGAATGTCCTTTCCACCTTGTTATTGTCCTAGAAAAGGAAAAAGTGAATCATGACCACATAATAACATTAGGAGCATAAAACAGGTTGACCTATACTGAAGCGGTACGAACTGAAGCTGTTTACAATACCACCCTAACGCGGAGCCCGAGGGTGGTATTGTAGTAAATACATGTAGCTGAGAGGATATGTCATACGGCAGAAGTGCCCATAGGTTAACCTACAGGTATATATTTTTAGCCTAGTAACGTCATTTACGTCATACGATTGCCTAGTGCTGCAGCCACACACATCTAATTACGGCCTGGTCAGGTTTGACTGTTGGAGAAATCTGATTTGGCAGTGCACGAACCCTGCCTGTCTGGGCGAGTATTGGTGCAATGTGTGGGACTGCTGCTCGAAATCTATGATGTGAGACTCACCAACGACACCCCCACTGGTTAAAGAAGTAAGAGGTCAGCGCCTATAGTTCATTGTAGTTGGAGGCCATTTCCTCACTATGTGATTGACTCATGCACTAGATCTACTATGCAGGAAATAACCACATGGAAATTATGCATGCATGACAATGGAAGACTAACAACATGTTAGTTCACGCTACCACAAAGATGAATTACAATTCATGTATGCGGACAAGGGATAATTGCATGCAACAATAACAACATGTGTAACCCCTCCCTACATTTTACTTCGTGGAGTTAGGTAATTTATCTTTGTGTTACGTATGTTACATAATTCATCTTTGTGGTAGCGTGAACTAACATGTTGTTAGTCTGCCATTGTCATGCATGCATAATTTCCATGTGGTCATTTCCTGCATACAAAAAGTTGTGTATGGTCATATCCTAATCAGTTGTTCACCGTGCACCACAATCTTATTTCTTTACTTTTGGCACACTACCATCCCTACATCCTTCAACATTTTAATGAAATGTTTTTACACTTTTAGGAGCACTCGCAGAACAGGTTGTTTGTCTGAAAAGGCTAAAAACATCCACGTTCGGGAAAAAGAAAGGATCAAAGAATTGAAAGAGAGCCTCAAAAGCCTGTAGTAGATATTCATGCATCCTTCGGAAGCTGGAAGCATTCAGGTGAGATGTGAGTGTCTTAGCTCTGTGTCCTGCAGCTTTACCTAAGCTAGTTAGGCCAGCATCTGCGTAGGGTTTGAGGGCAATCTGCCTCGATGTTGTACACTAGCAGCACTGTACCATTCAGAGGTTCTCAATCTTCCGTTTCTTCCTCAATGCAGGGAATGAGCAAAGCTGTCAATGGTTAGTGCTTCAGAGTTCACTAGCGACCCCGCCATCATAGAGTGCCTCACCTACTCAAAGAACCAGAGTTTCTAAAACTGATTGACATACCAAAAGACACCTGCACAATCCTTGAATTAGCCCATGAATCAATCTCTTCTACCACCGATTGAGACAGCCATTAAACAGAAAGCTAAGGACCACCATCAGGCTGAGTTCTAAAAATCTACACTTGCTCATCTAGTGGTTCAGTCCAAATTTAAGGACATCATCCTCCTAGAACAATAGAACCACCTCCAAGCTGGACCACCTGCTGGCCAACTGTCATTTCTCCTCCGGGCTGGAGCAGATTGTCTTCCAATACACCTCAATCTCCGATGCTGGCACTATAGAGTCTGCAACAAATGCAATTCTTCCATCCCCACATCAGTTCATATCAGGAAGCAGCCAATACACATGGAGACATGGCTCAGTTTTGAACTTTCATCTCCCTAGCATCCAAAGAGTTACCTGCAACTGCCCATCTGTTTGCTGATATCCTTACATGGAGGGCTTCTGAATCTCCTCCTGCAACAATTCCGACCAATACCAGCACCACTCTGGCAAGACTAGACATTGTCCTGATAAATCAAACAACCTCTTATAACTCACTGTCCCCACCAACACCAATGAAGCTCTACTAGCTGCCAGGAAGAGGAAATCAGAAAAACCATTGTACATGTACCTTCAATTGGTCAGTGACCTAGAAGACCGAGGCCTTTCAGTCTCTTTTGAAAATCAGAAATCGGATCTCTGGGTTATTACACACTGTGTGCCGTGAAATGTCTAACCAGTTCTTTCAGTATGTCCAAACAACTTGCTAAAAACATTTTCTCTAAATTGTCTAAAATATCGATCGCATGTTCCCAACACATCTTTAACTCGAGAAACTCACTGAGTTGGGACTTGTTTGTAACTTTAGCTTACTAGATGCCTTGCCAAGCTCTTCCTTTTGGAGGCTAACTTGTGTCCTAGGTGTCCTAATCTGTATTATGTTTTGTACACGTATATATATATATATATATATTTACTTCTCTCGTCATTAACACATGAAGATATTCCCCCCCTCCCGTCTCTCCCCCTCCCCCGTATGTCCGTCAATTACCAAGATATCTGCTTAGTCGGTGAAATTCAGGTGCTAGTAAATGTTTCTATGTGCATGAATTTTAAAGGTCAATCTTTTTAAAATAAGGCCCGAAAGCAAACCAGTTTACAGTGGATTGTTTTATATGTACTACACTTATAGGAGAACTGGGCACAAAGCTTAGTCATGTTGAACTTTGAACCCTTATGACTGAAGCAGCTTTCATTGGCATAGGTTTACATATGTACCTCATTGTCACTGATGGGGACAGAGGGATGCAAAATATTTCCAATCTGTGTGAGATGAGCATGCCTTGTTGTTTCACATTCTCTCATCTCAGTTACACACTTCTTGTTAGCTTCCTCTATAAATGATTGAACCTTCTTGATCAGGTTCACACTTAGAGCCTATAAGTAAACATAATGAAGTACACAACTCAAAAGCAAAGCACTTTACACACACAAATCTATCAGATACAACAAAGGACAACTTAACATAGTATGTGAGAAAAAAGACATCATAATAGCGAGTAGCAGTCTGAAACAGCATACATGCATATTCCATCACGTCAGAAATAGATTTTGGATTATGTGGAATACAGCAAATGCGCAGAAAGGTTTCTACATGTGTTGTAAAATTGTATTTGCAGGTTGGTTGAGAATTCAAATCCTGCGCATGTGCATGACCCTTGCACCTACATGCCACAACATGGAAAAGAGCCAAGGAGGCCCTGAATTGGGTGAATGCAATGTGTTTGTCACCATAAACAACAGATCAGCATCTTCAAATGTGGGGCGTACTCGAGGAGGCAGACAGCTAGTTACTATTACTCCCCTTCCTCTTGGTGCCACAGTCAGGCCACCATTTATCATTCCAACACCCCATGCTCGGTTTGTCGTCGTGCGGCCAGCTGCCAACCTAGTCTCAGTGAAACATCTACTGGTCAGTGTGGTTCTCCAGCATTCTGGAGGACCATGGCAAGTTAAAGAGCATGAAGTTAGACAAAGTGGTTTTAAAGGCAAATATACAAGGGAAAGAAGGAAACCAAGAAATCTAGCCTAGATTAAGGGTAAAATAGAGCCACACACAGCTCACCATCTCAGATCGATGGAAAGGCCTTTGGCATTATCTGTTTCAAAATTCAAAACGGCGTGTTATGGGCATGTGCGAGATTCTAAACCTGCAAACCTCTGTATAAGCCATTTCTGACCTTGCCCTCCCTTCTATCAACCAACCTGCAAACCTATGTATAAGCCTGTTATGACGTTTCCCCTCCCTTTTCTCCTTTCCCTTGTGTTCATTATCCTGACCTTTGTACCTTCACACACAACAGTTTAAATCAAGAAACTCCCTTGTAAGCTATTTTCCATTTGTGCATATACATTGCACGTAAAGGGGTGGGGATCAAGGGCAAATGAGTAGAAGGGGTGGGCCTCATGCATGCATAAAAATAAATATGTAGGGAAATAGTGGGTATGTGTATGGTACAGTTATGCCATGTTTGGTAGGTACCAGGTGACTAACAGCGCGGTGGTGAGGTGTGATGTACAGAATGTAGGCATTTACAATCACAACCTCAATCATCCAAAAGGATACTGCTTGCCACCAATGCACCTCAATCATCCACTTTCTGCTACCAACACGCAGCATGATTTCCAATAATATGATCAAGATGATCAACTCCAATTAAACATTGTTATATTTGTCAATAATTAATGCCTTCGGTTTAGGTGGTAAGCATGGTAACATAGAGAATGTATATCTCTGCTGTACACGTAGGTACATGTACCTAAATATCTCACTTGTTTACTTACACGTAAGTTTCTTTGGACTTTGGGTCAACTACAGTTGGCAGATCTGGTGACATGTTACTCTCTTGCACTTATACTTTCTTTTTAAGTTGATGGAATACATTTTTGTGTTCTGTAGTAAGCGTTCACTGCCTTACACTCCATTGCTGCATCATTCATGATGTATGAGTAACCACTACATATATGTAGTGGTTACTTCAGTACACATTATACGGCTTAACAATATACTAGAGGAAATGCTGAGCATGGGGAATAGATTTCAGAAAATATCAAGTATGGGGAGTATGCTTTTGTCTAAAGGGATAACAGTAGGTGAAATTGAGGCAATGTAATGAAGTGAGCTATTTCAGCTTATGCCTCTCTCTCCCTCTTTATATATATACACATGTATATCTTCCATATACTCCTCTTTAAACATGAGAATGCACTTTACATTATACATCTATATGTACATGTATACTTTCTCAAGATTCTCCAACCTGCATTATATACATCTACACACAGGGTTTACAACCTAGATAGTGCTTTTATTAACCCTCAGTGTGCATGCACAATGAGGGTTATGCTACTTGGTTTTGTGTGTCTGTCTGTGTGTCTGTCAGTACGTCAGACACATTTTCTCAGATGGGGTAAGCTTCCAGGTTGAAAGGTAGATATCACTGGCGTTGGTGTGACACGGCACACATTATTATAAGAAGGGATTTCGTGATAGACGCTTCATTCAAAGGTATGGCATCATCTGCTTACTGCTAGAGCCACTGGGCCTATTACAGCAATCCAGGTCATTCTTTCAACGGCACAGTTTATATAGCTGTACAAAAGCCTAACGGAGTACTGAACGCTACCTGCAATACGAGCTAATGTAGTTCTTTGACAAGCCTTCTCTGTGGTTGGGCCAGTATATTCGCTGCTATTTCCCCGTACACTTTCATTATAGACGTAAGGTGGGGTTACAACATAAATGTCATACGCATGTGCATAATTTCACTGAAGGTTTTGCACTTTAGTCCATTCATTGTACTATACTTAACACCATTACACATACATGTACATTAAACTTACTCTCATATCCTCTGCTGTTATGGTTTGATCGCGTAGTTTAGCCATAACTTCTTCAGGCACACTAGTGTCTTCTCCAACAGGTTCTTTTCTTTTCATCTTAGCACCAATCTCTTTCGCACACATGTTTCGAAATTTGTTCCAGTTGTCACTCTGATACCTCACTGGAATATCAATGTAAAGGCAGTAACATATCGGTACAATGTATACATACAAGAAACAATAATGAGCAGTGGACATGTGCTATACATATCATACATAACCAAACAGACTGTTCAATTAAAAAAATGGCTGCATCAATTAAAAGGTGGCCATTGATTCACTTACATGTACATGTACATATCTGTCTTGCAGGTTAAAGTTATAGCAAACGAGATAGCAAAGATGACAGTGCCTGTATGACACATACATGTATATGTACATGTATGTACTAGTGAAATGCTTAGCATTCTTAGCCCTGTAGTAGCGTTCCGAGCGTAGTGAGGAATGCTACAACCGAGGGCCTTCAGCTTTCTAAACCGCATAGTTTCCTGGGCTTACAAATGTAGGGCCTCACTCACACTCACTACGTAAGCATACTCTACCGCAACTACTTCTAGTGAATGCAAATGGACTTTAATAACTAAAGCTATGTGAATACTGAGGTACTTAATAGCCCGACATCTGGGACAAGGCAAGGTACACTTACATACTTAATTAGTAAGATGGCTATGTGTACTTTGGTTACTGCAACTACTAGAATTATGAACAAACCTGCTAACAACACACCACTGGTTATCATCACTTTGGCTTAGTTAGTAATATTGCTAGATTTTCCTGCAGACAGCACTTGGGGAATAGTGTCCTTACAGAAAATGCATACACACTGTGTGCATGCTGTTATAGTATCTTTTCCATGACATTACCACACAAAATGTGCCAAGATCTCCTCTACTTTTGCTTTCCAGTTGCTAAGCATTTGCACCATGATTAGGAGTTTTAATACAGGTATTCATGAAACACAAGGGTTACCAATAATAATCAGGGCACTGAGGCATGTACTAGACCAAGCTAATAATCATGCAGGTATGTACATGTATGTATGCCATAGTGAGTGTAAAACTTTTATACCTTACAATGCACATATACATATAGGTATGTGCGTACATGTAAAGTTATCAAATAGCATAAATGATGGAAACACTATCACCAACATCAATGCCAAGTCATTTTTATGAAAAAACTCAGGATCCTAGAGCATTGTACTGTATGTCGCAGGTTGCTTGTCAGTGTATAAGAGAAGTAGGCGGGAAGTAGACAGCCTCTCAAGTGGCATGGGGCCACCTATGTAAACTTATATAATGCACTCAGTTATAACTTTGTGACTAAGTTAATCACAGAGTCAGCCTACAACTCCAGTCCACTTGACAACCATCCTGTAAGGCACAGTACATATATTTAGTGGAATAGTTGGACTGTGATATGCACGTATATGGAGCCAAACTACGCTGTTATTTTGTGCTGATACTCCAGCGCTGTTTCAGTCCATGTTGCTTTGCTAGCTTCTCTCCTATTACGTTAATATTAACTAATGTAAGGTGCTTTTCAGTCTATAGAACAGGTAGCGCCTCGATTATAAAATAACACATGTCTATATTTCATGCGGTTAATGGCATGCTCTATACTTGGCCTATGGTCACATACAGTGATCTTTGGACTGGTAAGGCACAGAGCTTTGTAAGACACCAGGGAAAGTTAGGCAAACATTGGTAACTGTAAATATAACGATCTGGAATAGCGGCCAAGTAGTAAGTTTTCAAAATCATTTTGGCAAACACGTTTCAGCTTCTCAGCCTTTTCCGGTATGAAATGAAATACTGGTGATAGGGTGGCAACAAACAATAGAGCAGTAAAATGTGAAATTACAGGATGTGGTATGTACATATTGCAATGTAGGAAAAAATGAGATGGGAAAAATCAAATAGAAAAGAGTGAAGCAATTTAAGGATCCAAGTTCAGACCTGTTGGATGTAAAGTTGCTAAATTGTGGATCCAAAAACTTTCTCTCCTCTTCCTCAGTTGGTCATTTTCACTCCTTGTGTTCTCCAAGATCCTGATGGCGAGGTGAGAGAGAGAATAGGAAGAGTTGCACAAATGAGAAGAAAATGGTTTATCCGAAATAGAATAGAATGCAAACTTTGTCATCTACAATGTTGGAGAGACTCAGAATGCACTACATACATGCATCCGAATGGTCATTGCAGTGACATTAAACATAAAGTTTCGGATAAACCAGTTTCTGCTCATTTCTGCGACTCTTCCCACTCTCTCTCTCTCACCTCACCATCAGGATCTTGGAGAACGTGAGGAGTGAAAATGACAAACTGAGGAAGAGGAGAAAGTTTTTGGATCCACAACTTAGCAACTTTACAGCCAGCAGGTCTGAACTTGGATCCTTAAATTGCTTCACTCTTTTCTATTTGATTTTTCCCATCTCATTTTTTCCTACATTGCAATATGTACATACCACATCCTGTAATTTCACATTCCACTGCTCTATTGTTTGTTGTCACCATATCACCAGTATTTCATTTCACACATGAAGAAGGCTGAGAAGCCAAAACGTGTTTGCCAAAAAGATTTTGAAAACTTACTACCTGACCACTATTCTACATTGTTATATTTACAGTTTCTAAAGTGGCTACAGTCTAGTGAAGCAGGATAGTTGTCGTTAGACTTTGTTTCCCTTATTTACTTATCCCAACCATCGGTGTTTGAATTTTTAAAGTGCCAGGTGAATGCAAATAACTATAGTTTGCGTTGGGTATTATTTATATGGTAAACATGTGCTGGTGGTGATAAAGTGATTAAATGACAAAAGATGGCACTGGAGCATACTCTAGGCTTGGTAATTTGATGGATGCATTAAAGTGCAAGCTATAGCATCAGTAGAAAGATAAAAATCCTAATGCTAGATATTAAGTATATTGCAGGTAACAGAATGGCTTACTGATGAACACAAACATACTGTTGTCCAATAGTCTCAGCCACTCCTATACCTGGCCAATATTTAGTAACTCTATATCATTCTTAGAATTCTTAGAAGACTTAGAAAGCACAGACATAGCACACTAAGGTAAGTTCCATGCACTCCATGTATGAAGCAGAAAAGTAATAGAGTTTATTACTATACCACTACAAACAAGTTCACACGTAAAGATTGCTAGGAAACTGGGCCCTTACATATCATAGCTATTTACCAACAATATAAGCTTGTTTACTCCCCAAGTGTGCAACAGCAAACTATACTGACTGCACAGGACCACATGTAATCCTTCATAGCAACCTCGAGATACTGTAGTTTTAAAGGTTATGGAATTCTGTATTTAGACAAACACCATGTTTATTGGGCAAGCTACTACACATTTAACTGCATGTCTCTATCCTACTGTAGCAGACGTTCAAACAACGTACAACACAAGCTCGAGTTACGTTTTCTCCATTGCGTATCTGCCTCAACGACCTTGTCTACGTGAGCAACATCCTTGAATCTCTTCCTCTGCAGGTCCCTTATTTTTTCTGGGTCACCACCCTGATCAGAACGAAAGAGAATCAAATCCAGAACCATACTCTTCCACTACCGCACTAGTGACGCAGGGGATCGTGACAGGAAGTTCAAAGTTCAAAGTTTTCATCGAGCAGCAAGTGAGCATCATAGCTAGTCAGCCTAATGAGATCGAAAGGTTTTTTTATATGACTTTAAAGTGTAGATTGTCTCAATAACGCTGTGCAGTCCAGACCTGGATCCAGGTGAAGCTTCTTCTCATGATTTCCTCTTCTATGGTGGGTCATCGCTCTGCTCATCATCTGCAAACCTCACAGCCTTGATCCTAGGTCCCTCACAACCTTGATCCTAGGTCCAGTGCTGTATCCCACAGGCAAGCCTAACCCACATTCATGCAACCTTGGCAATCAAAGGGGTTTTTACTTCTGTTCGTACACCACCACCTTTATCATTCTACTACAAGCAGTGTATGATTCCCCCGAAGAAGGTCACCGATCACCGAAAGTACTAGGGAAGTATTACTCTTATCGACTGGTGTTTTTGCGCATGGCTACCTCCGAGCCTCTACCTCAGAGACCCACGCGCAAGTCTCGGAGACTGCGAGGACAGGAGCCGCAGCAGGCCACTCCGGAGAAAGTGGTCGGGAGCGTCGCCACGCCCCCCTTCGGGGGGCTCTCCCCTTGCGGGGACCACACCCCCTATTTAATTACCAGCAGTAAAAGGTGATATGTGCTGGATACCAACAAGAAGAAGACATGAACTACAATCAACAATGATGTGGCACAAGATTCTACAATCCCACAACAATAGAATATGTCTTTTAAATCAGTTTAACTATAGCTGCAAAAAACAAACTTGTCCTATGGGCTAATAGAGTTAAGAATATTCTCCACAAACTACAGCTACAATCTCTTTGGGATAACAAGTGTGCTGGACTTCTGAAATCTGAAATGAAAGAAATGGTATTATGCTCTATGTATAGGATGGAAAGACAAAAATGGAAATCGGATCTTGTTAAAAAGACAAAACTCAGAACTTACATCATGTTTAAGCAGTCATTTGAACAAGAGGCTTACACCAACCATGTTCTAAGGATGCCGATCCCCCCCTGAGGCGTGCAAACACAGACCTGTGTGCTCTGCAGGTAAATTGAAAGAGGCAGGTACCAAGGGGTACCTGCAGAACAAAGGATATGCAAACTATGTATGGATGAAGTAGAGGATGAGTTACATTTCTGCCTGAAGTGCAAAACAGCATCTGCTGCCCGTATACCATTAATGAAATATATGAAGAGAATTTGTCCAACCTTTGAGAACATGACTACCCAACAACAGTTCACTAAAATCATGTCATCAGGAGGGAGGCATGTTGCCAGATATATTCACAAACTCTTTCTTTTACGCAATAAGCTAATATCGTCATGACCAATAATCCTTTAATTTACCTAGCTCTATACTCATACATAGTAGTAGTTCTAAGTAATTAGCTGTAGAAAACTGCAATTTTACACAAAGCTTTTTCCTTATTATAGTGACACATTATGAGCCTGTGGTGTTGGCTCGTGTATTTTCTTGCTTATACACATGTCATGTATTATTATTATTATTATTATTATTATTATTATTATTATTATTATTATTATTATTATTATTATTATTATTATTATTGTATATCCTGGCCTAATATATAGCACATTCAGAAATGTAGAGGGTTGATGAGAGGGGGGGGAGCTAGCCACCCTATTCCTCCCCTGGATCAGCCCTTGGTGAGCAATGGGTGAGGCTGATTGTAATATAAGATAGGCCAATTGAAAGGCGGCTACGTTATAGTTACATGACCGTAATTCAGGTGGATTCAACCACTGATGCAGCTCATGCACCACAATAAAGGTCATAGGATTTTGGAGCCACATTCACCACCTGCCATGTCATTCATAAAAATGGAAAGGACTTATATGACTCTAATCAAGAGTTTTCAGTGTTCCGTTTACAATTCACAATACAGGGTGTCAACTGTACAAAGTATCTCTCTATTTATGACTGAAAAAACAAAGGAATTCATGCACTCACCATTCATTGGGCACATGGATGGTCGGATATGCCTTTTTTTAAGAGTTCGATGCTACTGATATCCCTGTTATCAGGAAGATATGAATATCCAGGTAGCATGAACTTTTGATGTACTGTTCTGTAATGATAGACAAATAATCACAGGCAACAATGAGCCACAAGCAGACAATTTGCCACCATATGTGGTCAAACAAGTTACTGATTCATATGCTGTAAATACCTCAGAACGCATAAGCCCACTTCATTGGATCCCCTGTATATGTATGCCCAGATTATATGTCCACAGCTCTCTTTACATTTGTTGAAATTGACAGTGTAGGCAGTGTTTGTGGTAAATAGAATGTTATTGCTTTAATGGTAGAATCTAAAGCTGTATTAAAGCCTGATAACCTCACTCTCCTTTTGCATGATGCAACTTTAAAAGTTCTCCAGTTGTTTCATTGTCATCAAGTCCAACACAGCTACCTGTCCTCCAACAAATCACTGCAAGTGTCAGATTCTGAATAGAGATAGGGAAATAAGATGTAGGCATGTGAAGCAGTGAAAAATAATGTGATTTGCAAGGGCTTACATCTGAGATTCTACTAAAAGCGCTTCTAAATCATATATTTTCATTGGACAAGCTGCATAATCTTATTAACACCACATGTCCAGCATTACCTGCGGTACTTGGGTATCTCATGGCATTATACAGTTAGGACAGGCTGCTATGTCAAGTGGAAACATCACCATCTGTCCCACTCACTAGACATATCTACTGCCCATCCCATCCCATCCCGTACCAGGGACAGATCATACCTTTTACCAATCTTGTCTGTCTCGAAAATGTGTAAACTCTATGTAGTGAAGTGTAAAGAAGCCAATCACTGTGTGTCACAGTGGGCGTATTGAGAGAGATCTCTCAAGATCTCTCTCAATACATCCACTGTGATTGGCTTCTTTACACTTTGCTGCAAAAACTCTTGGTTGGCTAGGAGAAGATATAATTATTGTAGTTATTCCACATACACTAACCGAAATTGAAGAAAATACAGCTGCCAAATGTTTTGACCACTTAAACTGTGGTCCTCTTCAGTGGCAAGTACAAAAAAGAGGAATGCAGTCACTATTTATACACATGCAACAGAGGAATGCAAAAATACTTAGGTAACTAAGGAGGCAGAAAAACTAGGCAACAGTGGAATGCAATAAGAAAAGGAAAGAAATACACAAAAAGAGTTATAAATAAATAAAGTAAAAGTATACAACAAAATAATAAAAAACACAAAAGGATATAAAATATTTAACTATACATTGGTAATAAGGACCCAATTTCACGGTTCATGGTGTTGTGTGTTTGGATAAACCAGGATTCTATGAAACATCGTTGTTGTTGATTACCTTCTTAAGCTAGAATTGAAACTCCTTGAAAATTCATCTGATGTTGCTCTTTCCAAAAGTGTTCAGCCACTGCTGATTCATTACACTTTGCATGTTTTACTGCTGCTTTGTGCTCGGCAACCCTAGTCTCTAAGTCTTCCAGTCTGACCAATGTACACTGACGGGCATACAGAACATGGAATCTTGTATACAACTTTTAGAGACTAGGGTTGCCAAGCATAAAGCAGCAGTAAAACATGCAAAGTGTAATGAATCAACAGTGGCTGAACATGTTTGGAAAGAGCAACATCAGATGAATTCTTTACACTTTACTACAGTTTAGAGACAGACCAGATTGGTGAAAGGTATCTCTGGTACTAGCCAAGAACAAGGAGACTGACACGTTGAAAACTTTCAATGTGTTGTTCAATCTCTAGCATCAGATTTTGGCCTGTTATTGAATAGAGAGAAAATAACGTGTATATGGTGTCAGCTTGTTGGATGGTCCATAGTGATCACTCATCTATTAGTGGAGATCCTTAACTTAAGCTCAGTCAACACGGCCATTGGAAATACTAAATGTGGGCTGGAAATTGATTCACCGAGATAGCATGTTCAGGTAGTCACTATGTACTGGAAGAAATACATTGGTGCTACACCAGGTAGTCCTGAAGAGTTAGAATCAGCTAATCCTATAAGACACACTTTGATTTGTATGGAATTGTATGCAATGAATCATGACTCTGACCCACTCTTTTACAGCACAAATACACACTTCAGAATTCAATAAAACTGCATGAAAACATGAGTCCTAAACTGCCACTCAGAAAGACCTCCATACTTTATATAATTATACAGCATGGAATAGGTCTCAGGCTTAAGGCCAGTAAGTACTTTGTGCTTGCTACTTTTGGTGGAGTGGCAGTTTAGGACTCACTTGCACTGTGGTTGAAAATCTCTAGTGCACATAGTAAAATGCATGATCAGTGACTGGTAAAGTGGGTCAGGCATCAGGCTTTACTTCATGTTATGAAGAGTGGTTTTTATGGGTGGTACGTAGTTCAGGACTTTCCATGCAATTTATTGCATTCTATACGTGGTTGAGATTTAGTGCCTGTAGTGATGCATACCTTAATTAATGGACTGGCTGATGGCAGTTTAGAATGATTTTGCACCATAAGAGTGGGTCACAGGAGTGACAGTTAATGACTCACTGTTTCCATGCATACATTCAGTGGTGAATAGCAGCTTAGATGGTGTATTTAGTGGCTGTGAGACTGGTGGATAGTAGCTAAGTTTTACCACTAACGTTGGCTTGATTTCTCGCATAATAATGAAATCAGCTCATCTGAACTACTAAGTTGGCTCATTCCTGCTTACTAATGACGTCACATTTTTTAATGCTATGTAGTAAAACATGTTCTCATTTAAATAAGAAAACAATTTTTCAAGTTGTGCCACCCCTAAATAGAAAAATGGCCCACACTTTTCAAATGTGCCGGAAACATACTTCCTGCACATGTAGGAAATTCTGAAAATGTGTAGGAAATATTCCTGCAAATATTCCTGCAAAATGCAAATGTGCTGGAAGAAATGGAACGCATGGTAGAATATTCCTGCACATGTAGGAAAAAAAGAAGTTGTATTAAGAAGTGCAGGAATTCTTCCTACACATGCAGGAAGCATGCTTCCGGCACATCTCCAAATGTGTAGGAAACTTTAGTATGAGGTGGTGCCATCTTTTGAAATTTATGCCTCTACTTGAAAAAGTTTTCTTTTTTATATGAGACTATGTTAGTACTCTGCCATTGATTTCACTAGAATCTGGTTAACTTGTTCTGCAACACACATTGAGCATAACGACAGAACTAGTTAAAACTATGTACATAAAAAGTCATGGGTCAATTCTTAAGTCATCACTTAACCACCATCTCAACTTTAACATAGTCTCATATAAATAAGAAAGCTTTTTTAAAAAAACCTAGCATTAAATGAGTAGTCCTCCACCCCAACTTTACACGTATGATATATACACCAACTGTTAGATATTCAACCATTAATTATATATACTTACATCAAAAGTTCATCAAAGTCAGACATGCATATATTATAGTCTATTAACTGTATACATTAAATCTTCTTATTCAACATCAGCATAGGATGCATCAGTTGCAATCCCACAGTTATTGTCTTTCTGACTCATCAATATATATCCATCATTGCCCCAGTGTGTAGACCACGAATTTTTCACAAGAATATAATCAGAACCATCTTGTGTCCCATAACCTACAGCCAAGACTTGATGATCCAGATCATCTGGGGCACTACCTGAAAACCCAAAAAAAAAGTGAGAGTCAATTTGCCCTTGACTACTCCTTATGTGTTAATGTTGTAACATGAAGGTTAACACCTGGGCAGCAATGTGGTAGAGGATAAAGGGGATCTGTAATGAGTGTCTGTCATCAATATGCATATTCATTAGGTATAGTTATCTCGCATGATTGCATGTGTTTGTTGTTGTAAGGACTTGTGTGTGCACATGGATTTGTAAGATTGAGTTTATGATCTGATGCTCTCTGTGTAGGATGCTAGCACGACGACAACATGTTAGATGGTGGCAGCGGTGGAATCCCATCAGCCATCAGCCAAGCCGAGTAAGTTGCACTCTGTACACACCTGGGGTTGTTTGCTGGCAGTGATATGACTAAATGCTCCCATCTCCCCCCCCCCCCCCCCCCCCCCCCATTTTCGAGATACATGACACACAAACGGCTCAGAAGTGGAAGCGCTTCAAGGCGGCATGGACCAACTACTCCCTTGCAACCGGATTGAGCGGGAAGGACAATGCAGTTCAGGTCACCACATTGCTGACTGTCATCAGTGAAGAGGCCTGCAAAGTTTTCTCTACATTCACAGGGTGGGAGCACAAGGGTGATACACTATGATCGAGGCAGTATTGGCTAAGTTTGAGCAGTACTGCCAGCCCTGCAAGGACATCCTGTTTGAGAGATACCGTTATAATCGGCACACTCAGCCGCCCAGCAAAAAAAATGACAAGCATCACACAGCGCTTAGGAAAATTGCGGAGAACTGTGACTTCCATAAATTACGCCTGACGAGATCCTGAGAGATTGATTAGTGTTCGGAATCTGAGATGTAAAGACAAGGGAGCACATGCACAGGGAGGGCAAGCTCATCCTCTAAAAGACTGATGATATCTGCCGCGCTGCTGAGAGAATGTCTGCCCAGATGAAGGTTGTTGAGGAGAACATCTTAGGCCCCACTCTAAATGCCATCAGTGGTGACAAAGGGAAGGCCAAACGTCAGGAAGGTAGCCCTGAAACCAGTGACTGCTGGAATTGTGGCAGGAGACACGACCTGCAGAAGAGACAGCTCTGCCCACCATATGGCAAGATATCCAATAAGTATCACAGTGGGGGCCACCATCAGTCCGCCCTGTCTCCAGTACGAATGGACAAGGAGAAATCGAGGAGACATTTCAACCAATACCATTCTGGATGACTCACCAATACCATAGTGTCTTACCTAGACAACGACAAACTAAACAAGCCAGAGACAGGAGATGCTCCAGTATATATACGCTGCTGGTGAAGACAGATCATTTTCAACTGAACAGTTTATCCAGCAATACCCCACAGTGTTTAGTGAAGGTGTCGGCCGCCTGGATGGTCAGTACCACATCAGGCTATATGAGAACATAACTCCTGTACAGCATTCACCAAGGCGTGTCCCAGTACCATTGCGAGAGACACTCCAGCAAACGTTGAGCAACTTGACACAATAGGGAGTCATCGCACCTGTACAGATACCCACTCAGTGGATCAGTTCAACGATGATAATCCCCAAGAAGAATGGCACTCTTAGGACATGCACCATTTTGAATTTGTACAATTAGTGCCATACACCAATGTATGCGCCAGCATAGCATGAGCGGTGTCATATGTTTTCTGGGGGTGTTCTTGGGGTAGAGTGCACATCACCCACTCTCTGGGCAGGGAGGAGCCAGAACGTCAGGCTCCACCCCCCTATTGGGGGGTGGTGACCATGCACACACCACCACTAATCATACCCAAGTCTTTGGCCAATCCCCGAATGGGCAGGTCGATGGACTTGCACCATGTTGTGAGAGGAGCGGGGAGGACTGGGACGGTGGTGTGATGGGAAGTCAGAGGTGAGTTAACTTACAGATAGAGCACCTTAAATGTCCATTTCACTAAACATTTTGAAGCCTATTGTAGATACAAATTACTGCTGTGATAGTAACCACTTGTCAGCTAAGAAATCCTAGACATGCATGATGACCTTTTCAGCATAAGTACTTTGATTCTAGAAAATGCCTCGCAACAAATACAATGTATAGTAGAACACTGGGATTCACACTTATGTACATACCACAATTTGGCTCAAAGTATACTCCATGAGAGTAAAATGCAAAAGACAGGTGACTGGCATCAATAGCCACACTGATTGGTCCATGTTCATATATCGCCTTGACTAGTGCTCCCACATCTCCTTCAGGCGTGTTATACCAATTAGATATCCGAACACCACAAACAGCTTCATCAACATGACAATTACCATCCTAGAAAGCAAATACGTGAGAAAGAAAATAAATATCACACAAGTATATACTCAGAAACTGATTATAACTTGATGCATGAGAAAGGACCAAACACTACATACTTTGTAAATTCTATTGTTCATCATCATCCTCAAGCGTAACTCACTAACAGTAATACATCTAAACTTGTTGCAGTTTCAGATCGGGATGTGACTCATCGTGGTTAAAATTTTTTTTAAACAATGTACTTCTTATTGGCGAGCGTAGCAAGCCTTCCTAGTGATGTGAACAGGCAATTTTCTCTCTTTCTCTCTCTCTCTATATATATATGTATCCCGCACTGTTCATACTGAAATGCCGTACGTGCTTCTAATTTTGCGTGCGCACTCCCGCTCGCCAACAATGCGTAGCATTCAACTAGTAAAATAAATTTTAGGCCAGGTATTATAATGAGGGCCACAAAATCCTATATCTTACTAATGAAAGCCCTGCCAAATGTGAAATATAATAGTACCCTAATGATCAAAGTTGTGATAAAATCTCTGGAAATCTTGTAACAAACAGCATCAGGCATTCATTATTGTGGAAACTGATATGGATTCTAGTTCCTTCCAAACCTTTGCTCAAACTGCCTACTGTGTTATAATGAAATAATGCAAATACATGTAAACATCCATTCAACAATACATGTCTTAAGCTATGTAAATTGTGTAGTTCCGTACCTGCATCAAATACTGCCCATAACTAAATTCAGTAGGTAAACAGCCAGATTTCATTATCCACATATATGCTCTTTCACTCTCTCCTCCATCACAGCCAATGTTGCCATAACCCCATGAGCAGTCCACTAGGCTTTGTTCACTGAATGAAACCAACTTCCCATGCTGCAGTAAATTGTACAGAAATGAAACAAGATATAAATATATATAAGACAAGTTAATAAAGCATGTATGTGTCCCAACTTGTCTCAGTTTATTTTATGCAACTCCTAAATTACACATTTACTTGTCTCTTGTCATTTTTGGCAATATTTCTCATCAGCTCATGCTCACCATATACATGTACATGTACATATAATCATCTGTCCAAGTATTGCCGTAGCTAGGCCTTAATAATCACATTGTGAGATACACAGTACTGTGTGAACGCCAGGATTAGTAGGGCGTGGAACGATTGCTATGAATCTGGCAAGGCAAGCTACAAGTAAGCCAGTTGTATACACTTTGGCAGCTACAAATACATCACAATGAGCAAACCTGCTAGCAACACACCATCGGTCACCATCGCCTTGGCTTGCGATGTACCGTGCCACTTCTCAGGCCAACAGTGTATATGTGCATTGTAGGAGTGTTAACTGATGTAATGGTCTTATTGCCACTTGGAATCTATCTGGTCGGAGGATGACATGATCACAGAGGTCCATTTTTTTCGTGATGCAATGAATGCTGATCCCTTTTTCCCTTTCAAAATCCTACTTCCAACAAGATCAGGAACCAAATCATTAACTGTGCCATCTGTCTACATCTTACAAGTGGACACCAAAAGAAGTTGCCGGAAAGTCAAGAAATACAATCAACATTCTTGCTGAGAAGAACTTTAAAATGCAGGTGTGTGCGTGTCTATGTAAATTAACAATATGAAGTGATCAAGGTAATGGTGCATTAGGACATTAGT